>CM034148.1:339191071-340391071 GCA_019776745.2 Taxus chinensis | reverse complement strand
TTTGTTGCATTTCTATTATCTGTGTCAATTTGAAAAAGTAAAAAATGCTAACCACTCCTTTGGTGCATCACCTTATTAGCATTAGTTTCATTTTTTGCATTCTCTATCTCTGTCCCCTTGGAATTTAGAGTAGGATTTTGAGTTCAAAACCTCTGCAACTTGCAAGTAATACACCTGATCAGAGGAGTTGAGGAACTAGTCTCTAACCTGGAGATTATTTTCCCATTTTTACAAGCCCCACACTTGGGGAATAGATTCAATGTTGTGTAATCACACTATATGTCCAAAATATCAAACTAGAAATCTAATCAACATCCAGGGGTGCTGCTGATTTGTACCAATAGTTTTGGCATGCTCGGTGGGACCTTAGAGGTCTTCATCTTCATTGGAGCAAATTGTTGTGCATTTGTTGCAAGTTTCTTTCTTAAAAGAGTGCTAAATTACACATCTAGCGACTCCAGGGAAAAAGAATCAGCTGGTTTTAGCAGAGCAGAACTGAAAAATCATGAGAAGAATCACCAAAAGTTCAAGAGTTAGAGAAGAATAAGTTTTTTTTGAGTATCTACAATTATCTCCAAGAAGAAGAAAAAGAGGGAGGATAATTCAAAGGTCTCCATCTCCACCAAACAGAACTCTATCAACTCCTCCACCTGGTAGGCCTTTCATTCAATCAACAAGGTTTCTAAGGCCAATCAGAATGGCACAAAACAACCCCTATGTCAATTTCACTTGCAGCAACCCACTTTCTCTCAATGCACAAAATCCAATCCCAGTTACAGCATTGAAGACCATTCCATACTTTACTGGAGAGAATCAGACCACTCTTGGTGATCATGTCAAGGATATTGCTAATATTTGTGCAATCCATGAGATTAATGAGATGCAAGTTACTTTCAAACTGTTGGCATCTTCATTCAAAGGGAAGGCTTTGCAATGGTTCAGGAGTCTTGCCTCAGGTTTTATACAAAATTGGAACCAACTATGTATAGCCCTCCATGAGCAGTTTTGAGAAAAGGGAGATAACTTGTCCCTTTTGGAACAATTGACAACCATCAAGAGAGCTCCCAATGAGCAGCTGGCCGACTTCAACTTCAGGTTTCAAATGACTTGGGAGAGAATTCCAGTGGCAGTAAGGTCAACAGCAGAAGGTGCTTTTCTATATTACCTTAAAGCTCTAAATTCTGATATTTCTATGTTAATTCAATCCATGGGGGGCACAACTATCCCTGTTGCTTATAGCATTGCCATTAGAGATGAATTTTTTTTGATTCAAGCTAGCAAGCTAGATCCTAGGCCCCTAATGCCATTATATCTAAGTTTAGAGAACCCAATTACTAGTCAAGTGCCTATTTTAGCTCCTATTCCCACTCCTAGAAATCATAATCCAAATGAAGCTTCTACTTCATCTTCTAATGCCTCAAATGAACTTCAAGAAGTCATGAAGCAATTGCAAAATTTAGGAAATGAGATGGTTACACTCAAGAGGCAGCAAGCCCAAGGTTTTAGACCTTCTTTCCAGCCTCAAGCTCATCCTAACAGGCAGCCATATCAGCCTCAAAGACCACCCAATCTAGTTACAAATTTAAATCAAGCAAGACCTCCTACCAATAGACCATTTCAACCCTATAATCCCAATGTTACATCTGTCTCTAAAGCAATAGTTCCAGTGCAAAAAAACATAGCTCAAGAGTATGATTGGTGTTTCCCATGTAATGAACCTCACAACCAGTCTGTGTGCTTCAACAGTGCCTTAAATCAAGCATTAATTGTAACAACTACTGGTGTGGAGGGTAAAGGGAGTCAAGGAAATAACCAACAACAGGAAACATTCTAGCAACAATCAGCTCCAAATGATACCACACGTGTAAACTGGTAGGTAAAATATTTTTGTGGCATGAATCAAACAATCTCCCAAAGTGTTGTAGCCAACACAAGGTCAAAAAGGAGAACTTTGGATGAAGAACAGCCATTGGCTCCAAGTAATCCACAACCTTCTACCACTCCACAAATTATTGGCAAACAAAATGCAGTTCCAAACACGCAAGGGCTGCCTAAAACAGCTCTTAGGCTAGCTCAAATGCCAGTTGTTGCTACCCATGTGCAAGGAATGAATGTGCAGGCCAAGGGACAACAAAGAGATGCTTCATCTCCATTCAACATCATTGATCAAATGAAGAGGACAAATGTAAACATATCAATGTGGGAATCACTATCCATCCCAAGCCAAAGAGATTTGTTACAAGCTACCATGAAGGACTGGTCAACTTAAAATCAGTGGGTCCAAATGCAAGAGAAGGTACTCACAAATGATTCCCATCCTAAGGGGAATCATGGAGGACAGCAAGGTAAAATGTTGAAGCCCCGTCCATTCTATGTTTCATTGATCATTGGAAACCAATTAGTACACAATTGCACGATTGATTCCAGGGCATGTACTTCAGTAATGCCCAAGAAAATAGCTTATCAGTCGGGGCTTCAATATGAAGTCATATCCAAAGGGGTAGTGCAATTGGATGGGACAGCAGTAACAATAGTTGGAGTGATAAAAAACTTGAGTTTTACTTTGCATGCATGCCCCAATGTTGTTGTTTTGTAAGATGTCTTGGTAATAGACCTTCCACCACTCTTTGTCCTATGTTTGTCAAGGGATTTCACAGCCAAGATAGGAGGTTACCTATCTGCTGATTGGTCACACATGTTGTTCAGAAAAAGATATTGAACTAAAGCCACAATAAGATTTGAGCCTATTGCAAACTTTCACATTGAGCCTCACACTCCAAGCCAAATCAATACCAATTGTTCAACATTTGATCAAGAGGATTATCTAAGCACTGATGAAGCTGACACCAAGGTTGGAAGCATCCTAGATTTGAATCTTGATGAATGGGAAAGCAAGGTGCATGCTTTTGATCCTTATCAAGAAATAGAAGAATCTAAGCTAGGATTCTATTGCATGCATGAAGAAAATAAGCCTATTCCTAGCATCACCAAGCCAGACCACAAGGATGACAATGAGGTATGGCAGTTGTTTTTTGATGGATCAAGGAGTAGACAAGGTGTAGGAGGGGGAGCCATGCTTGTTTCACCCCAAGGAGTTAAGTATTATTCAACTTTTATATTTTAGTTTGCATGCTCTAATAACACCGCTGAATATGAAGCTTTGATACAAGGATTAAATTGGTCAATCAAGAGAGGAATAAAGAACTTGCAAGTCTTTGGTGATAGTGAGTTGATTGTTAACCAAGTTAAGGGGTATCATGCTGTCAAGAATGATCTGCTCAAGTGCTACAAAAAATGGTGTGGGACCTCATTGAAGATTTTGAGGGCTTTGGCATCGAATCCATTCCTAGAAAAGAGAACCAACCTGCTAACAATCTTGCAGCAGTTGGAGCAGCCTTTGATGTTGTTGAAAGCATCCAAAAGGAAAAAGTACAGCTAAGCATCCATGTGATTGTAAGGCCTTTGATGCCAGACAATAATGTAAGTTGGCAAGTGTTTGAAAATGATCAACAAATCATCCATTTATTGCAAGAAGAGGCTGAGTTCTTAGCTAAAAATCAAGAAAAGTTGGAGCAGCAGTATGGTGACCAAGTGGTATAGCTGAGAACCAACAAAATACCAAAGGGACTTATTACTTTGGAGTCCATTTTCAATCCTAATGATCATTTTAGGAAGGAGAAAGCAAACATCCAAGTCAAGGGAGAAGATTCAGTGTCCATTTTGGTGGAAGAAGGAAAATCACTCCAAGTTGGTAAAGTGACAACTGAGTGAGAAAGGTATGAGTTCATACAGCTTTTTCAAGAATTCCCTAATGTCTTTGCTTGGAGCTATAAATATTTGAAAGGTTTTAAGCCCGAGTTAGCTCAACACACCATTGAATTAGATCCAAGTACTAAACCCATTAGGAAAAAACAAAGGCCAGTCAATCCACACATGGAGCCTCTCATGAGAAAAGAATTGAATAAGTTGATAAAGTCAAGTATCATATTCCCTATCAATCTTTCTAGTTGGGTGGCCAACTTGGTTCTAGTTAGAAAGAAGAGTGGGGAAATTAGATTGTGTGTTGACTTCAGATATCTGAATAGAGAATCTCTCAAGGATCATTACCCACTTCCTTCTATGGAGAAAATTTTACAAGCTGTTGCTGGCTCTGAAAGGTTTTCATTACTTGATGGCTATTCAAGGTACAATCAGATTATGGTGAAGGAAGAGGATCAGTTCAAGATAGCCTTTACAACCAAATGGGGAACTTATGCATACAGAAAAATGCCATTTGGGCTGTCCAATGTTGGAGCTACTTTCCAAACGGCAATGGACATGGCGTGTAAGGATTTGATTAACAACATGGGGCTGATATATCTTGATGATATCGCTATTTTTTCAAAAAATGCAACAGACCATCTCTTTCATTTGAGACAAGTGTTCCAAAGCTGCAGAAGATTTGGAGTATCCTTGAATCCTAAAAAGTGTATTTTTCTAGCCCATGAAGGAAATCTCCTTGGCCACATTGTCTCCAAATAAGGATTAGCAATTTATCCAGAAAGAGTTGAAGCCATAAGAGCACTACCATTTCCAAGCCACAAGAAGGCCCTTCAAATTTTCTTGGGGAGAATAAATTTTGTTCGGAGGTTTGTCCCAAACCTTACAGCCCTATTCAAGCCTATCATCAAGATGTTAAAGAAAAGCATACCTTTGAAATGGACAGTAGAAGGCAAGGAAAGTTTTGAAGCAATCAAAGAAGCCATCTCTCAAGCCCTAACTCTCATTAACCCAGATTTCTCCAAGGATTTCGTCCTCTATGCCTTTAGGGGTGGTGATAGTATTTCTGTAATTTTGGTACAACATAACAAATACAATGATGAGCAGCCAATTGATTTCTTCAACCAAAGCCTGGAAGACTATGAGGTGAGGTATTCTTTCATTGAGAAGCATAGTCTTGCAGTAATTAGGAGCTTAAAGAAATTCAAGCATCTAGTTTCAAACAACAAGGTTCAATTGTTGGTTTCTCATGTGGGAGTTAAGGACTTCCTCCTCAACAAAGACCTGCATGAAAAGATAGCAGGTTGGATTACTCATGTCATGGAGTATGATATTGAGATCAAATTCACCAAGTTGGTCAGAGGAAAAAGGTTGTGTGAGCAGCTAGTCTTGAATAAACACAAGGAATCATGTAATGAGGAGGTTGTTTTGGTGTTGCAAGACATCCATGAGAAAGGAAACACTCAAAAGGAAAATTATGGTGTCCTCACTCCTTGCTGGACCCAAGACATAATGCACTTCCTAAGCACAGTTCTATGCCCTCTAGAGATGAACAAGACCAAAAGAAGACACTTTAGATTGTAGGTTGTCCCATATGCCCTTGTTGATGGTGTTTTGTTCAAAAGGGATGTGAATGGAGTGTTGCTGAGATGCATTGGTACAAATCAGATTTACAGGGTGTTGGAAGAGTTCCATGGTGTATCAGCTGGTGGTCATTTTGCACTGAGAGTGAAAGCTCTAAAGATCATGAGGGCTGGCTATTATTGGCCCAATATTTTCAGTGATTATTATGCATGGATCAAGAGGTGCACGAATTGTGCATTCTTCACGGGTAAGGAGAGGCTATCTTCCCTTCCATTGCATCCAATTTCAGTTGACTAGACATTCATGCAATGGGGTTTGGACTTCATTGGATTCATTAATCCAAATTCAAGCCAAGGGCACAAATGGATTCTAACAGTAATAGATTACTTCACCAAGTGGACTGAAGCAGTAGCACTCAAGGAAGCAAATGAACCTAGCATCCTAGATTTCTATGAGGGAATAACAACCAGATTTGGCATACTTGCTACAATAATATAAGATAATGCATTGGCATTCATTGGGTCCAAGGTAACTGAGTGGGATGTCAAGAATGGAATCTACCGAAGAACTTCATCAAATTATTACCCTCAGGGTAATGACCAAGCTGAATCTACAAACAAGAACTTGTTAAGGATCATTAAGAAGACTCTTGATGAAAATCAGAGGTCTTGGCATACTAAGTTGAAATCAGCCTTATGGGCTGATAGGATAACTCCCAAGAGATCTACAGGTAACTCTCCATTCAAGCTTGTCTATGGAAGAGAGGAAATTATTCCCATGTCACTTGAGTTTCCAACATTGGAACTCATAAAATAGTTAGAGTTGTTGGAGTTTGGACCCATGGAGGTTAGATATACAAAATTGATGGAGCTCTAAGAAATTAGAAATCAGGCATCCCAAGTAATGGAGAGGGATCAAACTTTGATAAAGAAGACCTTTGATAGAAAGGACAAGGATAAATATTTTCAAGTTGGAGATCTAGTGTTAAAATGGGATGCAGACAGAGAAAAACTAGGGATGCATTCAAAATTTGATGCCATTTAGAGTGGCCCATACATGGTCACAAAGTGTAAGGACAGCAATGCCTTCCAATTGTCTACATTGGATGGTGAAGAATTACAGATTCCAGTCAATGGGATCCATCTGAAGCATTGCTACTGAAGGAAATTATCCACCTTGTACATATTATCTTAGGTTTTCATTCTTCTAACTGCTTATGCACATTATTTTGTTGTAGATTAGCTTTGCTTTCCCTAAGTTCTTTGGCACAAGCTTGGTGTTCCAGGAAATGTGTTTTGCAGGCCTTACTCCAATGAGATGGTGTTCTACCTTCCATCTTCCTCCTTGTAATGTTCTAATCAGTTGGGGTACCAAGTAGAGAATTTAATGACTCCATTCCCAATGGATTGTTTCAGGAAACTGGTAACTTCATCCAGCAGGCGGATGACCTCTCTGTGTCACAAAAATTGTTATCCAAAATTTTCCCCTTGCACATTTTGTGGCTAACTCCCTTAATTCTTCCCTCTCTTGTGCCTCAGTCATAATTTTTTTCTTTTCAGGCACTCAAGACCTTCTGGAAATGGCACCATTGGATAGAGATTTTTCTCATCTTTCTAGAAAGGTAAAGTTTTCCTCCTAACACCATGTATTTTTTAAGTTATGGCTCGGCAGAGATTTTGTGGGAAATTTTCCCCTGAAAGGATGGTAGCTAATAAAATGATGCCACGTGTCCTCGGGAGGGTGGAAGGTGGAGGAAAACTTTAAATTTTTACCAAGTGTTTGGAAAAAATTCAGAAGGAATATTTCACCCCAAAGGCCCGCCGACAAATTGGATGCTGCCATGTGTCCAAGGGGAAGAAATTAGAAAAATTTCCTAAGGGTTGATACAAGCAAAGATTTTCGATGCCAGGACATCCGATCACACTACACCACGTGTCCTTAGCCCAAAGGAGTGGCGGAGGGTGGGGAAAAGATTGGAAATTTGGCAAAAGTGATTGGTGAGGGTGCAAAGTTATTTTTTTTCCCCAAGGCCCACGTCAAATGGGAGCTTGCCATGTGTCCTCGGGTCATCGGAGCTTTGGCCGCCGGGCAGAAAGTGGGCAAATTTCCCAAAGGTTAGAGCAAAGGAGAAATGTTAGCCCCAAGGTCCACGACGAATGGAAACCCACCACGTGTCTTCAATTGGCGGAGTGCGGGAGAGATTGGGATATTTTTCCCAAGTAAAATCAAGGGAAAATTTCAAAGGGAGAACCCGTCCCCCAAAGCCCGAGCCAATCAAATCACGCCACGTGTCCAATGGTGGCAAAAAATGCAAGATTGGACCACAGGGAAAAATGGTGGGGAAAGCCTGTGTCAAATAGGGTTTTACCATGTGTCCAATTCAAAAAAGATGGTCAAAAGCGGCAGAACAAATAGAGAAAAAATCCCATGACAAATCACATCGTGCCACGTGTCCTTGGGTCATCCAACTGGCAGAGTTTTTTCAGAAGTTTTTCCAAAGGCCAAAACATTGGAAAATGGAGCAGAAAGAGCTCGCGACTAATAGAATCATTCCACGTGGCACCAGAACGGCGGGGCATGCAGATTTTTTGGGAAATTTTCCCAAATGCAAAAATGTGGGAAAATTTCAAATTTTTGGCCCGCCAACCTGTTTTGGTCTTGTTTTTCCCTAAAGTTTCAAATGGGCATAACTTTCGATCTAGAGCTTGGTTTTTTGCGTTCTTTATATCAACAAAAATCTAGTGAAATTATCTATAAGATTCCATGATCAATTTTGTATTTTGATGGATTTTGGAGAGAGAAAATTGAAAAAACGTCTCTGGCACATGGTAATGAACAAAAATGACATTTCAACCACCATTTTTAATGCAACATGGTGAAAAATGTCAGGGAATGGATCTGTAAGGATGCCCATGTTGTTTTATTACATTTTGGTTATTAGTTGGAGCTCCTCTCATGATTTCCCACGTTTCTCTCTCCTGGGCTCATTTCTTACATTGTAAAATCCATTTTTGGCTCATTTTGGAGGGGTTGGACATTTTTTACTTTTTGCAGGCTCCCTCCTTCACCTTGAAAAGTGATTTTGTGGAATATCAGACCTCTTCCGAGACTGTAACATGTTTTCTACCTCTCTGATGTTGTAATGCAAGTATTTTTGATATTGGAAATGACAATGAAAGCTCTGTGAATGAGTTTTAATCCTATGTTTGTGTTGTTTGATTCATTTCTGACCTTTCATTACATTTTATCAGTTTGTGCATGTTGTTTTTTGCATTTCTATTATCTGTGTCAATTTGAAAAAGTAAAAAATGCTAACCACTCCTTTGGTGCATCACCTTATTAGCATTAGTTTCAGTTTTTTACATTTTCTATCTCTATCCCATTGGAATTTAGAGTAGGATTTTGAGTTCAAAACCTCTGCAAATTGCAAGTCATACACCTGATCAGAGGAGTTGAGGAACTGGTCTCTAACCTGGAGATTATTTTCCCATTTTTACAAGCCCCGCACTTGGAGAAGAGATTCAATGTTGTGCAATCACACTGGATGTCCAAAATGTCAAACTAGAAATCTGATCAACATCCACGGGTTCTTCTGATTTGCACCAACAAGTAATATTCATATGATTCCTTTATTTTGAGTAATATCAACAAGGGTTTATAGGGGTTGGTCCTACTTGTGGGGTTTGTGCCTCACTAAACAACTCTTGTGTTATGAATCATCTTCATGAATGCATTTTGGTTTAAGTAATATAATCAAAAGAATTCATGGCTTTTCTTCCCTTTGAGGGTTTCCCATTTAAATATTGTGTTTTTTTGTACTCTTTCACTGTTATGCTCTTGTGGATGTTTGTTTCATATTTTTAAGATCGCATTAATGCATGGTTTAATGTTAAATGGTGTATACAAGATAAATTAAATTATTTAAGGTATTTTAAGGATTGATTCACCCACCCCCTCTCAGTTCATTGTTATTCAAAAAATTGGTATCACCGTAGGTCCTTTTGGATAAGTTTAATCACTTGAAAGGAGATCCATTGAAGCAACAAAATGGCGAGTCAGGAGAGTGGCTCTTCTTCTAGCAAGGAAACATTGCTTTATGGGATGAAATATGCCTTTTTGAGTCTTAGGATGAGTACTCACATCATGTACTTAGGGTTTGATATTTGGAAATCTATTTTGGATGGATACACAGTTCCTTAAACCCCTCCAATGACTGTTGCAGAGAAGAAGTTGAGTAGTGACAACTCCAGGGCTATGAATGCTATCATGTATGGTTTAGCTAAAATTGAACTTGTGAAGGTGATGCATTACACATCAAAAAAGGCTATGTGTGAGAAACTTAGATTCATTTATGAGGTTTATTCCAAGGTAAGAATAACTAGGCTTTAAACATTTATAAATAATTTTGAAGGGCTAAAGACGAGTAAAGAAAATCCTGTTGCTGTATATTTGATTAGAGTTGAAAAATTTGTCAATAACTTGAAAGGATTAGGTGAAGAAGTGAAGGAATAAGTGGTCGTAAAAAATGTGTTAAGGTCTCTAAATCCTAAGTTTGATTCCAAAGTGTCTTCTATTAAGGAATCCAAGGATTTAAAGCTTTTCACAATGGATGAGTTATATGGAAACTTGACTACTTATGAATGAAGGTCATTGACTCTAAACCAGGCAAGAAGGAGATTAATTTTAATACTGATATGAAAGTAAAGGGAAAAAATTAAAGAATTATGATGTTGTTCTTGAGATTGATGATGAAGAAATATTTACAATGATTGTTAGGACACTGGGGTTGGATCAAGTAAGTATAAAGTAAATATACCTTTTAAATTATTTAATTTTGGTAAGATAGGTAACTTTTCTATCAAATGTCCTTATAAAAACAATGAGGAAGATCATGATGAGCATGAACATGATGAATACCATGAAGATAAAGTTATCAAGTTTGAAAAAGGTGAAAATGGGTTCAAAAGGTTTAACTACAAGAAAAAGGGCAAGAAGAGTTTATACACAAAGGAAGAGGCTTGTTCATCTGAAGCAAGCAACTGTGATGATGTTTTAAATTCTGAATTTAAATCAAAGCATGAAGATGTTTGAGATAAGGTCTTGTTCATGACTAAGGATGCCGTGAGATTTACAAGTGGTGGTTACAAACTATTGGGTGAATTCATATCATACTCTTTCAAGGAATTTGAAAGAAGAAGAAGAAGAAGATGATCTTGAAACTGATTTTGTATGTGTTTAATCCAAATTGAAGCATAATGATAAAAAATAAGAATATTAGATCCAAATTCAAATAATATGAGGTAAAGATTCAAGACCTAGAGGAGAGACATTGGGATGTGACAAATAATCTAGATGAGAAAGTCAAAAGGATTGAGATGTAGATGAGCTCTATGAAATTAAGATTGCAATCCAATTTAGAAGAGGTGACCTTTCTTAAGGGAGAATTGTCTGATGTAGTCAGCAGGGCCAACTATTTTCAAAAGTTTGAGAAAATAACTAAAAATATTGATGACATCTTGAGAAATCATAAATCTGTAGGTGACAAGATAGGTTTGGGGTTTAAAGATGACCTCAAAGGAAAATAGGTGATGTAAGAAGACATTATTACAAGCAAGGATTTTGAAGGAACTAGAATCAAAGGGGAGAAAAAGGAGATAAATGTCAAATAAAATGTGAAGACAAAGTCCATAAGGTAGCCTAATTCCTCGAGGTATGAAAAATCATTTAATGGTTATTGTTTCACTTACAATGGATTTGGACATATAGCTAAGGAGTGTACAATTTTTTTCCAAAATGACCATCCATGGAGGGGTAGCAAAAATAAGTAAACAAGGAATTTTGTTTCCTAGAATTTTCATGAGAAATGACATATTGCTAGGTTCTTCCTATATGATCCACCCAGTCCATTTTGGAGGAATGAAGGCACTCAAGGTAAGAATTCAATTGTATGTTACAACTGCAATGAAGTTGGTCATGTTGCTATAGAATGTCATTATGGCTCTATAAGTAAAAATAGGAGTTTTTTAGGGTCCTAGAATGCATGATAGATGACAAGATATGATATGGTAACCAAGAGGGAATAATGGAGTTTCATCAAGAAAAAAATGAATGAAAAAAGGAGTTAATCAGGGTATAGACTAGAAGCGAGAAGAAAGAGGTGATTTTCAGGTATAAAAGAGCACTTAGAACCTTTTAAATGTGTATGTATGTACTAGGATTATTAGAGACATAATCATCGATATGAAGCATTTTAAGAAGGGGGAGTTGATTAGTTTGAAGTATGCTAGTGACAAAACTATTTTTCAAGGTGTCAAGGGATGTTTTTATGTTATTAGAGGTACTTAGTCTATTTTGGATATTTATAAGCACTGTTGAGTTGCAATAATGTTGGATTCATAAAGTAAGAGATGTGTTCATGGTTTGAGATGGTATAGGGCTTCTTTTGTGGTCTGTGATGGATCACTTTTTGAAGAAAGTAACTATAACTGTGAATGCATAAGTTCAAGGTGTGGTTATCATGCTCTTAAAGGTATTCAACATGTCTTGAAGTTAGTTTAGACACTGATAGTGAGAAAGGAAACATGTATCAATAAGAATAAGTCAATCATTCAACATGATGAATTGATCATACCATCTGTTGCAGTTGATATGGTGTTCTCTAGTTTGAAGAGGTAGGTGTACTATCAATATGGAAAAAGATGATCATTATGGCCTTGAAGGAGTTTATTTAGGTGATGTTGCATGACAAGTGTACCAAATATATGAAGCAAGGCATTCATCATGTATGATTACTTGATCATACCATTAGATGTAAAGGATAATCAATGCATTCCAGGTATGTTTATGAATTAACTAATGATACAAGGTGTATATTTGGCCCATCATTCATGTTTAGATGTATCAAACATTCTCATACTCCATAAGTGTTGTTTGAAGAGTATACAAGGTATGATAGGGTCTATGAAAGCCTAAATGATATGTCTTTCATTAAAAAATACATGGTTACAAGTATGAGGATAAATATATTAGTCTATATTCATGGGTATTTAATCTTGAGTCATGTTTGTAATGCCTCTAAAGTATGCACGCATCTTAAAGTTAACATGGAAATTGTTAAGAACTATAATAATTGTGGAAGTAAGAAAGGTGTAGTATTTAGTTGATAATCATGGTTGTAAGCCTTTGTATGATTTCTTGAGGCCTAAAGTGTGTTCTTATAATAGGGTTTGAAGATTCAATATAGTTTGTAAAGACTGTACAAGATCTACATGGATATTTGCATCTCTATGAAAGTATACAAATCTTGTGAGATAAGGTTTGTTTTAAATTTTATTCCTTGAAGAAGAAATAATGTTGCAAATATAGGAATGGATGCCTAAGGTCTGTAACCGAGTCCCAAAAAAAGATATGAAAGTAAAAAGGAACTATGAAAGGATAATTAATCTAAAAAATAGTTGAAGCTTGATAGAAGTCTATGTGATTTGTGCTAATGCATCAAAATATAAAGGTGAATGTGGAGTTGTATCTTCCTTGATTTGCTACAATGTTTTAAGGACAAGTATATGGACTATGTTTAAAGAATCAAGAGGTTTTAGTATAATGAAATATGTTGAGATGGAGCTTGTGTGAGATATAAATCTTAATAAGGTTAAGCCAAGTATGGGCATGACTTGTATTGTTGATTTCATGCATTACAAGTGAATGATTACACATTACCAGAGTACAGTGATTGTGAAGAGATAAAATGGTATGCTCCAGGATTGGTAAGGAATTTCAAGGAAAGGGAGCCAATTTTTAATCTAAAAATAAATGTTCTAAGTAACAAGGAGGCTAGTAAGGAAAAATGATAATGATTGCAAGTATAGTTGGTTGAAATATACATTGTAACAGTGTTCAGTAGAGCATGGTGGATTGTAACAATATGCTATAGGCCTATTAAAGTCTAGTCAGGAAGGGGGAGCTAATATTCACCATCCAAGTGTGTATTAAGTGTTAAAAGACTGATTAGGCATGGTTTATGATGATTGTAGGTATATTTTCTTGTAGATTGAGTCATATGATCTAGATGACCTTGTTAGCTTAGAAATAAGGTTGAAAACACTGAAAACGTGTTTCAGGATAGCGATGATATATTTGAGTCATCTTCATGGCATGTAAGCAAGGTAAGAGATTTGATTTTTGTATTTTAAGTTAGATGAGGATAATATGCTTCTAGGGGGATTTATAATATGTTGTTTCATGATGTATATGGGATTTCATGGATAGTAGAAGTTGAGCCAAATTACACTGAAAGTTTGTCTTAAGGATCATAACTCTAAAATTTACTTGCAACTAGTGCATAAAAGAGTTAAGACTTACTTTGAGTATCATCATTTGATATGGATCAATGAGGAGGTAAGAATGATGTTTTAGGCTCAGAATGATTATTGACATGAGTTTATGCACTTTCCAGCTATAGTGAATAAGTGTTCTAATGAAGCCTAAAATAGAGTCAAAGTGAGGTAAAACATGTCTGTGTGCTAGGGTGATGGATTTGGTTTATTTCTCCAGCAAATAATTTCTCCAATAAGGATTAGGAAGATGAAGACCATGTGCTCAAGTATTCTTTTTCATTAATGTAAAAAGGGGGAAAAGAAGTAAGTGGTTTTTCATCAATGACAAAGGGGGAGATTGTTGGCATGAGTGAATTAGGATGTTGTTATTGATGTAAAATATCATTAATGAAAAATAGGATGATATAGGGGTGGTATATGATGTTTTTAATGATGATGACATGAAAAATTAGGATGTGACATTATGGCACGAGCGGACACAATGAGAATGGCTTGGTCTAGTAGGCCTATTCAAGAGATCTAGCTAGCCCATGTGATAGAGAATGGTGGATATATTTGCATGATGAATTGAGTAGCATGTTATATGCATGGAGAGAATTATAGGAGTGTTTTGAGACACTCATAGGAGCATCAGAGTGCAGGTACATGTTGAATAAATAGTTTTAGGTGTTCATTTAGACCTAGTGTAGGTGCTTAGAGGTCAAAGGAAGCATGAGAATCCATTTGAGAGATATGTGAGATTATGGAGGAATGAAAAGGTTTGAGACATGTCATCTCAAGTATATTAGGTCATTTTGGAGATCTTGTAATAAAATTTATGAGGTTTGTCTACTTGGTCCAGGTCCAAACTAGACCTAATCCTAGTGTTTGTAGGCCTTACAAGGAATAATGATCACTTACATGTGTGTATGATATATTAAGGACACTCAAGAAGGAATGAAATATTTTTTTCATCAAGTATAGGAAGTTTCTATAAGTTTCATGCTTTTTGTAGTGTCAGTTCACTTGGTTATGGCCTAGAACATGCAAATCCCTAAGACCTAATTATGCAAGTCCTAGTGATTGAAGAAATAAAAATATATTTATTATTTTTTGAGCATTGGAGATGTTATAAGAGGTTTTCATGGTGTTTTGGGCCAAGTTTCAGGTTAATATGAAGAATATTTTGAAATTTATGGGTTTTGAGTCCTATCGAGCTCAAGAAAGCATGATTACTAGCTCAAAGTGAGATAAAGGGTCATGGTTGGCACGTTTAAGATTTTCATGGGAAGTATATCCTTTAAGGGATGTTGGGGAATGAATTTAAAAATATCTCATGGTTAGAATGAGGTCAAATGAGGCCTAAACATTTATGAATGATTGTGAAGAAGGTAAGTAACTTTGTATGGCCTAGAAACCCTAGTTTTCTAGCAAAGGAGAATATATTATTGGTAGGTTCCCATAATGTATTGGTTTTTCAAATTTTATGAATTGAGGTTATAGAGGACTCCTCAATATTTCTAATAAGGTATTTTATAGCTTGTGACAATATGTGGGACCCACTCAAAAAGGTTTGTTTCTGAAGATTTTTAGTTTGTAAAAAATATGTCCATTGAACCTATTGAATAAATTACCGTTTATGAAATCCTATGAGTTTTAATACATTTCCATGATATTTCCAGGTCATGGTTGAGGTCTTAGAGTGAAAAGTGTGCACTATATTTGAAGGCTGGTTTTTGGGCCAAAAAGGTAGTTTTAGTAGGTTTGGTGAATGGAAATGCTTGAGAACTTGTGAGCATGGTGATCTAGTAAAATAGTCTTGGAGTTATTTTTAACATCTCATGTGACAAGTTTCTTGTTTTTCTTGAGCTCTGAAAATGTACTGAGGTGGCATGGTTGAGGTCACAATCTTACCTAGTTTGACTAGTTCAAGACATCACTGATTTGGTGAGAAGATGCATGTAGAAGACCCATGTTTTGTCTTAGTTCATGATGGATATCCATTTTAAGTAAAGTGGGATGAATTTTTTTCCTATTTAATGAATTTATATGTCTTGAAAGTGACAGAAAGGGTGCAAACCGGTTGAGTTTCCAAAACTACTTCATGGGTAGTTTAATTATCTGAAGAAGAGAATTGGATTAATTTTATTTGTAGGATGTTTTATGAGGTATACCATTCTTGGATGCGTTATACAGGTCATTGTATTTATAATGAGTGGTTACATGGAATATTTTAGGTTTTTTGATGTGATCTTGAGCTCCATTAGTGAAGACTGGTTCTTGGAAGTATGTGTTTTGAGTAGGGAATAGTCCAACTTGGTAGTGACATGAAAAAAATAATTAGTGCTGTGTATTATGAGATCATCGATTATATTACTATGGAATTTTTGACGTGTGTGAATCCTTTACAGGCTTGAAAAATTAGGTTGAAGTGTTTTAAGTATTTGATGAGATCTGTGATGGGGTTTTAGGCCTTTTTGGGCTTGCCTTGTGTCTTGTGCATTGCCAATCCATATGGGTCCTTCATGATGTAGTATTTTTATTTTGAATTTCTTATGATGGACCTCTTCAGTCATGAATGACCTATGTTATTTTTTTTATTTGAGTCATGTCTAAAATTACATGTGATGGTTCATTTCAAAACTATTTAAGTGAGATGGAAAAAGTGCAAGCTAGGTAAGAGTTCAAGTGGTTCAAGGGAATCAAGATAGATTTGTGAGTGTGGGTGAATGTTTGAAGAGTGTTGAATAAATGTTGTGAAATATAAATTTCATATTTCATTCCATGAAATCTCAAATTTGAATGATTTAAGTGGTGTATTTGAAGAGGGTTTGCAGGTGTATGAGTTGAATCTTGTGATCACTATCAATTGTGTTCATTGGCAGCATATCTTCAGTGGTCTTTTGATAAAAAAAAAATTATGTGATGAGTAATATTCACATGAGTGATTTTTTTTAGTAATAAAAACATGGGTTTCTAGGGTTTGGTGCTCATTTTGGGGTTGGTGTCTTACTAATAAAATCTTGTGTGATGATTCATATTCATGTAGGTATTTTGATTTGAGTAATATAAATAAAAGTTTCAATAGGTTTTCTTCCCTTTGAGGGTTTCCCACTTATATCTTGTGTTCTTTTTTACTCTTTCATGATTATGCTCTTGTGGATGGTTGTTTCATATGGTTAATATCACATTAATGCGTGGTTGAATGTTAAATGATGTATGCGAGTTAATTTGAATTATTTAAGGGTCTTGAAGGACTAATTCACCCCCACCTCTTAGTCCATTGTGCTTACAAATCTTAGAAACCACGGTTCCCTTCCCATACTTTTTTTAAGTGTAAAACATATATTTTCTATATTAATTTAATGTTATAAAACATTGACTCCATACCTAACCATCATAACTAAAGTAACCATTATGATGTTATACATATCATTACTAAAATGTAACAACTATGTGGTTTCACTTTTGTCGTGATACTTTTCATGTTGTATTTTCTCTATTGGTGTTACTCTTTAGAAAAATGATATATTTTCATATTCCTAACATAGGTCTCTTAAATTAAGGTATATAAATTATCATAATGTTATCAACCCTAAAGTAAAAATTTACAATCATAATCTTATTGAAACTATGTTTATAAGCTCCTAATTTTCTTATCAATCAATCTTAAGTCCAAATCTTTCTTCCTAGACCATTCATCATAATAATCACAATTTCCAAAAATTATTATCTAGAGTTAAGAGTATTCTTATTACTTATCCTATCAAGGTTTTGGAAAACATAAACTATTATTTCCCATTCTTATAGGTCTAAATTAAACTTTTTTGGTTCTCAAGATATTTAATAATGAATTTATGACCTTTTTTCCTTCATCTAAAGTTTATCTCAATATAATATTCATAATTAACATGTTCTTATATTATAAATTCCTTGTTGACCAAATTTTATGAAATGAAAAATTTACCCATTTAAATCATTTTATGATTTATCATTATCCTAGCTTGGTTTCACTTTAAATTTACAACTTGTTATGTAAAAACTATATGATTAAATTTAACATCTAAAAAACACTTTGGTTATTTTTTACCAAGTTTTTGTATAACATGACAATGATCCTTGTTCCAATAAACATATGCCTTCACATATATCTAAGATGTGACTAATGTTGTCTTTTATGTTATAGTTTGATAAGATAGAACTTAAAGAATTAACAGTATAATGGACTAGTTTAGTCCCATGGTTTAGTAAGCCAAATAATTAAAGTTTCACCTTGGTTTATAACCATTCATCAAATATTTTTAACACTATTGATAGGTATGAAATTTGTGTTATATTATACTAGTTTCACATGCTCAAATACCTTCACATCACTTCCTTTCTCTATGGTTCTTTATTTAGTAGGTTTGATATGAAACTTATTTAGGTTTACTTCTAGTTCATGTTTTCATTAAGATGAACTATTGTTATTTCATCATCTTTATTTACTATCCCCCTTTAGACTTCATTTGATTCAAAGTTTAACTATAAAAGGGTAACCATATTATAATAACATTATCCCTTATCAGAGTGTTGGGTTTATTAGCTAAGTGAATCTATGAACATGACCTACTTAATTGTGTTTCATTTCCCATTTATGTTCATAAAAGGTCAAACATTCCATTCTCATAGTTTAGTATGAATTATTACAAAAAGGTTCTCTATGTCTTAAATATATTGGTTGGCTTAATCCCAATCAAATATTCAATTACCTAGGCCCTTCAGTTTATTGTTTGTTGGGTTTAACTTCTATCGGATATTGAACTTATATAGTCTAGTTTTTAATCTCATAACAATCTAGTTTCTAGTTTTTGAATATAAGATTAAATACAATAATGACTGGAGAGAGTTAAACCATTTACCCTTCCCATTTCAACACCATTATCCTTGCCATGGTGCCAAGATACCAAACAAAAGTAGAATGAGGAAAAAATTTAGTTGATTGTGTTTTCCTTTTGAAAGATCTATAAAACATATAGATATAATACATGAGATTTGAACTCTAAACTATTCATTGAAAATCCCAATGCTTAACCACATCCATTTACTTATACATTGGAAAACACAAAAATACAATAAATATTATGGATAAAATAAAACTTTGAAGTGATAAAAACACTTTTCTGATTCCATTTCTATTCCTCTATGTGTATAAGACCTTAAATACCATATTTTCTATTGATTCCAAGATCAAAATATCTCCACTTAACAATTGGATTTGTGCTTTCACTTTCCTCCTTATACACCTATCTCTCTCTCATTTACTTTTCTTGATCTCTCTTTAGTTCTATTCCATTCTTCTTCCAAACTTAATAGCTATCATATTTGAAAACTTTGTCACACTTTCCTATCAACCTTCCTAAAGCTTAATTATTAAAACTCCCATTACAAATATTTCCTTGAGCTATTCATGGTTATGTGTGTGAGTGGAAAACATATGTATCTCTAAGTTTTATTTTCATTGTTGCTAATCTCTTCATCTCTTTGTTTTTTATCTCTATTATTTTAAAAGCCATGTGGTATTTAATCTCAACTCAGTCAGACTTCCTCCATTCATGTTGTCACGATGTCTATTTTATTTTCTAGTTGATTAGAATTTTCTTCTAACTTAATGTCTCTTAGAGATGCGTTCCAATGTTTAATATTAGTTGAATAATTTATATAGAATAAATTTCCTAACTCTTGCTAATCATGGCTACATATCACCTTATCCACTCTTGTTATATTCTCAACCAATTAGTTTCTTAGTTGATAGGTTTTTTATGAGGATAAATGTTTTAACCATTTTGTTAAATACTAAAATTAGTTGTGATATTTTTTCTACTAAATTGTAGTTACCATTAATTATTCACATTTAATCCCATATTATTCATGGTGAACACTATTAGGAGTTAGTATTCACATGGTTGTTAGTTTATTATAATTGGTTAGTATGTTTATATTGTTATAACAAATGTATAGCAATATATTAGTAAGGGAAGGTTATTGTTTTGTATACTTCCTATTTTATAGGAAGTTCAACAACATTCCTGGCTATATAATAGCCATTGTATTAGCATGATTAATATTAAGAAGAAATCTATTGTTTTATTGTGTAAATCTGCTACTATACCAATATTTGGTATCAGAGCGATCAATGATCTATTAAATCTGTGAAGGGGCTATTATGCAAATCCATGCTTGCCCCGAGTTATGAGATTCTCTGAGATCTTGGAGTCTGTGATTTTATTATTTTCTGTTGGTACATATATATATCATATTTTGTTCTACCTACTCGAGTCTTCATGGCTTGATTCGCTACATTCTGTATTAGATTTTGGAGGAGATATAATTGCATAATCTTGTCTTTACATCAACAACGACTCCCACCTGGTCATTTTACATATGCTACAGATCTCGTTCTACAACCTTGAAGACCTAATTAGCATAAATTTGTATTCTTCCATGTGGTCTTTCATACCAATACAAGGAGATCCTAATATAGTGCCACATATATCAAGTTGAGACCATTCAAATATATGCAGGGACAGATGTGCATGAGGAATAAACATGAAGTGGATCGATCTAAAATTCTGATAAGCTGAGCGCCCAATCTCTATGTTCTATGAGCCACCATTTCTGTGAATATTTGAATGTATTTTGTAGCTAGGGATTCAACCTGCATCTGATCTACACATTCAGATCTGTATTGATCAATGTGTTGGTTACGGTCATCTGGTTTGCATTGGGTTAGATTCATCACTGAATCTCTATATATCTGCATGCACTGAGTTTGGTGTTTGACACGCGTCATAGACACATCAATATTGCACTCATCTGGTGTGGAATCCATCAAATACATGCATCAGTTTTCATGTTTCACATAAGGTTACATTGAGACAAGTTTTCAGAACGTTGTGAAGCTACCGTTGCTGCTCACCTCAAAACCACCGCTAGCCCATGGTTTCAACATAAAAGTATTATAAGCCTGAAAAAGTTATCTTGCAAATCTGCAGTCAACAGGTTTGAAGTTGTCTCATTCTCCATGTGACCATTCAGATGATTCTCTATATGACGTGTTGAGTATAATATAAACTCTTCATTGAATCGGTCTCGGGTTAGTGTCTATTTATAGTCATTTTTTTTTAAATTACGTGTCAAGTTTTAGTTTCATTTTAATTTTGTATTAGTCACAGATTTAATATCCTATGTCTATCTATAGGGTCATTATGTTATTCAAAAGCTTAACAAGTCAAATAATTCCATATAGGTGATTTTAGGATTTTTAATACTCATTTTCATTTAAAAAGTAATCTCATTTTATTACTTTTTAATTTAGTCAAGTCTTTTTGTCCGATTCAAAATAGTCATTGTCAAGTCGAGAGTCGATTTTTGTTTAGTCGTCAAAATTTCATTGTGGGTCAATGCTATTGTAAAAAGTGTCGTCTTCCAAAGTTTGAAAAAAAAAAAATTGCCCGCATTTCAATTTTGGACGCATTTTCGCTTGTACACAACGTCCAAATTATTGAAGGTATTTTTTGAGCTCCATGATCAAATCCAGCTGAGTTAGCAGCATGAAAGATGGAGGACGGAGGCACAGGAGGATGGAGGTCGATTCAGCGACCTCTCGTCAGTCACCAACGACGGGGCCGCACAGAATGATTTGGTACCATGTGCATGGTGTGAGTACTATGATTTTTGAGTATTGTAGTGTTCCAGTTTCAGCTTGGTGTGATTCAGTTTTCAGAGTTCCTGTTTTGTTGTGGTATTTGATGGATGTTGGAAAGAAAGTTGTGTTGGAGCGCAGATGACTGTCAGTGATCCTCTGACTGACTTGGTCCTCTGACTGCCGTACTTCGTTGGAAGATGGTCAGCTAGGAGAATACGTTCACTAGCATCAGTGACCAAGTGCAGCAAGACCTAACTAGCAAGATCCATTCACGAGTATGTTCTTCGATGCAGTTTGCTTCTCAGTATCTATATGTGTGGAATTTCACATTGTGGGGGGGAATACATACCAATGTTCCATTCCCATTCTGTACCCAAAACGACTTAGTCAAGGAAAGCTTCCAGTGGCTAGTGGCAGTTTTCTATGCTATTCGAGATCGAGTGGCAGCGATTAAAGACAGAGACTACAATTAAGAACATTACGATTCTTATAGGAAGTAATGTGAAATTTTTTCAGTATTTCTTCTATTCTACAGTTTTGTCATATGCAAGTTGTGTTTCCTACATAATTCCCTGATGTATAAGCATAGTGGTGAACAGTAGCACCAGAGTAAGTCAGTTCATGGATCTTGAAAGGGTTTGTGGGAGGATCCAGAAAACCACATGAGGTGGACAGTTGATGAGGTTCCTGTCACTTCAAGGTTTGTGGTAAGCCTGTTTAAAACCATGGAAGGAGCGAGCCTTTCTTTTGGATCAAGGTCATGAGTCACAGAGTTGGACATGCCACAGGGGTGAGCATACTGCAGTTGAGTGTGTGGATGTTTTTCTACCATGTAAACATTAAGGGGGGGAATGTTAGGAAATTAGTATTCACATGGTTGTTACATTATAATATATTAGGTTTGAAAGAATATATTGCTATCAACAAATATATTATTCAATGGAGTTTTGTTGTACCCGTATGTTTATAAACGGGTGAGTATACTTCCTATTTTATAGGAAGAGGTTTGTACTATTATATTCCTAGCTATATATTAGCCTAATGTATTAGCACAGGATGGATGAATAAGAAGAATATAATATTGTTTTGTTGTGTAGATCCACTGTGCAATTCTCTACCAAATTCACATGAGTATAGGTTTGTAAATAAATAGCTTGTGAGAATGCAATGTGAATTATAAAATGACTAATCCCATTAACATGTGTCCATAACCTAATTGGAGGAATATGGAAGACCAGTCTTAGGAGGGTGCTTCAATACACGCCAAGTGTGGGGCATCAGTGTCTTTTCACCCTGATCCTTCTCTAGCTAACAAGTTAACTTGAGGGGCCACTTGTGGCTCATTGGTTCCCTCATGGGTACGACTTCAATGAAAAATAACTATTTAAAGAGAGGAAATTAATTGGTGCCAATGTGGCCCATAGATGCACTTAATCATCATTTTTATTGAGGCCTTAGCATCTAATTTCATCAATGTCCATATTCAGTTATGTATGCCACATCACAAACATTGGTACCCTATGGGTAAAAACTCTCAATATTTAATGTGTCAATAGCTAGGTATGCCAATATGTGAAACGTAACACACATCAGTGTCCCTTTGATATGATTATATTATCCTTTAACTTTAATCCCACATTGACAAAGTTCTCATTTGCCTACAAGTTTATATAGGTCTTTACTTGCTTACAAAATTTCCTTAATAGGGAATTTTCTCTCTGCACTAATCTAAATAACTCATAAATTTATCAAGTTAGATGAGTGAGTAACTCAACTTGGATTGGTTAAATCTCCATTCTATGAGTTATATGATCTTGATTAGGTAACTAATGCAATACAAATTAATGAATTGGATAAGCTTAGTGGAAACTTAAGGTAATACGAGATTTGAAAATAACTCAAAAGAGTTATAAAATATCTTGGTTAACATGTAAACCATTGATCCAAGAGCATCCCCACACCAAATTTGTCAAAAGGTATGTACATGTTACAAAACTTCCTAGACACAGAAGATCTCATCGAGATATTTCTGACGCACTTCTAATGAGATAAAATGGATTTCATCTGAGTAAGATACGACTTGTTGAAGTATTTCTTCAACTAGAAAAATAATAAGAGTAGGTTACACATAGATGATGTGACATGATGATACTTTTAAAAGTGGAAAAATGAGACCCTAACAAGTGGAATAGTTTGTTTGAGAAAAAATATATGGTTTTAGCCTCTAGTATTTGAAAATCAATGTGGGGCCCACACTATGTTATGGCTTAGGCTGTTGAAAAATAGGGCATTGAGAGGGGGGTGAATCAGTGTCTATTAAAAACTTGAAAAAATATTTAGTTCACTTAAATTTTTACCATGAAACCAAACAATCATTCACAATCAGTTAATCATGAGACAACACACACAGAGACAAAATTTAATGTGGGAAACTCAAACTGGGAGAAAAACCCACCGAAACCAAGAACTAGCTTAGGACAAGAATGTCCTGTAAATGTTACATGATTTCATATCTAAGCTTTAACTCAACATGGAGCCATAACTCCAAGATTCAACTAAGCATCTACTTAGTCTTTGACAAGATTTAACTTTCTTAGAAGCTTCAACTCCTAAATCTAAATCAAGTTTCTACATGTTTCTACTGTAAGCTATAAATTACAATGAAGCCACTACTCCCTCCTGCTAAAATACAACTTAGACTTTGTCAAGATTTTGATCACACCCATTTTTTTATCTTCTAAAACTAATAGTGATCACTATATTTTATCACTCTTCTTTAATTTTCTCTCTCATCCTCATCACTCAATCAACATTAAACCTTGTTCATACAAGGCCACTTCAACAACTCAATCTTATCAATTTTTCTTATTTCAATTTGCTGCAAACTTTATGGTACAAGGATTCTCATATTCATAATATTTTGACATAAATCCCCTTTAAGATTATCCTCTCAAAAAATCACTCTCTCATGTACCCAACCACCTACAAACGTGTAGTCATGAGAACATCTTATGAATCGTATGTTTTTCTTAGCTTTGCATATCACCATGTATTTAACAATAGAATCTAAAATCATTTAACTTCTCTTCACTCATATATGGTAGTAGGTCTTGAAGGATGATGTTTAATACTGAACTACCCACTCTTCATTGTGAGAATGACTATTTCAAACTCCCATTAGCCTCTATATCAAAATTTCACAAAATTCCTCAAGATTAACTACTTAATACATACCTATTTTCATCATCCATCAATAGCTCTCTCTTCAACATACCTTTCTATGCTTAACTCATAACTATCACATCCTTTAAATATTCAACACCATTTATATATTTTATCAATAAGCTCTGCCCATATTTTTTATACTACAATCTCTTCCAAGGTTTTATCTATATCAACAACTCTTCATGCTTCAATAACTATTTTTCCAATTTTTATTCATCATACATCAAAAGTCAGTTTTACTTCTTGCTCAAGGATATTTTATTCTTTCAATAATTTCACTTTATACATGTGCTCATATCAATGACCCTCATATGCACTTACCATTTTCGACACAATACCAGCCACCTTTCATCTCAATGCTACGCAACATGATATTCTTCCTCATCTCTTCACTCATCAATTGATCAACTTGCCATCTACTCATTTCTATCCTCATTTATCAGCTTGCAAAATACCAAGGTCACATTTCATTCTTGTAATTATCACGTACTAAGGAATGTGAATGGATTTCATATATGACAATGACTTGTTATGCTCTAAAATTGAAAGGACTCTTGATATGCTTGAATAGGACAAAGTATCTATTTTCAAAACGTTGTCTTACTGTTGAGCTCACAGAACTTCCATAAAATGTCCTCTGATATCCACTTGCTAAATCCCATTGGTGTTCCTAAATCCGATCCCTTTAAAAGAGCTTAGTGAGCATCATTCAAGGTATAAAACCTATGCTAATGTTCCTACTCTAGATAAGTCAGATAGCCACTTGGAGGTCTTTAATGTACATGTACTAACCTCAATAAATTCCTCTCAAAAACTTCATGTCCAACCCCTCCTACCTCTCAAGTATTATACCACGTATTTTACCAACTCCAACTAAGCATACTTCCTCTCAAAATCAGTTCAACCCCTCCTCTCAATTCTTACTTACAACATTATCAATCCCAAGGATGACGCTACACACCACTTCTAAGATCCCTTCCCATCCTACTCCACCTTAACCGTGTCTGATTATGCTAACATATGGAATAATGTTAAACTCCTAAGATATTGCAAAGTTGTAGTCAATAAATGAATAATATAAATGCTAAAGTAGAGATTTGATGCAAGTAAAAATAAGCTAGTGAAAATGTAGAAACCCTAATGTGCAAGAGAGGGAATAAAAGATCCTTAGTTGATTTCGCAGATGACCCCTGATTGCTAATATGAACTAGAAGACTGATTGAACAAGAGGTGGAGAACTGTCACACACTGAGCACTCAGAATTTTTTTGTCAATTTGTGGAATAGGATTGGACCATGAGCACCTGGAATGGGGATTGGAGTTCTCTAGGGTTCCCTGATCTAGAGACATCTGTTGGCACCCTGGTATGTGACCACACAAGAGCTAAAAATCAAGTTTTTGTTATGGTCAGTAGATGCTGGTCGCTACTCATTCACTTGTTGGTCACGTGGTATATCATTGGACTGATCCTAGAATTTTTCTTGTAAATCTGTAATAACAGAATTATCATCTTACAAAACCCCAAATACAGTAATCAAATCCTAAGAAAATAAATATGTAAATGAAGGGAGTCAGACTGACCCCAGATGGTAACCTGACAATGAGTGAGTCTTATAGAATGAGCACTACATTACATCTTCAGATTCTGTGTAGTTCTTGTATGCATGTGTATGTGGAATCATGTCCCTAGGTAGCTCTTGTGCAAGATACATTTGATAACGTAGTGATCAAGTAGCTAGATATAGCATTGTAAATAGATGTGTGGATGGAATATACTAAAACTTCCCTTCCTATGACGTGTGATGTAGAGATAATGCAGTCCCTTGTCCCTTGTAGTGGAGTGCTAGATGAGATGTCAAATGGATGGTATTAGAATGCCTTGATGGATGCAATCTTAGGTGTTGATAGATAGATGCTTAGAGCTTGGTCCTTTATTATGGTCACATAACTTTATATTTATATGATTCATCTTATCTTGAATTTCATAATCTGACAGCTTGAAAAGGCTGACTACATAAGAAAGATAAGATGCTCAAATTTCTAGAAAGGACTAAAAAAGTAAGAGTAAATTGTAAAGAGGTTGAGGGCGCCCAAAGGGGACAAGGGCGTCTGGGTGCTGATGTCTTGACTAGGCGCCGGTATCTAGAGTCAATAAAGATAAAGAAGTATGAAAAGATCAGACTTAGCTGTTGGGTGTGTAAGAACAAAGAGCAAACTATAAATACATAAAAGATGCCAAAGATAAATGTCAATTACTAGTTTTTTCGATTCGGAATTATATGAATAGTACTATGTAATTAAGACTAGATAATTTCCCAAAGTGCATGATTTTATGTCTAAGTTTTCCCCAACTTTATGTTGGTGAGTAGAACACTTGGTAACATAAAGTAGATAGAGATTATTACGTGATATCCATGTGGATATCTATAGAAAGCATGCCAAGGGACTAGACAAAGCGTGGAGTGATAAAAAGATGGAGCGTGGAGATTAAAGATGCAAAAGTGTAAAGAGGGATGAAAATGAACCTAGGGAGAAATTGCGTGTGTAAATGTTGATGAGTAATGTACTTGTTATTAGTATCGATATGTGTGTTATTGTTGTTTGTTGACTATTTGATTCCCATATGGATGGACATGTAAAAGAGAAGACAATCAAGTAGTAAAATACAAATGTATATTTATAAAAACATGTAAGGAAGTATGTAAAATTAGATTTTGAAAATGTGAAAAAGGAAAATGTGCACCTCATCCGTAATGAGGAAAAGAGGGTGTAGAAAGGATCCTTTCGATGTAGTGCAAGTTTTTTGGGTGATCTCACACCACTGGTTGAATAAGTGTAGGGAGGAAAGTATGATTTATCATCTAACCTATAACCACTTCCTAAAATTGTAGAGATCAATGTAATATCTAGTTTTTAGGTGATTTTACGCCATGATAGAAGTAGTGTAGAAAGGAAATTTTGGTGTTATCCTCTAACCTATAACTACTTCCCAAAAAAAAAAAACCACTACAGAGAATGTGTACTAATGCATGTGCTAACGATAATCTACCATGTAAAATCTACTATGTATTGAGTTCTGTAGATTGTGTTGAACCCACTCACTGTGTAACTGCCCCTGGTTATAGGTTCTCTAGGAAAGACACCATTGTACTAAGGACCCAAGTATGATTCTGAGCCCTGAAATGTGCTATATTGTATCAGTAATATGATGTGTATACTCTCTATGGGGTGACTGATTCACCCAAATTATGCCCCCCTCTTTGGGGGTACATGTCGTTGTAGGAGGACGTGGCCTAAAAGAGGACTAACCTCTAAAAATTTTCCCTGTAGGGGGGAGGGGATGTACTTGGTAAAATCCAAGGCACATGTAAACAAGTGGTTGGGAGACAAGTGTTATTACAACAAATATGCATGTATAAGACAAAGTGTATGCTATACAAACAATGTGTAAGATAAAACATGCAAGAAGACAATGTAGACCGCAAAAAGAGGGTTGCAAATATGGAACACCACTCATGGTGTCACAAGATAATCAAGGTAAACAAGGCCAAAATCATACAAGTGTGCACATAAGATAAATGGAAAACTCCGTAAACAAAGGCATCCAATGACAAGCAAGAAAAAACAATGTAACAGAAAACCATGGTGGCAAGTAATATTACAACACAATGCTTCACATGAAGCACCCATTAACATGTTATAAAGATACCAAGTATGTAAAAAGTGTGTAGAATTGATAAAGTAGTGTGCTATGAAAAAAAATGAAACAATATCACCTGTAGCGTACGAAAGTGGATTCCCTAGGAGCTGCTGTGGGACTGGTACTAGGTATTGCGCCAAGTATTAATGTTGTGTTTAATGGACTTGTATAATCTGCAATAATAACTAGAAATAAAGTGAGTGTGCATGTGTTGATGATAAATATAATGACTTACAATAAATCTATCTAACATGTGTAAGAAGATGATCATGTAAAATTAAATGAAAACAAGATTAAGTACAACCAAGATATGAAATATGCTATGGATGGATGGAATGGAATATAGAGTGAATGATATGAGCAGCATGCACCCCAAGTGAATGGATTTTAATGTAATGAGATTCATTTGTTTATGCTCCCTTGGAAGTCAAGAATGAACCGTAAATGAGAGTGCGTCATTGGGAAATAGTCGAGTGATGTGTTGTATGTAGTTTGATGTGATGAGTATGTAGTGATGATGTGATGAATATGTAGTGATGATGTGTGACATAGAGATGAGGTGTGAATGTGTGATGATGTATCCTAAAGTGTATATCACTATGGGATGAGAGAAGAAGTGATTATTTAGCCTAAAGCGTATACCATTACAAGATGCTATAAGAAGTGATGATGTAGCTGACAACGTATATCACTTAAAGATGTTAGAGGATGTGATGATGCATCCTAAGGTGTATATCACTAACCTAGGAATGTCACATGAGAAAAGGATTGAATGGTTTAGTGTGGGAAAGTGATGTGGTCCATTTATGATGTATACCCTCAGTAGTCTAGTATGGACCGTGAAACTAGAGTGCATAATCAGGTAGTGAGCATAGATATTAGGTGTAGTATTTCTTAAGATGTGTGACATTGAGTGGGTTTCTGAGTGGCTTTCCTAAGAGTGTGGCAAGATGATACACTTGACCACCAAGTTTTTCGGTGATAATGTAAGGACCAAGTTAATTTGGCTTAAATGTTCCTTTAAGTGGAGCTTCGACATTTATGTTTTTTTTATTCTCTATAAGAACTAAGTCACTGATATTAAATTTTTGAGGAAATTTTTTATGATTGTGTGTGTATGCTATGCGATATTGGTACACACGAAGATGTTCGAGTGCTTGAACACAGTGAGCGTCTAGAATTTATAACTCATGTAGATGGTTTTTATGATGTTTTTTGTCCTTAAGTATGCTTTTAAGTGAGACTCATAATGAGGGTATCTCAAGCTCAAGTGGGATAACGACTTCAAATAGATTTTGGAAGGAAACCCAAATACATGTGCGAAAGGTGCATAAACCACTGGGAAGGAAGATGCAACAAGAGTGCACATAAGGGAAATGGAATAGATAGAGGAATGAGGGAGGAAAGTGGAAGGCATGCATGAGGAGAAAAGTGTGTGAGGGTGCACAAGGAAATTGTAACCCATATAATTTTTCCAGGGGAATAACCAAAGAGAATGTAACCTGTAATATTTTAAACTCAAAGCCAGAATGGGGATATAAGTTTTCAAAAAAACTAGGGGAGTTATTTTAGACAACAGTTTGGCAAATTTTAGGACCATCTTCATACTATATGAAGGAGATTAGTATCCTAGAGTATCCATTGGGCATGGATTCAGCTTGAAAATATGAAATTATGATCTATAACTTGAAGAACTACCCCTTGAATTCATTTGAATTGATTTTTTGAACTCTATTATAAACCCTATAAACCTGTTGAAAAATTCTAGAAGATAATTGACATCCTAGAAGAAAAAGAAAAATGCACATGAGGATCACATGAGAGAAATAACTATGTACAAATAAAATGATGCATGTGTCATGCAATTAGAGGAATTGAAACTACACCAATATAAACAATGATGTAGAAAACTCAATGGAATGGTTTGAGATGAATCCCATTAACTAGGATTGATAGTGCACCTCAATCAAGGTGAGAAAACTCAAAAGAGTTAACCTCCTTACATGAACTGATGATGTATGGGCCACTTCAAAGTCCATCAATCTTTGAATGACACCTGGGTTTCTCTTTGTCAGCATCCCACTTTAAAACGAAGTAACCAAATTTAAAATCTTAAGGCCTAGCCATTGTTTCAAACCACTTATTTGTTGATTGTTGATGTTGTTCTAGCTCTATTTTCATAGAGTTCCTTAATTTTTCAATTTCAAATAGCTCTTCCATTATGATTTCTCTTTTATCCATGCCCTTAAACTCCATTTGTTGGGAAATCTTTAATGAAGGAAACTAAAGAGATAAATGAAGTTGAGTTTCCTTTCCATAAACAAGTTTATATGGTGAACTACATATTGCCTTCTTCATCATAATTATATCTTCCCACGACATGCATGAAACCTTTGTGTGCTACTGCCTCTAGTTTACATTCATTATTTTCTTCATGATACTGATTAGGTTTTTATTTGTTTATTCTTCCAAGCCATTTCCCTAAGGGTAGTAGTTGGAAGAGGTATTCAAATAGATTCCAAGGCTTAATGCCTAATCAGAAATTTTGGTACCAAGGAAGTATTTTGCATTATCATAGATAATGGTCTGAGGAATGCCAAACCTAGTTACAATGCCCTCAAAAAATTCAAGGATGACTAACTCGTTATATTCCTTCAGCGTGACAACTTCTATAAATCTAGTTAAATAGTTTGTATCCATCAACACCCACTTTTTCCTAGCACTCGAAGGAGGATTGATCATACCTATGAATTCAAGACCCCTTTAGGAAAAATACTGATCTTCTTGGATTGGTCGAAGGGGAAGCATTTCCAATTTATTCTTTCCTACAAATAAAGTGCATTCTTTACATTTAATGACCCAATTATGCACACCTAAAAATAGGGTAGGCTAAAATTATCCTGCCTTTATCTTATTTTTTGTGGTTATCTTGTTAGATAAGTGTCCACCAGAGAATCAATCTTAAAATTATATTAATTTTTTTTACTTGCATGTTGTCGATACACCTTAGCAGCACACCATCAATATTTCTTTTGAAGAGAACATAATCAATAAGTGAAAATGGAATAGATTACAGCCTCAAATGCCGCCTCTTTGTTGTTTTTAGACTAGGAGGGTATGCACCAAAGGAATGGAACGTGACCATTTCTTCTGGCTAACTACACGCGCCAAGATTCTCATTCTACCTAGGTTTTGCATGTGGTACCACTTCATCTAGGAACAATGAAGTTTTAGGTTCATTTTGTACATCCTCAACTATATGCATACAAAGTGCGCTACCTATTACCAAATTTTTGGCCTTTATAATCACATCATACTCCATGATTTTGGTCACCCATATTTCTCTCTTCTCACTGATTTATACCCTCATGATGAAGTATCTCACACCTTAGTTTGAAATCAACACCTTGACATGATTCATGGTGAGAATACTTTTTAATTTCTTAAGTGCATGCATGATGGAATATAATTGTTTCTCCATGTGACTGTATTTCAACTCATAATCCTTCAATGTTTGATAAAGGAAAGCCACTGGGTATTCCAGACCTTTTTCATTTTATTATGTCAGCACACTAGCAACACTTGCATTGGCTCCATAAGACTAAAGGATGAAATCCTTTGAGTAATCTGGATTATTGAGTGTTAGCATGAAAGAAAATATTTCTTTATCTTGTAGAAGCTCTCTTTTCCTTCTGCTATCTAGTTAAAGGTTGTGTCCTTTTTGAGCATAAGGGTGATGGGCCTTACCAGTTCTTAAAAGTTAGGAATGAATCTCCTAACAAAATTGATCTTGGCTAGGATCAATGACTGTAAATCCTTCTTGTGTACCGATAAGGAGAGATCGAGGATGGTTGAAACATGCTCATGATCAATAGTAATACCATCCTTTGAGACCACATGGCCCAAAATCTTGTCTTGGGCTACAGTAAAATTGTAATTCTTGGGGTTAAGAGACACACCAAATTCTCTACATCTCTCAAAGACTTTTTCCAGATGTGCACCATGTGATCTGTGCTCTACTTTGAGAATATAGTTATGTCATCAAGGTAAACCAAGATGAACTCATTGATATAACCTTTGAAGGAAATGTCTATGGCACGTTGAAATGTTGCACCTGCATTTGACATAAAAAGGAAAATATTTTGATATGAATATGTCCCCCACTTAGTTGTAAATGTTTTTTTGAATTTATCCTCTTGCTTGACCATGATTTTATTAAATCTAGAATACCCATCCAGTATGGAAAATATATGCTCATCAACCGGAGTCTGTAAAATATACTCCAGAGAATGCAATGGATAGTTATCCTTCAAAGATGTCTTATTCAAATCTCTAAAATAGATGCAAGAGTCTTATTTCACCATTCTTCTTTTGCACTAGAACAAGATTCACGACCCAAGAAGAGGACTTGATGGGGAATATTATATTTTCCTCAATGAGTTTAGATACTTCTTGCCTCATGAGGGGCTCTATCCTTGGATTGACTGGCCTCTATTTTTGGTCTGATGGTTTTCATGCTAGAGGTCAATTGAGTGTTGAGAAACACTTGAATCAAATCCTTTGAGGTATTCATATTCCAATGAGAATATATCACTATATTTATAACACATAGAAATGAAGGCCTATTTTTCATCATGTGCACAAGCTTTACTTAGTAGAAACTCCTTTCCATGCATGCAATAGTGACTAGGGAGAAGTCTTCTTGCATCACGCACATATAATTTTATTCACCTTTGAACTCATCATCAGGGATAAACATTTTCTCTAAGGTTACCAACCCTTTAGGAAAATTATTTTTCTTAAGTTTTGTTACTTGGTCACCATTGCTATCATACAAGTTAGCTTGCATGCTTGAAGAGAACTCAACTTTGTTCTGAATGAAATGGAAAATTTGTGCATCACTGTCAAACAATTTCTAGTTGGTATTGTTATCTGGAATAAATTTCCTGATCATTATTTTATCACGCTACGCATGTTTCCTTTGACAAATTCCTCATCTAGGAGAAAATTGTGAACTAAGTGTGACCATATGATATGCTTCCTTGTTCATCTTTCTTGGCACCACTTATAGAGTCAGAGCATCAAATATCTTAAGGAGGTCCCAAACTCTGTACTTATAAGCTTTAAGAAGCCTTATTCTTCATTGCATACTTGTTTGTGACCTAGTGGATGACCAATTATGTGTCCCCAAAGATCTACAACACCTTAATCCTTTTCTTCTCACAATGAGAAGGCCATGTACCAACACTTCATATTCTTCTACATTGTTGGAGCATGTAAATTGAAATCTACACGTGAAGAAGAACTTCTCATCCTTGGGAGAAATGAGAACCACACTTTCACCCATGCCATTTCTGCTTCTGAAGATGTCAAAGTATAACTTCCACAGACCAAAATTTTCTTCATTTTGCTTGAGCGTGTGTGACAACACAACTTCTTCAAGTATGTAATAAGTACCAAGCCCAATTTCAAATGCTTCTAGCTCCTCAGCATATGGATCAAATTTTTGATTCCTCTCTACCCACTCATCTAGCAATAAATTAGGTAGAGGGGGGAGGAATAGCCTGCTCTTCAGAAACTAAATCTTGACCTTCTTGGATTAGGAAATTAGCTTGAAGAGGGGAAGGATCATATGAATCAACATATATGAAAATATTGTCTCATCTTGTATGGTAAACTAGGTACCATACCTTTTTCTTAGCAACATATGAGACCAATCAAAAGACAAGTAACCACCCACTTTAGCAATAAAATATCTTGATAGAACACATGGAAAACAAAGGAGGTAGGTCAATGATTGAGACATCTTGAGTTATTGTGAGGCTTGAACATGCATGGAGAGTTAACTCAAGATTCTTGATGACTCCTAGGGTAGTAAAAATTGATCCATTAAGTTGTAAGACTCCTTTAGACATAGGGTTGTACTCAAGACCTAGGACATCAACAATTTTTTTAGACATAATAGAAGTACTAGCGCCTGAGTCAATCATACAATTGTGCATAAGGTGTTTTCCTATGATCAAGGACATATATAAGGGTGGGGTTTTAACAACCTAACTTACTTTTTTCTCCTCTTCTTGATAGATATTGACAATAGCATGGGACCTTTGATAACAATTGTGTCTACACGTAGAATTTGTGCCAGAGCTTCATGCAATAGGTCGCGCTAACGATGGAATGGATAGGGCATCCCACATTTTGACATTTACATTTATATTCTTCATCTGGTCCACAATGTTGAATGGAAATCTCATTGAATTATGAATTTGAGGCACAACAACATATTTTCTTGATTATTTAGGTGCTAGAGGCAGGTGCCTTAGCTGGCACAAAGGCTTGACCTAAAAAAGGAGGTGCATGCACTGCTTGTGTTGGAGCATTACACATAATCTCACATGTAGGAGATTTGCATGCCATGACTATTGGGTGGCTTAGTTGCATCTCTTTGCTTTTAAGGATCACCCTGTGTTGCAAGGAACTGAAGGTTGTGCATTAGAATCAAGCATTCTTTTCTTGTATCTTGTATTGTTAGCAACCTAGGCACATGGTTTCTTTGTGTCATCTATAGCTTGATTAATTACATAGAAGTCTTCAATTCTAAAGAACATAAGGTTGGCTTCAGGAACTTCTGAAATTTCTTGATTCTTAGGATTGTTTGCAATTTTGGAAGGTTTATAGTTAGAAGTTGATTGAATCATGTAATTATGCATGCATGAACATTGGCACAATGATTCTGAATGTGAGACATATTCCACAGAAAACACCATTTTGACTCTTGAGCCATATTTTTTTGAGTTGTAAATAGTGTTTGGCTTATGTTAGGTGCTAGAAGAGGATGCATAGGAAGAATTACTTATAAGGGAAGGTGTGCATTAGCCTGTCATCTATCATTTTGTTGGTTCTTCCCATATCTCCTATTTAAATATTGATTTCTAAAGGGTTGATGGATTTGGTTATATCCATGATTAGAATTATTTCTGAAGGCTTGCGTTCGCTGCTTCTCTAATGATATAAATTTATTGGATAAATTTTTAATCAGGGCTCTCATTTCTTAATCCTCCTTTTTCTACATGGGAGAATAATATGTGGATGTAGAAGGTTAAGCGCTCTTCTCAAGAACATGAGAAATAGAAGGTTGGATTGAATGAGTCATTTCTAGGAATAAAGGCATGGGCGGCCTGGGAGCTAACTTTCCTACTTAAATGATACTATTTTCTACCCTTATTACAATGTTTTAAGCAACAGGTAAGGTTCTACCTCCCATGGACTGAATCATGACTAAGATATCACTATTCAAATCCCTTAGATAATATAGGAAAATGTGTTGGGTTGTAGACCCTACCACTTGAGGGATTCTGTCCCAAGTCTTCTGAATCCTAATATTAAAATCAGCCATCTTTTCATTGGGAGCTCTTTTAGTTGTCGTCAGTTGCTCCACCAATGACAGGTGATCTGATTTATCTTCAAAATAGTTTTCAAAGATTTGTTCCAAGTTTTTCCTATCTATAAATAGATGTAGGTCTCAGGAATTCTATACCACTGAAGCACTTTTCCCTTGAGCAAGGCTACAAGCAGTCTAATTGTTACATCATCATGTGTGACCAGATAGAAAAAGAACACATTGGCTACATCTTGGATGTGCTCAAAAGTGGTGACTTGATTCTCACCGGTAAAGTATGGAATAATTTTGAGTGTGGTTTTTGGCATATCATGTTGCGCATTGAGAAGAAGAGGAATTCCTCCAGTAAAGTTAGCAAATTTTCTTAGAGGTGGCAAGGCTGTCATGACAGGTTGTGTAAGAGGTCTACTAGGAGGAGGAGTGTAAAGTGCATGGCGCACTAGAGATGGAGATGTGTGTGCAGTAGTTCTACTACATGTTATTCTCAGAGATATTTGGAGGAATTAAAAGGACTCTTCAGCTACAACGATTTGTATGGTATGCACTCTTCTCATTAAAGGTGTGTGGAAACAATAGATTTGAGTGTTAGGAGTTGCCATATGTGTTACAACAAGCCACCAAAGACTAAAAATCAATAAGTCACACATAAGAACTTAGCAATGATAAAATTTAAACATTCAATACTTGTCCCACCAGGTATGCCAAAAATATTTGGAGCTCAAACTTACACTAGTCCCAAATCATGTTGAATTGGGTCATTGTGGCAACAACAGGACTATCTCCAAGTTGTGGGACCTTGTGTGCTTGAGAAAGACCTGTAGAGAAGGTTGGTTCCTTTACCTACTTCTACTGCTACTGCTACTCCTAATAATGAAATGGAAATCCTAAGCTAAACATGCCAAGGGACTAGGGATAGAAGGATATGCAAAAAGGGAAAACTAATCTAAGGGAGGCGATAACACCAGAAAGAAAGGGGGATGAACACAATCTGTTTTGAGCAAAAATAAAGAAAAAAGTGTAGAGGAAGGCTATACATGTGCAGCACAGACCAAAACACAGTCACACAATCACTTTCATGAGGAACAATCAGAAAAGGAGATGCAAGGGACTTGATAAAACACAAAAATCATACAATGTAAATGAAAGGCAAGGAGGAAGAATAAAACGGGTCAAGGAAGAAGATATCCACAAAACAATGCTTATATTACTTTCAGAAATGCACAATCTATTACAATGGCATATGAGGTTGATATCCACATGCAAAGACTAGATCCAAAGGCCTGCAACTCAAAATGGATAGAATTATAACCCTTAGTAACACTAGAGGATCCAATGTCCAACCCTTTTACAATAATAAATGCTTTCACATTTATAGAACAATGAAGGAGAGAAGAGGAGGAGAAAGGAGGGAAAATCAGATTTGAATCTCCAGCCACCAATAGCTAGCAATGAATGCCTAAAAATCTATAAAATGCACTTCCCCATGACTGTTTGGTGTGTAGGAGAAGGAAAGAGGTGATATTTTAGTCAAATTGGGTGGTTAAAGTGATTAGATACTGCATTAATGGCATGAGGGACATTTTCCTACTTCTCATCTAACTCATCTCACCGAAATTTGAACTCAAGTGATCTAGAGTGTATCCCACATTAGAAACTATCTGACAAGACAAAAAACACCCAAATCTGGTCTCTGTAGCAGAAGTTATGATTATGCAAATTCTATAAATCGAAAGGAAACGTGGTGCATGCATACTAGCAAGAGGTTAAATTGACTGGTCATTTTTTTGTCATTTTATGTCATGTGTTATGCCTTGGTTGGTTTCATGATTTAGTTCCCTATTGGCACACTTTGATAGGTTGTATGTGATACACTCATTATGATACATTGCCACATGGCATAGTAATAGGTGTGAAATGAGGAACAAAAGTGCACACAAAAGGGAGAAGCATGGAATAAGAAAGGAAAGAGAAGGCACACATAAGTAACATGCATGACAAGAATAAGAACATAATTATAGGAGATAAGCATGTAGATAGGGTGAAAACATATAGAAGGAGATGTATGATAGTGAGGAAATGGTCACACAAGAATGTTAGGGACTTAGCCAATTTTGGAAGGCAAGCCAGAGACATGCACAAAAGGTGAATAAACTGATGGGAAGAAGGAGGATACACTGGGAGTATGTACAAGGGAAATGGAAGAGATAGAGGAATGAGGGAGGAAAGTGGAAAGTGGAAGGCATGCATGAGGAGAAAAGAGTGTGAGGGAATGTAAGGAAATTGCAACCCAAAGAATTGTACTAAGGGAACAACCAAAGTGTGTGCAACATGTAATATTTGAAACTCAGAGTTAGAATGGAGACATAAGTTGTCAAAATAACTAGGGGAGTTATTTTGGACAACAAATACTTTTCTTTCTTAGGAACCATATGAATAGTAGTATGTGAACGAGACTAGATAATTACCCAAAGTGTGTGATTTTATGTCTATAACCTTTAACTTTCCTTGCAATTCCCTCTTTTTATTTATCGTCATCAACATACATTTCCTACTGGACCTGGAAAACTGTCTTACTTGACCTTGGAACTTTGAAAAGAGAATATGTTCAACAAGTTCTATAGATTGGAATAAGGTTTTGAGATCTTTTATATCACTTGTAATTATCAAGAAATAGGGCACTTCAAAACTGCCTTCTGAGTCATGGATTGAAACAAGCTACAGACACTTTTTCGCATGACAATGATGTGTTTTCAATGTTTCAGCTTACCCATATCCTTTCTCATATTTTCATGTTTTCAGTTGTCACTTTACAAGATGGAGAAAGGTATTTCACAACTTCTAAAAACCTATGCAACCTCTTGTCTTGCCAACTAGATCAACCTTGATTGGTTTTTGCATAGTTGAGGTTTCAGTACACAAATCCTAGCTCGTGATTTTAATTATTATCCCATTAGATATATCACTTTCACAGCATCATGCCTACATTATCACTTAAATGGAGGAGTTCATAACCATTTCCAAACATTTATATACATGAAATGAGAGGATTTAGTCAATATTTACATGTATAGTATCATTTCTTCATGAATGTCACAACATACAGACTCAGTCCTCGAATGTAACCCATTTTACATAAAAAGAGCATATAATTTGGCATCTAGAACAAAATATTTAGAGGATAATTTCTTTAGACATCTTACCATTTTTAATGTATTTACAAGTTGATGCAAGCATATCATTAGAAGTGGTCAATTTAAGTCTAATATCACTATTACTGGAAGCATCACAAAGTAGTATGGGTTTGAATAAATCTCACCATATATATTTGATTTTATGATTATTTTGTGTCAGAGAGACTTAAAACAAAATCCATAAATCACCTTCACCAATTTCACTCACTAACTCCAAAGGTTAAACATGAGAAGAGGACATTTAGGGCCTGAGATCACCATTTTCATGAAAAAAAATAGAACACATAGAGCCTATATGTTTTTTGTAATCGTTAATTTTATTATGTTCCCAAAGTGGGAAATAGTTCAACAAGTGAGAACAAACATGGTCTTAGACACTCTTGAGAGCAATTCTTGTAGAGGTAAAAGTTGCATACATAACATAGTCCACAATTTTCTTTAACAAGAAAAATACTGTAACAATTTAAGGACAAGAAGCATTACACACCAAAATTTATCAAAAGAACATACCAATAACTTCATCCAAACAATATTTACCTATGAAAGAGATATTAATCATCATCCAAAGCAAAGTATTTTTGTACATCACCAAGATTACTACATTACTCAAACCTTGTGATTGTATGAGAAACCTCTTACAAGGGATGAGTTGGAATAGACTATAAAATATATGCTTGGAGACCATAAATGTCATCATTGTGGTATGAAGCAAACCTTATTCAATATTTAGAAAAATAAACAACTCACAAAAATTATTTGAAACCAAAAAGACTCATTTAAGGCCTATCACTTCAAGAAGGAATATTGGAGAGAGAAGAACAAGGTTAGAAAAACAAAGAGAAATTTCTTATTCTTCCACCTTTGGTCCTAAATTTTTTTGAAAAATTTAAGGATTGGAGTGATATTTAAAAATTACTTCTATGATTTATCCGAAGGAGGCTCAATAATTTTTTTTGGATGCCAAGAAGACAGTGTGCTCAAATTGCATTTCTCTAGAAACTAGTTTTAGTAAAACTTGAATAAATTCCACAATATTCTTCAAAAATTAATGAAAATTGACATGAAGCATTAAAAAACACTCCCATACATTATCCATAGGTTGGTTTCTCATAAAAAATATTTTAATTTTCAGACCAATCTCATTTTCCCATGACTTCATTATTAGTCCTCTAAGGAAATTTTAGTGAAAACTTGAATTTTTCCTCCAGAATGTAAAATAAGCCTTGTGGATGTTCATATATTCCCTATGAAATTTTCCTATGCTCCTCCCATGATTACATAGGATTTTAATGGCCTACATTGAGCTCTTAAACCTTATTAGGCTCTAAAACTAGGCCTATATGAGTCAGTTTCAATTTTGACTCCCAACACTTAACCTGACACACACTCTAAATACTCATACATATGATAGAAACATCATTTCTGAAATCCTCCTGAAACCATTATGAATCCTCTCTATAAGCTCCAACCTTCATGCCTCTGACTGATCCTCACTTCAATACTTCACACTTTTTCCATCAATGCCACTTGACCTCAATGAAAACACCAATTACCAGGGTTCAACACAGACCCATCATCCAATGGGTTCCACTATTTTTTAGGAGGGGGACCTTGGTTCCTATCTTCACAGTGCATATCAACCATTCTTTCTTATAAGTTTTATGGAGGTCTAAATTCCATTACATGTGTTACTAATCCACATAGTTTTGTTACAGCTCAACTCTATAACCACTAGCTTATATTACTAGCTCAATGAGATCTACCCAATTCCACATTTCTATAGTCAAATTGATAGATTAGAGTTCCATGGAGATTTCACACCGAGTTACAAGTTCATGAAAACCACATATATTAAGTCCAAGTTTTAATGTGTCAACACAACACAAACTAACTTCATTTCCACGTGTGCCGAGTTGAACAACCAATGAGTGGGTTGAATAGTGATCCAAGACCTAGACCAAGCAAAAAAATATCAAACATGGATGAATTCACCAGCTTCACTCACCAGAAAAGACTTTAAAAGTTTATCTTCATCAGAAGTGTGGTAAATGTGGGATAAAAATTTATCTTGAATGATAAATGTGATCCACGAGATTTGAATCACTAACCACCCATGGCCCATTTCTGAGTCTCAACCATTAGGCCAAGATCCTAACTTAGTATATACAGCCAAAAATTTGGTTATGAAGTTTTCATTTAGGATTAACAAACCTAAAACCAAGTGCATAAGAGGGTATTTGAATTCCTGACCACTTGGGAAAAAGATAAGCACCCAACCATTAGCCCATGAGCTGGTGAATGTTATAAAAGGAAAAAAATTATATATGAAGAGTTAACTTTGTAATGATGACAACTATTTTGGGAGGGTTTTGGAGAAAATTGGAGAGTTTTTTGTTGCACGAATATTCTTGGAGATTGAACTAGGGTGTTTCTAGATACTTTGCAAATATTTTTAGATGACTAAATAAGAATTTGATGTAATTATTATTATACAAAGTGATAATTTACATCATAATAGATTAGTTCGAGATATTTTTGGACCTAGAGACATGGCCCACATTAGGTGAAATATGTTAACAATTTGGTTTTAATTTTTCATCTATATTTATGTTATTTTTTCATTATTTATCAAATTTTAATATTATGTTAAATATTCTTAAAATTAAATTTTAATTGTTTATGATAAAATTAAAATCATTTTCAAATTATGCAAAAATAATAAATTAGTTAAGTGAGTTACTTAAATTGTTTTTTGAATCAATTTGGTATCAAAGTTTTTAGTTAATGACATTTTAACGCTATTTTTGGAAGTTACAAGTGTCAGTTTTGAATTCTTACTAGGTATAAATCAAAGTGAGGTGAAGGATCGCTTGAACAATACAATCCTAAGATTTAGTGTAAAATGTGCAAACCAGAGTTCAGCTATCTAATATCCTATAGGATCTCCTAGAGATAGATTGGACTCATAAATGCCCTTCTATAAAGCTTTAATAGAAATGAAGAGTATGGTGGAAGAGTTAAATAGAGAATGGAAACTAATAAATGAAGATAAATTGGAAGAAGGAAATAATTATAAGGATAAAGGTAAAGGATAAAAAATCCTCAAACTCATCCATATCATTATAAAACTTATAATTATTCCATTGATGATAAAAATAAAGTTCTGATGTTCCATATATTTTGAAACTTTATGCAATGTTTGAATTTATAATATATAATGGAGAGTTAAAGAAGAGAAGTTGGATCATTAGATCAATAATATTGAAGTTTATTGTAGGGTTCAAAAGATTATGAATGAGGAAGAAAAAATCCATATAGATACTCTTTATTTGTGTGACACATCACTCATTTGGTGGGAGAGTAATAATTAGGAGGATCTTGCAAAATATGGTAAAGTTATTTCTTCTTTGGATGAATTTTTTTTTTCTTTGAAAAATTAATTTTATCCTCTTGGTTGTATGCAACAAGCTACAATGGAGGAAAAAACTTAAGATAAACTAAGGGTCAAAGTGTGAAAGATTACACTCAAGAGTTTATAAAGAGGGCACTAATTTTGGGCATTCCTCTTTATACTCAAGAGACTCTTTTGAAATACATTGATGGGTTACATACTTACTTGAAAAATACCATAATTATGTTTAATCACACTAACCTTGATGAATTTTTTGTCAAAGATACCCACATTGAATCTAGGAGTAAGACTACAAAGGAAATATTCATAAATAAAATAGGAAAGCAACTACCTGAAAACAAGTGTAAAGGAAAAGGAAAGGGTAAAGAAAAACATACATCCATAGTTAAGAAAGAAGATGAGAATCCTATTTGATCAATTTAAAAGAAATAAGAAAAAAAATGCTAAGTTTTGGAATATCCATCTAGAGATCAAGCCAAAGAGGTTCAAGAAAGGAGGTGACAAGAAGATTACTTTAGCAGTTTAATATTTTGGGTTCGATTTAGGTGATGAGAACAAGATCATAGCTATGGGTTTGCAGGGTTCATCTTCTTCCCCTTTTGGAACTAGTTATCATACTTCTAATTCTAAATATATGCATAAAAATAAAATAAATGAGATTTTCCACATTAGATTTATTTAAAAACATAATAAGATTAATACTCTATTTGATAGTGGATCTCAAGATAATCTCATTTATAATTTTTTTAATTAAGAAATAGGTACTAAAACCTAAACCAAATCAAAAACCGTACCCGTTGGGATGAGTATGTGATGATGCTAAATTGTAAGTCACAAAAAATGGAAACTTATATTTGCAATCACCTCTAAATTCCTTGATGAGGAGTTATATGTGGTTCCACTTGATATTTTTGGCATCATACTTGGAAGTCCTTTTTTGTTTGACATAAAACCAATCTTCTATAAGGAAGAGAATAATTATTTACCAGTTAAGAATAGAAATAAATACATTGTTAGAGCTCATCAGATAAAATTAAATTTTTCACTTGTTTCTGTAAGAAAAATAAAAATATTTATCGATAAAATCAAGAATTTTGTACTCATGATTGTTAAAGCTAAGGATGATAATAATTCCAAGGCTTTGGAAGGTTGTGATCCTAAACATAAGAATGAGATTAAAAAAAAACATTATATCTAACTATGGCGACATGTTTCAAGAGCCACAATGTTTACCTCCTAAAAGAGAAATATAATATGAAATTCATCTATAGCATGATGTACCTCTTCCTAACTTTGGCATGTATATATGTTGTTCATGGTGGAAAATGAAGAGATAAAGAATAAATTCAAGTAATTTCTCGAGAAAGGGTTCATTCATCCAAACACTTATCCATATGGTTTCCCTATTGTGTAGATGCCCAAGAAATATGGGACTTGGTAGATGTGTTTGTAATACTAAGCATTGAACAAGATAACAGTGAACAACTATTACCCTCTTCCTTTTATTGATGATTTATTAGATGAGTTGGAAAATGCTATTTATTTCACTAACTTATACTTGAGAAGTGGTTATCACTTGTTATTACATAACACCCCCCATTTTCAAAATGATAACATTTTAACAAGATGGACCAACTATGATTTAAAATAGTTAGGGTACTTAGGTATTTATATTTATTATCTAGAGAATATTCCCTAATTTTTTACCTAAATCCTTTATTAAGTGCTCACATTTTAATGTTTAATTACTACTAGCACTTAGAAAATTTTAAGGCACTTGCACTTACACTTGGATTTTATTTGATGCTCTCACTTTGGTATTTCCTTGATACTTTTAAATTACTCATATCTCATAGTTGTTTAGAAAATTTTCACCACACTTTACATTTGCAAGGATATTTTATTCACAAAATTTATTAATTAGGATGACGTTGAATTTGAATTTTCCCCACATTTAATGGAGTAAGGCTCACACATTTAAAATGTGAATAAATAACTCCGAAGAAAGTATCCCACTTCTTAAATTTTGAGGATCCAAAACCTGACACCTGAAAATGTGTGAATTCTAACTTCAATGAACATTCTTGCACTTCACCCATATGAATCCTTGCACCTTGCAAGTGGGAGAACAAAATACATAGTAAAAATAAAAGGTCAAAGGACATGTCATCATATGAAAGTCTGCAGACCAACCATACTAATACACATGACATCCATGTGGCATCTAGAGGTCAAAAGGGGGACAAATTAAATATGATGGCTATGATTGAATTCATCTTGTACAGTTGTAAGGCCTACATTAAAAAGGAACAATATTTCAAAAAGGAAATAATCCTTAAGGTGAAGCAACATCAAGTCATGTATTATATGCCACTAATGCAGAGCATGCTAATTTAAGGTCGATATATTATGAAATATAAAAATAAATGTGTTGTACTAAGGAAATTTACAAAACACCATTTTCAAATCCATTTCTAGAGCCCTAATTAACAATATTCTAGAGATCCAAAATTCCAACAGCTATAGAAATTTTACAAGCAAGAAGTAGGGACTTAAAATGTGGACACTTTCTATATTCCTACGTAGATCGAAGTATGGTGAGGGATTTGAACCCGTATAGTTGTACCATGAATTCCCTTATTACTCTATTATTATCTCAAAAATTCAGAGGGAAATGACCTCAGTGGATGCCATCGATGAATTTGACATGCCTACTGAATTTAAAGCTATTTGGATATTAGGGCACTCAAAAGGGATTGATTACACCTAGTTGTGACTAAACCAGAGGTATTTCCATGCCTTGATTTAATTTCTCCCATGTTTAATCTTACCACAGTCAAGGAAGGAAATTTTTTGTTAAAGGAAGAAAATAATAAGGTAGATTTCATTTCTGGTTCTTCTTTTAAAGTATTCTATAAGCTACCTAAGGCTACCATTGTTTACAATCCCAAAACTATCAAGTCACGAGAAGCCAACCATAATATTAAAACTATTTTGTATAATTAGGTCAAGGACCCAATTGATAACCTAGATGATAAGATCCTTAGTAATATATTCATCTAAATATTTAGGATTGGATTAAGGATTGTAATGACATTAATGAAAAAATTATATGGTAATCCTTCCATCACAAAATTGGATGTCTCTTGGTTCCCCATTACTTTCATTTATTATTTATGGAGGGAATATTCTAGCCCTTGACCAAGTTGTATCATCAAATTTATTTAGATATAGGGATGCCTACGTTGCTTAGAATAATCATTTCTATATGATTTTATATTTATCAGATGCTATATATGGAATCCTAGTGTGCCTTGATTTGTGTCCACCATGGAATCCATAATGCACCCATGAAGTAAATGAAGAATACACAAACCTCTATGCCAATAAATTGAGGGCCCACATCGAGGATATTTTCAAATATTTCAACCCTAGGGTATATAGGTTACTCATGGAAAAACGTATCCTAAGGCTCTCTAAAGAGGTAAAGCTTGCAGAAAAATGGGGAATTAATTTTATATCATGAATATACCATGATCATGATCGATGGCATATTGATTCTGTAATTATTACTTCCTTAATATGTGTCATAAAAACTAGCTGAATAAGAGTTCACCTTCAAAATCATCAATGTAGTAGAAAACAAATGCAAAGAAAAGAAGCTAAGGACCCACCCATTTCTGCCCTTGAAAATTAGATTTAGATAATTTAAGAGATGGCCAGAACTTAAAGCTATAATAAACCACAAGAATTCCTTTAATATTTTATATAACCCACCCATAAATTATGATCCAAGGAAGAGGGTGGCTAAGTACCTAGATTCCCTTAGATGATAATTTAATCTCACATATGCCCATGAGGAAGATGTGAATGATTGGGTGTGGATTACCTAGGTGGATGAAAATTTTATCTAACATAACATGTAGATAATAGGAGTGATTTATGACTCCAAGATGGGGAATCAGAAGATAATTTAAAAGGAGAAGATCCCCCTATCTAGATCCACCAAGGTAGTCTCAAGGCCTTATCTTTTCTAATCCTTCAAAGAGGACCAATGAACCCAAATGGATCCGAGAAATCCCTCTTGGACCATTTGTTGGGTGACCATTGGTAGGATATGATATATCTACATCTAAGGAGGTATAATATACCACTATAAAAGATAAGGAAGACACTTTAGAAGTGGAATAAATTCATAGGTCCTGATGATTGTAATACCCTCTACAGACATACCTTCACCTAGTTGTGATCAAGGATGGATTGAGAAAATTCTTATTTCTCAAAGAGAATAAGGTGATTGAACAACACAAGAGGATACCTAGATCAATATTTAATTTAATTAGATAATGGGGACTCTGAGTAGAGTAACCATGAAGAGGATGACCACCAATGAAGCTCTCATTTGGCATGATACTTTTGAGGACCTTTTTACCCTCACGAAGAAGAAGAAAAAAAGGGTCATAAGTAGATACGTATAAAGAATACCATGTTTCCTTTATTCAAGAATTTTCTCAAGCTACAATAGAAATGGTCTAGGGTATACAAGCCAGAAATCAAGAACTAGAAACCTAAGCCATTGTTACTGTTCTTGACAATATTTCCAATGATGTTGAGAAAGCGTTATTATCCCTTTTTGGGGTGGTAAAGGAAGGAATAAAAGCCAATAAGAAAGAGAAGTATTTCTCAAGGAAGTCTAAAATAATCACCAATAAGATATGTACCCTATAGCTAATGATCCAGGTCACTGTTAGAGGTGTAAGAGAAGAATATTGTAAATACCCCATATTCCTCACACACAAATATTGTCTTCTGCCAAGCATAATCCAATTATATAAAAAACACCCTAGAATAGTAAAGTGAATAATTATATAGGCTACCCCCACAAATAGATATAATTATTTCAAGGGGTAGCCAAGTTTTCACAGAGGAAACAATTCTTAAGATTCTGATAGAGAGTCAGGAGGCAATAACAAAGGATTAATTCCATGACCATTTGAAGCAATTTATGGTCCATTTTAACAGAAATATTTTCGAGGAAAATGAGATGAACATTTCCAAAGTCATACAATTTTTCTCTAGTACCAAAGAAAAGATTTAAAAGGTGGTTAATCTTTAGGATATATCAAGAACAGTTATGGCCACTCAAAAATATTATTGGATAAGGATTGTAAGTTGTTTAGGAACCCTATAATTAACCTCAAAAATATAGAGAAACACTATAAGATTTGAAAGAATCCCCTTACAACATTAAATTCTTGGGACACCTAACTAGGTTAGGGAACTCAAGGATCCAAGCATGCATAGTTAACTCTGCCCCAAGTTGGGCCCTATGTAAAACAAGAATGATAAATAGTTACCTAGGAATATTCTATACTCTAGAGAGTATTTTGACCAATAATTTCAGTGTAATCATCCTAACAAGAATCAATTAGGATATTTTTGTACAGGATATCCATATTCTTTTTGTAATCCTAGGAATATTTATAAGTGATGTTGGTGAAATAAGGCCCCCAATTTCTTATAATTACATGTAACTTATCCATTCAAAAAAGGAGGAGAAATTTTGATCAATGGATGAAAGATGGTTTACATTATCCCATAAACGTTGAAATTGTTTGTTCTCATCTCCATTCTCTATAATGTTCTTTGTGAATTAATATTGATATTAATATCTATTTTGTGTTTTTATCATCATCCTTATATTCTACTTCCCCAAGTTTAATGAAAACGTGATAGTAGTCTTACTTTGAAAATTTGAATGAATGCACGTCAAAGAAATTTAGGTGTTTTATTTAAGGTATGACTTACCTATTGCCTTCATGGCTCTAAACTCTATTGAATCCTTTTATCAGTAGCGTGTTAATTTTTGTATGAAATGAATTAAATTATTTTGGTTATTTTAAAGCACAATGCATTCATTTAATGTCAATTTTATGAAACATAGTCTTTAAAAACATTCCCTCAACCTATTTTTCCCTTTTGGTTTTCTCTAAGTAACATTCAATAACAATGTATAGAATTGGTGAAAATACGTAGGGAATGGTGTTAGAATAATTGTCAAATTCTAGTAAAACATCCCCATTGATCTTGAAGAACAATTCCCTACAAATCATGTTATGATTCAAATCTTGACTCTAAAACGAGGAGGGAATATGAGCCTTCTATTTACCTTATTTGCGTGTGTAATTAATACACATCAACAGTATAGGAAAAATATAACACTAGAAGGAGGGTCTCTATAAATCCCAAATATAGATTATATTCGTTTGCGCTTACACGTATGTCTTCTTGAAATTACAATGTATTTACCAATTTTCTCTAATATTGGTTTAAATTTGGTCCTAAAATTATGTATGCACAATGGATTTACTAAGCATTGTAACTAGGTCCCATTCATATACAATATTATCTATTACTTATTTGGATTCTCATAGGAAGCCATGTTTTTTATAATGGAAAATCAAATAGTCCAAAGGAACCTCCTAGCCCTCCCAAAATAGGGAAACCACCAAGTCCTCCTAAATTAGGGAATCTTCCTTTCACAATCATGCCTACAAAGGCTTGGCTGGCCAGGTCCTCCATTAATATCCCCATTCCTATCCATGATATGCCTAGAAACATAGAGAAATAACTTCATGTATTTGACCCTTCTAGTACTATTTCTACTTAGGAACATATTAGAACCTTCAAATAATCTCTAAGGCTTCTAAATGTAACATATGAAGATGTAGCATGTACGCTCTTCCCTTTTTTAGTTAGAAACATTTCATATGACTCATTATTAAATCTAATAGACGACTCAATTACTAGTAGGTAAGGTTTCCATGATATATTTTCTACCCAATTTGAAAGAACCAATAGTCCAATATCAAAGTCTCACCACCCTGCAAAAGGGATACCAAATAACATACTAGAGATTTTAGTGCTAGGTTTCAAAATATATATATTCTTACCATTGATCCATATAAGCCTAAAAATGTCTTATCTCTGAATATTTATAAAAAATCCTTAGATCCTATGATCTTATTCTTTTTGATAAGGTCTCAGAACATTAACACCCTTATAGCTGCATATGCTGAAGCAATCCAAATCAATGAATATATGTTCTCTCGGGGATATTATACCTTTTCCATTTAGAATCCAAATCTCATCCAATTTCCTCAAGATGGCCAAAACATGTGAAATTGTATACAGACACCAATTATGAATGCTTTTACTATTATTTATATATCCCAAAACCAATAATAAGGCTTGGTTATTCCTACATCCTTCATTGACCCACAAGAAAGTGATAGTCAATATTTGGTTCTAGTAGATAATTCCAATTCTAAGTCACTAAATCAAGAAAATGTGAAAGGAGAGTTAGATTCTATCTAAAGGATAGTGAGAAAACAAGGTCACAATTTCTTGAACTTACAAAGACAAGTAGGAAATGCATGGGAAAGAAATTCATATAGGAATTGCAACTATTAGAGGTATAATAATAGGTCCTTCCACAATAATAACAACTAAGAAAAATCATCCCAAATCCAAATTCCAAAAATAAATTTCTGTGAAATTGTGTTTCCTAATTGGTGTAGAGTGCATAATACAACTAGACATGGGGAGTTAGAGTTTATAAAATTAATTCATGTTTTTGAAGTCTTCCAAAATGAATTATATAATTTTGAAATAGTTCTTAACATTGGTGATATTTTTAACTCATATAACACAAATAATAACACCAAACCACCCATCACTACTATGATGGTAGAGGCCTATTGTTTTCACTTGTATGAGGACAATGAGCCTAAATAAAATACAGACAAGGTGCATGCATTTCACTAGTAGTAGATAAACAACTACACATTGAGGAACATTACAAACAACTCTACTTCAACACCAAAAAATATCAACACAGCCTTGCTTGATCCAAAATCCAACAATAATCCTCCTCCTATAAAAGGAAGTGATTTTTATCCACAAGAAGTTGCTCCAGGTATTCCTAAAACCAGTTATAACATTGTACAATATTTAGCTAACAAAACCACCAAATACCCTCAAAATTACTCACATGTCGATGTTGTTTTATATAAAATAAAATTTGAGATCCCACCCTTCCTCCTAACTATTATAATTTTTGAGAAAAAATTACATAACTTCCTTGTTGACTTTGAAGCCTTTGCTAACATTATGCCCTTAAGGATTTGCAAGAACCTTGGCCTAACCCCTATCAAATACAACATGGTTATAGTCCAGTTGGACAAGTACAAGGTATAAGTAATAGGGTAACTCCTAAATGTACACATGAAATTATACTTTGAGCATAAGATCCAACAATTCATGGACATCTAAGTTGTAGAGATCCCAGAAGCATATGAGACATTACTAAGCATGGATTGGTAATATTTTTGAATGAATACATGTCCACTAACTATTCCCATATATGGTTTCCATGGAGAGGCATCCAAAATCATATCAGAATAGAAAGATAACCCAAATCAAAACACATGAGCACATAATATAATGCCAAAAATGAATAATTCAAGTTCTGATCGATTGATATAAGAGTATACACCGTTGATGTACAGGAAAGACACAATATGAAGTGACCCAAGACAATAAAGGTTTATGGTATTTACAGTTTGATGGATCATATTCCAAACATGGTTCCAAAGTGGGAGTGATTTTACAAGCTCACAATAACCAAAAACAATCTACCTCTTACAAAATGTAATTTCCTTGCACCGATAATTTAGATAAATATGAATCCCTGGTACTAGGATTACAATTTTCCATTAATCACAAGGTAAAAAAACTCATGGTTTTTTGAGATTATAAAGTTGTATTAATCAAGTAAGAAGTAAATATCAATGCAAACAACCATATCTCAAAAGGTAAAAGTATAAATTCTGGCACCTTATTGATTATTTCAATTCTTTTGACATTGTGTCTATACCCAGGAAACAAAATCAAGAGACAAACACACTAGATACTTTTTTTATACTATCATGCCCACCCAAGATCCAAAATGATAACATATAATTGTAGAATTTGATCCTACACCCTTTGTACCAGAAAATGTGGATCATTTTAAATTATTCAATGATGACCATCACATTATGTAGTTCTAAAATAATTCATATTTCTTTGAATCCCCAAATTATTGATGAAAAAGGAAATCAATGAAATAGTTGAGGGTGGGATTATGAATTCAAAGGAAAAATAGGATTCCTAAGGGAATGGTATCCCTAGAGGGATTATTTTACCCAAACCGATAGACCCAAAGCACTATAAATCAAAATGTCAATGATAAGGACTATACATAGGTAAACCTTGGAACCAAAGATCAACATGAGTCAACATAGGCTTAGCCTATTCAGATGATGAAATAAACAAAGTAAAAAAAATTAAATTAAATTACTATAAGGACGTTATAACCTGATCTTATGATGAATTAAATATTTTTTATCCTATAGTTATCACTCATACTATACTACTAATGAAAGGGAAAAAACCTTTTAGACTGAGGAAAAGGATAGTAAATCCAATTTTAGAGCCCCTAAATCATAGGGAAGTGAAAAAATATCTTGCTGCTAGGATAATCAACCCCATTAGGTACTCCACTTGGGTAGCTAACTTAGTACTTGTTTAGAAGAAATGTGGAGAGATTATATTATGTGTAGACTTTAGAAACTTGAAAATGGCTTCCAAAAAGAATAATTATCATCTTACTTTGCTAGAAGAGGTCATACAAATAATAAACGGTTATGAGATGATGTCTTTTCTTAATGGATTTTCAAGATAAAATCAGGTACTAGTAGACAAAGATGACAATATGAATATTTCCTTCACAACAAAATGGGGATTTTTTTCCTACAACAGAATTCCCATTGGCTTAATCAACATTGGGGAAACTTTCCAAAGGGACATGGATCAATATTTCCAAGGATTAAATGGTAAATGCTTTATCATTTACATGGATGATTTAACTATATTTTCCAAAAATAAGTTAGATCATGTAGGACATCTACATAATCTTTGAAATATGTAGAAGGTATGACATCTTCCTAAATATAAAAAAGAGTATATTCTACATAACATAAGGTAAGTTACTTGGCCATGTGCTCACAAAAGGTGTATATATATAGTAAAAATATATTGATAGGATTATAATTATTTCAAATATTGGTTCCCTTAATAGTAAAAATGAATTCAAATCTTTCTTTGGTAAAATCAATTTTTTAAGAAAATTCATCTCCATGGTTTTGCAGAAATTATCAAACCTTTGAATGTCATGTTAAAGAAAGATGGACACAAAGATTGAATGAGACTATTGATGCTAAGAAAATATTTTCATAGATATCAAAGAAGTCAAAAACTCAAGCACTATGTTCTGGTCAGTCCCTTATTTTTCTAGATACTTTTACTTCATATTCATGTGCTTCTAAGAAAACCATTGCAGTTGTGCTCTCTCATAAAATAAAGGAAATTAAAATCCAATTACCTTCATGAGTACTAACTTGAAATGTGCACATCTTGATTATCCTATGATGGATAAACAAGATTTTTCTCTGATAAAATAAGTAAATAATTTTATGAATTACATACTCAGGAGTAAAGTGCATGCCATTATGGAAAACCCAACCATCAACCTAATGTTAGGACAAAATGAATTGGGTGAATGAAGGGGTAAGTGGATAAAAAAGTTGCAAGAGTTTTATTTAGAGATTAAGCTTGTCAAGATGGTCATAGTTCAAGGCCTGATAAAACTAATATTTGATGCAAACCCAAGGATTGACATATTACATGTGGATAAAAGGAAATTCAAGGAAATGAATAGTATGATCATATTATCCACTATCTATTACATGGTACATGCCCACCTCAATTAAAAAGAGAAAAAAGGATAAAATTAAGACTGGAGGCCTCTCATTTCATGATCAAAATAAGTATCATTTGTAAGAAGAACTATGAGGTCATTTACTTAAGTTTTGTTTCTAAAAAGAAAGCTACTGACATAATGCATAACTTGCATGAAAATTTGGCAAATGGTCATCCCTTAGGGAGAGAAACTTCCCACAAAATTCATAAGGTTTGTTATTATTAGTAGACAATCTTTAAGGATACCCAAACCCATGTAAAAATTTACCACCAATGTCAAAAAAATTCCAATAGATAAATAAAACCATCCATGCCACTCCAACTAATGACAGAGAGGAGGCATTTTGCATTATAGGTTCAAGAATTCATTGCGAGGTCATTAATCCAAAACTCCTTGGTAGGACATAAGTTTGTGATAAGTTCCGTTGACTATTACACAAGGTCGGACTCAAGCTCTAGCTACTAAAAATTGCAGGATACCATTGATGTTATTCCAATTCCTTGAGGAGAACATTATAACCAGATTTGGCTACCCATTTTCTCTCATATGTGGCAATGGACCAACATTTTCTTCAGCTGAATTCACAGAGTCATCATATGACAACAAATTGATCATCAAGTTTTCATCCAGCTATTATTCGCAATGGAATCAGTGTGCCTGAATCTACCAACGAAAATCTCACCAATGTCATCAAAAGATCAACGGAGAAGAAACCAAGAGAGTGGCATTCATTGCTAAAATATGTTTTATGGGTTGACAGAACCAAATACAAGAAAGCTTTAAAATATTCTCCTTTCTTATTGGTATATGGATAGCATCTAGTATTCCCAATTACCCTCGAGTTACCTACTTATGAATTTATATAAGAATACATGGAAGGAGAGGACAAGACTAGAGTTAGAATCCTAGATATTCTCCAAATGGAGGATGGAAAAGACAAGGCATTAAAAAATTAAGTCAAGCACTAAGACATTATCAAAAGATGGTTTGACAAGAAGTCTAAATTAAAAACATTCAGAATTTAAAATCATGTACTGTTATGGTACAAATCCCTTGAAAAGAAAGGGGAAACATGTCAAGTCTACATGACTATGGATTGGACCTTATCAAATTGTTGAGATCTTAGGCCAAAATTACTTTAGATTGAAAGATCTGTAAGGAAAATAAGTGATGTTTCCAGTTAATGGATGGTTTATGAAGCATTATTTTTCTACCGCTTCATCTCAAGTCCTAACAGAATAACTATGATAGGGAAGTAGAGTGGATTTCCTTTCTGTAATTTCCTTCTTTAGTAGAGTATATTTCCTTTCTGTAATTTTCTTATTTTGTAGAGTAAATTTCCTTTATGGAATTTCCTGATTTCGTAGAGTAGTTTTCTTCTTTTTCAATTCTATTTGATTTGTTGTTTTGTGTTTTGTGTTTTGTTTGGCTTGGCTTGAATTTGAAATCAAGATAGAAACAAACCAAAAACTTATACAAAAGGTAATTTTACTATGTTTAGGATTTTAAATAATTAGTGGGAGACATTGGAAAAATAATATGAAAATAAAACTCAGTCTTTCTGAATCAAGTTTCCATTGAGATGTTGAATCACCCAAAGTATGAAGTCAATTTTAGAACAGTTTCAGTCTTCTAGGAGAATTGATTTTCACTTAAAAGATAGCATAAGGTTGTTCTACTTGATCATTATTACTATCAAAGAGGAGTTCCCAAATGATTTTATTTGACAAAATCCTTAAAACCTGCTAACTTGGTTTCTAAAACTCTAGAGGAAGGTCGAGAAAATATCCCAAAAAATGAAAATAGAAGGCCTTCCCTAAAAGACAATTCTTGTAATCTCCACCAAGGTTATGAACACTTGATCGGTATCAGAGTAAGGTCGTGGAAGGAATCAAAGATATCTTTGTTGGGGATATGGATGCCTAGAGAGCAACAGAGCAATGCCCAAAGCACTACCCTTCTTGAGCCATCCCAAAGAAAAATAAGAATGAAACCAATACAAGCTAATGAACTAGCAAATGAGATTTTACTATTGAAATAAGATTATGTTTCAAATGGGACAAAGTTAATGAATACACAACATACACAGAGCTCATTTTATCTTAATGTTTGAACTTAGTATGTCACTAAATATGATTAGGTGTTTGGGCTTAAAAGTTTTTCCTCGAGTTATAAATACTTAGTCTTAAATTCATGATGTCTTCCAGACCCAAAAATCTCAAGTTATAAGTACTTAGTAGTATTTTCCCCCATTGAGTCACCATTTGTCATTGCATAACACCCCCCATTTTCAGAATCATTATCTTTAATATAGGGACCCGCTTTGGCTAAAAATAGTTGGTAGTACTTAGGAATCACCCTTCTTATCTTAAGAGTGTTCTTTTTTTCCTAAGTCCTATATTAAGTGCCCATGTTTTAATGTTTGCTTACTAGTTGCACTTAGAAAATCCTAAAGCACTCACACCCGCACTTGGGTTTTCTTGCATGCTCACACTTTTCATTTTCATTGATACTTTATGATTCCTCGCATCTCCCATTTGTTTAGAAATTATTCATCACACTTTACATTTGGGAGGATTTGTTGTTTGCGAAATTGACGAATGAAGTTGACTTTAAATCTGAATTTTCCTCGTAGTCAACGAAGGAAGGATCGTGTATTTCAAAAGAAAAGAAAGGATCACAAATTCTCAAGTGCGAGGATCTAAATCTCAAACATGATGATTCAATGTTCAAATATCCCACAAAACTGTGAAGCAAGCCTCAAACTTCTCAAAGTGAGATAATCCAAAACCTTGTGCCCAAGAATGCGAGGAGGAAATTTTTTAAAAATATGATCACTGCAAATCATCGCGTTTCATAAGTGTGAAAAACTATGAAGTGAGTTCCACGTCATCATATGAATTCAACGGACCAATCATACTTATACATGTGGCCTCCTACATGGCATCCAAGTGGTATCTATAGGTAAAAAAGGGGATAATTAAATTTGATGGCCATGATCAAAACTTATCTTGCACATGTGTAAGGCCTACCTTCAAAAGGAAAATTAATTCAAAAAAATAAAATCCTTGAGGTGAAAAAACATCAAGTCGTGCATTATATGTCATTAATGCAGAGCACATCAAATCAAGATTGATAAATTATGCAATCTAAAACAATACGCTAAACAAGGCTAATTGCAAAGGACCATTTACATGACACCATTGTCCAAATCATTTGTAGAACCTGAATTCAACATCTATTCTAAAGATTTGAGCATTCAAAGCCTAAAGGATCTCTTTACAAGTGATTACAAAACTAAAACCATTCATGACGGGAGATGCAGGACCTTCAAATGCAGACAGTTTCCTATTTTCATATGAAGATCAAAGGATGGTGAGGGATACAATTTTTGACTCCGTAGCGCTAGACCATGAATTCTCTCATTATTCTATTGTTTTCTCTGTGATTCAGAGATAAAACCTCAATGGATTCCATTGATAAAGACGACATGTTTGTAAACCAAGTTCAAAGATATACATATATTAAGGTGCTCAAAAAGGCCGGATTGCAACAGGTTGTAGCTAAACCAAAGGTATTTCCATGCCCTATTTTACTTTCTCCCATATTTACCCTTACCAATTCCAAGGAAGGCCTTTTGTTTTGAAAGGAAGAAAAGAATAAGGTAGCTTTCATTTTTTATTCAGCTTTTAAAATATTTTATAAGATAGCCTATGCTATTGTTGTCTACAATCCCGTAACTGTTGAGTCATGGATGGTCACACATGATATCAAAACCGTTTTGCAGAAATGGGTCAAGGACCCAATTGATAACCTGGATGACTGAAGTCTGAGTACTATTTTCATCTAAATATTTAGGCCTGGTGTGACGATTGGAATGGCCTTCATGAACAGATTATATGGAAATCCTTCTATAAAAAAATTGGTTTTCATATGGATTCCCCTAATTTATTTAATTATTTATGAAGGTAAAATCCCATCCCTTGGATAGGTTGTAGCATCAAGTTTATTCATATGTAGGGATTTCTTTTTCATTCAAAAGAAGCATTTCTATGTGGATTCATATTTGTTGGATGCTATCTGTGGGTAATAGTGTGCCCTGAATTTTGTCCACCGTGGAAACTAGGATACATCCATGAAGTAAATGAAGAATACACAGACCTTTATGCTCACAGATTCAAGGCCCATATAGAAGATATCTACAACATTTTCTACCCCAGTGTATTTAGGTTACTCATAGAAAATCCTATGCCAAGAATCTTTGCAGAGATATTAAATATTTACAGGAAAATTGGAAATGTCTTTTTCTATCATGAATATATTGTGATCATGTAAATGGCCTCTTGATTCTGCCATTGCAATTCCCTTAATATGTGATAGAAAAACTGGCTTTATAAGAGGTCACCTTCTAAATCATCAATGGAGTAAAAAAAATGCAAAGAAAAGAAGCTAAGGACCCACCTATATCTATCCTTAAAAATTAGATTTAGAAAATTCAAGAGATAGCCAGACCTCAAATCTGTAGCAGCCCACATGCATTTGTAATGTCCCTAATTCCAAGCAGATGTCCTAAGAGGCTTTTCCTTCATTTTAACCTTGGTCATACCCGAGGGGATAAAGATGTTGGGGGCTATTGGGGGTGGATTTTTGATTACCACCTTGCTTTATGTTATATTTTTTTGTTGACATTACGTTGGATGAATTAGTGGTAATAGTTTTTATATTTTGTCTTTGGGTCACTATATGGTACTTTATTGTTATATACTTGTGTTGGGGGTTACTTAAGTCCATATTTGGTGACTAGAGGATAAAAGTAACTTAAGTTACTTTATGTGATTATTATTCTCACTAGAAGGGGCCGATTGGGGTCTTTTGGGACCTCTAGTTGCTTGGGGAAGTTATAAAAGGAGGTATTGGGGAGTAATAGAGCTCATTTTTACACACTCACATATTTTATTTTTGAGAAACTATTGTTTACATTCTTATTTCTTGTGCAGTAAAATCCCAAAGAAACCTAGCTTTGGTGGTGATAGATCTACTCCTAGCTATTAGGTCACTCTTCAGTGGTGAAATATCCACTCTACTTTTCCATTTTAAAGATGATTCAGGGAAGATAATCAAACATATTTTTCATATTTTTTAGGAAGGATTTTTAGAGGGTTTCAAAGGATATATTTCCATACCAGAGAGAGTAATTCTAATGGTTTTCATATTAGATTAATTTCAGCATTCATAAAAGAGTTTGGCATAGGTTTTAGAGACAACTTTTTGGATTTTCAGCCTTTCCCTTAGGGTGGCATCTACCCTAGGATTTTGCAATAGCTTTTTAGGAGGTTCCCAAGTGTTTTTTTCTAGATATAGATGTTTGGTTCTATTCCATATCATTTGTAGATGTTATTTCCAAAAATTCATATTTTTATCTATTGTATTTTCAAAGTTATGATTTTTTGAAGATTTCCAACAGTTTAGGGCATTCTAAAAATTATTGGAATTCATATGCTATTCAGAAAAATCCAAAAACATTTTCCTAGTCTTTTTTATCAGTATAACAAGATCTATATAATTTTTGTGGGATTTGGATAAGTATTTTGTGAGTTATCAATAAAATTCAGTTTGTTTCCCTAGTTGGCTTGATTCTAGAAAAATAAAATAAAATTATTTTGCTGCAATTTTTTATATATTTTATGGATTGTAAGTCATATCCATCAAGGGATATTTCAATGGTATCAAAGAAGTTTCTTCTATATCTTTTTGGGTTGAGAAGATGGGTGAAAATTAAGATATGGGTGTTGATTTGATGAAACAATTATTCACCAACATGGTGAAGCAATAGCAAACTACTAATATCTATTTGAGCGAGTGCATTGAGAGATTAGCAAATGATAAAATTGAGAATCTAGTAGATAGGGGAGCTAGCAATATGGGACAACCCGTCCATAGAAGTGAAAGTGGAAATTCAGGGTATAGGTCTCCCCACACTTCTACCAAGTCTTTGGGACTTCAATAACCCTCTTTCTTGAAGGATCCGAAAGTTTCATAGGTAAGGAAACCAACATATGTTTTGGATGAGGAGTGTTGTTGGGAAATGTACAAATCTTTGAGTGAATGTTTATGAGATAACATACCATTCCAATAGTACTGAAAAATGAAGATTGGTAGAAGGCCCAAGAGATATCATTAGATGTAGGTGCTTGAGAAACAAAGGAGATTGGGACAAATCTCCATTCTAAACTTCAATGGTTCGAAGAAGTGTACCATGTAATCCTGGATTCCAAAATTGAAGACATACTTTGACTTGAATCATATGCATGAGAAAAATGTAATTAAGTTTGCAATCCTACACTTTAAGGTAAATGCACATGAATGGTGGGATCATGGCCTTATTATACAAGGGCACATGTATATTGATACCTATGTAGAGTTCACATAGATGTTGATGAGAAGATTTGACAGGAGGAACCTTGACAGGAACTTCAGGGAGTTGAATAATTTGAGACAGATAGGTTATTTAGACATGTACATGACAAATTTTTAGAGGTTATTGGTTATGGTTCTTGATGTTTTAAAGATGAGGCTGACCTCACTTTTCATAGTAGGGTTGATAGATACACTACCAGGATTTTTGAAGGCATTTGAGCCTTCTTCATTGCATGATTTTATTAGGAGAGAACAGAATTTTGAGTTAGCTACTCCAAATTTGAGGTTTCCACCTCAAGTTCAACAAAGGGAGCCTCCATCTAGACCAGATGAACTTCAGCAAAAGGAGCCACCACTGAGGAAGAAGGTGAATAAAAAGCCAATGATTTCCTAAGTGCTTAGGGATGAGTTGAGGCAAAAGAAAATATGTTTCTATTTACATACACCTTTGGATCTAGGACATGATTTCATGGGAAAAGGGAAGGCCCAATTCATTTATTTATTTGAGGATAGTGGGGGTGACAGAGGTGAGGAGTTAAATACCCACAAGATGGAGTTGTGTTTGATAGTGTTGATGTGGAGCAAGAGGAGGAGACTTTTCCTTGGGATATTATAGCTACATTGTCTATTACTCTGATGTATAAGGCATTGAAGGTTATAGGAGTTATGTAGGGTCAGTGAATAGTGGTACTTATTGATAGTGGGGCTACCCACAACTTTATTGATGAATCACTGGTAAGAGACAAGGTTTGGAGACAAAGGACTTTCAGGGCTTCAAAATTGTTGTAGCCAACAGGAAGTATATGAGATACACAAAAAGATTTCCACAGTTGAGAATCACCATGGTTAACTACACAATTACTGATGATTTCCACATTATTGGTATGGGAGTGATAAAAATAGTTCTAGGAGTGCAGTGGCTTCACTCTCTTTGTGATTTTTGGACTAACTTTTAGATGATGGAACTGAATTTTAAGTCCAAGGTTAATAATTTGATCTTAAGGGGATTATCTGTAGGAGCACCTAGAGTAGTTGCAACTAAGGGGATAGACAGAAATTTCCAACATGATGAGGGGTTTTATTATTGTGGGTTGATGTGGAGTTTGATGGGTATGGGTGTGACCAGTAGTGTTACACAAGAGATTGTTATAGAGATTGGGATTATGGGTTTATATCACTCAAGTTCATCCTTGTGTTGGTTATATGAGGTTTTAGTAAACTTTAGATCTCATTTTATTTTTTATTACTCTAAGAACTGATACACTTATGAGATTCTAGATTGTCACATATAGGATGACAACTAAAAATTGGAGGATGAAGTGATCTTCTATCAGGGAAGATTGTACCTTGTGTCAAATTCATTCTTGAGGATGTAGATACTGGGACATGTGCATTGTTATTCCATGACTAAACACTTACACTTCAATGAGACCTATAGTTTCATAAGGGAGATGATCAAATGGAAAGGTTTGAGGGAAGATATCCTCATCTTTATATAAGGATTTATAGTTTTTTGTTATGAAAAATTGAAGCTTACAGGGTCATCATTTTTTGATTCAACATGGGATCATTTTTTGAGGCAACATGGGATAACACTCCTATGTATTTTACTACTTTTGTGCATGGTGTACACTTCAACCATGTACTAGTTAGTGGAGGGATGGAGTCGACTCAATTACTTAGATATTTAGTAGGTCCACACTCATCATAGGAGGTGAACTATGTAGAGTTGACATTGCTAGTCAACCATTTGCTAGAGTCTTGGGATTTTTCTGCCACATGACACATTGAGATACACTATGAGGATCCTTACTCTCACACGAATGTGGGTTATGTGGGAGATTTATCACACTTTGTGAATATACATGTTGATCCATGGGATTCTACATGATTTAGAAGTTGATTGAAGAGGTAGTGAGTGATCACATGATGACAACTTTGCATTGGAAGGGATCACACATATTGACAATCTTGGTGTGGGTAATAATGGAGAGTCAGTTCAGGAATCATTCTACTTCAAGGAAAACATTGTTATTTATATGACATAGTGTTTCACCTGATTCTAGAGCGTTTCTTTGATTGTTGATGAAACAGATAAGGGTAAAGGGCTAGGAGGAATACCTTTCAAAATGTTGGTTGTAGGTTATTGTGTGCGTATGAATTATTGATCCATAGCTGATCGTGAGAGATTCCTTTTTTCTTGGAGGAACTACCAGAAATGGAAACAAGACCACCAAATAAAATTTAAACAGTATATGCAGTGGACTGCTTAGCATATGCTGGATCTGGGAAGTGTGATAATTCCTAAACGGTTGTTACTCCACTGTTTAAAAACAACTTAAGGCTAACAATAAACGGAATCCTACTGTAGTTAAAATGATTTAGGTATCTCATTCATCTACAATAAGCAAATTCGTTCACAATAGGATAAGCTATGACTAAATCTGAAGGTCAAGGTATCTGTAAGAATACAGGTACTGGTTAGGGTCATCTTCTGGACTATTTTGGGTATTGGGTAGAGAGTGGAAGCTTTGTTCTTGGTTTCTGGTAAAAAACACATAGACTGATGTCAGTCTAGTATGACTAATGTCAGTTTAGGTTAACTAGCGATGGTTGTATGTAACCAGCATCGGTATGGTCGTGGTATAGGAAACTCATAAAAACTTGGTGCGTGACAGATCTGGGGCTAGATGAAAATGGAAGGGCAATGGAAAGGTTTGTGTCGGTCTCAGGTATGCACAAGAATGATTAAAATCTAGGTATGGGTAGTTCAAGGGTATGGGTGAAGGGATGATAAAGTTTTCATAGAGATGAATGGTGGTGGAATGGAAATGGGAGAAGAAACTAATAACAAAAGAAAAATAATCTACCAAATGATAAATGGACAAGTGTTGGTTAACAAAGCACTTACTGTTTGTATGATTTTAATGACTAGTTGGCAACATTGGGTGATCAAATGAAAGGAACTTGATGTGGAGCTGATGCTTCCCCAGATGCTCCTGTGAAGGCAGATGGCACTGTGGATGCTTATGATTCTGGCTATGGGCACTCTGATGCATGTATGAATGCTTGTTCTTCTTGCATGTAGCTCTGGTTTCATCTCTTGTTCTCAAAAGATGTGGTAATCTCTCAAAAACGTGCCAACCTTGAAATAAGGTTGTTTTGAGGGTTAAATGGTAACCGACGGTGATTCCTGGTTAACCGGCGCTAGTTTAGGGTAACTGGCGTCGATTAGGGTGGGATTTTCTAGGTTTACTAAACTAGACAGATCCCCTTGATTTTTTGGGATCTCATTGGTTTTGCTCCATGGTTTGTAATGAAAACTTCCTTCTAACGCGTGGGAATGTGGTTAGAGGGAATATAGGCTTTCATTTTTAGGGTTTAGGTAGGTCTTAGTTAGTTATGGCAACATACTAAGAATAGGTCTTAGGGTGAGGTGGCTAGATGAGGTGTCTAGGTGAGGTGGATATGTGGGAATTATCTCAATTAGGATATTAAAATAATAAATACTGTGAGATAATGAATTAATTTAATTAAATTAATATTAGAGTGGGATGAAAGGGGCCATGGTTAGGTGAATCTGTTCAAGGTGTTTTTTTGATGAGGGACCAAGGGGAGTGTGACCCAATTTTGGTGTCTACATTTTTCCCCTTCTTGTTGCGTAGCTTGTATTAGTAAGTGAAGATGACAAAAATAAGATGTGGTTGCCCCATATGTGGGTGAAGGTGATCCCCCTCAAACTAGGAACTGATGAGGCAGAAGGAAGAATCAGGGAGTGGTTTGATAAAAGGTGAATGTGGTGAAGAGGAAGATGGGTAATGGGGGGAAAAGGAAAAAGGTATACTCAGGTAATCTAGGTAATGGGTTAAGGTCAAAGGTAGTACAGTCAAACACGTGCACATGTATAAACTGAAGCATGATACTAGGTTGAAGAGTTGGAAAAATCTACATTGTCTAAGGTCGATAGGTTTATCCAAACAAGGTTGAAGTGATTCTAGTATCCAAGGTATATGATATGGTCAGGAAACATGATGTAGGTCAGGTGTAGGAATGTGTAGGTATGTTTCTGTACACCCAAGGGTTAGGTCAGGATAAATGGTCACAGCAAGAGGAAAGGTAAGGTAAGTATATCCATCAACATATATAACAGTGCCACAAGGTATAGTGAACACCGGAGGTCAAAGGTCACTAGCAATGTTCAAGGTCCCAAAATCTATATCATGGCATAGATAGGGCCAAGGGATGGGAAAAATAATGAGTTCCTGATTGGGGACATGGTGAGAGGGTCAATGAGAAGGTCACAAAGACAAAGGGAAGTGTCCCAGTGAGGCTTTGGGTGAGGTAGGTAGGATTCAACTCAAAAAGTGGGGCTATGGGGTAGGAAAAATACTAAGCAGGTAAACTGACGACGATTGAAGGGAATCGATGCCGGTGAAGCTTGACCGACCACAGTAAGCTAGGGCATAGGACCGATGTCGGTTTAGGTAAAACCATCACTGGTCAAGTTGGGTAGGTTATACAAAGAAATATTATGTGTTTTACGGAATCATTTTTCATTTTCCAAAGAGGATAAAATGATAGGAGAAATAGGAAAAGGTGGAAAGTGACAAATGGAAATGGAGGACTAAGTTGGCGAGCCACGTGGCTAGTGATAGTTGGTTGATAGGTGGATCTACGAGCTAGATTGGATCGATTGGATTAGCTAGATAGCAAGAGATCATTCAGTAATAGAAGATGCAGGAGAGGGATTGGGTGGACCACCAGTGCAACGGCCTGATGTGCCACCATGGCGGTGGTAACGCGATGAGGTAAGATTCAATATCCCTCCATGGTTGTTGTGTTTAGATAAATGGATAGAAATTTAGGTGGGGTAAAGATGGGTTTAGGGGGAAATTAAATTTGAATGTTAGGGGGGGAACTGGATAAAAGAGGGATGGGGGAGGGTAGGAATAGGTAGTATGCTGGGTGGGAAGGGTTGTAGGTAAGAATGGGGGGTGGGGAGGGGAGATATGGAGACCAAATGGGTAGATCCAAGGCTCACTGTCATGAGTTATAGCCGCGACAGTGACTGACGATAGACGATGGTGGGCTAGTGTTGGTGGGGTATAACTGGAATTGGTCATGGATGAGGTGACTGATGTCAGTTGTTGGAAACCATGGTTAGTCTGGGAGATTAGCACCGGTCAGAGGATAGAAAACATAGGCAAGGGTTAGGCGGTTAGGGCCAAGTGTTGAGACTTGTGGGTAAATATGTAATGTTGGGGAGTGTACGTAAAGAGGTAGGTTGACATGGGGTTGGGTAGGTGGTGGGTGAGTATAACAATTGGTCGGGTTGGGTTAGGTAGGTAGGGAGGTGAGGGTAGGGTGGCTGGTAGGTCGGAAGGGAAAATAGGTAAAGGTGAGTTGGTAAGGGTCGGGGGTATGGGTAAGGATAGATATGGTAGGGTTTTAATAATGTAATTGTGTTGTTGGATGTAGGTGAGAGCCCAGTTGTGGATGAGAGATAGGGTACCACCCCTGCTCTTGATGATTCATGGGGCTACGACATTTGAGGAGTGGATTCATGTCGTGCATGTTGGTCTGATTGGAGTTAGACACTGCCAGCATGTAGTTCAATAGCTGAGCTTAATGGTCACCCTCATCGATAGATGGGACTTGGTGACCAACACATTCCACTCACCGACGGGTGAGATGACAGTCACCCTGGAGGACATGTACAGGATCTTGTGGTTACCGATATTGAGGATGCAGGTTTATTCGATTTCCTTGGAGGTGTATGAGGAGTTGATGTTGATAGTATTTGGTGAGGGACTAGTGGAGATTACATTCCACGGAACTAGTATGAGCTATGGAGAGATGTACTAGGCCCATCCAGAGGAGATGAGGTTAGTAGTATTACTGATGGAGGAAGTATGTTGTTTCGTACTACCAAATGTGGAGGGTGGGAGGTTCCCACAATCATTGATGGGAGTACTACATGACATGATTATGGATAGGACCTACTTCACATGGGTGCCAACATTCCTAGTGGAGCTATACAGGGAGCTATGGGCGTATGGGTGACTTCGGAGGTTCAGTTTTGCTGTACTTTCCTATTACATTGTTGGGATTATGAGTACATTGTGTGTGTGTGTGCCCAGTTAGGATGCCTCAGGCTGATGCATTTGAGCTCAGGTTTGTTAAAGTGGTCTATAGGCAATGAGTGCCAGTTATTGGAGAGTATTGAGTGGGCAGGGTTACACATGATGTATCCTATTACAGGTGGTTACTGGAGAGATTATCTAGTGTAGACATTATCTAGAGACTGTATGTGGGTATCCCTCATAAAAAGGGATGGCAGAGGAGCTGGCGGGATTGCAGATTTACAGGTGGATAGAGGGGCATCATGTAAGGGAGCACGAGATGATCCCAGTTGATAGGTCCAATGGCAGTTTGGATTACTACAAGATATACCACCACCCTTCCCATAGTACCAAAGAGATGATGTGGAGAGACCACTACCACTTCCATAGCTGACAGTACCTACCAGGCAGAAGTATTTGATTGTAGAATGATGGATTGATGATGCCAGAGTGATAGACATGTATAGACAATGGTGGGAAACCCATCTATAAGTAGTACCTCCCAGGCCAAGGCAGACAGATTTAGCCACCATCATTCTGTAAAGAGACACCCTACAAGGGCAGGTGGTGACCTTGATTACCTATTTGGATATCATATAGGGGCAGTTAGCAGCTTCAGAGGCAAAGGTGGCCACATTGCATGTGCAGGTGGCCAGTCTATAGGCTTAGATGGCCTAGGGTAGAGATGGAGATGGAGATTAGGAGTAGGTAGCCACCCTAAAGGTGTAAGATACAGGTCTACAAGGCTAGTTTGCCACTATATAGGAAAAAATTTAGGCATTACAGGTGTAAGTATAGGCACAGGGTACGAGGTTGATGACACCTCCACAGGCACTAAGATAGGGTTCCAGTTCATAGGTAGGGGTGGGATAGGGTCTCATAGGATAGGTACAGGGGCCAAAGATGATGGGGCCACCACAAACAGTGCCCCTATCCCATTTACGGGATGCCCTAGGTGAGGCTAGATATTATCAGGATCAGTTGATAGCAGCCGAGATAGATTTTCTATCCTATGGAGAGTACACGACATAACAGGCCTCAAATGAGAGAACCAGATCCCGTACTCACAACATGGAGAGCACAGGGGCCATCGATCCCCAAGACAGGATCAGGATGAGGCCACCAACTCATGGAGGTCAGCTCTAGGTGATGTACTAGTAGGGGAATGACTGCGACCTATGGCGGATGGTGAGATGTTATCAGGTTGTTAGCCAAGAGCCAAGTAGGAGACAGGTGAGACTGATATGGAGGATGTCTGGCAGGATGATGCCTGATTCACATCCCTTTATTTTGATGTATTTGATTCATTTTTTGATATATATACTGACCTACATGCCAAGGAGAGTGAGGATGCGCGTGAGTTTTTCATATTTTTGATCATATACCAGCCTATGTGCCAAAGATGTTGAGGTTGTATATGATATTTTTGAGAGATTTGATTATATGTACTAGCCTACATGCGAAATATATTTGAGATTATGTATATGGAGACACATGTTTGGATACTTTTATTTATAGAGATGATGATGATGATTATGGTCAATATATGTATACATGGTTGTGGTTATCTTGCTATTTTGATGTGTATATGTTATGGAAATTAAGTAGTGTAGGCATGAAAGATTCAGGTCATAGGCATGGATCAAGTTAGGTTATGGTCTAGGCATGGATTGAGTCAGGTTTTAGACATGTTAGATTTACGTTGTAGGCATGGATGGAGTCAAGTTTTAGGCATGGTGCAGTCTAGGTTGTTTAGGTATGGTGGAGTTAGGTTATGGTCTAGGCATGGATTGAGTTAGGTTTTTCATTAATTTGTGCAATTGATGAAGAGATGGGTTATGTTTGAGGTGTTTTATAGTACATGCATGATAGTGGTAAGGAAAGGGTAGACATAATGGATGTATGTTTGATGATGATAAAGGTGGAAAGTAATTTATTGTTTGATGGGTTTAATTCCCAATTATTGATAAGAGAGGACACTAACTAGGGTAGAATTTGATTTAGAAAAACAAAAGGTGAATTGGTTAGGGTAGAGAGTGGCTGAGATAACCTCTAAGGGCCCCATGCCCTCAGATTGCTGCCTACATAGTCCGAGCAAAAAGGGACCTTAGGCCGATGTAGTTCTCCCATAAGCTAGGGAAGAATGTGAGGAGGTATGAGAATGAGTTTGTGAGTTATAGGCATGATTGAGTCTAGGTATTTTAGGTATGGGTGAATTGTGGGCACATTGGTATGGATGATTTTGAGTTGATTATGGTGAAGGAGGAGAAAATTACCCAAAAATAAGTGTCGAGGATCAAGTCTTGTATAAGGTAATAAATACATGATGAAGAAGGTTTAAAATATAAGAGGTGGTAAGAAAGCGACTTGATTGGTAAGGATCATAACGGGTGGATCATGCCTTAGATGGGTTGATGAACATAAGACCCTAAAAACATTACATGATTGATTATTCTAAAGGTGAAAAAAGTATTCACATGATCACTAGATGTTCTGGTTCTAGTAGGTCCCTTGAGGCAGTAGGAAATGAAAGTGTGAATGGTGAGATGGTGAAAAATGGTGATTTTTTATATGGTAGGTATCATGTCTTTTGGAAAGAGATCCAAGATCACGATGGTAAATTCCATAACGAAAAATATTTTTGTTTGCCTTGTATTTGAGATAGACTAATCGATGCAGGAAGTCTACATGGGATGAAGAAATTAACTCCTTGAGGTCTTCACGAAGCTTATCAATGTGGGAAGCTTCAGATTCTCTCTCTCTTTTTTAAACAAGCTTTATATAGCTGTCCTTCGAGGGAGTAGTCTATTTATAGCAGCGATGTAGAGAGAAAGATGTACCTTTGAGGGATTCATCCTGTATTATAAGTTTGAATCAAAGAGTTGGATCCTATGTGGGGGATTTTGAGTCATGGACAAGACCGGGGTGAAGATTCAGATTCGTGTACAGAAACTAAGGTGAAATGACCATGGGATCTCATCTAAAAGAAGACAAAAAAGTATCCATGAGAATCATGCCATGTGCAACGCCATGGTACACATATTTAAGAGAGGATAAAAGAGTGATGGGTACGCACATGATTCTTGTTTAATCGATGGTGATGGCGTATGAAGTGGATAGCACTCAAGGGATGAGCATGGAAAGAGGTAGAAGGTGAGGTAGGACTAAAAGTCAACAATATAATGGTCGAAGATACAAAGTTTTAAGGGGATCTGGTTCTGGTTTATCATCTAGTGAAGATAAATGATAAGCACATGATCCATAAGTATGAGTCATGATGTATGGTCCAAGCCAATTAGGAGAAAATTTTCCCTGTTTACTTTTTTCTGCTTTGGTTACATGTTGATTTTCTTTCAGGACAAGATACCGACTTGTAAGGTTCATTCATGGACATGTTTTTCATAGACACGTTTGATACATTTTTGGTAAACTTGGAGATGGTCAAGAGCATTAATGTGGCATTCATCTAATAACTCAAGTTGTGCTAAACGGTCCTAATGAAATTCATCATCATTAAGAATGTCATGGAGAGAAATGCGAAGTAGGGGATCTAGACTTCAAAAGGCAAAACAGTCTCTATATCGTAGACCAGAGAAAAAGGTGTGGCAGCATTGGAAGTGTGAATACTGGTGCAGTATGCCTACAAGGCAAAAGTAATGTGCATATGCCAGTCCTTCCCAATATCATTAACCACTTTCATGAGGATTTTGTTTCAGGTTTTATTAGTGGATTCAACTTGGCCATTGGTCTTTGGTTAATAAGGTGATGAGAAACCTAGCTGAATGTCGAAGGTGTCACAAAGTTTTTGCAAGGTTTAATTTTTGAATTGTTTTTCATTAACAGCAATAAGGTAATGTGGGACACCAAAGCAATATATGATGTGATGAGTGATAAAATCACATATTTTCTTGGCTTTCATGGAGATGAGAGGTATGTCTTTAACCCATTTTGTGTAGTATTCGGTAGCGGTGATGATCCATTGATGTCATTGTGAAGAATGGGGATTGATCTCTTCGATGAGATCCAAACCCCATTGAGAGAAGGGCCAAAGGTCACGGGTGACCTGTAAGGAATGACTGGGTGTATGATGAAGGTTGACATGTTGTTGGAACTTCACACAATGCTTAACGTAGTCACAACAATCATGGTTAAGTTTCGGCCAGTAATAGCCTAGGCAAAGAATACGCTTAGTAATAGCAAGGTCACTGAAGTGACCTCCACATATGCCATCATGAACTTCCTTAATAGTATAAGGAATTTTAGAACTCGTACGGCACCGTAAGATAATTCCATTGAAGTTGTGTTTATAAAGGAGGCCACCCATGATGACATAATGAGAGACCTTTTTAAGAAAGGCACGTTGTCTGTTACAAGTGAGGTCAGGAGGCAAGATGGAGAGGGAAATGTACTCTGAATATTGTTTATACCAAAGGTCACTCGGGTCAGGGGTAGCGTTTTCAATGGAGTAAACCTTACGAGGTAAATAAGAGTGTGATTGGAGTTTTTGTATGGTGATAAAGATTTTAGAATCGGCAAGTGAAGTGGGGATTTGAGAGGCCAAGCAAGCCATGGTGTCTACAAATTTGTTGGTTGAACGCGGGATGGATCGAAGGGCATAGTGGTCAAAGATGGTCAAAAGTATGTCTACGTGATGTTTATACTTTTTAAGTATCTCATTACGACATTAGTATATACCATTGACCTGGTTTATGACCAATTAGTATCTCATTACGACATTAGTATATACCATTGACCTGGTTTATAACATCTAAGGCATAGGCAGCTTGGAGACCTAATACAAGCACTTTGTATTTGACAATATTGTTGGTACAATCAAATTTGAGTTTGAAAGATAAAGGCATGGGTTCACCATCAAGTGGAATGAGGATAACACCTGCCCCACCCCCACGCTGACACTTGGAACCATCGAAGAAGAGTGTAATTTGGTAAGAGGGTTCATCCAAGGAAAGGGTAAAAATTGATTCATTGGGGAAGTCAGAGTTAGAAGGTTTCTCCCTAGAAATATGTGAGTCATCCAATTGGTTAGTGATAGCTTGGCCCTTGATGGAATTTTGATGGGTGAATTTGAGGTCAAGGTCGGCCAAAAGCATAAGCCAATGTGCATCTCATTGATTCTGGTAGGGTTTGGCATACATGAAGTGTAAAGTATTGGTGTTGGTCACAACTTATGTTTTGTGGTTGAGTAGGTAATGGCGGAGTTTTTTAGCAACAAAAACTAAGGCCAAGAAAATTTTTTTTTTTCATGGGTGTATCAGGTTTTGTAGTCTAAAAGAGTACGGCTGATGTAATAAACTACATGTTCCCTATTTTGTTCATCATGATGAGCAAACATGGCCCCCAAGGAGTGATCGGTAGCTGAGATGTAGAGGTAGAAGGGTTGATCATCCTTACATGGAATGAGCATGAGTGGTTGGAGAAGGTATTGTTTTAAGGCCTCAAAAGCTTTGTGGTAGTCATCATCCCATTTAAAGGAGACATTCTTGAGAAGATGATGAAATGGTTGACACTGATAAGACAATTGTGAAATGAAGTAGCAAATAGACTGCAACTTGCCTTGCAGGCTATGGAGTTTCCTAAGATTAGTGGGTGGAGGCATTTCAAGAATGGCCTTGACTTTAACAGGGTCAACCTCTATATCATGTAAGGAGATGATAAATCCCAAGATTTTTTCCAAGAGAACTGCAAAGACACACTTCTTGGGCTGAAGATGAACACAATATTTAATGAGGCAGTCGAAGATGGTTTTTAGAAAAATGAGGTGCTCGGAGTGGCATTTAGATTTGGCTAGGATATCATCTATGTAATATTCTAATATATGATGCATGATGTCATGGAAGATATAAGTCATAGCCTGTTGATAGGTGAAAACAACATTTTTAAGGCCAAAAGGCATGACTCGGTAGTAGAAGGTCCCCCAAGGGGTGATGAATGTGGTTTTGTGTTGATCCTCTAGGGAAAGAAATATTTGGTTATAATCCAAGAAACCATCCATGAGTGATAGAATCTCGTGACCAGCAGTAAGGTCAACAAGCTGGTCAATACCAAGTAGAGGGAAGTCATCTTTTAGGAAGGCTAGGTTGAGGTCACAGAAATCTGTACAAATACGAAGTCCTCCTATTGCTTTAGTGATAGGGAAAATGTTGGAAATCCACCAGGGATAATCAATGGGTAAGATGAAGGAAACGGAAAGGAGGCAATGAAGTTCTTATTTGACCAGAAGAGCAATGCGAGGGTGCATTTTCCTCATCTTTTGTTTGACGGGTTTGGCGTCAGGGATGGTTATGATATTATGGACCACTATAGTGGGGTCAATACCAAGCATATCTGTGTAAGACCAAGTGAAAACATGGTTATGGTTTTTGAGAAAAGAAGTGATGGCTTCTTGTTCAGCAGCATCTAAAGATTGTCTGATCTTTAGAATGTGTGGGTCATCTTGAGTATGAATATTGATCTCGATAGTTGATTCATTCAACATGGTTTGCATCTCGGATGGTAATAATCGATGAATATATGAGTCTTCTACACCAAGTTAGGTGAGTATAGATTCATCATCCTGACATTAAACGATGTTAATCGAAGGTGTATCGTCATCAATCATTTTAGGATATAGGAAGGAAAGAGAGGAAGGAGCCTCGCCCTTGTGTTGATAAGTCAGAGGCCCCAAGGAGATGGTGTTTATGAAAAAAAAAATTAGGGGGAATGGATTATGGATCCATTGACTCTATAGGTGAAGGAGGTGGAGAAGGTGGAGAAGGGCTGATGTCCTCAATGAGTTCAATGTGGGCCTTCTTGGTAGGTGGTTTAGAAAATCTGATACCACGATGGTCATTATGTTTGCAGGTAGTACATGGAATAATAGTATGGCGGCCTTCCTCATAAAATCCAAAACCAAAACCCTTCCACACACATCGATGCAGGAAGGTGTGGGTGAAACAGTGATTGGTGAGTGACTGGAGGTCGGCAAAAAATGGGTGGGTTTGTGTTGGTGGTTTAGGTATATAAGTGTTAATATCAAGTCCCCCATATGTGAGATTGGTACGAAGGTGGGGAGGACCATAAAGGAGGTGCTCTCCTATACGGTGATCATAGCAAGGGTGTTGGTGAATACTTTCATACTCTTGTCGAGTAAGGAATGTGTTAACACTATATAAATGATACTCCCTAGAGTGAGGCATTAAAAAATGCCTTCTAAGGGATCGGTGGTTGGTATGTGGGTAGCTAGAATAGACAATGTGTCAGAGGTCGACTCGAAGGTGGAGCTAATAGAGTGGGAGGTTGACGGTTCGGCCATAGAGGTTGTGGAAGCAGTGGGAATGGAGGATGTAGGTGTGATTGAAGTAGCGGCTACACTAGTGGGTGGAGGTGTAGGTGAAGAGGAAGTGGTCATCGAGGTAGACGCTTTAATGGGTATAAGCACATCATTGGGTCGGTAAAGCATGTTACAAGTTTTGAAAGGTGATGGGTCGGTTAGAATGGTATAGGTGTGTCCTTCATGCTCAAACTTTACACAATGATGCAAAGTAGAAGGAACACAACCCGTGACACGAATCCATGGTCTGCCAAGCAACAGGTTATACTGAAATTCCCCCCCCCCCAAGACATAAAATAACTCTAGAATAGTACAAAGGCCCATGCGAACATGGAGGATGACAGTGCCAAGTGTAGAGGTTATAGCATCATTAAATGAATGCAACATGATGGGATGTTTATGCATGTAATTGTTAGGTATGCACATTTGAGCGAATGCATAGGAGGAAATGATATTAATGCTAGCACCCCCATCGATCATAAAACATCATACACGTATATCATCGATATGGACAGAGATGAAGAGAGCTAGGTCTGGGTCATCAGTTTGGTGTGGTGCAATCTCTTTCTCTGAGAAGCTAAGTGAGGCTACTTGGTGAGTAGGTAGAGGTACAGATGAAGGTGATAATTTGGTGAGAGAGGCTACATGATGGGGTGTAATAATGGAGGCTATGGGTGTAGGGTCATCGGGTAAAACCTTAATAGATTGAAGGACCTCCATGAGAGCTTGACAATGGGATTTTGAGGTTTTAGATGAGGTCATATAGGAACATTTTGAGGGGGGATTGGTGTAGTTGTTTGAGCATCGCGCGGTGTGTAACCCCATTAGAAATAGGATATGTGGGGCCGCCGATAGTGATTTTACGTGTAGATGTAGATGGTATGTTGGGTATAGGATGGGTTGGTGGGTTGGTTGCCTTTTCCTTTCCTTTTTCCTTCTGAGCATGGGTAGCAACGTGGATCATGTTGATTTGAGGTGAGGAGGTAGGTGAAGTCAGTGATCCATGAAAAGTATAGAGACAAGAGAGGAAAAATCTAATTGGTGGGAAGGAACCTTGTGAGATGAGTTGGGCACACCAACATTTGGGTGGAGCTTTGGTGAGTTATTTGATGTGAACCATGTTAATTTCAAATCTAAGGGGTGGTTCTAGGAGTTTTGGGGGTGGAGGTCTTGATCACCTAGTAGGTAGTGAGGGAAGAATTATGGGAATGGGTGTTGGTGAAATAGGGTCCTCATAAAAAAGGTCATCATCATAAAAGTTTCCTTCAGGAGGGTAGAACTAGATAAGAATGGTTTTCAAAGCTTTGCATTTCTCTACATCGTGCCCTAACACACGATGGTAGGAAAAAATTTTGGTGTCATCAAACCCCTTTGGTTTGGGTTTGAGAGGTTCATAAGGTCCGAGTGGTGGTAATGTGATGAAAAAAAATTCAATGAGGTTGGTTAAAATTTTGGCATAGGATCCTGCTAGTGGATCACCATGGGATGTGAAAGTGGGTTTGGGTGCAGGTGTGGCAGATTGCAGAGGCCGAGTCTTTGCATGAGGGGGAGTAGGTCTATCTATGGTTTTAGGTGTTGGTGTGGTCTCAAGTGTCAGATGTGTTTGCTTGGGTAAGGGTAGGGTAGATGACCTAGCAAGAGAGTGTGTGGTTGGTTTGACTACCTTATCGGAGGGTAGCATATTTTTTCCCATAGGTTGCACCTTCTTGGGTAAAGGTGATACAGGCACACGAGATCTAGAGGGAAAGGTGGATGGTGGAAGGGGGCATGTTACCCACAGGGATAACGAAGGTGTTGTGAAGGTAGATGACACGGTTCATGAAGGGGGCATGAGGGAAAGAGACTAAAATGTTAAGGGTAATGCAGAAGATATCGATGGTATTGGAGGTATGGGTGGTAAAGATGTTATAGCTGTGGGTGGAAGTCATGACGGGTGACTGGGTATAGTAGAGGTCTACGAGGGAAGAATGGGTTGCTACGTTTTTAGTTTACCGGTGGGTGGAGGTTTGTTAACCATGCTAGAAGGGAGAGATCCTAAGATAGATGAAAATGGTGAAGGTGATGAAGGTGTGATCGAAGAGGTTAGAGTATGAGTTCTACGGGATTGAATCTTCTAGTTGGGTGCTAGATTAAGCTTGGTGTTGGTTTTGAAGGATGTATCTAAATCTAATTTTATGGGTGGATGAGTAAGGCTAGCGGTTGGGATGACCCCTATGTTAGTTATAGGTTTAGGCAAGGAAGATGATGTAGGTCTGGGTTTAGATGTAGATGCGTGTTGGGTTGTTGTTAGGGGTGTGAGTTGATCCATTAGTGGTATCATAGAATAATTTGTGATAATTGAGGTTATCTTTGGTTCGATTGGCTAAAATATTTTTTGGTAGATAGTGGAAGTGTCAGCAAGTGAGCTCTGCATTTGTGTTGAGACATGAAGCAGAAGATGGCCCCAAAGTAAGGCTCTATCCACATAATCTAGGTGATTGGATAAGTGTGAGAATGTCACTACTGTAGGTGAGGTTGATGAGGATCCAATGGTGATTCTAGTAAAATGTGTCTTAGAGACGGGGAATTTTCTAGCTTCAGCTTCTGTGGGTAAGAGAGCTGAAAGTAAGTCCATAGGATCTTGGGTAACTAATGGAGAATGGTCACCTAGAGGCAAAGGTATTTCTACTGGATCCTTGATAGGTGGAGGAGAAAATGGGTTCTCCTTTGTGGGTGGAGGAGATAAACAAGCATCTTTTATGGGTGGAGGAGATAAACAAGCCTCTTCCGCGTGTCAGAGATTTACTGCGGGTAATAGATCTCTAGGTGGAGAAGTCAATGGTGAAATTATCTTGATGTTAATAGGAGGCTCCTTCATAGGTGAGGGAGGAGACAAAGGGTGTTCCTTTGTGGGTGGAGGAATAGGTGAAGTAGGTTTAAGCATAGGTGGATGAATTCGGGCTAGAATTTCCTCTATAGAAGGAATATGAGGTAATTGGGAAGTGACTGGTGCCTCATTGAAAATATCATGGACCTCATAGGTATGGCTATCATGAGTTGAGGTATATTTGGTTTGATCAAAAGAAGGGGCATGATTAGGAAATGGTTTCTTGAAGATGTGTAGGTTTTGATTGACAAGTGTGTTTGGATTATCCAAGGTTAACTCGCCTTTCTTGAGAATTTCTTGGACAATTTTTTTAAAAGTGATGTAGTTGTTGTCACTATGACCCTTTACTCAATGATAGTCGCAGAAGTCATGCTCTTTGTACCACATGGGTGTGGGGTGAGCAGGATCAAAACCAGTGTGTGGTTTTATGGGAGGAAGGGTGATAGCCCCAGCTTTAATAAGATTTTCTAAGACAGAAGAATAAGGCTCCCCAGTTGGGGTGTATTTTTGTTGTTCACATCTGAATTGAAAAATCTGAACAGGTGAGAGATTAGATGAGGGGTTAGCCTAATTTGAGGGATGAGCTGGGCTGGCCTTGAGTACCACTGCATTAGCGGTTCCCTTCACTTTTGAATAATTGTTCTATGGTTTCAAAGAAGAAGAGGTATCATTCGATTTGAATGTCAAGTTCTTATTACGTAGTTGGATTTTCTTTTTTTCAATGGCCCGAATCTCTAGCTTTTGTGTCATGGTGAATGTCTCATCGAAGGTTTGGAAAGTATGCACCTGTAGGGTTGGTGAGATATGTCTAGCACAAGCCCATGTGAAGATATCTATGAGTTTGGTTTGTGGTAGTTAGAATGTGAGTTGATTAATTAGGCTATGCCAACGAGCAGAAAAATCTGTGATAAATTCATTGTCATATTGATGCGTAGAGTAGAGGTCAGTCATGGTAACCTTATTAACAACATTGATGGAGAAGTGAACCAAGAAGGCTTGGGCTACCTGATTAAATGATAAGATAGAATGTCTAGGTAACCCACTATACCAGTCTAATGTAGGACCAGTCAGAGACATGGGAAAGGTCCTCAGAAGTAAAGCATCATCATGGGTGATCGGATAACACCCATGTTTAAAAGACCAAAAATGTTGTTGCAGGTCTTCTTTGTTGTTGAAGCAGTTAAATTTAGGCATTTCCCAACATATGGGATATGGACGGGTGGATAGGATCATTGCAAATTTCATCATAGGTGAGAGAGTTATGTGTGCTAGAAACTGATGCTTCCAGTGTCTGCATCTTGTCCATCATTAACTTGATTAGACTGTTGATAGGTTGTGATTGCTAGGTACCTCCTATACTATAAGGAGATTGGTGTTGGACATATGATGGAGGTGGCATTCCTATATATGGTGATGTCGTATAGGTAGATTGATAAGGAGGAAGTGAAATAGGGGGTATGTACCCAGAATGAATGATAGACAAAATGGGAGGTTGGTGATAGTACATATATGGAGGTGGAAGGGTCATGGTGACCCTAGTGGCGATGGGGGCTAAGGATTGTGGAATAGAAAGAAAAAAAATTTGAAAAGGGGTAGGGCTCACAGACACCGGGGGTGGTTGTGTAGCTACAAGTATATGTGAAACAATAGGCATGGATGAGGTTATGTTCTGGGTGGTTGGTGAAAGTATATTGGATGTGGTGGGTGTAATAGATGTCGTAGATGTAGCAGTCATAGCAAGTATGGGGCCTAACTGTGAAACAACTAGGGCCAAGGCAGGTGCGGGTAGCGTGGATCCAGAGGAGGTTGGAGTAGAAGTAGGAGTGAGTGTCGGGGGGATAGATATGGGCATGTAGTATATCAACTGACCCGATGTATCTCAAGTGGATGAGTGGGAAAGATAAAACTGTAAGGAAATAGGATTTTGGTCAAGGAGTCATGTGAACTCCTCGTCTCTTGTGGTGATAGTGATAGGTTGGGTAGGATCCATGGGTGATAAAATAGAAGGTGGTGAAGGACTAGGTGGGAGTGTTTGATGACTAGCATGGAATATGAGGGTGTTTTCTTGGCTTTGGGTCAGCACCATGTGAACAAGTACTGACGTGGCAGGACTTCTTTTTGTAAATGACATAGAAATACAATAAAAGTAGGAAAAAAACAAGCAGTGGTAGGTGAATTGAAGTCAAGATGTCAGCTGGAAAAATTACACAGGCTAACCGATGTTGGTTAGGGTAAACTGATGCCAGTCATAGTTAACCGCTGTCAGTCATTGTGGAGAATGGACAGTTTGTCAAAACAAGGTAAAAGGCCAATAATTTTCTAGGTATGGAAGCTGATAATGAAATTTACCAGGAAAATTAATATGATAAGAGTGAAAGAGACTCTGAATAGAAAAGGAGGTGAAGTAGGTGTCCTTTTGAGTAGGTTAATCACAAGAACAATAAACTGATGCCAGTTGGGTGAAACTGATGAAGGTCAGAGGATAACCAAAGACGGTCGTTGGATCGACACCGGTTACTGTGAAATTGAAACAACAATGAAGAAAATGTGGTTGTGAGTTAAAATTACATGTGGAATCAAACCTAGAATTCTAAGAATGATGAGAATATGGTCCAGGAACACTCAGATGAAGCTGGAATACACCAACTGTGATGAGGAGCGTGCAAGGGGAAATAAGAAAAATGAAGAATGAAATCCTCTCACCTCAAAATGTAAGCCAAGCATAAATTCTTAGAAAAATGTGACCCTAAGAGTGTCTTTTCTATTATGATTGCTTAGCTTAATCTATTTAAGGACTGACTCATGAACTTTAGAATAGAATTTTTGGTGAGGATGGCTTCCTACGAAGAATGAGATCTCCAAGGAGAGGTTTTAGGTTATGTTATGGTGGGGGCAGGCCATCCTATGATGGGGTACTAGACAGAGATAACTAGTGGGGTGCCCATTGTACTGTGATCGTGTGATCACCTACAACTTATTTTGAGTGAGATGTTGTTTAAGAATGTGTATATATTTTTAATTTTTTGATGTTTGGTAAGACTCGAAGAGAGAAAGAGAAAGGAAGTGTTTTTCTATGATTTGTTTGTCAACCATCAGCTAGGCATGACTTCCAGCATATAGGTTGCCCTCAATTAATGTGAGCTAATGCAGAGAAGGAGAATGAAATGAAATGAGTTTTAAACCCAAATTGAAATGTTGAAATCTATGACACAAAAAAGATAATCATGATAAGGGATGCTCTTTCACTAATGTGATACTAATGAAAGGGGAGAAGTTTTCTTTTTAAAGCACCAAAATACGATTGCGGGGAGAAATTTTAATGTAAGAACCTTTTAGAAAGGAAACAAACATGTAAATTTTCACCTAGAAATGGAATAATGCCAAGAACCCCGAATGGGGCCCATCGGGCATGCCAAAATGTTTCACCTGATTCTAGAGAATTTCTTTGAATGTTGACGAAACAGATAAGGGTAAAGGGCTAGGAGGAATACCTGTTGAAATGTTGGTTGTAGGTTATTGCGTGCATATGACTTCTTGATCCATAGCTAATTGTGAGAGCTTCCTTTTTGCTTGGAGGAACTACCTGAAATGGAAACAAGACCACCAAATAAAAGTTAAACAATATATGCAGTGGAATTCCTAGTGTATACTGGATCCAGGAAGTGTGATACTTCCTAGATGGCTATCAATCCATTATTTAAAAATAACTTAATGCTAACAATAAAGGAAATCCTGTAGTTAAAATTATCTAGGTATCTCATTCATCTACAATAAGAAAATTCATTCAAAACAGGCTACGCTATGACTAAATCTAAAGGTCAAGGTCTAAGTAAGAATACAGGTATTGGTTAGGGTCAGGTTCTAGACTATTTTGGGTATTGGGTAGAGAGTGGAAGCTCTATTCTTGGTTTCTGGTCAAAAACACAGAGACCGACGTCAGTTTGGTATGATCGATGTCAGTTTAGGTTAGCCGGTGATGGTTGTATGTAACCGGCATCAATATGGTCGTGGTACAGGAAACTCATAAAAACTTGGTGGGTGATAGATTTGGAGCTAGATGAAAATGGAAGGGCAATGGAAAGGTTTGTGCGGGTCTCAGGTATCCACAAGAATGATTAAAATATAAGTATGGGAAGTTCAAGGGTATGGGTGAAGGGATGGTCAAGTTTACATGGAGATAAATGGTGGTGGAGTGGAAATGGGAGCAGAAAATAATAACAGAAGTAAAAGAATCTACCAAATGATAAATGGACAAGTTCTGGTTAAAAAAGAACTTACTGTTTGTACGATCTTGATTTCTAGTTGGAAATAGTGGGTGATCAAATGGAAGGAACTTGATGTGGTGCTGACACTTCCCTGGATGCTTCTATGAAGGTAGATGGCTCTATGGATGCTTCTGATGCTGGCTATGAGCGCTCTGATGCATGTACAAATGCTCGTTTTGCTTACATGCATCTCTGGTTTCGTCTCTTGTTCTCAAAAGATGTGTCAATCTCTCAAAAATGTGCTAATGTTGAAATAAGATTGTTTTTGGGGTTAAATGGTAACCGACGGTGGTTCCTAGTTGACCAACGGGGGTTTAGGGTAACCGGCGTCGGTTAGGGTGGGATTTTCTAGGTTTACTAAACTAGGTAGATCCCCTTGATTTTCTGGGATCTGGTTTGATTTACTCCATGGATTAGAATGGAAGCTTCCTTCTAACATGCGGAAATGTGGTTAGAGGGAATATAGGCTTTGTTTTTTTGGGTTTAGGTAGGTCTTAGGGCGAGGTGGCTAGATGAGGTGTATAGGTGAGGTGGATATGTGGGCATTATCTCAATTAGGATATTAAAATAATAAATATTGTGAGATAATGAATTAATTTAATTTAATTAATATTAGAGTGGGATGAAAGGGGCCATGGTTAGGTGAATGTGTACAAGGTGTTTTTTTAACGAGGGACCAAGGCGAGTGTGACCCAATTTTGGTGTCTACGCATAGAGTTCATGGTGACTACATGGGGTGTCTTAGTTACTTTGTATCACACCAATCATTAATTAACTACAGGGTGAGGTGGAGAAACTTAATTTTTGGTATTAAATTTCTACATCATGGCAAGATAATGCTTGGGGTCAAGCATTTCTTGGGAGGCTAGGATAGTAATGTGCCAAATTCTGAGAAAATGGGCTAGGAGGGTTTTCATTCATCTTAGCCTTGGTCATACCCTAGGGGCTAATGATGTTGGAGACTATTGGGTATAGATGTCTAATTACCACCTTGCTTTATGTTATATATTTTCTTTGACATTAAGTTGGATGACTTGGTGGTAATAATTGTTATATTTTGTCAGTGGGTGACTATATGAAACTGTATTGTTATATTCTAGCATTAGGGGTTACTTAAGTCCCTTTTTGGTGACTATGGGATAAAATTAACTTTTTTTAATTTATGTTTTTATGATTCTCCCTGTAAGGTGTCGATTGGGATCTTTTTGACCCTCTTTTTGCTTGTGGTAGCTATAAAAGGAGGTATGGCGGAGAAATAGATCTCATTCTTACACACATATTTTATTATTGAGAAACTGTTGTTTGCATTCTTCTTTCTTGTGGAGTAAAATCCCATAGAAACCCTAGCTTTGGTGGTGAAAGATCCACTCTTATCTATTAGGGAATTCTTCGGTGGTGAAAGATCCACCCTAGTTTTTCATTTTAGAGTTGATTCATGGTAGATATTCATACATATTTTTCATAGTTTTAAGGAATGATTTTCAGAGGGTTTTAGAGGATATTTTTCCAAACTAGAGAGAGGGATTCCAAGGGTTTTTAGATCAGATTAATTGCAGCATTCAGATAAGAGTTTGGTGCAAGTTTTAGAGACATTTTTATGGATATTCATCCTTTCCCTAAGGGTGGCGTCAGCCCTAGGGTTTTGCAACATCTCTTTTAGGATGTTCCCAAGTGTTTATTTCCAAATCTGGAGGTTGGGTTCTCTTCTATATCATTTGTAGATGTTATTTCCAAAAATTCAGATTTTTATCTATTGTAGTTGCAAAGTTATGAATTTTTTAAGATTTCCAATAGTTTAGGGAATTCTAAAATTATTGGAATTCATATACTATTTAGAAAAATGCAAAAACATTTTCCTAGTCTTTTTTATCATTGTATAAACTCTATATAAATTTTTGTGGGATTTGGATACATATTTTGTGAGTTATTAATAAAATTCAGTTCACTTCCATAGTTGGCTTAGTTCCAGAAAAATCAGAATTTTTATTTTGTTGCAGTTTTTTAATATATATTTTGGATTGTAAGTCATATCCCTTAAGGGATATTTCATCATTCCTTTACTCTTCCAGAGCACTCACCCAAAAATTATGATCCAAGGAAGAGGGTGGCTAAGCACCTAGAATCCTTTAGAGGAAAAATCAATCTCACATACACCCATGAGGAAGATGTGAATAACAGGGTGTGGATTATTTGGCAGGATGAAAAGATCATCCAACATAACATGTAGATGATATCAGTAATTTCACTTCCAAGAGGGGGAATCATGAGAGAATTTACTAGGATAAGATCCCAAAATGTATTGTGTTAGGTTTTTAGAATTAATAACCAAGCTAAAAAACTTTGAAATGCACAAATGGTGATAAAAATGTAAGGAAAACCCCAGATCTTAGCAAATCCATACGTCTTCCACATAAAATAGAAAATACCCACCAAGTATTTTGACAAACCCAAAAAAAACCACAAATTGGTTTTAATTTTATTTTTGAGCCCGAGACTAGGTCAATTGTACAACTAAATCTAGGAATTTTGCACCTTCTTTATTAAATGACATTATAAATTTTTCATTTAGAGACTCTAAAGGAACATATTTGCAAGGATTCTCTAGAAATACAACCAAACCCTTGAAAACTAAAATCAATGAAAAAAAACCAAATGAGCTAGAATGCTAGATCTCACAACAAAGGAAATGACATTCAAACACCATAATGGATCTGCTAACATTTTGGAGTGGGAAAAAATTTAGGATTTAGACTGGATAGGATCGAATGATCAAAGAAAAAACATGTTTGTAGTATTGAAATCCAAAAATGTCAAATAAAAGATCTTGTCTTCAACAAACAACATATTGTTCAAAGAATTTTTTCTTTAATAAACAAGATATTGTTCGTAAACTCATTCATTAACCAAAATGTGCATAGGAAGGTACATTAGATAGTGAGGAACTAGGTCACCCAAAAAGGTAATTAACTCATCTCACAATTAGAAAATTACTTAAAGTGCATTCCTTGAATGACCTATGATTACCCTAATAAGACTAACTAAACCATGTAGGTGAAACCACAAAGTGGGAAAAATCATATACCAATAATTATTACATCTGTTCTTTTGTAGCATAATCCTTATGTACACTAATGTTATAAGGAACAATATGATAGAGATATTAATATTTAAGAATGTCTAAGAAGATTTAACTCAGGGTAAATAGGTTGAAGGATTAGAATATCATGTACATAATGGATTGTTTTATCATCTTTGTAAACTTTACATTCTGCAAGATGAAAGAATTAATTTGATTACGGAAGTACATAATTATCTTGTTTCTGGTCATTTTTTTGTTAGTAAAATAGTTGCACAGTTGCAAAGATATTTTTATTGAGCTTATATGTATGAAAATGTATCTAATAGGAATTTGGGCTTGTATACCCTACTTCCCGTACCAACCTATCCATGGGAACGTGTTTGTGTGGAATTTGTTGGAGGATTTCCTATTAAAAAAAGAAAACATTAATATTTGTATGTGGTTGTGGATAGATTTAGTAAAATGTATATATTAGTGTCTTGCAAAACGTAGATAACAAGTGAAGAAACTGCACATTTCATCTTCAACAATGTTTGGGTTCATTTTGGTTTACCTACATATATTGTTTCTGATTGGGATTCTCATTTTATTAAGAATTTTTTTTTATAATTGTGGGAAATGATTAATACCAAATAGAAGAAAAATATTTCTTTACATCCACAAACCTATGGGAAAATAGAAGTGGTCAAGTGTACATTAGTGCATTTTCTCCAAGGATATTGTGAAAAGAATCATAAAATTTGGGATGAACACTTGTGTTATGTACAACATACATACAACCATACCATACATTCTTCCACATAAAATTCTCCCTTTTGATACTTATTTTGGTTACTTTCCTAAGTCACAGTTGGAATTTTCCTTTGGACAAGAAACAATGGCATATTAACAAAACGATGTTGATAAGGATAAAAATTTCAATTAAAAGATACATATGGTTCATCAATATATCCAAGAGAATTTCAAAAAGAGCCAATATAAGTACAACACTAGGCATGACCAACAATGTGTTGATCATAATTTTCAAGTCAGTGATCAATTTTGGCTACATATTAGTAAATAACATCTTACGTGTGAAGGTAAATAGCGTAAATGAATTAGCTATGGCCCATTTAATATTTTATAGAAGATTGGTAATAATTCCTTCTAGTTAGAATAACCTCCATATATATAGATGTAATCCACTATGAATGTTGAAAACTTGAAATTTTATGATCCACCCATGATCATGGACCAACATGAAACTATTCAAGTACCTTCTATTAATTACTTTACTCTTGCGTTTCTTGATGAATTACAGGAATATGTTATACTTGACATGAAGGTTAGGAATTCGTGAATAGGATATGTTGAATATATTCATGTGGATCTAAAAAGGAATGCATCTAAGAAATGATAAATGGTTAGAAATTTCAAGAGTGAGGGAAATGTACCCTTACCTATTATCAAAACTTAAAACCAAAATTTTGGTGGTCCAAAATTTCCTCAATGGGGAGGAGTGATATAGGAGTATCCCCACACTAAATAGATCAAAATTCATGCACATGTTATGAAACTATCTACTTATGGAATATTTTTACAATAAATATTCAATACATTTTGAATAGGATGAAATGGACATTGTATGAGGAAGATATAGACCACTGAAGTATTTATCCAACTGGAAAAATAATAAGAGCGTGTTGTATAGAGATTGCATGGCATGATGAGAGTTTGAAGAGTAGAAAAATGAGGTGTTGACAAGTGGCAGTGTGTGTTTAATAAAAATTATGGTTTAATTTTTAGCTTTCAGTCTTCAATGATTGATATGGGGCCCACACTATATGTTGGTTAGGTCCGATCAGCCAGTGGTGTCAACTCTTTTTTAGGAGGGGGGCCCTACTACCTATCTTCACATTACATAACAAACATGATTGCTTATAAGTCTCATGGATGTATAAATTCCATTTCATATTGGACTATTCCACATAGTTTTGTTAAATCTCAACTTTTTCATGACTGATTTACATTACCATCTCTGTGAGCTCCACCAAATTACACATTACCACATTGAGCTTAGCGAGTTAGAGCTCCATGGTGAGATCACATCGAGTTACCAGTTTGTAATTGACACATATACCGAGATCAAGTTTCAAAGTGCCAACACAACACAAACCAAGATCATTACCACATGTTTTGAGTTGAACAACTAAGTTACTTACAACCTAACCAATAAGCAAGTTAAATAGTGAGACAACACCTACCCAAGCAAAATAAGCTCAACATGGTTGAATCCACAAAATTCAGTCATTGGATAAGAATTTTTAAAGCATGTCCTCATCAATAGTGCAGTTAATGAGGGATTAAAGGATATCCCAAATGAAAAAAGTGAGCCAGGATTTGAACTACTAACCACTTGTGACCCATTCTGGGCTCTCAACCATTACACGAATATCCTAACTTATCATATCTAGCTTGAGATTTGGTTATGAATTTTATTTTTGGGCACAAAAAACCTAAAACCAATCATATAATAGGGGATTTAAATCCCTACCCACTCATTAAAAAGAAAAGTTCCCAACCATTAGCCCACAAGCTTGTGAATATTATAAAAGGGTGAAACTTATATTTTAAGAGTCAACTTTGTAATGTTGACAACCCCTTTGGGAGAATTTTAGAGAAAATTGTACATTTTTTGTTGCAGGTATATTCTTCAAGACTGAACCAGGGTATTTCTAGAGACATGTTCAAAGATTTTTATTAGACCAAAGAAGCATTTTGATGTAATTACTATTGGATAAAGTAAATTTTTCATCATAATAGATCAATTCGAGAGATTTTCTAGACATGAAGACATAACCCATATCGGTTGAACTCCATTAAAAATTTGGTTTACATTTATCCTATGTATTTTCCTTATTTCCTCATTGTTTATCATTTTTAATTATTTTAAAGTTCATAAAATACAGTTTTAATCATTCACAAGAAAATTAAGATCATTTTTAAAGTATCCGAAAAGAATAATTTGGTTAAGTGAGTCACTGAAATTTTTTATTAGGTCAACCATGAAACATTCAGTTGGATTTCCAAGGATCTTGAAGAACTCAATCCCCATTTAAAACTAAGGGGAAAATGATCCCACATGTACCCTATATAAGACTATGTAAATCTATATAAGCAAAACCACTTCTCCACTATAGAAAAGCCATGGATACGACCATGCCCACCTAAGGATAGCCCAAGTTGGGAGGTGGTAAGAACGTAGGGAACCTTAACAACTATGCTCAAGATGGAGAAGTAAACATGAACAAAGGGCTTGGATGAGAAAAGATAAACTTTGATTCAAAAGGATAACTAGGACCTAATAAGGTAAGTTACCTACTAAAACAAAATACCCTTTTGATGTAACTATGATTAATTAAATTCTTCTAATAATATTCCATTTATTCTTTTTCTCTTTCAAAATTTTCCTATTCAGTTAGGAAAAATTTATCATATGAAATTAATCAATGTCAATTCATGCCACAAAATATCCATTATCGCTAAGTGATAATGCTTCGCTCGACTATTCTCACATTGTGAAGTTGCACTTCTTTCCGTAACAAGACCACACAACACTACCAAGTTTTTGTAATGTAACCAATATATCCAGTTGCATAAAATGATACATTATAGACACCAAAATATGCACAAAATCATTATTACGTCACGTTTTCACTAGTTTTTTATATACACAAGTTTTGAACAATGATACAATATCTTAGTGGCATCAGTCCACTGTTGATTTTCTCTTTGTTACTTGATTGAACTTAAGTTTTTTATATTCTACCTATTTAATTAGATTTTGAGCCTTTTTACATAGATATGTGGCAACTTACTATTACTATACACTTTTATTTGAGCCTGGTCTAAGACCATATAACTGGATTAGGACTGTACGACACGGTCCTGACCATTGTGTATGGTCTTGGACCCTTTTTCACTTGCTTTATCTACATGGGCCCATTTATTACTCTTTTTTCTTTTAGATTATATCTCTTAGGTTGGCACTTTTTTTCACTAACCTATCTTAATTTTAAAGTAAAAAATCATATGTATGTAGATGTATGTATGTATGTATGTATGTATGCATGTATGTATGTATATATGTATGTATATACAATTCTAACCTAAGTAGTTATCTTCTAGCAATATTATTGATCTAAGAAAACAAGGACTACATATGCATACTACATACCCAACATAAAAGGGCACAGTTATGAAGTTTTCATTTACACATAAGGGTTTCTACTAGGATGAAGTATCATATCCCACTATCAGTGTTGAGTAACAAGGGCCAACCTAGGTTAACGGGTAGTTACATGCATATTTTTACAAATCATTATGGTTATTACATTAAGTCTAAAAGGTAGTGCGACACTCAGTGATTCACAAGTGTTGTGACCACTGAGATTAGTCTGAATCAAGCATATGCATATTTTTTATATAAGGATTTCTTGAGTGTGTTGTAGAATAGTTGTGGTTTGTTTCATAGGTACATGTGTGAAATCTAGGGTTACAAGTGGATTTGAACATAAAAAGTGTGAAACAAGTGATAACAAAGGAACCCATGAAAGATTATAGTCTAGGGAGTTGACCATACATGAAAGTAGGGAAGGTCGGAACTAGATCTTACAGCCTTGATCCCATTATACGGTCTTGCACCAAGGAATATTGTTAAAAATAGTTGATATGGGTTTTTCCAAAAAGTTCTTAGTTTTAGAGGTGACACATCCCAATAGTCTTATGATTCAGCTAAGTGACATATTTTTATATTTTTTATACTTCAAATTTCAAGGGATTGATTACATGGTTGACTGATATGATCAAAGTTTTAAATCTAAATGTTTTTAGTAATGTAATCTATTACCATATTATTGTAAGTAAAACCTAATTAAATTGACCTAGAAATATAATTAAGGATGAATTTTTTTGGTGAAGCCAATATGAATGAAGATAATATTGTTGCTTCTATTTCAAACGATTGTGATTCACCATTAGCACCATTATTTACTAAAAACCAAGTTAAGGTTTTGCATCATGGTAAAAATTCTTATCAACCTCTTATATCACTAAGTATAACACCATCCCCTCAATATCAAAAAAAAAGAAACAATAATACCCATTGGATCTCATCCCACCACACCTCATAGGCTTTAGTACATGCTGCATCATCCAAATAACTCAATATGACTGTGGTATCCACCTCATATGATGGTGGTGGCAATAACTATAATGTTTTTGGCCTTGGTTTAACTCCCTCTTTATGTTCCGCATGTGTTGATCTCATCTATATGTATGTTTCTCCAGGCACCTCCTGCATAATGAAAAATAGAATAGTTCCCCTTGGAGGTGAAAGTGGTCCTCTTAGTACATGGTCTAGCATTTTCAATTCATCTCCACATCATCCTCAAACTACCTTCTATAGTCCTTATGCGGCCTCTAAATAATATCTTGTGGGTCCAATATGTCTAACAATGAACTGTATATCATGGTATATAGCCATTTCCATCATGACATGCTCCATATCGATACAATGCACTCATACACCCACCCATGTAATAATATCACTATTTCTACTCCACCACCATGGTTCTCTAATGTTATATAAGTGGGCTAGTACACACCATCCCTATGCGTATCGTTTCACATGCTCATCTATGGATTAACATATCTTCCACCTCTTATAGAAAATAGACATACCCCTACTACCTATAACCAAAAACAATGTTAACAATACTGTAATATACTTCTACAATAATGAAACACTAAAAGTCACAATGGAGCTCAATCTAACCGTAGGCTCCCTGAGACCACCATGACCCACCTATAATTGTTGTGCTTGTCTCATGTGATACAAAATATATGGGGGTAGTACTTTCACCCTCTCACCTACAATAAGAAGTCATAATATCATGTACACATCCTCCAATGTTACTATTATCTCCCATGTCAGGAGCCAAATCATGCACATGTTTACATTCCACTACTCACTCAACTTCATAATCAAATGCATATTCAGGGTCACTTCCCCTATAGACACTAAATCACACACTTTTGGTATTATTTAGTTCCGGTATAATACTACAATTCATATGGTTATTAAGTGGAGAAAGTAATAATTAACCCCCATCTTTTGGACATTTTAATTTGCTTTCTATTGTCATTGTTCGACCTCAGCACATACTTTCCTAGTCTGTTTTTTTCGTTTGACATCATTTTACCCTTTACCGAGGTGTCTAGCATAATATTGTGGCACTCCAGGCACCCCGGTCCCATTCGAGGTTCCCTTATCCTTTCTACACTTTCCCGCCACTTTTTGGACACTTTTGACCGTTTCAACTTCTCATATTTTTAGTGGTCGGCCTTTTCGAGGTTAATTACAAAATTAGAACAGGAGAACCATATAAATATAAATTTATGAGACCATAATGAGGGACCAAGAACTAATAACTATTATCATCACCTAAGGTTGCATCCATCAAAGGATTAATTTACATCCATCTAGCTCCATCACAAGGAAAAATGCTGGTTCATTTACATTAGACTGCATAGGAGGGAATTTCATTCTATTCCATCTACCATTTTATTATATTTCTACACATATTTATTGCTTGCTACTTTCACAAAGTGCAACTAGCACAAGAGCACCTAAGGCATGATTGCACACAAAAGCACATTGAACTACATCAGGTATGAGATGTAATGCAACACTCAGTTAGTAAGTCCATCATTGTGGCAGTTCAGGTCATTCCGACCCCTTCATATGCATATTTATTTTTTAGGGGTTTAATGCTCATCTTGGGGTCTTGTAAGTCTCTTCTTCATCACTGATTACCAACGACATACAACCGAGTAAAATGAATCTAGTGCGATAGGGGGTGAATGCATGAAACCATCAAGCAACACCTTAGAGAAAGCTTACAAAGATTTTTCACAAACCAGGGTACCTATATCTCATACTAGGGCACCCACATGCACCCCTTTACCTATCCAGGAATCCCAATCCACTCAAATTTCCCAAATTTGCACTTTTCTAGAATTTGGCACAATCGTTTCCTCCTCCTATTTCTCTATCCATTTCTACGACATAGTCTAGCAAGCTCATTGAATCATCTAAGATCTTTCTGAACCCCTCTTTCACATTAGGGTTTACATTTCTACTTTCTTAGTTTCTTGAGTCATTTTATTTATACATTTATATGTTATTTATTATTTTCCTTAATGTTATATTAACTATAGAATTAGATAAAATTCCACATTTTAGTTAATCACCCCCAATAAATCTAAATACCATAATATGGCCTATTTATTACATCCCATACTACATCATCTATACCCAATGCAAATAGGTTCGTCATGCGTCGACCATTGCAAAATTCCCATGGGTCGATATCTCTCTCTACAAGCAGTACAAGTAGAATAAAAATCATGTTAGATCATCAAAACACTACAAAAATATTATCTTACATTAATATAGCATACAAAAATAGCATCTACATCACTTACAACACCTATCACCCACATTTGCAGCATTTTTGATAATGTAGGTCATGACCATGTGAATATAGGTCATAACTCTATGGTTCATGGGAAGAACTGTATGGTTCCAACCAAAGGTGAAAACTAGACTATTCCATCTAGTCTTGTCCATATATGCACAAATTTATTTTTTATTTTTTTGAAATTTCATTAAACCAGAAAATATATCTTATTTGGAAAAAAATAAGAAACATTAAATGCACTTACCATTTCATCTGTCATATGTGATTGAATCGCATTCGCCACGCACTCAAAGCATGTCTACATGACCTCTCTAGCTCTCAACATCATTGTAAACTCAAATATCATATCACAATCAATCACAATCACATAGTGAAAAGTACCTTTAAATTTTTCACTTTACTATTTATAGTAACTTTTTACTAGTGGCATTTACATAACCTCATTCACTGCCTCCTCAATCTATCCAATTAGAGCTCTATGGATGTGTGGGCCATATCTCAAGCTCTATTTTCCCATTTTACATGTCATTTATGACATTGTCATCATTTTTTCATCACCTCTACATAGATACATCATTAATCTTATTTATACATATTCTCCAATTTTACATAGGCATTCCTCTTATAACCTCTTCTATTAGTACTATTTGTAAATGTATAATGTGTTGCCTAGCATTCACTCTTTTAAATGATACAAACAATTGCTACACTAAGATAACTCTCAATCTTTCTCATTTTTGTCTCTTTCTCCTTAAGCACTTATGTTTTATACTTTCCTTTTCACAAAAAGGGGGGGAATATATGGGGATAAGTATACAAGGTCTTCCCCTCCATCTTTTCCAGCTAGAAATCACCAAGCAAGGTACAATGGGTTAGCTAATCAAGGATATCTTTTCCTACAAATCAATAAGAAAGTACAATGGGTTACCTATGCAAGGTTATCCTCTACTACGCAAAATTTCATTCAAATTTAGCAAGTTGGTTATGGAAGGCTAAATTTTCTCACCCAATGCAATGTAATCTCAGCACCCAAGTTGTCGCTCATGATTGCTGAAAATAAACTAAGAACTAAATTCCACTACATTTATTATGAATATAGGGGAAATATACAAATATTCAAACACAACCCATATATCACAATATGCAATTGTATAATACATGGCATGGAAAATGATATGACATTCCCTTTCACCTTATATGAGATTTTAGTCATTTTTGGGACCTATATCCATATGTAATTGTGTGACAGCATTATTGGGGACAAGATAAGTAGCCTCATGAAGCTCTTCCCTTGGTGTCAGAAACACCCAAGTTCAACATTATTACAAAATAAAGCACTTTGTTGGGGATTTGATCACTCCCAACCCTACAAAACTACAAATTTCAAATCTCCATATTTACAAACACTTTTCTCTGCAATTACAATATCTCTTGTTAATTCCTATAACACAATTATCTCGCATCTCCACATAGGTCAGCCAATGACTCACGTTGTTCACCACGATTGGGTTTTGTATATTAACATGCTTATATATTTCTTGCTTCAACACTATCATAGGTATACATTTCTTTTCCTTTACACTAGTAAATATAGACACCAAATTCTACACAAATTTTTTATTACATTGTGCTTTTTTTAGTTTTTTATATACATGAGTTTTTAGAAATGATATAAAATATTAGTGGCATCATTATTTTGTTTATTTTCTATTTGTTACTTGATTCAAATTGACCTTCTTCTATTTTACCTCTTTTATTGGATTTAAAACCCTTATTATAGACATCTCTAGTAGTGTGTTGTTAGTATTTAATTTTATTTGAGCTTGGTCCAATACAATACAATGGGGTCATGATCGTACCATATGGTCATGATCATAGTGTACAGTTTTGGAAACTTTTAATTTTCACTTACTTTATCTTCACGGGACCATTTATCACTCTTTTGTATTTTGGATTATATCTTTGGGTTGTCCTTTTCTATCACTAAGGTCTTAATTTCTAAGAAAAAAAATTCATACATACATATGTGTGTGTGTGTGTGTGTGTGTGTGTGTGTGTGTGTGTGTGTTTGTGTGTATGTATATCTTGTGTGTGTATATATGTGTGTGTATATATATATGTATATATATTATATATATATATATATTATATATATATATATATATATATGTATGTATGTATATGTGTATATATATAATATGTATATGTGTGTTGTATATATCTATATATATATAGATATATATATATATATATATATAATATAACACACACACACATATACATACACATATACATACATACATACATATATATATATATATATATATATATATACACACACACACACACACACATGTGTGTGTGTGTGTGTGTGTGTGTGTGTGTGTGTGTGTGTGTGTATGTATATGTATACATACACACACACAAGTCTAACCTAAGCATTTATCATCTACATCTCTAGTAGTGTGTTGTTAGTATTTAATTTTATTTGAGCTTGGTCCAATACAATACAACAGGGTCATGATCATACCATATGGTTATGATCATAGTGTATAGTTTTGGAAATGTTTAATTTTCACTTACTTTATCTTCATGGGACCATTTATCACTCTTTTTTATTTTGGATTATATCTTTGGGTTGTCCTTTTCTACCACTAAGGTTTTAGTTTCTAAGAAAAAAAATCACACACACACACACACACACACACACACGTCTAACCTGATCATTTATCATCTAGAAATCACCTTTGTATTCACCAAATATTGAGCTAAGAAAGAAAATACTACATACACAACATATGAGAGCATAGTTATGAAATTTTCATCTGTACACAAGGGTTTTTATTGGGATGAAGTAGCATAGCTACTATCATTGTTGAGGCATAAGGGATAACCTAGGTCAAGGGGTATTTGCATAGATATTTACATAAAGTACTAGGATAAGTACATTGAGTATGAAGTGTATTACAATTCTTGGTGATTCACAAGCGGGGCGATCACCAAGATCGGTCAGACTAAAGTATATACATATTTATTTTTAAATATAATGATTGCTTGAGTTTGTTACAAGATAGTTAGGGTTTGTTTTACAAGTACATCTGCAAAATCTAGGGTTATGGGTGGATCTAAACATACAAAAGAATATAAAAATTGATAGTGAAGGAACCCAAAAAAATTTAGATTCTGGGGAGTTAACCGTCCAAGAAATTAGGGAAGGTCAAAATTGGATCTTATGATCATGACCCTATTATAGGGTCTTACACCAAGGAGTATTACCAAATAATAATCGATATGGGTTTTTCCAAAATCTTACGTAGTTCCCAATTATGGAGGTGACACATCCCAAAAGTCTTCTTAGACAGCTAAGTGACATATTTCCATGTTTTTTATACTTCCAAGTGTATGTGCTTGATTGTATGCTTGACTACTATTATCCAAGTTACAAATCTGAATGCTTTCATTAGTGTAATATTTGTTATATTGTTGTAATTAAAAACCTAATTAAATTTACCTATAAATTCAATTAAGGGTTAAATACACATAAAACATAGCCAAATCACAAAAAAGGAATCTAGGATCTCAAATTATGAGTTGACACCATTTCTTTTGTAGTAAGGCACATATGGAAAATCTCTCTATCTATACTCAATTTATGCATCTTTCCGTCTCTCCCAAATGATACCATTTCTTAATCTAGATAACATCTACACACAAGTAGACAAGAATACCCAATGCATTATCCATTCAAATAATCAAATCAACAATAATGAACTGTAAGTATCATATATGCATAAAAAAATATGCCAAAATTTAAATACTAATACCAAAACTATAATATGAATCAATCATCATGCACTACTAAAATATTTATTGGCAATAACTAATTTACTCCCAAAACATTTCACAATTCTAACTAAAGAAAATCAAAATAGTACATAAAGTGTTGTAACAATGTGGAAACAACTACATACTCATCATAAAGTCTTCAAAACAATAATGTGAAAATATGTGATGTGACAAGTACAATTGGAGAATAATATACACTTTGGATATGTTAGATAAGAATTACCTCCAACATCTCCTACAACATCTTCTCAATCTCACTCTTTTGTACATATGGGTACCTATAAGGATGAATGTTGGGTGGTTAGTATTAGTTGAATAACATGACCATGTTTTTATAGGAAGTATTACTTTTGGAACTACTCTAAAAATAATATAAGTTTTATTAGTTTCTAACCATAACTTTTATGGTTTTGACACATTTTCCAAAAGTGATTCTATGGAAAATAGTTGTGTAACAAGCCCATCTTCTCCCTTGAGAATATTATACATCCAATGAAATTTAACCAATTATGGTATATTGCACACAACCCATAAAATTCAAATGGTCTTCCTTTTGATGAAATTACATGAAAAACTCATAGTAATTCATCTCAATAATTTCCAAGGTCACAATGCATTGGAATCCTAAAATGCTTCCTACTCCTGCCATTGGAATGAAAAATATAGGATAAGATAGCTTGTTCTCTCCCATAAATATATTAATACTATGAAATTTCCTTAAATAATTTAACCTCCCTCCATCTATAATCATAACATGAAACCATGGAAATTGATAAAAATATCAAGCATATTTTCAAATTATTATAGAACAAGTTCTGTGTCCTCCTTGAATTAATTAACATGGTCAATTGCCTTTTCTTTAAGAAACCCACCAAATTTAGGGTTTTTGGATTGCTAATTCCCTAAAGTACACGCCATGAAATAATTTATTAGGAGTCTTATGATTATTTCTCAATATCTTCCTCAAAATCACTTACTACTCACTCATCCTCTTCTTCTTGATTGGAACCTTTAGTGCGAAAAAAATTCTTCTCAACACATTTATGTGCATAGCTAAAATTATTGTTATAGTTGAAACAATAATTTTAACATTTTCTCTTGAATTTTTTCAGGAGCAAATATGGTAGGTTGAGGGAATGACTATGTTGGAGTACGTTGATCTTCAATAGTATTGAACATCCATCATTTGACTAAATATGTTTCCTCTTGTTTGTAGTTGAAGACAATGGAGTTTGATATAGAACTAAGATTAAACATGTGAACGTTGAGTTGGATATTATTATTGAGACCACTCAAAAATATCTTTGGGTTATCATATATAATGTCTTCCATGAACAAGGATAGGTTGTGGAATTGTTGAAAATAATATTTGATAGACCCAATTTGTCTTAGTTTTTCTATTTGGTATGTAATAGCTCTTCACACTACTATAATATTTCATGTTAGGTTGTGGAGCCTGTTTTCATGTGAGAAAGTGTTGAAGACTGTACACTTTCCATAGTTGTCTCATCGGGGTTCGGGGCCGGTAGCCCCCTGTAGTAGGGGTTCGGGGGCGTAGCCCTCGAGAAAAAAAAATTTGGCCTTAAAACGTGCCCGATATACCGGGAAACGTGCTTTTCTCATATGGGTGGGATTTTTACCCATAGGTTTATGGGACAGTTTTGGCCCATGGTTTTGTAAAACTACTTAAGCAAGTGTCTATTTATATGGTTTTGTGCATATGGTAGGTATCATGTAACATTACAGATGTGTTTTGAATTCGGGTCTGAATTCTGTAGAGTTTGTTGAGCATAGCTCCAAATAGATCTGGGTATTGTATTAAGAGAGCGGTGGCTTGTAATAAAATCTGAGCAAGTGATTCTTGGTGGATGTAGCCCAAATTGGGTGAACCATGTTAAATATTGTCTCTTTGTGTTGTGTTATTTTATTTTACACTTTTATTTAAGATTTGTAATATTTTTTACATATTAGTTTCTATTGTTGTGATTATGTGAGGGATTATTCCGCATATTTTATCCCTTATTTCCTAACATTTCATCTATATCTCATTAATAAACACTGACCAGGTGATAATAAGACCCTTATTATTCGTTTTAGTGTATAACCATCTATACTAAACAAAATAATCTAATTTTAGATACCATTACACCACTACCACCTTCTTTTCACATAAAGTTTGAGGTAAATCAAATAAAATACTCCTTTTACTGATCCATGTGACCATATCCTTCCCATTAAACTTGTGTATCTATATTTAGATAACATGTTGCTAACACATGCATTAAATCAAAGAAAGGTTTGATTATACTCTTAATTTGTATTTAGGTTTCTTTAATATCTTGTGTGACCAGGCTAAGGATTCTTGAATTGTATTTTTTTGGTAGATTAGCCAAGATTTTTGTGATAACTACAAATTATGTCAAAAAAATTCCCTTCATTTTTCTTAATATTTCCATGAATTCATGAAATATTTGATTCATATTTGCACAATAGAAACAAAATAATATAGGTTCTTATTATTTCATACGGAGAGACTATACAAATAAATAGGTGGATGCACTCCTATAAACTAGGAGATAGTTACAATAATACACCCAAACTAACTCTCACATCAAACTATCTACGCGAGTTGTTATAATTCAAAAAACTAACTTACTAACTTAAATTTTACCGCACACAATTACCATAGAGCACTAATAATTTCATAACATCCCCCCTTAGTGTGAACATGGGGAAAATCTATCTTTGTACTTGCACTTGCTTTCATGATTAAGTGATTTTTACTGCCGGATTATCAAAAACTCATCGTATGGTTTTCAAACGATTAACCATAAACAAAAAATGGTGGTTTTCAATTGGAGTACCACATACCAAAAATGAAGGTTTTCAAGTAGTTTACCTACAACCACATCATGATGTTCCAAGTACTATTATCATCTATCATCAATATCTCATTACAGGGAATAACATAGGAAAATATGTTGAATTATGCTACTCATACACACAAACTGAAAAGTGGAAATGGAACATTGGATCATGTTCCCCTAATGAATGTGAAACTTCCACTTATTGAAAATAGGAACACTACAAACTGAAGCATACTGGAACTGGAACACTGAATAGAATGGAAAGCACACCGCAAAAAATGAAAGTAAATACTCACACCACAAAAATGTCGCCACAGTTGATATGCGGCACCGTTGTTAGTGACTAACAAGAGGTCACTAACTGACCTCCAACCTCCATTTTCCTCCATCCTCCAGTAGATGTGTTATTAACTTATCTTGATTTGATCATGGAGATCATTTATAACTCGGGCATCGAATTCCACCGATAATGCGTCCAGCTAAAAGTGAGTCAATTTAAAAAAAAAAAGATTGACTCTTAACTATTAATGCAATATACACTTTGACAATTAAAAATACACTAAACCCAATTCTTATGACACTAAACATAAATGACTAAACTCGAAGACTCTTTGTTATCTAATATAGATCGACTCATACTTTGATACATTAATGGTTAATATATATTATAACTCGAATGCCACAATAAAAACTTAAAATTTGAAAATATGTAACTTAGATAATGTCCACTATTTAAATTCTTGGGACACTAACTTTTTATTTTGACAATAACAACCAACTTACAAACATTTAGAGAGATAAAAGAGACTTCAACTAGACTCTATTGGAAATTCAACCCTCTACACTAACACGATAGAAATGAATTATTTTTTATTGAATGAGAAGACCTGCTAATAATGACTACTGACTTATATCCTAAAAATTATGAAAAGACTTCAAATACAAAATTTATGAAAAGACTTGAATTGACATTACCGATCACCATCAGTTCTTTCGGATGCACATTATTTGACCTTTTTGCACCCTACCTGTTCTCACACATCTGAAGGACGGTTTGAAGAAGAATAAAACACAGATGTAAATGCAGGTGTGTTGAGGGAGCCACCGAACTGAGAAACTCGCCAATACAGATTCCAATTTGTTGTAAGGAGATCTTACACGAACATTTACAGGTCTATGGGGTTTTTATCTCACATCGATCAACACATACAAAGAAACATCAAGAAGCAAATACATTCAAAACATCCCCCAAAAAATATTAATACAACCAATGTAATCGAGTCGATGCAGGATCAACACAACGAATCAAAGATATATTATCTTTTCCATAATCGTCTTCTACCACGCAGGTGCTTATATAGAATATTAAATTCACAGAGAGCACTTCTAGTCAGATCATTGTACGCTTGGAGATGATAACAAAAAATGACGGCAAGGGAAGACTTATCTTTGCATGAAAATATATGAGTGGAAGCACCTGGGCCGCTTGAATCGCCACTGTACATAATATATGGGAATCTAAATCCGTCACAAATATCTACTAATATCAGTAATCCCCTTGTTTATTTTACACACTGGTGCATTCGATGCTGCTTGAACGATATTCTCTGATAAAAAACAAACTCTTTCCTTAATAGCGACACAGGTATGTTGAACCTATGAAGTATTACTTCTATAATATCTCATAATAGGGGCAGCCATAACAAGGAATAGATCTGCCCCACACAATTCTCACGATGTCATCGCTCTTATTTGGTACAGATTTGCATAGTAGAAACAAAATAATATAGCTTCTTAGTATTTCATACGAAGGGACTATACAAATAAATAGGTGGATGCACTTCTATAAACTAGGAGATAGTTACAACAATACACCCAAACTAACTCTCATAGCAAACTATCTATGTGAGTTATTATAATTCACAAAACTAACTTACTAACTTAACTTTTACCACACACAACTACCATAGAGCACTAACAATTTTCTAACAATTCATTCAAATCTTTTTGTTTCTCCATGATTTGCACATCTGCCTAAAGTTTGGACACTATCGTAGAAACCATTTAATAAAAAGTTTTGGAATCCATCTCTTCCTCTTTTGGTGTTATTCTCAAAGTGACATAACCTTTTCGATGACATCTAGTCTATGGAATAAATCTTTGGTTTTAGGGTTCAAAGTTTAGAATTTAGGTTTTAGGGTTTAAGACTTAGGCTAATGTTTCAGGTATTATGTTATTTTTTTTTTAGGTTTTTAATTGTTTTTTGCCATGTAAATCATCATTCCAAGATGAAACTAATGACGGGTATTGCGCAAGGATGAATTTTTTTAAAAAAATAGCTATCGATAGCTAATTTCCTTGTAATCGTCTTTTTGAGACGAATCTAGAAAATGTTAATTTGTAAAAGGGTGCAAAAAATACTAGAATAGAATTGTTTTAAAAAAATGAAACAATAATATGATGATGTAAAAAAATTCTACAAGATCACAAGTTATTTTTTAAAATTATATGGCCCTTGAGAATAAAATAGGATAAACATGAAAAATGTGTCCCTAAAAAATATTGCCAACTGAAGCTTTGATACCATGTGTAATGAAATTAATTTTAAAAATTAAACAAAACATAGAATATCAAATAAAAAAAGAGTATCATCACTTCACAACTATAAGAGCTGAAAAATATAGATCTAGAAGATATGATAGAGATCAAAGTAATATAATGGAAACATAGGAATCATCCACTTACACTGGGAAACACCTAAAACCTTACCACAAAAATAGAGAATGCAATATTATGTTCAAGTACTAACTAATACCTTTATATCATTATAATATGGTTACTCGATGGGTTGACCCTGCTAAAATTATGCAAATGAAGGTAAATATGATATAAAAAGGTATGAAATTATGTAAGAAACAATTCATACAAACATATCTAAATACAAATGTTAGGCTAAGGGAGTATTAGTAAACCATATTATATTACACATATAGTACCCTAAATATGGACCAATGACATTTTATAGTTATCCTTGGAATTGTCTCAACTTATTTCCATTTATCCATATAAGTGAATTATTCCAACATGCATCTCTCACATTTTAGCACTCCAAAGTCACTAGATCATGCTTGTGACTCATCTTTGACCCATCAAACATCTATTTATTATAGAAAAAATATATATTCAAATTGATATCCACCTTCTCCAATTTAGAGAATAGAGTTTTCCCTTTCCTATGACAATTTCACATATTGAGGAGAAAATTGTTGAGTGTTTTATCCAAGGATAACATTTTCATCCTCTCATCATGCAACTGCCAATTTTTTCAAATGTATAAGTTATTCAATTCAGATTAGGGTTAAATTATTTGTAAAACCTTTTTCAACAACCACTTATAAAATCATAATCACCCCACCTACTAAAAGGGCCTCATCTCTAACACAATTGTGTTACCTAGAAAATAAAAACAACACACCTAATTGAAAAAACACTTCTTGAATAATATGAGTGAATTACTAAGATTACATACATCTTATGTGGCTTCCCTAAGTTTCTATTACATGCTACAATCTACACCCAAGATCATTTCCAAGTGCCAAAGGTTATTTTAAGAAACACATTGTTGATTACAAATTAACATACATTCATAGGGAGGGAGAACCACGTAAAGCTTAATCCCTCTTTAGAATATTGGTTCATACTATAGTACACATTACAACATGGGGGTATTAGTGAGGTCATTATAGACCAAAAACTAACCCCTTTTTTAATTCTTTAAGAGAGAGATAGGGTTTTAAAGAAGAAGAAGCCCTAATATGGAGTAGAGGCCAATGTTTGAACCTAAACACAAAAGAAGCAACCCAAATAATAGAATACCAAAATTCCAAAGCTATATCGAAGAAAAAATATGCATAAAACAAAAATCATCCATGCCTGAAAAATCTTCTAAGAAAATATTTTGCAGATAGCCAAATTTATAATCTGTAAATTATTAGATCAACAAATTTTACACATAACCATAACTTTACCAACATGACATAGATACATAATTACTTTCACCAAATCATATTCCAAAATATAGTTAATCAATGTAATATTTTCTAACCTTAGCCTAAAATTTCAATTATCTAATTATCTAGAGTCTGGATATTATATAATAATCATTACATATTTCTAGAATCTACATATTTATTGTATATTATTGTATTTGTGATTCTAGAATCATATTTACACATTTCGTGTGTGTGTGTTGATTACGATGCCAATATAAGAACAAACTTTCACCCTTTTTAATTTAAGAATGTTTCATTTAACATGCATAAAAAGGATGAATTCTGCTATAGGTGATTATTCTGATTCAATTTACTTCTAACATTAATTGCACAAATTATAATAACTCTTTTCAAAGTGAAGAGTGGCCTACTAAATGTCAAAACATAAGAAACAAAGTGAAATTAGCTAATTATGTGTGGATTTCTAGGAATCTAGGTAATTTGATTGCTAGAATAGGCAGATCTGGAACTGGAAATGATTAACCTATGAAACTGTGATCTAAAACTAAACTTGGTCAAACCCATATACTTCATTCAATACCAGCCGTACAGTTCTAACCCTTTTATATGGTCTTGTACCTACTTGAAATATGGATGCAAAACTTCTTGAGTTCTTTGACTACCTGAGAATGTGTGTTGTTGTCTATTGGTCTTCTTCACTCACCTTCAGAATGAATTTGTAAAGTCTTCTCAAACCCTTGTAGTGCAAGAAAGAGTTCTTGCAAAACAAAGTTAGTTGGGTTGTGGGAACCCTTATGCACCACTGATGTCACCAATACTCTGAAGATAGTTTAAATCACACAAAATTATCCAAGTATTTGATATATACCGTAGTCTAATCAAAATATGACAACTATGATTTGACAATTCCTTTCTTGAGTTTTAAAATTGCTAAAATGCTTGGGAATGGTCACTTTGCTTGCTTTTATGATGAAAATGCAGACTCCTAAACCAGGAAGGAGACATTAGACTATTAGAGGGTGCTTCCCTAATGGATGTTCTTGAGTTAATTTTTCAAGGGAGCTTTAGGTGCCTTTAATGTTATCTTTTTCATTAGGAGTTCATAAATGTCAGGTCTTGAAATGAGGTATGGTTTACTTGCTTATATATTCTTATGAAGGGTGTTATTACATGAAAGGTGACCAAAGGTATTTGTTTCCTCACATGAAGGTGATGGAATTGAAATAAGTAATATACAAAATGTTGGTCCAAAACTATATAGTAGGGTCAACATATAGATTATTACAACTCGACCGAGAATGGGGGTTTTGACTAGGAGAGATAAAAACACTTTGACTTTATGGGCTTGAGTACGGATGCTTCTAAATGTATTTTATGTAACTAAATTTTAGAAATTTTTGACATAGAGGTGTGAAAAAAAGTGTTGGTGAAATAATTTGTTACATGACATATTAGTGGTTTTCACCAATGATCATGGGGCTAGGCACCTCCTTGGGAAAGGGGAGGATCCCATTTATTAAATGCAAGGAATAAATGAAAATATGGGTGGATGTTATCTTGAAGATCACACATGAGTACTCCACCAAACCTATGAAAAAATGCTTTTATAATGCACAAGGGAGGGATTTTCTTGGAAAGAGGTAAAGGGAAGTAGGAGAATAGAGAGAGGGGATAAGATTGTGAGTAGGCACTTGTAGGTTCTCACCAACATTAATCAGAGTAGGTCCACATTGAATAGAAAGAAATCAACCATGTAAGTAGTAGCAAGAATAATAAATCAGATACACAAATTTCTTATGGATTTATTAATCAAAGACAAAAATTCCCTTCTTAGTTTAGTTACTAAATCATATACTTACTATGTATATCTAGCCTCTAAATACTTCATTTATATGTATGATTCCTAAGAAATAGACCTAGAAATTAACAACACTTGTTTTACTTTAACATTTAAATTATATTTATTATCTTTATTTCTTGTTATTTTTGGATGTACACCTTACATTTTTTCATACTATCCGACATCCTAATCAACCATGATTCCACTATTTTATGTTTCTGTAAGCCTATATAGAACCACCCATTAGGGACAAGAGCGCCCAAATCCTACTATCCCCTCTAGATGCTTATGTCCTCCTCCCTTTTTCTAAATTTTTGGATGTTACATATTTCATGTCTTATTTTACTACCATAGGATGTCCTTTCACTTGTTAATGACAAAACTTAAGTGAAGGAATCATATATATAATACATACATGTCTTGTTTAACCTCGTTAGGGGGAAAACATTCAAGATGCATACAAATTTACAAGGAGCTAATATTTTATATCTAATACATCAAGGACTATATTTTGGGACTGCATACAAAATAGGAGGATTTTTTATGAATTCCAGACCACACATTTTACATTAGGACAAAGTAGTTGTATCCTGTTATTATTTGTGCGAATGACACTAGGGCATCCTAACTCAAGGAACATTATTCCAATCATACACACACTATAAATATATTGAGTCTGAAATGTAGTAAAATTCTTGATGATAATCATATTGGGGTGACCTTCGAGGTCATTTTGAATCAAGCATATGCATATTTTTATTCATCTAATAAGTGCTTGAGTATTATACACGTAGATAGGGTTTTTTTTCAGGTATAGGTAAGACTGAGAAAACATGTAGTGAACCTGACATGACCTACATCGAGTAATAACTTACATATGAAGAATCATGACCAAATCTATTTTATAGACACCAGTACCTAGAATAGATGCTAGTGCCTAGGTGGCCCTATCCCATTTCAAAAGCTTTCATCCCTAATATCTTCACATTCTAAAATCATAGGTAGAGATAAAATAGTCCATAATACACCCTTCCATATCAGTCTCCATCCCATAATCAATTCAGACCTACAGAGGCAATCTGAGTCATTTTACAATCCTTATCTATCACTCTTTCTTGTATTTCCTTAGCTAGATATTTCTTGAATAGTGTTATATTTATCTGATCAACAATGTACTTAGATTTAAATTGTATTAAATCACTTAGTTGTATAATATTACAATTCTTGTGAAATTAGAAAGTAGAGAGAGTAGACGAACATAGGAAAGGAGATAGAAGAATATCCAACTTATTACTTGTAGTAGTAGTGAAACAAATGTCAACAACTAACAAAAAAAATGCTAACCCCTTAGAGTGGAGAGGCCATCCCAATTTTTATCTTAAAAATATGTATCTTCCTCTCCCCCATGTGATTTTTCATCTTACCACCACTTATGAGGTTTCATATTTCTTTAGGAATGAAATTTAGTCCTTTTTCCCATTTTTGAAAAGGGACTTTTACAATGAAAAGTGAGGCCACTTAAGTGAATAAGAAAAAAAGTGAAAAATAACATTCTCAATGAAGGAATAGGATTTTAGAGACAAGCAGGAGATAAATATATAAATAAGTGATAATGCGGAGATGGGAAGGATCCTGTTGATGAATAATTTTCTTTCAATGAATGTTGAGAGAATGTTTCGAGAATGAAGTTTATTTGACATATTTTTGAATTAAAACTATGTGATAAAAATTCACTCTTCTTGTGAGATGTATAAAAATTTCAAAGCATTAAATAAATGTTCAAAAAATATACTACGATACTTGCACCATGTGGACCTGACACGACTTCCCAAACAACTCAATTATGATGATCTTGTCATTCATGTACCTCGCTAGCTTGCGGTTCAAGTGGTAATATTTTACACACAATAGTTCATTCTAACTTGTTCCTTTCCACGATGTGATTCATATGATTCCCCTCCACTTAGAAAGAGAATTAAACATATGGTCAAAGTTAGAATGTGGAGATCATCACCTTCCTGTAATACCATCAATGTTTTTTTTTCCATTTCTAAAGAAAACACACTAAAAATTTCAGATTTAACATGTAATGCTTACTAGATATTGCAGATTTCAAAAAAAAAAATTATTTCAAATGAAGACAAGTAAAATAAAGAAATCATGATCTTATATTGTAATCTTTCTTCTTCTTCTTTTACAATAGAGAAGAGTTGCAAGACAAAGGAGACATGTTATTACAAGACTTTCAAATCACAATAGGATAAGTTTACAAGGTGAGGCTATCCACAATCAACCATATAACATAGTTATAATGAGGTGTATTATCTACAATGATTTTGAGGATAAAAGAAACAAAGTCACCACTCCAACTAAAACTTCATCCTTGAGTCTCCACCTTGAGTGTCCTTCTAAGAGTGTTGAATCAAGAGGCATGACTTGTTTACCACCCAACCAATAGGCATTATCACATGCCTTTCCATGGTTAGAAGCCATGCTAGCCTCCCCCAATCCCATGGGAGAGAGGAAAAAACTACCACAATGTGCACAAGTATGAAGGGGATAAAACACACAAGAAATACATAAGACCATTTAACACTTAGACATACTACACATGATAAAACAACAACGTGAGGATAACAAGGTCAACCTCACAAGGGGGAAGAGAAGGAATAGGATGCCCAAATCAAAGGTGTCCAACCATAGGATCACCAAAAAAAAGAAACATGTTTACAAAAATTCTTATTCCTCCAAATCATTCATCCTCCTTATTCCTCCTTTATGTCATAGAAATCCTTCTTGGGAGGATTTTCAAACCCAAAAGGGTTTCCTCACCAAGAATGAGGGAAGTTTCAAGCCATATGAACCTTTCTCCCACCTCAAACCTTATGAGGGGATGAGAAGGGACCTTCATAGATTGACCAACAACCATGAGGTTTGAGAGGGAAATCCCTCTCTCTTCCCCTACATTCTCTAAAAACCATCAATCCAAATGAGGGTAAGTGCACGAAGTTGGTGGACAATTCCGTGGACATAAAAACCTAAAATAAAGGAACCGTGATCATGGTTCCTGAATTACAGAAATCGCGGTAATTACTGAACCTAAAATTGCGATCGCGGTTCCTAGAATTCCACGAGTTCGGTAATTACTGAACCGTAAAATCGCGATCGCAGAACTTTGAGACAAAAATTAGCAATCCCGCGACTCCTTATTTTTCTCATTTTTCATTTCAAACCGCGATTTTTCCTAAACGTTTTTCACTCGCACTTTGAATACCACCTCAAAATTGCTCATCAGACTTCTGGATAGCGATAGATTCAACCATGCCACCAAGATGAGGAGGTAAGTCCCCGATTGTAATCATTTTTTTGCATTTTAGGTTTTTTTTGCATTTTCATGGGTTTTTTGAAATGTTTGTTTATGTATACAATTTTCTTGTTTTATCAGTTGGTCAACAAGCTCAAAATCGTGTAAACTGTCAAAACATTCCTCAAAACCCACCGAACATTCCTCAAAACCCTCCAAACATTCCTCAAAACCCTCCTCCAAACATAGATCCGCCTCCTGTGGCTCCTTCTGTCCCCACTAAGCCAGCAGGAATGTAAGATAATATCATTGGAAGAATCTGAGAAAATAAAATTATCATTGAGAACCTAATTCAAACTATAAGACAAAACGATGCTACAAATCCATCTCGTATGACTTTAGCCAATACATTGTAAACATTGATTGGCGAAGTCGAGTCTGCAACCAACCAGATACATAGATGGAACACCTTTAAAAGTGACTATAGGTGGTGGTATGTGGATAAACTATCCCATGCGGCCGTAAAAGACAAAAAAATTGGAAAAGAGCTCATTTGTGTATTATTTACTGACCCTAGAACCAATGCCCCCTGTAGTTACTTGCAAACGGTTCCCAATCCATTAGTGCCACGATGACAGAATCAAAATTTTTTTTTGGGACCGATGGTGGATAGTTTTTTATTATCCACCATGCAACAACAATGAGGTTCCTCTTTATTTTTTGAAGAAATTATATTGCGAGTTCGTGCTCAATGAGGTCCCGAATTATTTTGACTTTTCTGACTTTTTTGGTTAAGGAGGTGGCTCTGCACAGAGCAGACCTAGTGCACGCATAGGTCAACCTAGGATCCCCCATGCCCCAAAACCCCCTCTGCCTTCAGTTATCCCTCCTACAGTGAAGGAGGTTGTGGAGATTGATACATTGCTTGCATTGAGGGAGCTCACTAACACTCTCACCCATCATAGTGACTAAATTGCATCTGGTGATGTTGGTGGAGGTGCTAGTTCTAGCGCACCACACCATTGTGGATCATGTGGTGCCGTATGCACTGCAGGCGAGACATCATTTGCTGGTTCACAGGATTTCTTTTCTATAGATGAGATGCTGGGGAATGTTTTTGGAACTGGTGCCACTGATATTGGTCTTTCATAGGTAAATTTCAAATAAATTTAAATAATATATATATATACAATAGTTTAATTCACATGTTTGAGATATATATATATATATATATATATATATATATATAATATATATTTGATTGTACGTCATGTACATACATGTAAAAAACTAATTTTTTATTTTGTTTTAAATAGCAAGAGCCAGCGAAGGAAACATCCGGCGTCGACATGCTAGCTACTGCAGCTGGGCGTGTTTCAAACATAAGTTTCAAGTTGTACAAACTTACATTTTTAATTTCATTTGATTGCACTAGATTATTATTATAATGTTTCACGTGTATGTTGTACATATTAATATTTTTCTCTTTTATACACAAGAGCCTGGTGGGTCATCATCTGCTCAGGGAACTGAGGCTACTGGCACGCCTCACATGAGTTTTACGTGTAGGTTAGTAAATCTCTTTACACTTTGTTTCTAATTACTGGAAGTTCACGTGGATTACATGCTTTGGACCTCTGTTATGTGGTGCACAATCATGTAGATTTTAATATTGATTTGTACATGTTTTTTGTATAGCTTATGAATGCTAGAGAGACTCCTCCATATATGCAGACTATGGAGGCTACTGTAGATACTGCCATAGCATCTGCAGATCCACTAACTGAGGTACAATTTTTTAAATTTGTTAAATTTTGGAGGTTCATTATTTCTTATTACTTAAATCTACAATATCAAATTTTGTATGTATATGTGAAATATTTAATTTGAAAATTAATTATTTGTATGTAGCTTACCCCTCGTGAGTCTATTGTTGTCACTACGATGTGTCAACAACAAATTGATAGGGATCATGACATTGCGGTAAGATTTCACATGCATTTTAACTAAATTGTACAAGTTTCTAAATTTTGAATGTATTTTAAAATTTTGGGTGTTAAAAACTTGTTGTTTATGAATGTGCAGGTTAGGTTGCAAGCATGCTTAGAGACACCTAGGACCACACGGATGAAATCCATAGTGGCATCTCCCTCCACTACATCCCCAGGTCGTGGAAATGCTACTTCTAGCAAGGTGAAGAGAGGGAAGATGTTTCATGAGTAGATTCATAGTAGACACTTGGATGTACATATGTGGTCATGAGTAGATTCATAGTCCATTGTATATATATAGCCTTTTGCAACTGCATGTGGTCCCATATGTACATTATGACACACTTAGTTTGATATGTACACATACATTACGAACTTATACATATATATTTTCACGTGCATCTGGAGCACACTTTGTTTGATTCTTATATATCCATGTGTGTTCGTTTTCATAACGATAAATCTGAACTATATATGTTTGATTTGATTTCATTGCATGTATGATATCCTTCTATGTATGTTTTCATAACCATTTAAATTAGTTCTCTGATATGTACATGTTTGATTTAAATATTTAATCATGTCTTCTTGTATTTGGATTGAGATGAATTTTTTTTCATTAGATTAGGTATTTTCATATGGTTTCCTGCTTCAAATTTCAAGTGTTTTCGATCTCTAGAATTGCAAGGATCTAAAAAGGCAAGTTTTTTCTCTGAAATTTTAAATGGGATGCTATAAAAAATTAGGGTACCAATGGAAAATATTTTTAGATCATCTTCAAGGAGTTCACATGAGTAGAAGCTACGGGCAAAATTGCAGGGGAAATGGAGCAAAAATGAAGGATATATGAGCAAAAATGTGATTTTTGCAATAGGGTTTCTTGAAAAATTAGTAGCATAACTAAATATACTAGCAACAATGAAGGAAAAGGAAATATTTTAAAAAGGGATTAAAAAAATGGCTAAGTGTATGTTTATACTCACCTCTTAACATTAACCTAGCTAACTCACCTTCTAACTCATCCTTGACCATTCTGGATTAACCCGGGTTACATGGCATGACAGGGTAGGGTTACAAGCCTTAAGTGACAAAGGGACTTAAAGGGGCACTGTGAGAAGGGGTTAATTATTCATGAGAGGGGGAAACATAATCAAGTTGGGGTGTTGAGGAATTGAATACCTAGTGAGAATGTTACAAGCCTTAAGTGACAAAAGGGAGAGATTTCATGTGGTGGTGCATTTTGATGTCCCAAGTTGAAACTTGGGTAAAAATTTGACAGTAAGCCCTTATTAGTATTCTTAGGTTCCACCCATCGCATGAAGAATCCTCCTCTAATGAAGGATTCTTAGTATTCTTAGTATTCTCCCTGAGAGGTGTCAAAGCGCATGCATTCTTGTGCCAAGGATGCACAATGGCTTCTTTTAGAGCTTCAAACCTCTAGGTGATGGTATGGGAAAAAATGTCATACAAGTTCTCTGAGTCAAATGAAAACACAACTGATCTCACCAAAGAAGGAGAATCAAAATTATTCATCTCACTCACAAATGGGATATTATTTTCCCAATGGAATTTCTCTTTCTTGATCTCAACTCTATTCCTATTGATTTTCAAAAATATGACCAAGAACAATCTAAACAAAGAGATAATCTCAGGAAATAGATCATGTTCCCTTTTTCAAGGATCATGCTCACCCAATGGTCACATGTCCTTCTTTGCAGTATGAATGCTTGATATTACTTGTTGGACTGGGGGGTTGAAGTTTCAGATGGGAGACATTGCTTCAATTTGAGGCAGAGATGATTAATCTCATGTAATCAATGATGGAATTTATGAATAAAAGGTCCTCACACATGTGTTCCCTTAATTGTTTGATGATTTGTACTTATACTCCTAATTCTGTGTCTAGTGATATGTGATGAAAAATCCTATTACAATGCAAAAAAAATGAGCATGTAAGCACATAGCTAGGGCAGCAGAGGTTGGATAGAGATCACCACAACAACATAGCTCAAGAGAGAAAAGAAAGGACAGTGATGAAGTAGGTCTAAGAGGACAGAGGCAAGTCCAAAGAGAACAAGAGAGATGGAAGGTAAACAAGTGACAAATTGAATGTTTTGAGTCCTAGGAAATGAAAGGAGGAGAGGAGTGAGAAGTCATGCCTCAAGACATCATGGCACTAAACTGACTCGCTGACATGTCTAGGTGGCTAGGTGAATGCTAGAGGAGGTGGTGTTTCAGTGTGCAAAAGGGTCGTTCCTTCCGGGCTACTTCGTTTGGGTGTAGTCCCTTAAGAGCCCTGAGACCAAAATATCGTTCAACTTTAACGAGTGACTACTCAGACTCCATGGCACCTAGAAACTCCTCATCTAATCCAACACCTCAGTGTAGGGACCCTCTACAAAATCCTCTCTCAATTTTTTCCTTCTCATTTCAGTGCTCTCACTGTCATATTGTTTGCAAACGCGCGAAATAGTGCAGTTGGAGCCAGTGATTGGTTGTCAAATGCTATATTTTGTAAATGGTGGGTCATGGCACCGAACCAATGACACCGAAACATCTGGGTGACCAGGTGAACACTAGAAGAGGTGGTTTTTTGGTGCCGAAAGGGTCGTTGCTTCCGGGCTACTTCGTTTGGGCGTAGTCCCTTAAGAGCCCTGAGACCAAAATATCATTCAACTTCAACAGGTGACTACTCGGACTCCATGGCACCTAGAGACACCTCTTCTGATCTGACACCTTGGTGTAGGGACCCTCTACAAAATCCTCTCTTGGTTTTTTCCTTCTCATTTCAGTGCTCTCGCTATCCTATTGTTTGCAAATGCATGAAATAGTGCAGTTGGAGCCAATGTAAGGTTGTCAAACGCTATATTTTGCAAATGGTGGGTTGTGGCACTAAACCAACTACACTGACACATCTAAGTGGCTAGGTGAACGCTAGAGGAGGTGGTGTTTCGGTGCGCAAAAGGGTCGTTGCTTCCTAGCTACTTCGTTCTGGCATAGTCCCTTAAGATCCCTGAGACCAAAATATCATTCAACTACGACGGGTGACTATTCGGACTCCGTGGCACCTAGAGATACCTCATCTAATCCAAAACCTTGGTGTAGGGACCCTATAAAAAATACTCTCTCAGTTTTTTCCTTCTCATTTTGGTGCTCTTGATGCCCTATTGTTTGTAAACGCACGAAATAGTGCAGTTGGAGCCAGTGTAAGGTTGTCAAACGCTATATTTTGCAAATGGTGGGTCGTGGCACCGAACCGACTGTGCCGACATGTCTGGGTGGCTAGGTGAATGCTAGAGGAGGAACTATTTTGGTGCACGAAATGGTCGTTACTTTCGGGCTACTTTGTTCGGGCGTAGTCCCTTAAGAGCCCTGAGACCAAAATATCGTTCAATTTCGACGGGTGACTACTTGGACTCCATGGCACCTAGAGATGCCTCGTCTAATCTGACACTGCAGTATAAAGACCCTCTAAAAAATCCTCTCTCATTTTTTCCTTCTCATTTCGGCGCTCTCGCTACCCTATTGTTTGCAAACACGTAAAATAGTGCAGTTGGAGCCAGTGATTGGTTGTCAAACGCTATATTTTGCAAACGATGGGTCGTGGCACTGAACCGACTACGCCGGCACATCCGGGTGGCTAGGTGAATGCTAGAGGAGGTGGTGTTCTGGTGCGCCAAAGGGTCGTTGCTTCCGGGATACTTCATTCGGGCGTAGTCCCTTAAGAGCCCTGAGACCAAAATATCATTCAACTACAACGGGTGACTACTCGGACTCCATGGCACCTAGAGATGCCTCATCTGATCTGAAACCTTGGCGTAGGTACCCTCTACAAAATATTCTATTAGTTTTTTCCTTCTCATTTCTTTGCTCTTGTTGCCCTATTGTTTGTAAACGCGTGAAATAGTGTAGTTGGAGCCAGTGTAAGGTTGTCAAATGCTATAATTAGAAAATGGTGGGTCGTGGCACCGAACCGACTGTGATGGCATGTCTAGGTGGCTAGGTGAACACTAGAGGTGGTGATATTTCAGTACGCGAAAGGGTCGTTACTTTCAGGCTACTTCGTTTGGGCGTAGTCCCTTAAGAGCCTTGAGACCAAAATATCGTTCAATTTCAACGGTTGACTACTTGGACTCCGTGGCACCTAGAGACACCTTGTCTAATCCAAAACCATGGTGTAGGGACCCTCTACAAAAGCCTCTCTCAGTTTTTTCCTTCTCATTTTGGTGCTCTCGTTGTCCTATTGTTTGCAAACGTGTGAAATAGTGCAGTTTGAGCCAGTGTAAGGTTTTCAAACGCTATATTTTACAAATGGTGGGTCGTGGCACCGAACCAACTATGCCGACACATCCGAGTGGCTAGGTGAATGCTAGAGGATGTGGTGTTTCGGTGCGTGAAAGGGTTGTTTCTTCTGGGCTACTTCGTTCGGGCGTAGTCCTTTAAGAGCTCTGAGACCAAAATATTGTTCAACTTCGACGGGTGACTATTCAAACTCCGTGGCACCTAGAGACGCCTCATCTAATTTGACACCTTGATGTAGGGACCCTCTACAAAAGCCTCTCTTGGTTTTTTCCTTCTCATTTTGGTGCTCTTGCTGCCCTATTGTTTGCAAACACGTGAAATAGTGCAGTTGGAGCCAGTGACTGGTTGTCAAATGCTATATTTTGTAAACGGTGGGTCGTGGCACCGAACCGACTGCACCGGAACATTCGGGTAACTAGGTGAATGCTAGAGGAGGTGGTGTTTTATTGCACGAAAGGGTCGTTGCTTCTGGGCTACTTCGTTCGGGCGTAGTCCCTTAAGAGCCCTGAGACCAAAATATCGTTCAACTTCAATGGGTGACTACTCAGACTCCATGACACCTAGAGATACCTCGTCTGATTTGACACCTCAGCATAGGGACCCTCTATAATATCCTCTCTCGGTTTTTTCCTTCTCATTTTGGTGCACACACATAGGTATGGTCTTGTAAACACTTGGGGAGGAGTCGTTTTCAAAATTTACAACATTTTCAAAATTTACAACATTTTCAAAAATTACAACATTTTCAAAATTTACAACATTTTCAAAATTTACAACATTTTCAAAATTTACAACTTTTTTAAAATTCACAACATTTTCAAAATATACAACATTTTCAAAATTTACAACTTTTTCAAAATTTACAACTTTTTCAAAATTTACAACATTTTCAAAATTTACAACTTTTTCAAAATTTACCTTTTCAAAATTTACAACTTTTTCAAAATTTACAACATTTTCAAAATTTACAACTTTTTCAAAATTTACATTTTCAAAATTTACAACTTTTTCAAAATTTACAGTTCTTTTTCAAACAATGAAAGCTTCTCTTAGCTTCGAGAATTTAAAATTCTCTACTAACAGTGCCAACCACGTGAAGGTGGAAGCTTTTCTGGCACCACTAACCTAAACATAAAAGTGTTAGTCAAAGAAATTGAAGTTTCAAATCAAAACCATATACTATTTATATATGTACAAAATACACAAATTTAAAATAAAATATATTCAAACTTAAATCTAGATCTTTAAACTAAAAAAATTATGTATATATTGAAAAGAAATTATATATACTAGACATGAGCATTTTAAATTCATTCCAATGAAGCATCAAGATCAGATCTACTCTGAATAGCAGACAAGATTGCTTCATGATCTGACTCTCAAACCTTCCAAAGAATCTTGTTATTAGGCCTTACTTGATATCTATATAGCTGAATATTTTTCGCTAGAACTAGATGTGAATATAAGAGTATTTTCCTATGTGTCTCAAAGTCTTCAAACACCCAAACAGAGGAGTTTTTTAATGGATACCGTCGAAGCCAAGTTCCAGTAACTACCACTGACCCTATAGGATACTCAATATCTTCACCATCTATAATAGGAGAAGTCAACTTCTTTCTTTCCTCGATGCAATGACATACGAAATAGTCTGTTCCTTCTTCATTGTCTTCTATCGCAATTACTGCAAACACATGTCCTACAAAAAAATAACTTGGTTAGAACAACTCAAATTTAAATTACATATTAAAATTTCAATGGACATAACTCAATACAAAAATTAAATAAATAACCATAAATACCTTGTCGCACCAAAATCAAAATTTCTTCAAAGTCCTTGGATGTTGTAACTTTATCTGCAGAAACAAGTCATAATTTTTGTGGAGGTTAATAGCTAGGAAGTAAAGTTAGAGGCCTATAAATCCATCCTTCCACCCATTCTTGTGAATCACACTCAGCAGTGACAAATTCGATACAAGATGCACAAAAACATGTCAAATTTCTTGTCCATACATCCCATGAAGTAACGTCTGAGCTACAAAATGAGTGCATATCACTGGACCTAGTGAGTGTCATACAATCCTTGTAGTTAGCAATATGTTGTTCCTCTATCAACCAAAAATATCTGCGAACTGTGGAATTTTCTTGAGAACCTTGGGCCATGTTGTCAGTACACCATTCCACTATGTTCTTTACATCTTTTAATTAGCACCATCTTTGTACTTCAACTCTTCTTTTGCAAGAGCTCTTTTCACACATGCCCCTGCACCATCATGCTCTCCTTTTCCATGTCCAGCCTTAGTGAAACTCCAAATATGTTACACACCCATCTTGACGTGTATTCTGCTCATCTAATAAAATATTCGTGCATTCTTAAACTGAGACGTGCAATTATCTGACCATATTTAATGTTGTTTGAAGTGGATGTCCCTATCAGACAAGTTTCCATAAAATAATTGGAAACACCCTTGCACAAATTTAGTAGAATGAGTACAATCATCACTGATATAAAAGTGGTACTCTCCTAAAAAAATTTGATCATTCTCTGTACTGTCAGGAGAATGTCGAAATGTTATATGCACAAAAATGGCAACTTGTACTGAGTTGTAATATTGCGATTGAACCTCCATTTGTGGTTGCAATGTGTAATTCTCTGAAAATTTTACCACTGAAACAATAGTACCAATAGGAAATGTGTCTTTGCATAGCTTGAATTGTTCATCCAACCATCGAGCTCTACGTATATGCCTCACATACTCATAAACAATTTCATCCTTAAATTTTCTCATAAATTAGAAAATGGGCATTTGTTTTGTAACTAGCTCACATCGTTTAAAATCTTTTCCATCTTTCAACTGGTATGCAACTGATTTATATTTATCAAACTCAACTAAATTATGTCCTATTGTACCTTCAATTTTCTCATGGATGTAACTTTCCAATTTAGGTAATCCGTTGCATGTACTACAACTTCCATCTAAACAATCCTGACTATAAAACAATTGTCCAACTTCTTTTTCACAAAATATAGTAGGAATGAAATCCCTGGAAGATATTGGTGGAACTTGAACACCACATTCTGATAACATAGTTTCAGAATAAAAATTAGAACGAATACATAAAAATTTAGCATAATGCATCGCAAGTTCAACATGTTGCCTACAACAAGTGGTGCGAGCGTGGTTGATTTTCACATAGAACTAATTTTAATTTCCAGATTCTCTTGTTCAAACTTACGAAAAAAATGAGTTTGAGTCATATCTAATAAATGCTTTGGATGTGGTTCATGATTAGTAGAACCAACTCTCCCTTTTATAACATCTCTTGTATTAGGTGAAACTCTAGTGTTAACATGCCAAAATTTAATAACAACTTCTCTTACAGCATCAAAATTATTTTTGTCCTTACATGGTGCTCTAGCAGAAAATACCCAAAAATCAGCATTATTGAGTGATTGAAGGATATTATGTCTTTCAATTACTTTCATTAGCGTTTTTCGATTAACTTGCAACATTTGACTTGTTTGCGTAATCAAACGTTGTTTTTTATTGATTCACTTACAACACTAGTAGCAAGTACACGACGCACAATATTACTATCCCTAGTGCGTCTCTTGACACCAACAATGTGATATGCATCATGAAGGTTTTCAACAATTGTAGAGGTTTGACCACATATATTAGTTGTTGTCAATCCTAAGGTGTTTAATGTAGGTCTCATTTTAATCAATTTCGTCAAACTAACCAACAACTGACATCTTTGGGAATCATTTACAATTTCAAAAATGATTATCCCAAATTTTAGTGGCTTTTCTTTTGATTTGTTGTTCAGAAAGTTTGTCAGACATTGGTTTCAAAATGTTTTCATCAATTTCAATAAAAAAATTAGGTTTCTTACGTAAAATCCTAGGAGGTATTTTTGTCAAATTTTGCTTGTCTACAATTTCAACATGAATTTCCTTATTCACATTTTCATTGTCTCCTTCAATTTCAACATTTTCTACATCATGAGTATTTAATTCTTCTTCAACATTGACGGTAAAAACTTCTTCATCACGAGTATTTAATTCAACTTTAACATTGACAATAGAAACATTACCTAGTTCTTCATTGCTTACAATAGTTGGGATTGAAGATGAACCTCTTCTAGATTCACAAAGTTTCTGCATTCGCTCAACATTTTGAATTTGTTGGCCTCTAATTCATTTGGTGTTTTTTTACTTAATGACTTCCTTTTTTGACTTCGTTTTTTGTCTCCCATGATGTTTTGCTTCCGATGATAAGAAAAAGGTGTAGAAAAAGATATAATTTCATAGTAATTCGTACGGTAAGGTCAGAGAGTGAAAATCACATGGTAATTTGGACATTGGGATGTGTGTAAATATGATTTATGAACCACGAGTGTGCTTTATAAACTGCGATCACGGTTTATAAAGCGCACTCATAGTTTATGTTTAAAAACCACAATCGCACTTTATAAACCATGATCGTGGATCTATTTGCCGAACCTAAGCCTCGGAAAATATTTTTTTTTCCCCAACCAAAGCTATGGAAGGTCATTATGAAGTGTAAAAGGTCAAAAAACCTCAAATCCGCTCTTCCAAAGACTTGAACCATGCTAAAAAACTGAAAAAAATTCATAAAAATGGTGCCATCGTGTAGGGGAGACTCTTAGCTTCATAGAAATATTGTTTTTAAAGTGAATAGAATAAGATAAATATTATTTTATAATTTTTTACTAACAATAGGTCTTTAAGACATTTTTTCCTGTGAATGTTCATGTCTACGTTTAAGACAGTAACTTTTATTTCGCTTATCAAAATATGATAAAATGTATACCATCCCAAGCATAGACAAATTCTATACATGTTAAGAAAAATATTTGATTTCGATATTTTTTGATATAGCTATGGCAGGCAAACGGAAAGTGCTCCATTTTCTAAATATTTTCAAACCACTTTCACGGAAAAAGTCATTAAAAAAAATTGCTAAAAAAATACAAAATAAAATCCATCCCAAGATAGACAACTACATCTAACGTTTCACCAAAGGAAAAAAAAAAAAAAGATTTGGTCATCCAAAATGCGGGCAAACGAACTACAATCTTATAAGTTTAAAAAACAAAAACTAAGTCATATAATTTTAAGTGTTTAGTAAAGCTAAACTTGTCCATTTTTAAAAAAAAATAGTATTTTAGAAACTAGATTCTGAATGCTACGATTCATATTTATATAATTTTTTCTAATTTAGAGTGCGTGTATAGCTAATAATCCCTACAAGTTGAGATTTTGTTGTTTTTGGCAATATGATGTCCACGGATGACCCTATATTTGTCCATCAACTTCCTGCACTTACCCATGATGGTGGAAAGAAAACAAAAGGAAAAACAACAAGGAACACACAAACAAACTACATTCACCATACAACTTCACCACACATCATTTCACACACATCATTTTATTGATCAAAGCATAGTTAACAAGATAAGCACAACTAAGAAAGAAAGGATAAGAATCCTACCTCTACAATGCTTTCCAAGACTCTAAACTTCTCCCTTTGTCCAAGCAAACCTCCAAGCTCCTAAAATTCTCCAAGTTCTCCCCAAAAAAAATGAGCCAAGAAGACCCCTTCCTTCCACATGAGGAAGAATAAGAAGAGTAACCCAAAAGTTTCCTCACCAATGGGAAGGCGACAAGTGTCACCCCCTCTCCTCTCAGGAGTCACAGATTCCAAAAACCAAATAAGTAAGAGTAAACTCACCTTTTAGCCATTATCACCCAAAATACTAAAAACTAAAATAAAACAAAGTGGAGCAACTTTTAACAAATACGCACAAACCAACCATCTGACATGAATGGTGACTAAGGAGGGGAAAATGGGAGGGAAACTTCCTCCAAACCTTAGAAATAAGCCTCCCTACCTATTAGGTAGGGTCCAAGGGCCCATTTTCATGCTAAGGGAACTCCCAAACTAAAAAGGGGTCCCTAAAAATGCCCAAAATAACCTAATTTCGGGTTTGGCATGCATGTGCACAAGGGTAGAGGGTGTGGGGTCCACCCAAGGTTCACATGTGGTCCCCAATCCCTTCTACCAACACACACACACACACACTTACCCAAAACCATCACTTAAATTAAGATGAGATCATTAAACCCCTAAGCTAGTTCACTTAATAAAACACGCCCTAAACATAATTAATTTTATAAGACATAGATACATTACAATTAAGGGTTCACCCATGGTGCCCAAATAAATACATCTATTCTAAGGCCTCAAACATTTAGCATGGTTAGGACTTAGCCCATGGGCCACTCGTGCACAATTGCATAGCTACCCTGAAACCCATGCTCTCCTATACCTGTCACCTGCAAACTCATTGCACACATTAACCACATCTGTCTAATATGATAAACATTATCTACACATCACAAATTCAATCAAACTTATAATGTCCTAACATTATTAAACAATTGATAGTGCAATGCATACAATTATTCACGTGGTTTTCCACGAATCATCCACAAATAAAATTATAATGACATACACTTAGGCTAGCATGGAAATTACCATTATTAAATCCAAAAAACTATATCATTAATCAAATCAACCACAAGAAACCAACATCTAACCAATAAATATACCATATAACCCTATTAGTGTCATCGACATCATAAGAAATATATCAATATACGAAAGTAGTCCAATTGGCGTTATGCGCCCAAAATACCATAATGTCCATGAGGATAAAATAACATAGTAAAATGTCTAAAATTTATCAAAGTCTCAATCAAAACATGTCTATGCATAAAGGAACCAACAGATAACTGGAGCTATAAAAACGTGGGAACTACATCTCCCTCTCCTAAAATTAGAATCCCTCCTGGAATTCATTGGAAGAGATAGGGATATCTAGCCCTCAGTGGTGTAGCATCCTCCTAGGTGGCTGATGACTCATCATATTGGTCCCACTACACTCTAACCTGGTCCAAATCTCGACCTCGAAGGGCCAACCTTCGGTGCTCCAGTATGCGTACGAGCTCCAGTCTCCACTGCCCTCCGTCCTCTACCTATAATGTTAACCAATCCAAAACATGAGAAACATCTGGTACATATCTACGAAGTATAGAAACATGAAAAACATCATGGGCCTATGCAAGGCGTGGTGGCAAAGCTAGACAATAGGCAACTAGACCGATGACCTCAAGAATATCAAAAGGCCCCACAAAACAAGGTGATAGCTTAGAACCATTTCCATAATGGATCAGACTCTTATGAGGACGAACCCTCAAGAAGACTTTGTCACCCATTGAGAAGTGATGATCGATCCTCTTGGTGTCCGCATACACCTTCTGGCATGCTCTAGCCTGCTCAAGACGTTGTTGAATCAGAACAACCTTCTGCTCCAAATCCTGAAGATAAGTTGGTCCCAAAATAATCCTATCATCTAGTCTGTCCCAACTCAAAGGTGTCCAACAAGGTCATCCATACAAATCCTGAGAGGGAGCCATGCCAATGGAGCTATGATAACTGTTGTTGTAGGAAAATTCAACTAAATGCAAATAATCTTCCCACTTCTTCTACTGGTCCATCACATACATCCTCAACATGTCCTCAAGAACCTGATTAACCCTCTCTGTCTGCCCAGCTATCTCTGGATGATATGCCAAACTGAAATTAATCTGTGTACCCAAAGCATCCTGAAAAGAATTCTAGAAAACTGATGTGTAGATGGTGTCTCTGTCATTGATGATCGTCTTTGGGATCCCATGCAATCTAACAATGTCCTCCATAAACACTTTGGCGATGGCCTGAGCATTATAGGTAACCTTGGTTGGCGAGAAATGCACAACCTTGGTCAACTTATCCACAGTGACCATAATGGCATCATGAGGATAAGAGGACATAGGAAGTCCTACTATGAAATCCATGGAGATCACATCCCATTTCAACTCGGGAATGTCATGAGGGTATAAGAGTCCTGTAGGATGAGAATTGTCTACCTTAACTCTGTAACACTCAAGACAACATGCTACAAAATCTATTGTGTCCCAATGAAGACCCAGCCAATAATATAACTCTCTCAAATCAGAATGCATCTTCTTCACTCCTAGATGTGTTGTGTATGGGGCTCAATGAGCCTCAGTACGGATGAAACTATGTAGATCACCTGCCCTAGGCACATAAATGTACCTATGGAACTGAAGTAAACCATCAGACTCTAACATGCATCTTGAATATCTACCCTCAAAAGAACCCTGAGAATCCAACATCTACTTAGCACCCTCATAAAACATGTCCTCTAGAAGATGCTAAAGTATCCTGCCTCTCAAATATGACTGCAGTGTCAAAGAAGGAAGCACATGTCATCATCTACTAAGCGCATATGCAACAACATTATCCTTTCCTTTGATATATTGTACCTCCATGTCATACTCACATAGGAACTCCATCCAACACCATTGACGAGTGTTGAGGTTCAGCTGAGAGAAGATATGCTGTAAGCTACAATGATCTGTCCTCAAGATGAAAGGTCTACCCAAAAGGAAATGTCGCCAACGCATAAGCGGATGAACAACTGTTGCAAGCTCCAAGTCGTGAGTAGGATAGTTAATCTCGTAGTCTTTGAGCTTACATGACTCAAAGGCAATCACCCGACATAAGAATTGTTCCTAAACCCTCTAGTGATGCATCAGTGCAAACAACAAAATCCTCTGTCAGGTCTGGAACTGCTAAGATAGGTGTCGTGGTTAACCTTCCCTTAAGCAAATTGAAGGCCTGCTCACACTTTTCTGACCAGTCAAACTTCTTCCCTTTCCTCTGAAGGGAAGTAATAGGGTGAGCAATCCTAGAAAATTCCTACACAAACCTGTGGTAGTACCCTGTTAAACCCATGAAGCTTCTCACCTCAGTCACTGATGTGGGTGCTGGCCAATCCAGGATAGATTGAATCTTAGAGGGGTCTATAGAGATGCCCTTTCCTGAAATAATGTGTCACAAGTACTGAATCTCTGTCTGAAAGAAACTACATTTTTCCAAGTTCCCAAACAACTTCTGCTCTCTCAAAATCTGAAGCACCTGTCTCAAATGTTCCTCGTGTTCATCCTCAGAATGAGAATATATCAAAATGTCATCAAGGAACACTATGACAAAGTGATCTAGGAAGGTCCTGAACACTCCATTCATGAGGCTCATGAAGACAACTGGGGCATTGGTCAAACCAAAGGGGACAATAGTGAACTCATAATGCCCATAAAATGTGCGGAAGGCCATCTTATGAATATCTACATCCGATATGCGCAACTGATGATACCCTGACTTGAGATCAATTTTGGAGAACACTCTAGCTCCCCGCATCTGATCAAAAAAGTCATCAATCCTAGGGAGTGGGTAACGGTTCTTTATTGTGACTTTGTTGAGTTATCTGAAGTCTACACAAAGCCTGAGAGAACCATCCTTATTCTTCACAAATATAACTGGCGCTCCCCAAGGAGATACACTAGGTCGAATGAGACCCTTCTCTAATAACTCCTCTAATTTAATCTTGAGCTCATGAAGCTCTGAAGTCGTCATCCGATAGGGTGCCCTAGAAATTGGTGCAGAGCCAGGCACTAAGTCAATGGTGAAGTCCACCTCCCTACTAGGTGGTAAACCTGAAAGCTCTCCTGGAAACACATCTACATACTCCCTCAAAACTGCGTGATCATCAAGGGGTGAATTCTCTAGAGTACTATCTAAACAATCACTGATAGTGATAGTAAACAACTAACATCCCTTACGCATGCTCTACTTAAGTTGTTTAGCCAAGATCATACACAAGGACACAGGTCTCTGCATCCCTGAAATCACAACTGCACCACCAAGATCATCCTAAAACTCAATGACCTTCTTTCGGCAATCCACCTTGGCTCAGTGAGCCTCGAGCCAATCTATACCCAACATTACCTGATAGGATTCTAAAGGAATAGCTCGAAGGTCAAGTGTAGTGGAGAATACTCCCAAATCAAGTACACAACTCTCCACATACGAGTCCATGACAAGTTTATCCCCAGAAGCCAACTTAGCCTGCTAGCTATTTGGTTGCCTAGCCACCACTAGCCCACACTGGTCTACAACGGAAGGAGATACAAAAGAATTTGAAGCACCTGAATCAAAAAGTACCAAGATAGAATTACCCCTGATAATACCTGTCATCTCAATGACTGTGGCTTGATGCTCAGCCTGGCGGTTATCAACTGCTACATATACACGATGGGCGCGTCCCACGTGACCCGCTGTCTGCTCAGATCTAGGAGATATCTACATATTTTTAGTAGTGGGATTGTGCGGATACATATGCACATAATGGTCTAGAGCCCCACAAATAAAACATCCTCTTGTACCCCTCTGAGATGGGGTCCCTCCTGTACTCTTGCAAACTGAACCTATCGGTTCAACCCTAGCAAACTGCTATGAGCGGGTTGGTTATGAGTGATGAGTACCTAGCCTCCTATCCCTAGATTCACCAAAACCACCTCTAGATCCTCCTCACTGAAAAATTTGATTCTGTCTACCCCTCTGATGTTGGTGTCTCTAATGTTGTGTCTACTATAACGGGTGTGGTGGAGCTCTCGATGTTGCTAGAGGAGACTAGAATCCTCCTCTAGGGGGTGGTGTTGCACCCCATGCCCTCTGACTTTGAAATACCTGAATCTTATCTTGGAACTTGCTCTTGTTTTTATCTCACTGATCCTATTCCTTGGTCCTATTCTCCTCAGCCAAGTAGGCCTTCTCAACAGCCTTCTCGACTGTGGGAGGAAATAACATCCTAACAGCTCCTGCTATGTCTGCATTCAGGCCCCGAATGAACCTGTTTACCTGTAACTTCTCATCTTGCAGGTAGTCTACATACTACAAGAGGTCCAAGAACCTACTCTCGTACTGTGCCACTGTGCCACTATGCTAGATCCCTATCGTAAGTCATGAAACTCATTGATCCTCTTCTACACAAAATGCTCTGACATATACCGGGACTTGAACCACTCCTCAAACAACTCCCAGGTCACTGTATCTCAAGTCAAATGGAGCTTCCGCTCCTCATTCCTCAACCAAACACCTGCTACGTCTCGGAGGAGGTGTATGGCGAACCTGGCTTTGACATTTCTCTCATGAGAGTGCAAGCCAAAGCAGCTATCCAAGCTAAGGATCCAGGACTTTTCCCTAAAGCCATCTATTGAACCAATGAATGTAGGTGGCTGTAGGTGAAGAAGGTCTCAAATCACACTGCCTGTGTCTCGATCTTGGTGATGTGGTCTAACAGGTGAAAGGGGTCGCCTATCTCCAAAAGGTCCCTCGAAGCTGTGTGATTGGCTGTGATGAAACGAGGCCACCCTCTCACCAAGGATGGAAGGGTTGCGTGACCTCTCTCATCTCGGGGTATCATGCTCAGGTGGCTCTGAATGTGCGTCCTCACCAATCAAATCCTCGTCTCCCAACTGAATGTCCTCCTCTCTCGGCTCCTGCAGTGGTGGAAGGTGTTCATGTACAACACCTATCAGCTGCTGTAGGGTCTCTAATATTTGAGGCCCAAAATTGGGGGCTGGCGGCTCCCACGTAGGTACACTACATCATGAACCTTGAGCCGATCATCCCCTCTTAGGTGCCATTCCGAACACAAGATAAAAAATTTTATAACCTTTCTTTAATAGATGTGGGAAGCATTTTAATTATTTTTGTTAATGTTATTGCTAAATTATTGTTAATTAAATAATTTAATTAACTACTCCATGAAATAGTCTCATTTCAACACACAGTGAATGCTCCAATTTTACTACCCAAGTATATATTAAATTTTTGGTCACTCTTATCTATTATTATTATTATTGGTTTTATTTTATTTATTTATTACTATATATATTTTAATAGCCAATTCTACCCACCCTCTTTTTTTTTGTTTTGTCTCACACAGCCCTCCTAAAATTATTTCCCTTTTTCAAAAGACCTTAGGTTTGAAGGATCTATTTGTGTCCCTTGGATCAAAATCATCTCAGCCCTTGATCAACTTGCCCTAAGAAAACCCTAAAATTTCCTTATGTTTTCCTTCCCAATCAATAAAAATTGTGCCCTAATCCTACCATATCCCTTCACCCTTTGTTTAATTTGTTATCTCTCTTTTTTCTTTTTCCTTTTTGTTTGTATACAGGTGAGGGCGGCATATTTGGAGGAAGGGGGAAAAAAATAGTGCCAGGGGGTGGGAACAGTGTGGTGGCGTGGAGAATAGTAGTGAATAGGGTCATGGCCACGGGGAAAAGTGTGTGTGTGTGGGGACAGGTGGCAGAGGGGGTGTAGCGGTGGGGTGGGAGGTGTGTGGGTGCTATACAGGGGGAAACATCGGCGATGGTTGTACAGGATGGAGGTAGCTTTACACTTAAGGGAATCGATTTCAAGTAACCTCGTTCATTTCTGCACTTAGAAATGCCAAAAGCAACACATATAGTCAGCTGATAGAATGATTTTAAATATGTAACCTAATCTATTTTTTGTAAGAGGGGAGTACTATACCTGACATGGTTGTCATTACAAAGTGGTTTAGCAACTTCCCAGAAGATTTTTTAAATAGCCTTCCTACATATGGTGGTTTGGGCTTCCTTCCACTAAAGCTTAATTGTTTCTTAGTCATTTTTAAAACTTATTAGTTTCGGTTATGTGGATGCTTTCATAAAATAACATAGTCTACGAGTTTGTTATGACTCAGAAAATGACCTCAGCCTATGACATTATTCTATGACTCCATATTGACATTCATAGATTTTAAGATTTAAAATGTTGGTATGGATAATCCTCTTTAAACCTATATTACAGAGTCTGATTTTTATTCTCCAGTTCTTTGATGCAATATTCATATTTTTAGTATGGTAGGCATGTTTTCACCTGAGGCTCATAATATTTAAATAAACGTGTGGTATAGACATATAATCTATAGATAATATGGTCTCAACAGGGCTTAGGATTTTTTTTTAATTTCTGTAGTTGTGTGCACCATAGGTACATAGTAGGGGGAGATTGGGGAGGGGATGTGCAGAGGGCGCTGGTGGAAGGGTGTGTTATGAAGAATCGACCAGAGAATTTCTTACCCATGTTCCACACAATTTTTTACATGAAAAAGAGCAACAATGAATATGTAGTCTATGATGAGAAGTTACCAACAGTACTTAACCTACAGTTTGACAAAGATATTCAACTCTTAAAATTTGAATTTGATAGCCTATGTAAAACACATGCTGTACAAAAATGGATGGGACAAATTAGGTTACAATATGTACACAGCCTAAACAAGAGCCATTGTTTGGGTGAATATCATATCTTTCTGTTAGCATCTGTCAAAGAAGACACCTCAAGATTTTCATACAGTAATGGGAAAAACTATAATTCTCAGCCAAACCTTGACAGGTTCTCCATAAATTATTGGTGAAACAACAAAAGGAATAAAGATCTCTATGATGAGCAGTCACCAACACATACTCAGTCTAGAGCATTACAAAGAGCTTCATCTCTTAACATATTCAGAATTTAGATCTAGCCAACCTAGAACACATAAGTATCTCAAATAGTGGTGATGAGTGAGTAAGTAATGATCTTACACATTCAATGTAAAAACATGCATAGGAGCAAGAAAGAAGTAGTTCTTTCACGATTTCAAGATATCCATGATAAATATGGGTGACATATGCCCTAAAATTTGGAGAAACATAGGGACAAATAAAACTGCAATTTCTGATTCCTTAATTGAATAGATATACACATATTATCCATAAAATGAGTTACTACTGATATCTTTGTTGTAGGAGATTGGATAAATATCTAATAAGAAATATTTAATGTTTACTTCTCGTATATATTATACTATTGAATCTTGTATGAATGATTCTAGATTGTACAAATTATATAAACTCCATTAACAAAATGGCTTTATTACAGCTGTCGAAAACTAGATATTTATTCGTCATTTTTTTTTATAAACAAATGGTATCTAGTAAAACCAAATAAAGGAATTATTTTAGGTTATATGATTCAAATGAATATTATAAAGAAGTTTGTACATATCCGTGCCTATTCACATAGGTTTCTTTTTTTAACATGCAAGAAGGATAAATAAATTTACTAGACACTACCCAAAAGTCTGTGTGTTTGAACCACGGCTCTGATACCAAATGTAATGACCATCATTTTTTTTTTTCCATTTTTAAAAAGTAAACACACTAAAAATTTCAGATTTAACATGTAATGCTTACTAGATATTGTAGATTTCAAAAAAAACAATCATTTCAAATGAAGACAAGTAAAATAAGGAACTCATGGTCTTATATTGTAATCTCTCTTTTTCTTTTCCTTTTTTACAATAGGGAAGAGTTACAAGACAAAAGAGACATGTTATTACAAGACTTTCAAATCATAATAGTATAAGTTTACAAGATGAGGCTATCCACAATCAACCATTTATCATAGTTACAATTAGGTGTACTATTTACAATGATTTTGAGGATAAAAGAAACAAGGTCACCACTCCAACGAACACTTTATCCTTGAGTCTCCACCTTGAGTTTTCTTCTAAAATTGTTGAATCAAGAGACATTGATTGTTTACCACCCAACCAATAGGCATCATCACATGCCATTCCATGGATGGAATTCATGCTAGCCTCCCCCAAGCCCATGGGAGAGATGAAAAAATTTCCACAATGTGCACAAGTATGAATGGGGATAAAACACAACATGAAATACATAAGACCATTTAACCCACTTGGACATACTACACATGAAAAAACAACAACATGAGGATAACAAGGTCAACCTCACAAGGGGGAAGAGAAGGAACTAGCATGCCCAAATCAAAGATGACCAACCATAGGAGCACCAACAAAATTAAACATGTTTACAAAAATCCTTATTCCTCCTAATCATTCATCCTCCTTATTCCTCCTTAATTTCATAGAAATACTTCTTGGGAGGATTTTCAAACCCAAAAGGGTTTCCTCACCAAGAATGAGGGAAGTTTCAATCCATATGAACCTTTCTCCCACCTCAAACCATATGAGGGGATGAGAAGGGACCTTCATGGCTTTACCAACAACCATGAGGTTTGAGAGGGAATTCCCTCTCTCTTCCCCTACATTCTTCAAAAACCATCAATCCAAATGATGGTGGAGAGAAAAAAAAGGAAAAACAAGGAACACACAAACAAACTACATTCACCATACAAATTCACCACACATCATTTCATACACATCATTGTATTGATCAAAGCATAGTTAACAAGATGAGCACAACTAAGAAAGAAAGGCTAAGAATCCTACCTCTACAATGCTTTCCAAGACTCTAAGATTCTCCCTTTGTCCAAGCAAACCTCCAAGCTCCCAAAATTCTCCAAGTTCTCCCCCAAAAAAAAATGAGCCAAGAAGACCCCTTCCTTCCACATGAGGAAGAATAAGAAGAGTAACCCAAAAGTTTCCTCACCAATGGGAAGGCGACAAGTGTCACCCCCTCTCCTCTCAGGAGTCACAGATTCCAAAAACCAAATAAGTAAGAGTAAACTCACCTTTTAGCCATTATCACCCAAAATACTAAAAACTAAAATAAAACAAAGTGGAGCAACTTTTAACAAATACGCACAAACCAACCATCTGACATGAATGGTGACTAAGGAGGGAAAAATGGGAGGGAAACTTCCTCCAAACCTTAGAAATAGGCCTCCCTACCTATTAGGTAGGGTCCAAGGGCCCATTTTCATGCTAAGGGAACTCCCAAACTAAAAAGGGGTCCCTAAAAATGCCCAAAATAACCCAATTTCGGTTTTGGCATGCATGGGCACAAGGGTAGAGGGTGTGTGGTCAACCCAAGGTTCACATGTGGTCCCCAATCCCTTCTACCAACACACACACACTTACCCAAAACCATCACTTAAATTAAGATGAGATCATTAAACCCCTAAGCTAGTTCACTTAATAAAACACGCCCTAAACATAATTAATTTTACAAGACATAGATACATTACAATTGAGGGTTCACCCATGGTGCCCAAATATATACATCTATTCTAAGGCCTCAAACATTTAGCATGGTTAGGACTCAACCCGTGGGCTACTCGTGCACAATTTCATAGCTACCCTAAAACCCATGCTCTCCTATACCTGTCACCTGCACACTCATTGCACACATTAATCGCATCTGTCCAATATGATAAACATCATCTACACATCACAAATTCAATCAAACTTATAATGTCCTAACATTATTAAACAATTGATAGTGTAATGCATACAATTATTCACATGGTTTGCCATGAATCATCCACAGATAAAATTAAAATGACATACACTTAGGCTAGCATGGAAATTACCATTATTAAATCCAAAAAACTATATCATTAATCAAATTGACCACAAGAAACCAACATCTAACCAATAAATTTATCATATAACCCTGTTAGTGTCATCAACATCATAAGAAATATATCAATATACGAATCTAGTCCAATAGGTGTTACGTGCCCAAAATACCATAATGTCCATGAGGATAAAATAACATAGTAAAATGTCCAAAATCTATCGGAGTCTCAATCAAGACATGTCTATGCATAAAGGAACCAACAGATAACTGGAGCTATAAAAATGTGGGCACTACACTTCCTCCTTGTGAATCCTTTGAATTTTAAAATTCACCTCTATTGTTGGATTTGAAAAATGGCTAAGTACGAAGATCACGCGGGGGAAAATAAGGCACACAAGTGGTGCACATAAACACATACGATGAATAGTAAAGTGACTTGAGGAAGGCTCATGCCCAAGAAGAAAGATTGCAGGACTTAGCCGATTTTGCAGTTATAGGATAAAAATAGAAAAAAAGCAAGATGGAGTGATGACAAAGAAAAGGATGAAAGCATGGTGACTTTGTGACCAAGAGAAGGATATATTTGGATAAGGCACATATAGAAAAAAAGACAAAGGGTCATCCATGGATAGAGATATTAATAGGATTATAGAAAGTCATTTTTTTAGGATAGTCTATTATTAGCTGATGTGAAAAAGCATGAATGTAGTATATTCTAAGAACTGTTATTATTAGGAGAGTACATGAGTGTTGAAAGGAAATTCCACACCCCTATATATATCTATTGAATTTAATTGTTTTAGGAATGATGATTAAAGTCACCGTTTATGTCTGAGTGCTGAGAGTATTTCTATGGATAAGGTTTTGATACTTTCACATGTTCTAGCACCTAGCTATGGTGATGTATTTAACTTTTGTTATGTAATACTTCATTATAATGGATTTTGGAGGATGGATTATGATTATTGATGTATCTGAGTATGGTAAATAATTGTGTAATTGATATTAACTTTTATCTTGTCCATTATGCTTTCTAGTTATATCTGGTTCATGATATGATAAATTCAATGTTCTGTAATTGAATGATTGCTTTGATATTGGTTATTATGAACATGTATGCTAACATATTGACAAGAAATCACAAAGGAGGGACTTGGTAGCTTCGCGTGCTTAAGGTGATAATTCAAATCTTTTTGAATGAGGTGCCAATGTAGATAGAAATTAAGTGAGAGAATAAAATACTACATTTTGGTTCCATTACTAGGACCTCTTTTCAAAGTGGATGTCAGGATGTTGCTTACAGATGTCATATCAATTAACTTTGGAAAAATGTAAAGTTTGGTAGAAGATAGACATGATAAAATTTGTTTTGAGGTATAACACTAGACCTAATTTCAATGCACAAAAGTTGGTGGAAGATCATATTTATCATGAGTTCTATGAGGCGTTTTTCAACTTATTTCCAGTATAATTTCATGAGTGGTTGGAAGCATACGCATCAAGGAAAATTTGGGGACCTAGGCTAAGGATTTGGATGTAGGAAGATTACCAGAATTTTTTAAATACAGATGAAGATTAGAATAGAGCTGTAGACCATTGGTGGGCTAGTGTGGTGCACAATTATAACTTGGAGTACCCTATTTCTATGTATTCCTACCCATAGATAGCTGATTTTGAATTTTTATGCAAACCTAGGGGATCCTATTTACACGTTATCCCTTTAGAGTTCATAATCTTGATCATAGAACTATATTTAGAGATTCTCCCTATAGATAGCTAAACCCCCATCATGCGTAGGGGTAGGAGAAGGTGTGGTGAAAGATGGTAGACATGGTAGATTATATACATAGAGAGGAAATATGGATCATGTTTAATAAAGTGGGAGAAAGGGAAACTACACATGCGTGGGATGTTGTGTCCTTGGGATTGTGGAGTACGATGGATCGTGAATGTTTTGAAGATCTCATGGAAGAAAAGGATCTGTAGCATCATACTCACCCAACCATAGGAAATAAACGTAGAGATTCCCCTTAGGATTTGGATTACATTAGATGAGAAGAGAGAACAAGGACCACGGGCACGCATCTGAACCCACCTAGCCACCTATCCCTTGTGCATAATGTTCTATATCTAGAGGTAGTTATTGAGTAGAGGGCTAGTGCTGGCAAGAAAACAGAGGTGAGTAGGAATCATTTTCCATTGGATTAAGAAGTGCATCATACAACACATATACCTATGACAACACAACATGCATCGGACTTTGGAAGTTTGATTACAGGCTTGTTTTTAGGTGTGTTATAAGGACAAAATGTTGGCATAAAAAACACTATGAGAGATCCCATGGGTGTTTAATTTAGTACTATAACTAGGAAACAAGGGATTACGTCAACTATTCTGCAGCCTGTAGCAGGGGGCATGGGAGAATCGGGAGGATTAGGAGGATTAAATGGATTAGGAGGATTAGGAGGAGGAAATACTAGTGGAAGTTATGGCTTTGGATCTGAAGGACATGGTCCACATCCATAACAACCACCTAATCAACCTCTTCAACCAAAATTGGCACCTCAGGTGTATTATGAGATGTCTCACCACTTACTGGAGCACAAAAGTAATGAAGATGCATTAGAATATGTGAAAAAGTGTGAGTTACTATTACGAGCTAAAGGAATTACATCTTCAAAAAGAAAGGGAAGTCAATTTTAAACTAATCTTCAAGTTTGCACACATATGTGGTATAGGAAGTATGACCCACATCATACTATGATGGAGTAAAATGTTTTTTAGATCGCATTCTTGGAAGAATTTCAAAATCTAGAATTTGAACAACAAAACATCATCGTGCTTAAGGACATTAAGTAGGGCTTATCTAAAAGCATGAGGGAGTATAACATGTGCTTTACAACTGTTTATTCAAAATTATATTATGGCATTCATCAAATTCAACATGCAAAATGGTTCATTGGAGGATTATTGATTTTTTTCCATAGATATTTATCACATAAGATGTATATTGATCTACATGAGGCCTTGGAAGCATTTCTTTGTGCTTAGGCAATTGGAAATGTGGATACTAGAGTCTACCTTTTCTTAGAGGTGTAGATTGTAGCCATGACAAAGAAGTTGGAGAATATTTATTCTAACTCAACTCATGAAATGCACAGTGGCATATGGTGCACCAATTGTGAGGTTGAAAGAAATACCAAGGATATCTTCCCTTGCAAGTTAGTGTGCGCATTATTGCTGGATTGTGAAGTTTTTCATCTCAACCATGATGTCCACAATTTCACTCTTTTGCAACATGCAATCAGGAAGGACATGTCCATGTATTGTAAGATTTGTAAGACCCATACCATTGACACTGTTGACTATAGATTGATTGATCATATCTATGAATCCATTGAAATAGGCATGCTCCAAAGTAGTGTGGCAAGCATACTGAAGGAGTAGGAAGGGAAACACAATGAAGGGAGAAACAATGGGGATAACTAGAATGGAGGCTTCTAAGGATGATATAGAGGTTGGGGTCTTAATGGGTCCTATTGATAGAAATCCTTGACAGATAGAGCCGTCAGAGTCGTGGGAATCCTTAGGTTGGTGGGACGTGAGTCCTAAGGAGACCTCTAGATTTTAAAGAAGCTGGATCTTCTCTGCAGGGGGAGATAGGGATCAGAAAAAATAGAAAGAAGAACATAAAAACAAACTAAGGTGATGCGCCAGAAAGTATACACCAAGAATCCAACCGAATACACAATCATCTAGAATTACTTAAGCACAACAATAGAAATTGCAACAACACCCAAAGATGCACAATTTCTAAATGAAAATAAAGGAGATAAAAGAAAATAAAGATATGCGAATGATGAACCAAAAAGACCACAAAAAAATATATATTACTCCAATGGTTGTGCACGGTATTACATCAGAAAGAGGCAAGATTGCTATTACAAACTCAGGTAGAAGGCTAGAGTTCTAAGATCTCTACCTTTTACAGAAGAGAAAATTGAGACAGAGGGGAAAAGATTAACTCTCCTGACATCTAACTAAAACTATCCTCTAGCCTAAATCTATCATATATCATCTATATATCCTTTTTTTCATCGAAACTTCATTACAATTTATAGGGTGAGGAGGAGGTAAGAGAGAAATTTGAAACTCCTTTTCAACTGCCCCTTAATTATGATAAATGATATGAAGTGATAGAAAAAGATTTCCTCAAATATTTCTCACAATTTAACCCCTTTGGAAAAGTGAGAGCCATGCCTATTTAATGCATCTTAATTATTTTATAACCGACTCCTTTGAGATGGACTCGCCTTTTGAGAAGAAACACTTTTGGATATTTATTACATAGCCAGATATTTTGACCCTTTATGCATTGGTTCATGGCCCCTTGACCAAAACGGTGCATATTTTTTGATGAAATGATCCTTCACCTCCGATCTTTTGAAAACATATTGAGCATTAAATGTTACAGATAAGACCTTAAATCACTTATACGTGGTGGGTGGCTTATCATCTTTATGGCCTACTTCAAATACAAAGTCCATTTGTTTGCAAGATCCACGTGGAAGGATCACACATCCTCTTGACTTTGATTTTATTTAAGGCTTTAAGGGATGCACTGAGTGGACACTTGGCACCATCCGCAAGATTTTTGTCCTATTCCTTTACTGGCTCCATGTGTCAGTCCTGAGGGAGTTTGACACTTCATCCCCTTTTGATTTTTGAAGTTGAGCTGGCTTGCCACTTTTCATGGTCTACAAGTTGTTTGTTTCTCTTTATAATTTGGTTAACTCCCCTCTCAGAAAATATTTAGTTTCAAATGGGATTTTCTTAGAAGCAAATATTCAAATAACAGTCTAGTGACTCATTGGGACCATTTATCCTACTAAATGAAAAGAACCCACGATCCTCCACTGTGAAACTACTTCTTCCTTCTCTCATATTGAATTGAGTAAGATTTTTATTTTTTCTGAGAGTGGAAAATTGAAAAGGGGCTAATGGAAACCTTAGGCTGATTTTAGTTGCTCCGTATTTGGTTTGAAGTGAAAACTACAACCGTCTTTAGCTGATGGTAATTTCCTTGGTGATTCAGGCCCTTTATCAAAGTTGGCACATCCCTTTTAGAGTAATATAGGAGTAGTACTATACAAAAGACAAAACATACATGTCTCAAATGAGATATGCAGTGTGCACGTAAGAACTTATTCTGCTGAAAGAAAACCTACTCCTACTCCTAATCTAAATGGTTCTACAAAATCTAAACAAAAAAATGGGTAAGGAAAAGTAGCTTACTTTTCTTATAAAATTTGGCCATGTGAATAATTTGGCTACTGATATGGCCTGTAGCGAGATTGAAAATCATACCTTCACTCTTCCACCCGTGGTATCAGTGAACATTATCAATACCTCCTCTGGTATATCTTGTGGCTGGAGGTGCTGTAACTGACCCTCGGGGTCTTGAATCTCATCCTCATGTTCTGAAATGAACATGATTGTTGATGGCATTTTGGTCGATAAGAAAAATCCTAAGGCAAGGCTTGGTCCTACCTCCTACTTACATATATCATTACAATTGGTATCTTTTGGATTGAGGCTCCCTTGTGGATTGCGTTGAAGGTCTTCATCTTATTCATCTTCTTTCTTCTCTCCCTTTCTAGCAACTTTTCCTGTGAATTTAGGATCTTTGATTGAAAGCAAAAAGCTTCCAATGATACTTTCTTATAGAGCCTTTGAATTAGGTATGGTGAAAAGGTCATGAGAAATAGGTGGCCTCTGTCATTTTTCTGATGAAGTGAGAAAATATGTAATTTCATCAGGCTCCTATTCATCGAGACATTCCCCCAGATCTGATAAACATTCAAGCCTATCTCCTTCCTCCTCTGGCGAAGCTTTATGCTTCGATGTGATGGTTTTTGAATCTACAAATTCTCCATCACATGTTGCTTTATTTTGTAGAACAAAGACCGTTGATAAGGATTATTTCAGGGGAGTTTCTTTGTGGGGAGGATAAACATAGGAAACTTCCATAACCTCTCTTATGTTGGACTGGTGATGTAAACCTTGTGAGCATGTATCACTTCCTACTATATGATCCTCTTCTTTTGGATTTGGAGCCTTTGTTTTCTGGTGTGTGAGGTATAGCTGCTCAAAGATGGTGGTAGTGCAGAAATTGTGGTTTGGAGATGAACAAGGGAAGGATCCCTTGGTGGTAATGAAGTCATGATTACACGACCTCATTGGATGAAGAGAAATGGGAGGCATGGAAAGGTAGATGAATGAAAATGGATGAGAGGGAGCTCTGTGAGCCTTTGTAATGATTTGGTCAGACCCTAGGGAGTTGTTGAATGTGTTCCGTAACAATCTTCATGGAATTTTGAACTTTTTCAAAAATTGACCAAGTTGATGCCATAATAAAGTATCACTTTGAGTTGTCCCACCAGGCATGATAGAAAAACTATTGACGGACATCGTTGGAAAATAGAGCCATCAGAGTCATGGGAATCCTTAGGCTGGTGGGACGTGTGTCCTAAGGAGACCTCTAGATTTTAAAGAAGTTGGCTCTTCTCTACGGGGGGAGATAGGGATCAGAAAAACTGGAAAGAAGAACATAAAAACAAACTAAGGCAATGTGCCGGAAAGAATACACCATGAATCCAACCACATACACAATCATCTTAAACTACTTAAGCACAACACCATAGATTGTAACAATACCCAAATATGCATAGTTTTTAAATGAAAATAAAGGTGATTAGAGATAATAAAGATATGCAAATGATGAACCGGAAACACCAGAAAAACATATATATTACTCAATGGTTGTGCATAGTATTACATCAAAAAGAGGCAAGATTTCTATTACAAACTCAGGAAAAAGGCTAGAGTTCCAAGATCTCTACCTTTTACAGAAGAGAAACTTGTGATAGAGAGGAAAATATTAACTCTCCTGGTATCTAACTAAAACTACCCTTTAGCTGAAATCTATCATATATCACCTATATATCATTTTTTTCATCGAAACTTCATTACAATTTATAGGGTGAAAAGGAGGTAAGAGAGAACTTTGAAACTCCTTTTCAACTACCTCTTAATTATGATAAATGATATGAAGTGATAGAAATAGATTTCCTCAAATATTTCTCACAACTTGAACCCTTTGGAAAAGTGAGAGCCATGCCTATTTAATGCATCTTAATTATTCTGCAACCAACTCCCTTGAGATGGAATCACCTTTTGAGAAGAAACACTTTTGGCTATTTATTACACAGCTAGATATTTCAACCCTTTATGTGTTGGTTCGCAGTCCCTTGACCCAAATGGTACATAATTTGTGATGAAATTACCCTTCACCTCCAATATTTTGAAAACATCTTGAGCATTAAATGTTACAGATAAGACCCTAAATCACTTATACGTGGTGGGTGGCTTGTAATCTTTATGGCCTTCTTTGAAGACAAAGACCATATTTTTGTAAGATCCACATGGAAGGCTCGAGCATACTCTTGACTTTTCTTTTCTTTAAGGCTTTAGGGGATGTGCTGTGTGGACACTTGGCACTGTCCGTGGGATCATTTACCTATTCCTTTGTTGGCTCTATGTGTCAGTATTGTGGGAGTTTGATACTTCTTCCCCTTTTGACTTCTGAAGTTGCACCAGCTTGCCACTTGTCGTGGTATACGAGCTATTTGTTTCTCTTTATAATCTGGTTAAGTCCCCTCTTAGCAAAGATTTAGTTTCAAATGGGTTTCTCTTAGCCGTGAAAATTCAAATAACAAGTCCCCTATTCATTATCAGCATGATTTTCCTTAGAATACAACTTTCTCATGGTGTGGAAAGCAACATAAGCTAGAGGAATGTACAAATTTATATGAGAACATGAGTAAAAAAAAGAAAAAGGATGAGATTCTTGGAAGAGAGGAAAAAATGACTGATATTTCAAAGAAGCACGAAGCACTTAAAGTAGCAAGGGATCCTTATGAGGTAAGAATAAATGAGTTGGGATCACAAGAAACATGGAAAATGGACGTCATGGAGAGAATTATTTTAGGTATGGCTAGAGTGACAAGGGAGATAAAGCACAAGGGAGAATATATGACTCCAAATGAGATGTTCGAGATCATTGGGGTGATCCTTAATACAACAAAGAAGGGGTTGTTAGAGTGGAGTGAGATAGAGACTTCAATTAACAAGGAGTACCCTAAGCTTGTGCAACCAGTTCAAGAGTAAGGGATCAACACATGTTGATAATTCTTACATTATTTCATTCTTTGTAAACAAGTTCCTTATTTATTTATTCTTTAAGTCTGTAAGATGAGTCAACCCCATTGTCGAGGATGGAAATGTTATTAGCATTGGGTAACGTTAGACTTGAAAAATGGATAAGTATGAAGAGAACATGGGGGAAAATGAGCCACACAAGTGTGGTGTGTAAACACACATGATGACCACTAAACTGGGACGTAGAAGGATCATGCCCAGGAAGACATATTCTAAGACTTTTCTAATTTTGTAGTTACAAGCTAAAAATAGAAAAAAATCAAAATTGAGTATCGACCAAGAAAAGGATGAAAGTATGGTGACTTGGCAACCAAACAAAGGCTATTTTTGGATAAAGAACATGTAGAAAAAAGAATAAGGGTCATGCATGGATCAAGCTATTAATAGGATTAAATAAAGTATTTATAAGATAGTCTATTATTAGCTGATGTATAAAATCATGTATGTAGTATATTGTGAGAACACTTATTTTTTAGAGAATGCATGGGTTGTGAAGGGAAATTCCTCACCCCTATATATAGCTTTTATATGTCATTTTTTTAGAAAAGATGATCATAGTCACTGTTTATGTCTGAGTGCTGAGAGCATTGTTATGGATTAGGGTTTGATATGTGCGCATGTTCTAGCGCTTAGCTATGTTGATGTATTCAACTTATGTTATGTAAGACTCTGTTATAATGGATTATGGAGGATGGATTATGATTATTGATGTATCTGAGTATTGTGAATACATTGTATAACTGATATTAATTGATATCTGATCTATTAATATTTTTGGTTATATCTGGTTCATGATATTATATATGCAATGTTCTATACTTGAATGACTTCCTTGATAATGGTTATTAGGGACATGTATGCTAATATATTGATAATAAAGGACAAAGGAGGGACTTGGTAGCTTCGTGAGATTTGGGTTACCATTCAGATCTCTCTCAATGAGGTGCTATCATGCATAGAAATTGAGTGAGAAAATAAAATACTACATTCTGGCTCCGTTATCAGTACCTCTTTTCAATTTGGCTGTCAGGATGTTACATACAGATGGCGTATCGATTAACTTTGTACAAAATTGAAATTTCGGTAGAAGATGGACAAGATAAGTTTGGTTTGAGGTATAACATTGAACCTGATTCCAATGCACAAAATTTGGTGGAAGATCATCTTTATCATGAGCTCTATGAGACATTATTTATCTTCTTTCCAGTATAATTGTATGAGTGGTTGGCAACATACGCATCAAGGAGAAGTTGGGGACCTAGGCTAAGGATTTAGACGTAGCAAGATTACCATAATTTGTTTGATATAGATGAATATTGGACTAGATTTGTAGATCGTTAGTGGGGTGGTGTGGTGCAAAATTATACCTTGTAGTACGTTATTTCTACGTATTAGTGTCCAGAGGTAGTTGAGTTTGAAATTTTACACAAACCCAAAGGATCTTATTTATGCATTATACCTTTGGAAATCATAATATTGATCATAGAAATAGATTTATACAGCTTCCCTATAGCTAGCTAAACCCCCACCATGCACAGGGGCATGATTAGGTGTGGTGAAAGATAGTGGACTTTGCAGTAAATAGATAGAGAGAGAACAAACGGATCATGTTTAATGAATTTTGATAAATGGAAATTACACGAGCACAGGATGTTAAGGATTCCTTAGGATTGTTTAGGGTGATGGATCGTGAAGGTTTTGAATCTCTCGTGGAAGAAAAGAAGCCACAACGTCAGGCTCTACCAACCCTAGGAAAGCGTAGTAGAGAGTCCCCTTTAGATTTGAATGAGAACACGTGAGAAGAGAGAATGAGGATTGTGGGCACACATCTGATACCTTTTAGCTACTTAGCCCTTGTGCATGGTGTTTTAGTTCTAGAGGTAGTTATTGAGAAAAATTCTAGTGCTGGTAAGAAAGAAGAGATAGGTAGGTATCATTTTTAATTGGATTCAGAAGTGCATCATACAACACATACACATATGGTAGCGCAACATGTGTCATTTTTTGAAATTTTGATTGTAGGGTTGTTTTTCAGACATTTAATCAAGACAATTTTTTTTTGTATAGAACACTGGGATAACTTCCATGGTTAATGTGACCACGTAGACTGTGGGTGTACAGTTCAGTACTACTAGGAAATAAGGGAGTACATTAACTAGTATGCATCTTGTAGCAGGGAGCGCAAGAGAATCAGGAGGATACGGTGGATCATGAGGATTATGAGGAAATTTTGGTGGAAGTTATGGTTCTAGATCTAGGGAACATGCTCCACATCTACAAAATCCACATAATCAACCTATTCAACCACATTAGGCACCTCATGTGTATTATGAGATGTCCCACCACTTATCGGATTATAAGGTTATTAAAGATGTAACAAAACATGTGCACAAGTGTGAGTTACTAAGGCGTGCTAAAGGAATTACATCTTCAGATAGAAAGAAAAGTCAATTTTACACTAATCTTTAAGGCCGCGCACATAACTGGTACATAAATTATGACCCACATCAGACTTTGGTGGACTACAATGTTTTGCACACTGCATTGTTGGAAGAATTTCATATTCTATAATTTGAACAGAAAAACATCGACGTGCTTAAGGACATTAAGTAGGGCTTATTTGAAAGTAAGAGGGAGTATGACATGTGATTTAAAACACTTTTGTCAAAATTATCTTATGAAATTCATCAAAGTTGGTATGTGTATTGGTTTTTTGGAGGATTTTTGACTCCATTATGTAGAGATTTATCTCATAAGACATATATTGATCTGCACGAGGCCTTGGAAGAAACCCTCCATGCTGAGGTGGTTGGAAGTGTGGATACTGGAGTCAACCTTTTTTTATAGGCATAGATTACAGCCATGGAAAATAAGTTGGAGAATATTTCTTCCAACTCATCTCATGAAATGTGCAGTGGGATATGGTGTACCAATTATGAGGTTGAAGTACACACCAAGGATATCTGCCCTCGCAAGTTAGTACACACATTGTTACTGGATTATGAATTTTGTCATCTGGACCATGATGTTTGCAATTTCCCTCTTTCACAATGCATGACTAGGAAGGATGTGTCCATGTATTGTAAGATTTGTAAGACCCATACCATTAACATTGCTGACTACAAATTGATCAATTATATCCATAAAGCCATTGAATCAGGCATGTGCCATAATATTTTGGTGAGCAGACCAAAGGATAATGAAGGGAAACACAATGAAGGATTCAACAATGGGGATAACATGAATAAATGCTTCTGAGGAGGATATAGAGGTCAGGGTCCTGGTGGGTCCCCTGGCCATTATCAACATGATAGTCATCATAATACAACTTGTTCATGGTGTGGAAAGTAGCCTAAGTTAGAGGAATGTACAAATTTATATGATCACATGAGTAAAAATAAGAAGGATGAGACTTTTGGAAGAGAGGAGAAAATGGTCAAGATTACAAAGAAACATAGCATGCTTAAAGCAGTAAGGGAGCCTTATGTGGTAAAAACAAAGGAGCTGAGATCACAAATAACGTGGAAAAAGGACTTCATGAAGAGATTGATTTCAGGCCTAGATACAGTGACAAGGGAGCTAAAGCACAAGGTGGAATATATGACTCCAGATGAGATGGTCAAGATTGTTGGGGTGATCCCTGATATAACAAAGAAGGTGTTAGTAAAGTGGAGTGAGATAGAGAGTACAATTAATAAGGAGTACCTTGAGCTTTTGCAGCTAGTTGAGGAGTAAAGGATCAATGCACGCTGATCATTATTCCATTATTTCATTCTTTATAAACAAGTTCTTTATTCATTTATTCTTTAAGGTTGTAAGATGAGTCAACTCCATTGCCGAGGATGGAAATGTAATTAGTGTGGGGTAATGTTTGACTTGAAAAATGGATAAGTATGAAGAGCTCATGAGGGAAAATGTTCCACACAAGTGGGGTGCATAAACATGCATGAGGACCACTAAAGTGGCATGCAAAAGGCTTATGCCTAGGAAGACAAATTCCAAGACCTAGCTGATTTTGTAGTTACGAGCTAAAAATAGAAAAAAAGAAAGATGGAGTGCTAGCCAAACAAAGGATGAAAGTATGGTGACTTGGTTGTCAAGCAAAGGATATTTTTGGATAAAGCACATGTAGAATGAAGATGAAGGGTCATTCATGGATTGAGATATTAATAAGATTAAAGAAAGTTATATTTATAGTATAGTCTATTATTAGCTGATGTACAAAAGTATGCATGTAGTCTCTTATGAGAAAACCTATTATTAGGAGAGTGCATGGATTTTGAAGGGAAATCCCCAACCCTATATATAGATTTTGTATGTCATTTATTTGGGAATGATTATCATAGTCACTGTTTATGTATGAGTGTTAAGAGTATTGTTATGGATTAGGGCTTGATACTTGCACATGTTCTAGCACCTAGCTATGGCAATGTATTCAACTTCTATTATGTAATACTTCATTATAATGGATTATGGAGGATGGATTATGATTATTGATGTATCTGAGTATGGTGAATAAATTGTATAATTGATATTAATTGTTATCTAGTCCTTTATTCTTTCTGGTTATATCTGGTTCGTAATATGATATATGAAATGTCCTATACTTGAATGATTTATTTGATAATGGTTATTATGGACATGTATGCTAACATCTTGACAAGAAAGCAAAAAGGAGAGACCTAGTAGCTTTGTGCACTTTGGGTGAGCATTCAGATATCTCTAAATGAGGTGCTAGTGCATATATCAATTGAGTGAGAAAATAAAGGACTACGTCTATGACAAAGATATCTCCTTATTAGATAGAATCAACCTCCAGAGACCTAAACACATTATTGTTCACCCTTTCCTCATGGAAAAGGTATATTTCTAAAAATGGGGAAAGAATAAATTCCAAATTCACCATCATACTCATTAAACAAATCCCCATGTGAGATCTTTTGAAGATGATTGAGAGTTGGGGCTCACCTTTACAGACCTTGTTTGATATAAATTTCCTTTCACAATCCACATCATTTATCATCCCAAGTTTGGTTGGTGGTAATTTGATATGTCAATGACCCTTATCATTTCTTAATAGGGAAACTACACTCATACTCAACTGAAATTTCATACTGTGAATTTATGGGTTTTTCAAGTCACCATGGTGTATTTCAACTAGCCCGATAATATTCAAGTGTTCTCCCACAACATTAATTACTCATAATTCTTGTTCCTTGACCAATATCCTAAAATTTACTATTTATAGACTATAAATCTTGGTAAGACTTGTTATTTTTATTAGTGGGTCTGCATGATTTTGAAACAAAATGAGAGTGGTTTCAAAAGTTTTGTTATTTCACAAGGATTATTTAGCTCCAATTTTTAAAGGATTTAAATCACCAAAACTTTTTAGATCTAAAAAATGAGTTTTTTTATAAATGGAAAATTCATCTAGCCATTAAAATTAATTTATACCACTATTGGATGCAAGGTTGAAATCATTTAAAAGGTGTTTTTGAGAAGGAGATATTGTTAAAATCACACGAAAAACAAAAAAGTTGTTTAGGAGATATTATAAACTTTGAATTTTAGTATATGAGGTCTTAGGAACATTCCAAAAGAATAACAACAAGAGGAGTTATCTTGGGAGGGAAAATATGCATTTGAAAAAAATAAAAATTCTTAAGTCCTTGATTTCAACATTTCTCTCTAATATTGCACACCTTAACTCGTTCTTAACCTGACTAGGCTTAACCAAGGTCAGATGGGGGTTGATGTGGAGTTGTATCCTAAATAATAAGGAGAAAGAGTGGAAAAGTTATAAGAGGGACACTATAATTCACTTTACATCAAAGAAAAACAAATTCCAATAAGGGGATTCATGAGAGTGATATAAAGGGGGCTAAAAACTAGCTCTCGAGGCTCAAGAGTTGTTTCACATGTGTCTATAGGCTAACTAAGAGAGGGGGGGCAGAATTATTTATCCCTTGTGTCCCCTTTCACCTTGGGAAAAAGAAAGGGGATAAAATCAGCTTAAAAATGTACCATGGGTGTATGCATCATGAGGAGGGGGATTGATTTTGAGTTGAACTAGAGTATGAGGAGGGGGATTGATTTTGAGTTGAACTAGAGTTTGCACTTCGAACACTTTAAATACTCTGAGTTGTGATTTTAAAGTGACGAAAACAAGAATATGGAAGGGGAGAATTTTTTTTTCCCCTAATGTCCCCTTACACCTTGGGAAAAAAAAATTGGACACTCATGATTGAAAAATTCAACAAGGGGGTCCACAACATGAGAAAGGGGCCTGATTTTACATTATGCTCACGATATAACCCAAGTTGCAAGTATAAAGTGAAGAAATAATAAAATTCATAGGGAGAGTGTAATTTTGTGTCCCTGATGTAACATTTCACAAAGGGACAAGAGAAAATTGATATAAAAGGTCAAAAATTATGTTCAAACCTTTAAGTGATGCTGATGTCATCATCCCAATGTAAAATTAGAACACAGAGCTTGTCTTTTCTTTCCCGGGAGAAAGTGTTGGAGTTTAGAGGTGAAACCTTATATGATTTTGACTCCAAATCATACAATGAGTTGACTCCAACCATTTTTAATAATTTATTCAGATTTTAAATTTTGTTATGGTATCCTTCACCCTTTCATCATGAAGGAGAAACAACAATGACGTGGACTACCATGGAGAGGAGTGAGGTTGAGGGTCAAAATTAATGCATCTATCATGTAGGGGAATCTATTAGATATTCATTGACTATTTTATGATCTTATAAATCCTCTCACAACTTGCATAATATTCAGAACAAGGTGAATTTATCCATTTAAAGCCTCATTTCCTATGCCTAAAATAATCCAATTTCGCTTGAATTATTCCTAAATCATTTGACTTTATAGATTTTCCCTAATTTTCATTAGATCAATTCTTTTCTCCTACATAAATTCTATTTGGATTTATCCTTTCATTAAGCTTCTAGGGGATGTCCTCATTCTACAATATGGTGTAAAATAGCCACTTTAGCTTTATGGAGAACACTATTCCACCTTAGAGCTTAGTCTCACTGTGAAATCAACTTAGATCCATTCCCCATTACATGAAACAAAATTAAAAACCATGTTAGCACTTTCCTCTCATCCAAAATGAGGATGAAACAAACCCAGAGGGGCTATGTGAGATGATGGGTTGGCTAGAAGAACGGTCAAAATGATCAAGAGAGAGGTTTTCAAATGGTGGGCTTAGTTGTTAAGATGATATTTTTCCAATTTTTCATGTTAGACATTTAGCATGATAACAATAAGAAAACACATAAAGTATTATCAAGGTGTGCTAAACAAGAGTGAGGAAATTGCATTTGTCCATACAAGTGTGAAATTTAAATATTATCATTTTCAAAGGATAAATTTCCAAATTTGAGTGTCTATAGAACCTAATTAATTATTATTTAACTCATTTTAGTTGTATTTATAATTTTTATAAGATTCTATTCAATTAGTGTTGTGAGGGTTTTTTAGTAATGTAAAAAACTCTATTTATGGACCTGGATGTTGACTTAAATGAGGTCAAATAATTATCCATGCATCCCCAAAGAGTGGGTGATGATTGAATTTAGTCTTATTTTAGTCCATTTTTATTTTTAGGATATTTTGGGGTGTATCCAACGTAGTAAGAAATGGCCATAAAAACCCAAGTAGTAAGGAGATAAATAGATTACAAAAATGTCCAAGGTAGGAAGTAAAGGATGCAAAAATCCAAGTGAGGAGGAACCTAAGAAGGAAAGATAAACCCAAGAGGGGGAGGCTAAACTCATGTAGGAAAGAATAAATCCAAGCAAGAGAGATAAACCCAACCAAGAAGAGATAAATATGGATATAAGGCATGCTAAGAAGTATTGATTGAATCAATGATAATATGTGAGATATTGACATGCATAAATTATATTATCAATTATTTTGTGTAGTATGTGATGTTGATTATGAATTAAGAGGTCCTCTAAGCTATACTGAATAATGTTGGTACCTCGATGAAATTATGATCATGTAGTGAAAAGAGAATTATCAATCTATTTATAGATCCATGAGAGAATGTCATGATGGGTATTGTCAAGGGAGGGATGATGGGGAATAATGAGTAGGAAGAGAACTAGATGATGTCATAGAAGGTGGTTGACGTTGTAGAGGATATCATGACCTATGCTTAGGTGGATTAGGTGAATCTTCCCATAAGTAAACACTTGTCAGAGATAACCTAACAAGTATCATTTATATTTGAGAATATTCCATGACCAGAGAAAAAAAGTAGTGTAAAAGATGAGGTTCAAGTGGATTTATTTATTTTATCTCACCAAACCTCCTCTTTAAGATTCATCATATATCATTAATAGGATTTACAATCTACAACATCATGTCAATGAGCCTCATGCCACATGTAATATGGTTTATCCATGAGTACACTGAAATCCATAATGGAAAGAAGAGGTGAAGATGATCTCATGTATAATAGAGTCACAAAAACATATGAAGGAGGAGGGAAAGGAGAAGGAAAAAATGTCACAAGTGTTTTAGGAGTAGATGAAAGAACTAAGGGATTAAATTGTGGATCAGGCATTAGGTATCTAATTAGAGTTGTATAGTTAATGAGCTCATCCTTAAAGTCATATTCAAAGTAAATATCTTCATCATCCATTAAGTCATCCTTCTCAAGTTAGAAATTGGTAGGCATGCCTCATGAGGAGATGATGATAGTGTTGATTCTATGAATAGAGGTAGATTATAATTACTCCTGATATAAAAGAATTTATGCATTCTTATACTAAGTGTAGCATAATAATAAGGGGTCATATAGAGTATAACCATCATCTCAATCAAGTATAGAAACATCAATGACACATAAACCAATGACAGTCTCAAGAAAAACAAGATACTCTAAAGGGGGAAAATTAATGTCAGTAATAGTGATATCGACTTTGTGTGAGAGAGGTTATAGAGTAGGATGAAAATAAGATATAATATATCTAGGAAGATCAAAAGTATTGATTATAAGGTTTATTTCATCAAGATCATCATCATTCAAATCATAAAAATATGAACCTAGGGGGTGTCAATATGAATAGGTTCTAAATAAGTTTGGCTTGTAGATATATCTACAACATAATTTTTTTGATATTTTTACAAGATCGACAATGGTAGAGGAATATTCAAAGGGGATGATGGCATAGGTGTTATCACAAAAAAAAAACCCTCTATTTTTTCGTGAATCAATGGATGAGAAATCAATTTTTTTTGGCAATATGGGACTATCTCTCAAGTTGTGGGACTTGATACTTGAGACATAAATCCATATGAGGTTGGTTCCTATACTTATTTCTAATGTTGAAGTACTCCTACAACTATAAAAACAACTACCTAATCCTATCTTAACAATCTAAGGGACTAGGGGAAGAGAAAGATGCATGAGAAGGAGAAATCCTAAGCTAATAGTTGTGATAAGACTAAGAAGAGGGGAAAAGACACTCTCAAATGAGTGGAAATGGGAGGAAAATGAAGAAGGAGAGGGAAGACCTGAGAGCCACAGTAAAAAATATCATTTAAACTCTCATTTGCATGGAGAACAACATAAATAAGCCCTGCAAAGTAAAAAATACATACAAAACATACCTATAAATGCATGAAAAGGAAATAAAATGCAATAGAACACAAGGTAGGGCAGATAATAGCCACAAATTTTGATTATATTTCTTAGGATGATGTACAAATCATTATAATGAAGGGAAAAGACATAACACATTAAAAAATCCAAATATAAGACCTGAAAGTCATGAAAACATGTGTAACACTTTGAAATTTTTCCCTAGCATTCAAATAGGATCCAACCTTTACAAATGGGAATCATCTTACAATAAATAAAAGATGGTAAGAAGACAGGAGGGAAAACAAAGATGAGGGAAAAGAGAGGGAAACTTGTATTTCCACCTTCACCCCCAAAAAACATGCATTAAATGTATGAAATTAGGCATGGGTACTAGATCATGGCCATTCCCCCATGATAATTTTTCTTCTAGGAGAAGGAATGGTCACCGTACCTCATCAAATATAGTGGTTGGGCTACTTGGAGCTTCTCTTTTAATGTTGGAACTATATTTCCTCTTGTATACCCACCTAAACTCACCAAATTTAATATTTCTAGTTTTCATGGTGTAATACATGATGATACCTTTCCAACGAGTCTAATTTTGTGAAATTTTGATCTCTAGGGTGAAACGTATGGCCATTCGATGTAAGGGGTTTCATACTTCAATAAATGCCAAAGTTTGAACTATTATATCAACCCTCTGTTGGGTCCATGACCATGCCAAACACCCATGGAAGCCCGACATACACAGGGCGGAACCTAAATCTTGAAAAGAAACACCTAACCTTCAATTTAGTCTTAGTGGAATTAAGATCATGTTTTACACCTTTGAATCTACGACATAAGGAAAAATCAAGTTTCGGGATCGAAGAGCAAGCAAAATGGAACATATGTTTGGGCCACCACGTTCTAATGCAAGAGAAACATGAAAATCAAATTGAAGGATAATGTTAGAATTTTGACCTTGATTTGCACCCTTTAATCTCCAACTTACTCTTAGCAGAATACGGTACCTTCTTTACAACCTTCAACTTCTGACAAGGTCTTTGACAGAACTTAGTCCCTACAATGCAACTATTGACATTTGATCTACTATTGGTCATGTTTTGGGGGTCAATTTACAATTTATATATAAATTACATTTGAAAACTTGAAACTCAAAATGCACTAATCTCTTTAATTTTCAGGAATCAGGTTTCGATTTGTAATTTACATGTAAATTACAAATCAGAACCAAAAATGCACTTCGAAGGTTGGGATTCAGGGATCAGGTTTCATTTTTCAATTTACATGAAAATTATAATTTGAAACTTGAAACCCAAAATACACTAAGTCCTTATTTTGGGTTTTGGAGCTTGAGGAACAATTTACATGTAAATTGCAAATCATTTCCTGAAACCTGATATACAAAATGTAAAGAAAAAATTTTGATCCTTTGGAAATTTTAAAATATTTCTCAAGTCAATTCATGGTTTGGGGGTATAAAATATGTGAAAAAACCATGTTGGGATGTAAGGAGAGCCCAAAAACCCAAAATTCTTAAAATGAACTCCTTAGCCCCAAATGTAAATTTACCCAAGTCCGTAAATTAAGTTGCGGGTTGCCAAAATAGCCCAGAGGGTTAGTTTGGAAAACATTTTGGAAACTCAATGGGGTCATCTACCTACTAGATGCAAATCAAAAACCTTTTGTGATCCTTTAGGCATGAATTCTATATAAAAACATGAAAAATTATATGTTACTTAAATAATTCACTCCTAAAGCCAAATGAAACATTTCCGGAACTCTACTCTGTGTACTCCTACTCCCAATCATGAATATATTCTAATTTGAAATTATGAGAGTGGAAAAATTAAATAAAGTTTAAATTCCACCACAATATCTTACAACATATCCCCCCTCATTTGGGGTGCATGCGACATCACTAAGAGAATGTCGCCTAAATTTGAGGACCTAATGATGATCTAAAATTGTTTCCCTGTAGGAGGTGGGGATGTACATGGTAGAAACCAAGGCACATGAAAACAAAGTGGATAGGTAAATGTGTTAGTAGAAAAATATAGCAAACATGTAATAGAAAAAAAGTGTAACAAGCAAGTGTGCATACAAGATGGACTGCAAAAAATGGGTTCCAAACATGGGACATCACTCACAATGTCATAAGCCAATTAGGGCTGAAGCGGAAAAAAAACATATAGTGTGCATACAGATAAAGGGGATAGACCACAAATAATGACATATAGTAAATAGTGAAAAACAGTAGCAAACAAAGTATAAGATAACCATGGTGGCAAATAGTCCTACAAATCAAATATTACACATAAAGCATCCATTATCATGTTAGAAAGATAAAGAGTATTTCAAAGCGTGTATAGATCAATATAAATTAATATGCTATTAAGAATAGAAAGTAGTATGTAATGAAACAATAACACGTTTGATGTGTAAGAGTAGTAAATGTAGATTCCCTGAGGATCCTTGGTGGGACTAGTAAGAGGTACAATTCCAAACATCATTGTTATGTGTAAAGATATGTCAAAATTCTACATTAATAACTAAATACCAAGTGAACACGCATGTGTATATAATAAATATAATGACATACTAAGTATATGTCTAGCATGGGAAACAAAGTGTACATGTAAGTATAATAAAACAAGTATAGATGCAACCAAGATATGAAATATGTTGTGAATTATTGAAATGGAATGATATGTAATGTGAATTTGATAGGAGCAACGTGCCCCGTGATTGGATGTGTATGTGTATGAGATGAGGTTCATTTATAAAATACCCCTCGATAGTCAAGAATGAACCATAGAACAAGAGTGCGTCATTGGGAAATGATTTGAAAGAGATGATAGAAAGATAGATCATGAAACAAAAAACCCAAATTAAAAATTTGTTGAGGTTCAATTTCAAATTTAGACCCTCAACAGTTAAGTATGAACTATGAAACTAGATTGCATCATAGGGTAATGACGATACAAAGTGTATCAAGTTGTCTAATTATTATTAGAAAGATGAAATATGAAGCACAAAGTGTATGAGTAGATATTTTAGATAATTAGTGATGTTAGGGGGGGGAGATAAATAAGCATGATTCCCCACAAGTGTATGATGATGAGAAGAATCAATTAATATCATCTAAAAGATCGTCATTTTCATGGTCAAAGTCAAACAGAGAAATGTTAGACACCTAATAAGAAATGGTATGGGGTTGATCACATAAAGATCCATTGCAATGTTAATTGTACATGTCCATCATGTATTCTTCATTAGTGAAAGGTGGTAGTTGAAAACTATGTGCATATCAGTAAGGTTCTGTGTACAATTGAGAAATGAATCATTATAAATAGAAAAATGGATGAAAGGCATGGGAAATGTGATGTTAATATGATCGAGATCCAAAAATCCACCAATGTAGTCAAGCCATGACTACCCAAGTGAAAGTGGAGAAGTGCAAGAAGTGCATGAAAAAAATGTTGAGATATGGAAGAAACAAAGGCCATAAGAAACAATGATGTGAACATATCCATTATAGACGTGAGGAAAATGAAGTGGAGGATGAATGTCATTGAGTATGAATCCCAACTGAGATAAACCATCATGCATGAAAATAGTATTAAAGTAAGTAGGATTGAATAGAATGGGAAGCCAATAAGAATTATTTATGAAAAAGTGCATGTGAAAGGAGGTAATATCGATACAGAGTGGTCATGAGAAGATGAGGTGTGTGTTATAGTGTCTAATTCATAAATATCTCCCTCGATAGGAGGTAAGTCAGTGGTGGATGTAGGATGCTCCGGGAGTGGATAATCATTAGTGGGATATGCTGAAGTAGCATAAATTGGAGCATGTAATGCAGTGATTAGGTCTAAGAGACAATATTTGAATGGGTCATGACCAATAATAATAGTATGATCAAATCCATTATGTAGGAATTTAACACACCGGTGAACTATAGAAGACACTACCTACATATCATGAATCCATGGCCTACCAAGTATGCAATTGTATTGAACGGTGGCATCAATAACATATAATAGCATAGGAATAAGTTATTTCCTGAATGTAAGAGGTAAAGTGATAGTGCCTATGCACAAACATGTAGAATAATCTTACACATGAAGAGAAATGGATGATAGGATAACATATACTAAGGAAAGGATATTGGTGTGAAGGGGTGAAAAAGAAAAAATATTGAGCTCAGATGCAGTATCAACTATTGTCTACTTAATGCCTGTTGGAGATCAAATGTGCACCCTTCCTAGATCAGATTAATCGAGGCTTGAGACAACATGGGACTATCTCCAATTTGTGGGACTTGAACTAAGACAATCCTCCATAGAATTTCATCTTCCTCTACCTACTCCTAATGCTAAAACTACTCCTAGGAAATGAAATGCAACTACCTAACACTAACTTAAAATACCAAATGACCAAGGCAAGAAGGAGAAGAATAAAGAAGAAATCCTAAACTAAAGGGGGCGATAACACCAAGAAAAAGGTTGGAGATATTCCTAGTGTGTGAAAATATGAAATAAATGCAGTAGGAGAGGGAAGAAACAAGTGCCACAATCCAAAACAACATTCAACTCTCCATTTTTGTTGAGCGCAATAGATTTGAGTCCTGCAAGAAGAATTCAATATGCACAATATACCTATAAATGTAAGGAAGGAAAGAAACACAATTTAACACAAGCTAGAGAAGAAAAAGCTACAAAACATGTATTTTATTGCTCAAAATGATGTAAAATCCATTACATAATAGGCATAAGGAAATAATCCTTTGTAAAATGCTCAAATTTGAGGCCTGCAGCTCACAAAAACTTTGGAACGATTTTCACAAAGTTCCTTTACATTTTTAAAAACATCCCCCCAAAAATGAAGGGGTTTTACATATATATAGTGAATTATCCTCACCTACCATGCATTAATTTCATGACATGTGGTTGATCTACCCAAATCTGTAACCATTAATGCTCATCTTGCAGTTGATGTTCTTGTGATTTTCTGATTGCATGCATTTTTTCCCCTAGATAATAGAATTTCCTTTCGAGATTGACTAGTTATATTCCTCTACCATTTCTCTTATTGTCGGTTGGTTGCACATTTTTATAGCTGGCTGGTAGCATGTGTTTCTTCTATCAGAACCCTTTGTTAGCATGACCCAAATATTTTTTCTCCGTAACCAACCCATAGTGCAATTTTTTTTTTGGTTGGTGGCAAATATTGACTAGTAGCACGAAGGTGGTGATGGAGGATTGGTCAAGCACAGGGGCACATGTGGAAGGTGGTACATATGCTAGGATGGTAGCATATGTACCACCTTCCACTTTTTCCCCTGTGCTTGACCAATCCTCCATCACCTCCTTTGTGCTACTAGCCAATAGCACCAAAAATTCTACCATCCGGTAACATTTAAAATGCTACCAGTGATTTTCCTCTATGACCCCACCATCGGTCCTTGCTACTAGCCAAAAGCATCCATTCATGCTACCGGTTAGTAGTATTATTAATGTTACCAGACTATATCACCCTTTAATGCTACCGGCGGGTCCAAAAATTCCCACGGCCTACACAACTCAGCCTATTTTGTTCCTCCATCCCACTGCAGACTACTTTTTGATGCTAAAATTGATGGTCATCTACACGTCACATGCTCATGTAAAATGGTCAAGTAAATATTCTGGAAGTTGTCAAATTTTTCAAAGGGTAGAAAATTTAGGCAATAGTTTAGTGACCTCTAGGGTACATCTTTTTGCTAGATGAAGAGACAAGTTTCCTTGAAGCATCCATCGGGCATGGAGTTAGCTTGAAAAGTGAAACTGATATGATATTTAAAAATTTCACCCTTGAATTTATCTTAAGTACAACATGGAATTAAATTTAATCTAAATTTCTTGAGTTGTTAACTGATTGTTCCCATCATAAGAGCACCTTGCTTGAAAACTGGAAAGTGCAAGAAAATCAAAATGCACAACTATGTACAAACATGAAAAGATCATACATGTACCAAATAGAACATGTAGAGTGTGTGAAACACTTATACAAAATCAAACCTACAATACCAACATAACAATGTTCTAAAAGCACTAGGAGGAATTAAAAATCTAATCTAATATATACCATGATGCAACATGTTTTCCTAAAGCGAATGCTTAAGATAAATCCCATTGAATGTGATTGGTATTTCATTTCCATTAAGATCAATCAGCTCAAAAGAATTTTCTTCTTTACAAGAACTGATGGCATATGGACCACTCCATATTACATCAAATTTGGAGTGTCCCCCTGGTTTATCTCGGTCATCTCCCCACTTCAAGACCAAATAACCAAGTTTGAAGATCTAAAACCTGACCTTTTTATCAAAGATCTAATTTGATCATAGTAAAATTCCTTAGTTGTTCAAGCTCAACCAAATCTGAAAATATGATCTCTCTTTGATCCACCCCTTCAAATTCTAGCTATTGGGACAACTCAAGTGAAGGAAGTTCCAATGAAAAAGGTAGCCTTGTTTCCTTTCTATAAACTATCTTGTAAGGTGAAGTGCTAATCACCTTTTTCATGGTAATATTTTCAACTGAAAGACCATTCCTAACCTTGGTATGCCATTTCCTTTGATTGATGTCGATGGCTCTCTTCATAATCCTAATTAGGTTCTTGTTAGTATATTATGCCAAACCATTATCTTGAGGGTATTAATTGGAATAATTTTTCAAATAAAAACCAAGGCCAAGAGCCCAATAAGAAATATTAGATCCTAGAAAATATTTTGTGTTGTCAAAAAATATGGTCTATGAGATACCAAACCTTGTGATAATCTCCTCAAGGAAGTCAATAATGATAGATTTAGTTGCTTTCATTAATGGCACAACCTCCATCCACCAAGTAAAATAATTTTTATCTGTCAATACCCACTTGTGGCCAACACCTAATGGAGGATTGATCATCTTAATAAAATAAAGACCCCACTGAGAAAATGGTTGATCTGCTTGAATTGGATGAAGTGGAAGATATTCCAACCTCTTTTTATCGATGAAGAAAGAACATTCCTTGCATTTTCTAACCCATTTGTGACAATCAACAAATAATGTGGGTCAGTAGTAACATGTCTTTAGAATTTTCATTGTTGTGGCTTTGGCTGAAAAATGACCACCAGATAAGCCTTCATGAAATTCTACTAAAAATTTCTTCTCTTGTTCACCTTCAATGCATCTAAGTAAAATCCCACCACTATTTCTTTTGAATAAAATGTCATTCACTAGTGCATAGGGAATGGACTCTAGCCTTAAATGTTTCCTTTTTGTTTTTCTTAGAGCAAGAGGGTATGTACCAGTAGATAGAAAAGCGATCATATCACTCAAACAACTACGATTATTAACTACCTCTTCTTCATTATGCTGAGTCTTAGCATCATGTGGAAGCTATTCATTCATGAAGGAGGTCTCTTTGTCATCTTGAGCATCTAAAGTAATCTAATCACAAAGTTCTCTCCCCCTTACCAATTTTTTTGGCCTTAATAGTCACATCATACTCCATTATTTTAGTGACACATCCAACTCTCTTTTCATTAATACTTTTCGCATAATGAAATCTCTCACACTAGAATGTGAGACCAAAATTTTTTATATGATTGGTGGACATCATGCTCTTGAATTTATTTAAAGCTCTTCTCATGGAAAAAACATGTCTTTCAATGTGACAATATTTCAATTCATAGTCCTTTAGTGTTTGACTAAAAAAGGCCACTAGTTGTTCCATACCTTCATCATTTTTTTTATCATAACAAAAACAATACTAACATCAGCTCCATATGTATAACAAATAAAATCCTTACCATAGTTAGGATTGACGAGTGTAGGAGCTTGAGAAATTTATTGTTTTATTTTAGCAAATCTTTCCTTCTCTTTAGTTTTCCATTTGAAAGTTGCATTATTCTTTAACATAAAATTGATTGGTGTGACTAATCCTATAAAATTAGGAATAAATATCCTAACAAAATTAATCTTTCCAAAAACCGATTACAAGGATTTTTTATGAGTTGGCAAAGAGATAGAGAGGATGACTGAAATTCTTTCTGGATCAATAGCAATTCCATCCTTTTAAATAATATGTCCCAAAAGCTTACCCCTATGGACTACAAAATTACACTTTTTGGGGTTAAAAGACACTCCAAATTCCCTACATCTCTCAAATACTTTCTCCAAGTGTATGATGAATTCCTCGATCTACTTTGAGAAGATGGTAATATAATCCAAGTAGACAAACATGAACTCATTAATGTAACCTTTGAAAGAAATATCCATCTCTCTCTAAAAATAGCACCTACATTCGACAAAACAAAAGGAATTTTCTGATAGGCATATGTACTCCACTTGGTTGTAAATATAGTCTTAAATTGATCTTCTTCCCTAACCTTAATATGATTAACACTTGAATACCCATCCAACATGGAAAACATTTCATCCCCTGCAACATTTGTAAAATATGTTCTATAGAAGGTAAAGGGTAGTGGTCTTTTACTGAAGCCTTATTTAAATCACAAAAATCAACAAAAATAATGATTTCCACATTCTTCTTTCTAACCGGAACAAGATTGGCCACCCATGTAAAGTACTTGATTGGAAAAATTATTTTTACCTCAATGAGTTTGGATAAATCCTTCCTCATGAGGGGCTCTATCTTAGGGTTGACTGGCCTTTGTTTCCTATAAGGACGTAATAAGTACCAAGAACAATTTTAAAGGATTAAATCTCTTCAGTATAAGGATCAAATGTATGGTGTTTCTCATTCCATTCATCTAGCAATAGATTAGGCATGGGAGGAAGAATAGAATTCTCTTCTAAAATTGAATATTTTTCTTTATTTTCTTTAATTAGGAAATTTTCTTGGAGAGGGGTGGGGTCATATGACTCAATATGATAAGAAAATATGGGCTCAACTTGTATGGTAAATCTGGTACCATACGTAGTCCTCAAAATCATATGGGTCCAATCTGAAAACATCATGTTATGTGTAAAGATATGTGCCAAAATCTCCATTAATAACTACATACCAAGTGGAACCGCATGTTATATATTAACAAATATAAAATTTACATAACTAAGTAGATGTCATAGCATGGGTAAACAAGTGTACATGTAAGTATAATAAACAAGTATATATGCAACCAAGATATACATATGTTGTGATTATTGAAATGGAATGACATATGTATGTGAATTTATAGGATCCAACATAACGTGCCCCGTTATTGAGTGTATTGTAATGTGAGGTTCATTTATAAAATACCCCTCGATAGTCAAGAATGAAACCTAGAAACAAGAGTGGTCATTGGGAAATGGATTTGAAAGATATGATGGACGATATCAGAAACAAAAACCCAAATTAAAAATTTTTGAGTTCATTTCAAATTTTAGACCCAACAATTTAGTATGGAACTATAACTAGATTGCATCATAGGGTATGACGGATACAAAGTGTATCAGTTGTCTAATTATTTATTAGAAAATATTAAATAATGAAGCCAAAGGTAGAGTAGATTATGTAGATATTAGTGGATGTTAGGGGGGGAATAAATAGCATGATTCCCCACAAGTGTATGATGATGAGAAGAATCAATTAAAATCATCTAAAAGATCGTCATTTTCATGGTCAAAGTCAAACAGATAAATGTTAGCACCTAATAATAAATGGTATATGGGGTTGGATCACAATAAAGAATCCATTTGCAATGTTAATTGTACATGTCCATCTGTATCTTCATAGTGAAAGGACGGTGGTAGTTTTGAAAACTATGTGCATTCATAAGGTTCTGTGTATCAATTGAGAATGAATCATTATAAATAGAAAATGGATGAAAGGCATGGAATGTGATTTAATCTGATCGAGATCCAAATCCACCAATGTAGTCAAGCCGATGACTACCCCAGGACAGTGGAGAAGTGCAAAAGTTCAATGAAAAAAATGTTGAGATTGGAAGAAACAAGGCCATCAAAACAATGATGTGAACCTATCCATTATAGACGTGAGGAAAATGAAGTGGAGGATGAATTTCATTGAGTATGAATCCCAACTGAATAGCCCATCATTCATGAAATAGTATTAAAGTACGTTAGGATTGACTAGAATGGGAAGCCAATAGAATTATTTATGAAAAAGTGCATGTGAAAGGAGGTAACTATTCTATACAGAGTGGTCATGAGAAGATGAGGTGTGTGTTATAGTGTCTAATTCATAAATATCTCCCTCGATAGGAGGTAAGTCAGTGGTGGATGTAGGATGCTCCGGGAGTGGATAATCATTAGTGGGATATGCTGAAGTAGCATAAATTGGAGCATGTAATGCAGTGATTAGGTCTAAGAGACATATTTGAATGGGTCATGACCAATAATAATAGTATGATCAAATCCATTATGTAGGAATTTAACACACCGGTGAACCTATAGAAGACACTACCTACATATCATGAATCCATGGCCTACCAAGTATGCAATTGTATTGAACGGTGGCATCAATAACATATAATAGCATAGGAATAAGTTATTTCCTGAATGTAAGAGGTAAAGTGATAGTGCCTATGCACAAACATGTAGAATAATCTTACACATGAAGAGAAATGGATGATAGGATAACATATACTAAGGAAAGGATATTGGTGTGAAGGGGTGAAAAAGAAAAAATATTGAGCTCAGATGCAGTATCAACTATTGTCTACTTAATGCCTGTTGGAGATCAAATGTGCACCCTTCCTAGATCAGATTAATCGAGGCTTGAGACAACATGGGACTATCTCCAATTTGTGGGACTTGAACTAAGACAATCCTCCATAGAATTTCATCTTCCTCTACCTACTCCTAATGCTAAAACTACTCCTAGGAAATGAAATGCAACTACCTAACACTAACTTAAAATACCAAATGACCAAGGCAAGAAGGAGAAGAATAAAGAAGAAATCCTAAACTAAAGGGGGCGATAACACCAAGAAAAAGGTTGGAGATATTCCTAGTGTGTGAAAATATGAAATAAATGCAGTAGGAGAGGGAAGAAACAAGTGCCACAATCCAAAACAACATTCAACTCTCCATTTTTGTTGAGCGGCAATAGATTTGAGTCCTACAAGAAGAATTCAATATGCACAATATACCTATAAATGTAAGGAAGGAAAGAAACACAATTTAACACAAGCTAGAGAAGAAAAAGCTACAAAACATGTATTTTATTGCTCAAAATGATGTAAAATCCATTACATAATAGGCATAAGGAAATAATCCTTTGTAAAATGCTCAAATTTGAGGCCTGCAGCTCACAAAAACTTTGGAACAATTTTCACAAAGTTCCTTTACATTTTTAAAAACATCCCCCCAAAAATGAAGGGGTTTTACATATATATAGTGAATTATCCTCACCTACCATGCATTAATTTCATGACATGTGGTTGATCTACCCAAATCTGTAACCATTAATGCTCATCTTGCAGTTGATGTTCTTGTGATTTTCTGATTGCATGCATTTTTTCCCCTAGATAATAGAATTTCCTTTCGAGATTGACTAGTTATATTCCTCTACCATTTCTCTTATTGTCGGTTGGTTGCACATTTTTATAGCTGGCTGGTAGCATGTGTTTCTTCTATCAGAACCCTTTGTTAGCATGACCCAAATATTTTTTCTCCGTAACCAACCCATAGTGCAATTTTTTTTTTTGGTTGGTGGCAAATATTGACTAGTAGCACGAAGGTGGTGATGGAGGATTGGTCAAGCACAGGGGCACATGTGGAAGGTGGTACATATGCTAGGATGGTAGCATATGTACCACCTTCCACTTTTGCCCCTGTGCTTGACCAATCCTCCATCACCTCCTTTGTGCTACTAGCCAATAGCACCAAAAATTCTACCATCCGGTAACATTTAAAATGCTACCAGTGATTTTCCTCTATGACCCCACCATCGGTCCTTTGCTACTAGCCAAAAGCATCCATTCATGCTACCGGTTAGTAGTATTATTAATGTTACCAGACGATATCACCCTTTAATGCTACCGGCGGGTCCAAAAAATTCCCACGGCCTACACAACTCAGCCTATTTTGTTCCTCCATCCCACTGCAGACTAGCTTTTGATCCTAAAATTGATGGTCATCTGCATGTCACATGCTCATGTAAAATGGTCAAGTAAATATTCTGGAAGTTGTCAAATTTTTCAAAGGGTACAAAATTTAGGCAATAGTTTAGTGACCTCTAGGGTACATCTTTTTGCTAGATGAAGAGACAAGTTTCCTTGAAGCATCCATCGGGCATGGAGTTAGCTTGAAAAGTGAAACTGATATGATATTTAAAAATTTCACCCTTGAATTTATCTTAAGTACAACATGGAATTAAATTTAATCTAAATTTCTTGAGTTGTTAACTGATTGTTCCCATCATAAGAGCACCTTGCTTGAAAACTGGAAAGTGCAAGAAAATCAAAATGCACAACTATGTACAAACATGAAAAGATCATACATGTACCAAATAGAACATGTAGAGTGTGTGAAACACTTATACAAAATCAAACCTACAATACCAACATAACAATGTTCTAAAAGCACTAGGAGGAATTAAAAATCTAATCTAATATATACCATGATGCAACATGTTTTCCTAAAGCGAATGCTTAAGATAAATCCCATTGAATGTGATTGGTATTTCATTTCCATTAAGATCAATCAGCTCAAAAGAATTTTCTTCTTTACAAGAAGTGATGGCATATGGACCACTCCATATTACATCAAATTTGGAGTGTCCCCCTGGTTTATCTTGGTCATCTCCCCACTTCAAGACCAAATAACCAAGTTTGAAGATCTAAAACCTGACCTTTTTATCAAAGATCTAATTTGATCATAGTAAAATTCCTTAGTTGTTCAAGCTCAACCAAATATAAAAATATGATCTCTCTTTGATCCACCCCTTCAAATTCTAGCTATTGGGACAACTCAAGTGAAGGAAGTTCCAATGAAAAAGGTAGCCTTGTTTCCTTTCTATAAACTATCTTGTAAGGTGAAGTGCTAATCACCTTTTTCATGGTAATATTTTCAACTGAAAGACCATTCCTAACCTTGGTATGCCATTTCCTTTGATTGATGTCGATGGCTCTCTTCATAATCCTAATTAGGTTCTTGTTAGTATATTATGCCAAACCATTATCTTGAGGGTATTAATTGGAATAATTCTTCAAATAAAAACCAAGGCCAAGAGCCCCAATAAGAAATATTAGATCCTAGAAAATATTTTGTGTTGTCAAAAAATATGGTCTATGAGATACCAAACCTTGTGATAATCTCCTCAAGGAAGTCAATAATGATAGATTTAGTTGCTTTCATTAATGGCACAACCTCCATCCACCAAGTAAAATAATTTTTATCTGTCAATACCCACTTGTGGCCAACACCTAATGGAGGATTGATCATCTTAATAAAATAAAGACCCCACTGAGAAAATGGTTGATCTGCTTTAATTGGATGAAGTGGAAGATATTCCAACCTCTTTTTATCGATGAAGAAAGTACATTGCTTAAATTTTTTAACCCAATTGTGACAATCAACAAATAATGTGGGCCAGTAGTAACATGTCTTTAGAATTTTCATTGTTGTGGCTTTGGCTGAAAAATGACCACTAAATAAGCCATCATGAAATTCTACTAAAAATTTCTTCTCTTGTTCACCTTCAATGCATCTAAGTAAAATCCCACCACTATTTCTTTTGAATAAAATGTCATTCACTAGTGCATAGGGAATGGACTCTAGCCTTAAATGTTTCCTTTTTGTTTTTCTTAGAGCAAGAGGGTATGTACCAGTAGATAGAAAAGCGATCATATCACTCAAACAACTACGATTATTAACTACCTCTTCTTCATTATGCTGAGTCTTAGCATCATGTGGAAGCTATTCATTCATGAAGGAGGTCTCTTTGTCATCTTGAGCATCTAAAGTAATCTAATCACAAAGTTCTCTCCCCCTTACCAATTTTTTGGCCTTAATAGTCACATCATACTCCATTATTTTAGTGACACATCCAACTCTCTTTTCATTAATACTTTTCGCATAATGAAATCTCTCACACTAGAATGTGAGACCAAAATTTTTATATGATTGGTGGACATCATGCTCTTGAATTTATTTAAAGCTCTTCTCATGGAAAAAACATGTCTTTCAATGTGACAATATTTCAATTCATAGTCCTTTAGTGTTTGACTAAAAAAGGCCACTAGTTGTTCCATACCTTCATCATTTTTTTTATCATAACAAAAACAATACTAACATCAGCTCCATATGTATAACAAATAAAATCCTTACCATAGTTAGGATTGACGAGTGTAGGAGCTTGAGAAATTTATTGTTTTATTTTAGCAAATCTTTCCTTCTCTTTAGTTTTCCATTTGAAAGTTGCATTATTCTTTAACATAAAATTGATTGGTGTGACTAATCCTATAAAATTAGGAATAAATATCCTAACAAAATTAATCTTTCCAAAAAACCGATTACAAGGATTTTTATGAGTTGGCAAAGAGATAGAGAGGATGACTGAAATTCTTTCTGGATCAATAGCAATTCCATCCTTTTAAATAATATGTCCCAAAAGCTTACCCCTATGGACTACAAAATTACACTTTTTGGGGTTAAAAGACACTCCAAATTCCCTACATCTCTCAAATACTTTCTCCAAGTGTATGATGAATTCCTCGATCTACTTTGAGAAGATGGTAATATAATCCAAGTAGACAAACATGAACTCATTAATGTAACCTTTGAAAGAAATATCCATCTCTCTCTAAAAATAGCACCTACATTCGACAAAACAAAAGGAATTTTCTGATAGGCATATGTACTCCACTTGGTTGTAAATATAGTCTTAAATTGATCTTCTTCCCTAACCTTAATATGATTAACACTTGAATACCCATCCAACATGGAAAACATTTCATCCCCTGCAACAATTTGTAAAATATGTTCTATAGAAGGTAAAGGGTAGTGGTCTTTTACTGAAGCCTTATTTAAATCACAAAAATCAACAAAAATAATGATTTCCACATTCTTCTTTCTAACCGGAACAAGATTGGCCACCCATGTAAAGTACTTGATTGGAAAAATTATTTTTACCTCAATGAGTTTGGATAAATCCTTCCTCATGAGGGGCTCTATCTTAGGGTTGACTGGCCTTTGTTTCCTATAAGGACGTAATAAGTACCAAGAACAATTTTAAAGGATTAAATCTCTTCAGTATAAGGATCAAATGTATGGTGTTTCTCATTCCATTCATCTAGCAATAGATTAGGCATGGGAGGAAGAATAGAATTCTCTTCTAAAATTGAATATTTTTCTTTATTTTCTTTAATTAGGAAATTTTCTTGGAGAGGGGTGGGGTCATATGACTCAATATGATAAGAAAATATGGGCTCAACTTGTATGGTAAATCTGGTACCATACGTAGTCCTCAAAATCATATGGGTCCAATCTGAAAACAAATAGCCACCCACCTTGGTTGTGAAGTCTCTTGAAAAGTAGATTAAAAACATAGGGGGAAAGTAAATGGCTGATATGTCATGGGTTATAGTTAGGATTTGGAAAGCTTGAAGGGTTAATTTAAAATATTTTATGACTTTGAAGACACCAATATTTGAGCCATCAAGTTGTAAGACACTTTTAACTATAGGGTTGTACTCTAGACCCAAGATATCAACAATTTTCTTTGGCATAACAGAATTACTAACACATAAATCTATCATGAAATTATGAACTAAGTGCTTCTGCATAATTAATGACATATAAAATGGCTGGGTCTTGATAAATTTACTTACTTTCTCCTCCTTTTCTCAGAAAATATTAACAGTAGCAAGGGTCTTTTAGATTATTGGATCGGCTAGTGGAAGTTGTTTGATAGCTTCACACAAGAGGTCCCTTTGTGAGGGAATAGTCAAAGCACCCCACATTGTTACATTGACATTCATCCTTTTCATTTACTCAAAAATGTTGAAGGGGAGACCCATATATTTCTCCAATTGAGGCACATGATTCTCCTTTCTTGGTTGTTGCAAGGATGAAATAGGACCTTTGGTTAGGAAGAAACCTCCTTGCTAGGATCCTTGAATACTCTACTTTTATTTATGGTAGCTTCATTCTCTTTGTTGACATCATTTCCTTGATTGGAAAAGAAAGGATGATATTATATCATCCTTTTCTTAGACCTTGTATTGTCAGCAACTTCTTGATTTATTTCACATAAATCATCAGCTCAAAGAACATGAGATTTTTGTCTCGACTAGCCTCCTGGGTACCTTTGACATCATGATTTGGTGCTTCCACTAATGGCTCTTGTTGGGTGGAAGAACTCTAAATCATGAAATATTGAACATAATACCATTTGAAAAACAAGTTGATTATGTGGCTGGTTACAAGGAAAACATAATTTTGTTTCCTGAATCACAAAATATTTTGCATCAAAACTAATGCTTAACCAAAGATAACAATAGGAGGTGACAAAGGAGGAGCAATTATTACGAGTGGAAGAGAGGAATTTTTAGCATGCCACCTATTATTTTGCTAATTTTTTATATACCTCTAATTTGGCTGCAAATTCCTATATGGCTGATAACCTTAGTTGAAGCCCTAGTTTGAAGAATGCCCTTGATTAGAATATTTTTTGTAGGATTTGGCTTGCTATTTCTCCAAAGATATTACTTTATTAGAAAAATTTATAATCAAGGCCTTTTGTTGTATAGGAGAATAATATGTGGAGGAAGTGGGTTGGGAATTCTACTCAGAAATAAGAGCAATAATAGGATGGGAATCTTGGGGTAATTCATGGTATAAAGGCATATGTGGCCTAGGAGATAATTTTCTATCTTGAATTAAATAATTTTCATCCCTAACTGCTATTACATAATCATCAGGAAATGTTGTACTGCTCATAGACCAAATCATGACTGCAATATTAGAATTTAATGCTCTTAGAAAGTAAAGAAATGCACCTTTCGTAGTTGGTCTTACTAGGACTAGAATTTTGTCTTAGGTCTTCTCAAATATTAATTTTAAGTCTTTCATGAACTCATTGGGAGATCTCTTGATGGTTGTCAACTTCTCAAGAAAGGAAAAATTGTCTTCCTTTTCTCCAAACTGATTAAAATGGGTTGGTCCCAGATGATTCCAATTTTGAATTGATCCCACTGTCAGACTCTAGAACCATTGCAAATATCTTCTCTTGAATGAAGAGGCTAAAATCTTGATAGCCACATCTTGTTCAAAAATTTGATGGATAACACAAACATTACAAATTTCTTCAATATGGTCTAAAGGAGTGGTATAATTATCCTCATTGAAGAAATGGATGCCCTTAAGTGTTAATGTTGGAATGAGATAGTTAGCATTAAGAGAAAGAAGATTGCTACAAAAAAAATTAACAAATGGTTGATTTTGTTGTGCTTTCATTATGATATGTCTGAGAAATCTAGTAGACAACAATAAGGGCCTACCAGGAGGTGGAGTAGAAAGAGTCCTATTTGGTGGAGATGGTGATCTCTAAACTAGTTTGACTCTTATTCCCCAAACTGGTGATAGTTGTAGATATTCAAAAACTCCTTCTGATGTTCTAGAACTTGTGTGAATTGTTCTCATGAACTTGGGAACTAATACGGTTAAAACTAGTTCATTTGAATGATGGAGTCACCAGATGTGTAGAGAAATCCTCCAAAGGCTAGAAATTACTAAGATACACACCAAAACTTAGCAATAATGAAATTAAAGATTTAACTGTCCCATCGGGCATTCCAAAACTTTTGGATCTCAAATGTGCACAAATCTGAGGTCAAATTGAATTGGGGCTTGAGACAATATGGGATTGTCTCCAAGTTGTGGGACTCGAATTGAGACAAACCTCTAGATAATGCCAACTTCCTCTACCTAATCCTAATGCTAAAACTACTCATAGGAAATGAAATGCAAGAACCTAACACTAACAAAAATTGACAAGGGACTACAGTGAGAAGGAGATGCATAAAACAAAAATACTAAACTAAGGGGGGTAATAGCACCAAGAATAAGGTTGGAGAGATTCCTAGTGAGTGAAAATAGAAAGGAAATGTAGTAGGATAGGGTAGATATAAGTGCCTTAATCCAAAAAAATATTTAACTCTCCATTTTTATGGATCATAACAAATTTGGGTTCTACAAGAAGAACAAAATATGCACAATATATATACAAATGTAAAGGAAGGAAAGAAATGCAATATAACACAAGCTAGAGTAGAAAAATCTAAAAATAATGTATTTTATTACTAAGAATGATGGACAATCCATTACATAGTAGGCATAAGCAAAGAATACTTTACAAAAATGCTCAAATTTGAGGCTTACATCTCACAAAAGGTCTGGAACAATTTTGACATAGTTCCTTTAGGTTTTCAAAAAATACCCCAAAAATGAGGGGGTTTTACATATATATAGTGAGTTATTCTTACCTACCATACATTATTTTTCATGACAAGTAGTTGAGCTATCCAAATCTGTAACCATTAATGCTCGGCTCGTAGTTGTTCCTATAATTTTTCGGTTGCATGCATTTTTACCCTAGGATGGTAGCATTTCCTTTCCAAATTGACCGGTTGCATTCCTCTACCATTTATCTCAATTTCATATAGTTGTGGATTTATGTAAACAGTTGGTAGCATGTTTTTCTACTATTGGCACTGTGTGTTAAAATGACCTGAACATTATTTTCTCTGCAACCGGCCGGTAGCGCAAAAATTATTGTTGGCCGATATAATGAAATATGCTACCGGGCGGTAGCATTCATACCACCTGCCACTTGTGCCCCCTCACTTGATTGATCCTCTATTGTCATGTTTGTATTAGCAGTGTTTTGCCTCTACGACCTCACCATTGTTCCCTTTTATGGTTTGGCACCATCTAAAATACTATCGGCCAGTAACATCCATACATGCTACCAGCTGGTAGCATTATAAATGCTACCGATTAGTAGCATTATAAATTCTACCAAACGGTAGCATTATAAATGATACTATTATGTATCACCCTTTGATCCTACCATAAGGTCCAAAAATTCCTGTAGCCTACAAAAATCATCCCGTTTTGTTCCTCTAGCCTGTTGCAGACGAAATTTTGATGCTAAAATTGATGTTCATCTCTATGTCACTTGCTCATGTAAAATGGTCAATTTCAGATTTTATAAGTTGTAAAATTTTGGAAAGGGTGAAAAATTTGAACAACAATACCCATGTTATAAATGTAAGACAATATGTATAGGGGGTCATTTTCATAAACAGAAAGAGTAGTGGCTACATCATATGGAAAAGTGAGTTGTTCTGAAAATGTAGCTACGAATAAGTGATATACCAGGTCCGGATTATTATTAGAAGGAATGTGAGTATTAGCCATGAGATAAATGATTTTAGCGTTATAATCAGGGTTATCTTGGAAGAAATCATGAATGCAGATCTCCATAGTGAGAGGAGCCTAAGAATAATAAAGAAAGATATGAAAGTGTTCAAATGAATGGTTCACTAAATGATTTAACAAAAATAGAATTCTTAAAACCCTAATATTATAGAGTCACGTATGGTAAAAAACTACTAAAATATAGATGACACAAGCAATAACAAAGTAAAATAGGAAATTCTAAGTGCAAGAGGGATAAAGAAAGATGTAGCTTATTTACGTTATCTTGAAGATGATCTAGACTAGAACAACTGACATACATGAAGGGAAAAGTGTCATGAATGAGAACAAAAAATCTTAGAAATTCCATATGAATCAGGACTAGGGCACCTAGACTAGGGTGAGGGTACCTAGGTACCATAGACCTCTGTTGGACACCTGTGACTGGGTAGGAGCTTGGAAACTAGTTTTTCTTGTGTCACAAGGTGATCACTGATGGTCGCTCTTTTTCACATGTATGTCATTGGATGATATTTGAATTTGTCTATAACTTGCAAAGAGAAGATGAACTATAGAACCCTCAAACTATATTAAATCCCAAAAATAAAAGATGCAATATGGGGAGATGGACTGACCCTGGCGGTCACCCGAATGAGTGTTGCACTACATCTCAAACTCCATCTAGTTCTTGTACATGTGTGATAGAATCATGCCCTAATAAGCCCTTGTGCAAGTGCACATTATAGTAGGAGATAACTAGATGTACCAATGTAAATAAATGTGTGGATGGAAAAAGGAACTTTCCCTCCTATGAGTGTATGTAGAAAAAGTAATCCCTTTTCCCTTGAATTAAAGATAGATGAATTCCTTTGATACTCTTAGATTCATTTTGGATGCAATCTTAGGTGATGATAGTAGATGCTTATATCTTGTTTCTTTATTTTGGCCACATAGATTTATATTTATATGATTCCCTTGGTTGAATTTTGTAATTGACAACTAGAAGGTCAAGCCATAAGAAAATAAGATGCCCAAAAGATAAAAGATGCCTAAAAAGAGTGATTAAGATAGAAAGAGTTTGAAGCACTCGGAGGGGATGAGGGTGCCTAGGAGTTGGCATCCTAGTAGGGCACTGGTGTCTAGAGTCATGAAAGATGAAGAAATAAAGTTCAAACTAGGTTGTATGGTATAAAATACCATAAATAAAGCAAATAGGCCAAATATAGTTGTCAATTACTAGTTTTCTACCTTAGGAATCATATGAATTCATGTATGTGTTTATGGACCTAGAAATGTACCCAAGTGCGTGATTTTGTGTCTACATAAACAAATATCTCTAAATATGGAAGATGATTTATAATTTCACAAGTCACAAGGAAATATTAGACACAATTGACATAAAAAATATGTAACAAAAAGGTTTGACCTTCAAAACAACTTCAAGACTTGAATAACTTGGTGGTTTACGAATATGTTTCCATTTCTCTTTTGAGTGTTTTTTGAAGATGAAATATAGAGCATAGGTTTGTCTTAGAAATATGAAATAAGCTCATTTAATGAAATGTGATTAGAAAATAGGTCTAATGTTCTTCCTCATTTACATTTATAAATTTCATTACATATTAATCATGATTCCAATTTATTATAGTTATACCTTTCTTCACATATTTGTATATTTATTATGACATTTCTCTATATGAACATGCCATTTTTCAGTTTTTCATTTCTATTATAAAATTTATTTCAAATGTTCCTAGATAATGAAATTTATGAATATACAATTCACTTATTTATATGTCTTTTTGTTTATATTTATATAATTCACATATTTGCATGTCATGTTATTGGACATGCTTATAGAGATGTCAAAAAATCATGTAAAATTTTTCTAAACAAACAAAATTTGTCCAATAAGATTTATATTGTCTTTTTTTTTCTAAATATTAAATTTCCATATGTAATCAAAGGATTTCTAAAAAAATAGTGTTGACACTTTTTATAGCTACGCAATATTACTTGTAGCATCTATTGGTTTTATAGTTCAATTATTATTTCCATGTCAAAATATTTGTATTGAATAGACATTTGTCAGTTATTATTCTAATTTTTGGATCCAACATGTAAGAAGGTACATTATAAGATTTTTTAATACTTTATATGCAATATTTGTAGTCATTTTTGCACCCCACTAAGAGCAAGGGAACCTCATGCGCATCGGCCTATCACCCAAGGGGTGCTTGGTGCTCACTCGAGGCGTGCAAGAGGGAGCTGAGTCTCTCTTTTATGTGAGTTCAGTGGAAGGCATACTTCATGATTCTGACTTAGTGATTTAACAGACATAAAGAAGCTATAGAGCTCAGGATGACTTCTACACCCCTTCAGTCATAATAGTAACAAAGTGTGCTATAGAATTAACTAGAACCAAGAAGTTGTAAATCCATAATTAGACTAACATTCAAGTAAAGTTCATGATTATACAAGATCAAAAGCATAGTGGAAACATGCAGATAATACAGGAAGGAGATCTTAACATAAAAATAATGGTAATCTTATCACATTCATTCATAGTATTACTCAAAAACATCACAGAGAGGCGGACCATAGTCATGTGCCATATCTGGATCCATACATGTATGCTTATAAAATAAAATTTGCATTCCCCATTTCCCCATTACATCCTTCCTAGAATCATCTACCCAATTATCCCATAGTTCTTATGGTAATTCTGCAGAACTTCGCTACCTTACTTGTGTCTCTATTCTTTGCCAAGGGCATGTGTATAAATACGCATCTGAGCTCTAACAAACTCCTCTATAACCTCATATCTTCCCCCAAGTGTCAAGGTGTGGGTTGCCGCAGGCACATGCCTCTCTATGTCATGATTAGCATTTTGGATCTTCCTATCGCAAGTTATATTCCTTCCAAGACACCCTTTTTCCAGGTTGGAACCTTATCCAAACGAAACATGTTATTCATGTGTTCTATCCAAAAGGCTGAAAACGGCTAAGTCCCAAATTGTTCTTCATGCGGCACGCATGTCCTTGGTTCTCTAAGAAACCTTTTAAATTCTGCCTTGCGCGCTTCCTCCGACTGTGTGTGCCTACACGCCCTTAAGATCTGGTAGCTACATTAGGGGCCCAACATTACCCCACACTTCACTTGTTCTCTACCCTCAGGAACCTTTTCAAAGAAGTATTTTCTAGGTTCTAATCGAAGAATCCTCACAAGGCATCATCTTCATGTATGATCTTGATAGAGTATTCTTATTAAGCCGTGTTTTGATTGAGACCCAAAGGGCCTCAATAGATTCATATCTTCTTTCTACCTCGGCTAAAATATTTTCTCATTCTGCTCTATTTCCTATGTTCTTCTCCTTGAAGTCTTTTAGCTTGGCCTCGTTGTCTACAAGTAGCATGCCTGTCACCTTGTCCTGATCTATTTAGTGGTCATAGGTGATCCCTGCAGTTTGCGCAGCTACTCTTACATCAACCAAGACCTTATTGTATTCATCTATGAGTGTGATTAACTTCAGCTTATTCTCCTTCTCTTAATGCGTAGCTATATCCTCTACCAACTCCAAGGCCAAAGGCTACCTTTCCATGGCGAGGATTTGAGTCAAGTCCTTAAGATATTTCAGGGAGGAACCATACTTTTACATGAGAGGGATAAGGTCTGGGTGCTTTGTGATAATATCCTGGGAGATGAGCTCCACATTCTTGGATACTTCACACACTTTAGCTTTCTCTGCCTGTAACTCCCGTTGTAGTTGAGCGCTGATCATCTTTTCAAGGCTGAGTTCCTTTATCAGCTTAACTACTTCTTCCTTCCTCTTTTCCAACAAGTCCTCCAAGGCTTTAATATTGTCATTTCTGCAGAAGAGCCTAGCCTCAATTTCCATAGAGACTTTGTTGAGCGCGTTACAAACTTTCTCATCTAATAGTTGTGTGTTTATGATGGGTTTGTCCCCCTTTCCTTTGGACAACACTAATACCACTCTTTGGTTGACCTTGAACTCAAGCTCGTTGAGGTGGGAGTCAAATGCCCATGATAGCATCTTCCTTGTGCATGGATACCCACCCTTAGGGTCAAAGGACTCCATGGCGGTGAGCTCCTTGGTGGGCACGATACTCTAGAAATGCGCGAGCAAAAATTTGTGGGGGTCGTCAATGTATCCCATCATTGTTCTTCCCCCTTCCACGTGTTTACTTCCTGTGCACACGCCATTGGGAATAGTTACTGAAAGAGTTGGGATTTTTGTGCTACCCACACTCTTCTCCCTCTACTCTTCTTTGAACTCGCAGAGTATGAGCTCTGCGCTATGCTCCAACTCCTCTTTGACCAAGGTATTGATTATCTTCTATGCCTCCCTTGTCACTTTCTCATTTACTTCCTCCTGAGTGAGATTGGGCATATCTAGCCCCTTAGTACTTGCCCCTTCACTCCTTTCTTCACTTCGCACGCCTTCCTCCCCTTGGGAACCTTTCCTCCTTACAAATATGAAGCATCATTTGTATCCTCTACTCCTTCCTCTGAATCATGGACATCAACTGGTTCCTGATTCACTTCCAACTCTTCCCCTTCATCATCATCCTTCTCACCTATATAGGCATTCAGGTCATCTATATCTTCAGAATCTTGTTCCTCTATTCCTTTTACTTCTTCCTTTGCTGAAAATTCTTGAATTAGGGATGTTGTCCTCTCTTCATCTGATGGTTCTTCAGGAGATGGTGGCTTCACAGGCTCTGGGGTCTTCTCCCTGACCATCGTTCTCCTCTTCTTCCAGACATAGGTACTCGGCCCCGTGGTACCTACATTCTACCTCTCCACTACCCCTTTTTCTTCCTCTTCTTCCCTTTCCTTACACTTTGGCACTGGCTTCTTTCTTCCCATGGGGTTTTCTAGGATGGATATTTCATTCTCCACATACGCACCCTTCTCAAACTTTGGCCTTATGCAAAGGTAGATCCTGACAACATCGCTCTCAGCAATAGGTAAGGTCATGGGCCTTATAATGTGCACAGCTTGTGATACGTATCTTTCATGCACACTTCCCTAGGTAGACCAGCTTCTTTCTCATTTCCCTATGTTCATTGTCAAGGGTGGACAACTCCAGATTTAATTTCTTCGACTCCTTGTACCTATTCACTCCCCCCTAGAAAAATTGGGTAGTAAATGAGAAGGGGAGTTTGCACCAAGGACTCCAACTACCATCCACCAAGATGAATCTGCCAATGTAGAAGTGCTGGTATACCATGAAATCTACTTCTCCTTTAGTTACCAAGGGGAGTTGCTTAGGAATCCACCATTCAGCCCCGAATGTGTTCCTAAGGCACATGTACCATTTTTATAAGCGCACCTTGTGTATCCCTGTCATTGATTCGCATGTGTATTTCTGGAATCTATCCATGGGTGAAGGGTCTTCAGTAGGGTAATCCCACATGAATTTGTCAGAAGCATCCGGTACCCTGATTTCTGAGAACACAATGGTTAACAAGATGTTTCCAAAAAGGATCTTTCCCACATTCTCCACGCTGCTTATGATTTCATCTGCTATGTACTAGGAGATATTGTATTCAGTGCCTTTCGTGACCTTTCTGTAGACATTCAGCCAAGGCTTGCTCACCTGGGTCCACCTTTCTTATCCATTCAGCTTGGAAACAAGGTGCATGGCCATCCTCATCACTAGATCACAGATATCTGAAATGTCATAGTACCTTGATCCCTTCTTCAATTCCTGGGATGCTATGGTTTCCCTGATTGCCTCCTCATCCTGGAGGTCATCTATAAGTGTGTTGCCTTTATAGCTTAGGCCTGTAAAGTGTGAAATTAACTGGGGGTTATGCGCATTTTGTACCCCGCGAAGTAGAATAAGTCTTCGTGTACACACATCATCAGCCATTGGTAAAAGCACTCAAGATTCCTGAAATATGGTAATTTGTAAAGCTAAAGAAGCCTTGCCTTCTCCATTTTCACCTTGACCACATCGCTATAGATTGGCAACCCGTTAGGTGTTTGTTTATTTGTTGGGCGCACCAGCTCTAGCACCATTTCCTTTGCAATTATGCTTGACTAGTGATTTTAGTCAATCACGGTCACTTGTCTTATGTGGGACTCCCACTCTTGCCCTAGCAGAACCCCATCTGGGTATTGCATCTCTGAATACCATTCTTTGTTCGTATCGAAGGGTATTTCCTCGTGTTTCTTCTTCCCTTTTCCCTTACCCTTTCCCTTCTTGGATTATTCTGCAGGTTTGCCTACTGGTTTTGTGGCCGTCATTGTACCCTTTTCTTTCATTCCTTGGTTACTTTCGAGTTATCTGAGAGTTTTCTTCGCGTGCCCCGTGCCTTAGAGCACAAACCCTAATATGTGATTTTCCTCCTTCAATCACGTCACTCTTTCACAATGTTCCTCACACCCATGAATCACTTCTTCTCTGGTTTGTAGATCTAAAGAACTGATTGCACTTACGATTTTTGGGATTTTCCTTCGCATGAGTTGGTTCTCAAAACCCTAGCTCTGAAAGAAAATCACTCTTCTTTTTTTCGCAAAGCAAAATAATGAACTGCCCACTCTTGTATTTATAGCTTTTCCCACTTTTACGCATTTAAGGCTAGGTTACCTACCACCTTCTGACCATGTTTAATGAGGCATTTCCAAACAAAACTCGACTTCATTGCTTCTCCTCATGCACCCAATCCTTGCACGAATTTTTTTTCACCCGCACCCAATCCCTGCGTGAAAATTGCTTCCACCCTCACCCAATCCTTGCGCGAAAACTTTTCCAACCTTCTAGCGTGTAAATAATCCATCTTGACAGAAGACTCTTGCGTGCATGTTACCAGTGCCAAAGGCACCTCTTCCATCCTCATGATTCTTGACTTTCACCTACCTCGTGTTTTTGCACTTTTTCTCCTTGTACGTGGATTTCCAATGTAACCTTATTTTTCCATCCATTTGCCTTCTTTTCTCGTAATGCATCTTTTCAACAGGGCCAATTCAAATGGTCTACCAATCTAATCCTCCTACAAATTAACTCCATGCCTCTCTTTATCACCTAACCGCACACTAAAATGAGGTGCGATCCTTTGCGCATTCATAAGTCAAAAATTAATAAGGTTACCGGTGCACAAGGCGCAAAACCAAACAACAATGCAAAAGGGAACTACAAGAAAGGAAAAGCATAAAAGGAAATTCTAAGATAATTGGCAAAACCACCTTTTTTACAAACACCAAGAAGCATTATTTATAGTAGGGCTTCAGCCTACTCCCATTGAAGTTTCCAGGTAATTTTGTTCCATCTAGCACTTGTAACTGGCACATGCCTGAATCAAGGATGTATGAAATTACATAAGAACCCAACCAATGCACCTTCAACTTTCCAGGATGGTTTAGAAATTTTGAATCATATAGCAATACCATTTGGCCAACCTCAAACTGTTTTTTTCTAATGTGGCGGGCATGCCATGCCTTTTGCTTATCTTTTTCAGTTGTTTGGCTCCATCTTGCTAGTGAGCGCCTTTCATCCAACTTTATCAATTCATCTATTATTTCTTCTAGCGCTTGTTCATTGTCTAATCCTCCTGCACACACTATATGCATCAATGGTAGCATAAATTCAATCGGTAAAACAGCCTCCACGCCAAACACTAGTTGAAATGGTGTGGCCTTGTTCAACCTTTTATACATTGTTCTGTATGCCCAAAGAATTGTTGATACCTTGTCATCCCAATCTTGCCTATCCACATCACATATCTTATTCAATGTGTGACTAAGGATTTTGTTAAATTCCTCTGCAGTCCCATTTTCCTGAGGGTGATAGGGGGTAGTCTTATGGTGGGCTACCATGAATTCTACCAATAGAATCTTGATGGTTTCATTCAAAAAGTGAGTGCCCCTACCACTTGTTAAACTTAATGAACACCCATACCTGCTGATAATGTTTTCCCACAAAAATCTAGAAGTTGTGGCTGCAGTGCAATCCTTAGTGGGTGTGGCCTCTTCCCACCTTGTCAGATAATCAGTATAGGTAATAATATACCACAAGTTAGTCCTTTGCATAGCTAGTGAGATTGGTCCGACAAAATATATTTCCCATTTTTCAAAAGGTTTCGCGTTGGTGATGGGGCGTAAGGGCATCTCATCCATTTGTCTAGGTTTTCAAGGGTGTTGGTAGTAGTCACAGGCCTTGCAAAACTCAATGCAATCCTGGTGAATCATCTCCCACCATAGTCCGACGACTAGGATCTTGCGCGTGGTTGCGTTCCCCGCATAGTGTCTTCCAACAATCCCACCATGAGCTTCTTCTATTATGGCCAGGCATTCATGTTCTAATACACACCAGCATAAAACCTCATCGTGGCCAATTTTATACAAATCCCCATTGATCAACATGAAGGGCATGGCGTGTATGGCTAACCTTTTTCTTTCTAGTGCATTCATCCCTTTGGGCGCCACACCTTCTTTGAGAAAAACAACAATGTCTTCTAACTCTGAGGGTGCGTGCGCGATAACTTGAATAGTTGCACATCTAGCATGGTTTCTTTGATATGTTGCGTGTCCTCTCCCAAATCAATCCTTGATAAATGATCTGAGCCCATAATTGTTCTTTCCTAGTTTTTACCACCACTTTGAATTCAAATTCCTGAAATTAAAGTACCCAACGACATATGCGCCCTTGTAATACTGCTTTGTTTACTAGATACTTCAAGGACATATGGTTAGTGTAGAATATGAAGGGAGTCACCAACAAATGTTGCCTAAATTTTTGGAGCACGTAGATAATTGAAAATGCCTAGCGCTTGGTCGTTGTATAATTCTGTTATGCTAGTGTCAACTTCCTACTTGCAAAACACAAGGGATGATCAACTATCCCCTCTCCTGGTTGAGCAAGAATGGCTCCCATTACTATACCAGAGGCATCCACATGGACATGGAAAGGTTTATCCCAGGATGGGAATCGTAGAATAGATATGGTGATAAGCCTTTCTTTTAGAGTGTCAAATTTCCTTTGCTGAGCCTCTCCCCACTAAAAGGCACTCTTATGTCTGAGCAATATTTCCAAAGGCACGGCGATCTTGGCATATCCCTTAATGAACTTTCTGTAGTACCCAGTGTGTCCAAAAAATCTACGCACGGTGCTTTGGCTGGTAGGCTCCATTAACCCTACAATAATTGCAAATTTCACGGGATCCACCAGTAAGCCCTCTTTGCATATGATATGCCCCAAAAATGTTCCAAAAGGAGAGATACATTTCTTGATGTTGAGGGGAATCCTCAACTGCCGACATCTTTCAAACATCAATCTCAAGTTATCACAATGGTCTCTGACCAATCCATACACTGTCCAATCATCCAAATACACTTGAAGGAACTTGTGGATGAATTCCTGAAATGCTTGTACCACTATGCATGAAAATATAGTGGGCGCATTCCTCAATCGAAATGACATGACTGTATATGCAAAACTTCCCCACTCGATGGTGAAAGTTGTCTTATCTTGGTCTTCCTTGGCAATCCTTACTTGGTGATATCCCAAGAATCCATCCATAAAGGAATAGACCCCGCGTCCAGCAACTCCTTCCAAAATCTCTTCAGTGAAGGGGGTGGGAAAATGATCTATGATACAAACATCGTTTAATTCCCTGTAATCCACACATATCCTAATCCACCCATCCTTCTTTATGTTGATCACCATTAGACTTATCCATTCTAATTCCTCCACAACCTCAATGATACCGGATGCTATCATTTTGTCTAGCTCTTCTTTAACCCTTATGTGCATGTTGGGATTCATCCTGTAAGGCCTCTTCCTGACCGGGCGTAAGGCCTCTTCCTAACCGGGAACGCACCATCTTTCAACTTTATCCACATTTCCCCTAATGAATGGTGAATGCCTTTCAACTCATGGTATCTGTGTGGGAATAAATCCTCAAATTCACGTAAGAGATCGATGATATTTGATACTTCCTTGTCCAACTAGTAGTCCCCAATGATAGCTTCCTTCGGCTCCTTCTCCGAGCCGATGTTAACTTTCTTCATTTTGAGTGGTTCATGGTACACGCATGCACATGCATCTATATATTCAACTACTTCGAATGCTCCAACCGAATGGTCGACATTTAGGATTTCCATCTCCTCTCCATCAATAACATATACCATCTTTCCTTTCTCCTTTTCAGCACATGCGCACTTGAATTATAGGTCTTCTGGTTCCTCCTCTTCGAGCCGCACTTCCAAGCTAGGTCCACCAAGTAACTTTACTAATCTATCTTCCGCCATGGTGCAATCCCCCAGAGTGAAGCACTTGATAGTCTGTAATGCGTCATCAACTAGTTGCATGGTACTTCGGTACTCGAATGGGTGAGCTAAGTCAGCTGTCAATTCTTGCCAATTTCCCGTTTGGTGGCGTGTTTCAGAATGGATGTACCAAGTGTGTGCATAACCTTGTAGTGTCAAATACAGCTTGTGCACCCAAAGGGAGGGTGGTAAAGCTTCTGTGCCTTCTCCCCAGACCCTCTCACATGCCTGGATGTGGGAAGAGGTGGGTCCATTGCCATTGTAATCCTTGATAGAGGTGGGTATGTTGCTCTTCGAGAATCAGACAATGAGCGCAATTCTAACTTCGTGCCATTCCAACAAGTTTTCACTATGTGTGGCCCACCACCTCGCTACTATGCCTATCAAAACATAACTTAGCATACCTCATCACTCATCCTCTCTCCAATGAGCTTCCATTTCTCTCAAAAATACCTCAGTGTATGCATCCCCATAATACTTGGTTATTGCCTTTCCTCCCAGGCACCGAACTATACGTGTCGTGGTTACCTTGGTCACTGATCCTTTCAGATGTCGCCCAATCAATTCATAAGTCCCATGCACCCAATTATCACATGCTATACTGGTAGTATCATTGACAGACTGAGCATCATCAAACTGGATGACTCCTTTTGTAGGGTGGATGGTCTCTGGATCTTAAATGGAGTGCACATATATTCTATCCAGGACTTCCTCTCCAAGGGGTTCAGTATAGGGTAAGGAATTTCCATCAGCAAGCGGTATAATCACCCTCTTCCTTGTTTTCAAAGCTTATGTACCCCTTGTTAAACTAGAGATCTGCATTATTCTTATAGTACCACGGGTGCATAAGTAAAGCTGGGAAATTATCTACCTCAGAAAGCGCCAAGACTTCAAAATCCCCAGTGAACTTAGTCCCCTTAATGTTAATGGCCACATCCTTCAAGACACCTATGGGCATTGCCTTTGTCTTATTTTCCTTATACATCACATTTGAGGATGGCTGTAATGCAGGTCTTCCCATATGATGCCAGGAATCCAAAATGAGAACATTAACCTCCGCACCTATGTCAATGAGGATGTTGCTAAGTAACCATCCATCCACTACTACATTCAAGGTAATATCTTTATCATAATCAAGGATGTGAGGTGGGAGGTTTGCATGCAAGATCTGCCTTTCGTGTTCTTCCTTGGCGCATGGCACCTTTTCTCTCAACCATGCTCCTAGTAGGGGAATAACATTCTCCTGCCTCAATAGTTTACACACCTCCTTAACCTCATCCAAGTCATCCTTTGGTGTTTCTACGGGCCTTCTTTTCTCATCTCTTCTAGTTTTCTCTTTTAAGCATTGGATCTCCCCTTGTAAACTCCGAATTATGTCCATGGTTTCCTAGTAGAATTCTTTCTGGTGAGCCAGGTTTGGATACTTCCCATGTACTACTTCTTCCCTCGAAACCAGAGCTCTTTTCCTAGGTACTTCCCTTGCACACATGGACTCCACCATTGTTGTTACCATAACATGCTCTAGTTTTGATTCACGTATTACTCGCGGGAGCCATTATGCGTCAACCTTCTTAATACTCACCATGGCAGAGCCCTTATCCTTCTGGTACTGCTGACTCATATGTTTGTATAACTCTGGGCACTCTTCGTACTTATGTTTTTTTCCACACTAGGAGCATTGTAGAAGATCTGGACATTCACGCTTATAATGGTCTGTGGCTCCACAATTAAATCATGTTCCATAAGGGAACTCACTTCTTCTCCCGCAGTTACCATGACCACAAAATCCTCCATGAAACCCTCTTCCATGCACACCTCCATCTCCACGCTCTTCATACCGACGTTCATCTCCTTTGGAATTGCTGGCAATGCCAGTCTAGCGCACACCAAGATCGATTGCCTCGTGAATCTGGTCAATCAATCTATAATCCTTGGTGTCATGTGTGGTTGAGGTACATATCTTACAATAAAAAGATACATTTTTACGGATTGCGTGATGTAAAAGGGGGCACCTACTTACATCATGGTCCCCGTGACATATTTCAGAGTTTACCGCTACGGCGCGTACCACCTTCCGAGTACATATCCCACCATTATCCTTTGTGTGTCCTTCTACATTATAATTTGTGCACCACATCCCACCACGAATCTCTAGAACTATGTTGGTAGATAATTTCTCTAATTGCTTAGCCATGGTAGCAATATGAGCCTCTAGAAACGGGCTAACACCAGTGTCAACACTACTAACTGCCTCAGCGTGCAAAGTAGCTTCCAATGCTTCGCGCGGGTCCGTGAATGTTTTATAAGACAAAGCCCTCCTAAAGGGTGTGATCAACCCTCTGACAAACCATTGAGCATGTTGTAAAGGGTGGATATCATAAGACAGTTTAGACAATAGAATTTTAAAGTGCACATCATATTCCCGCACGCTCTCTACCATTCCCTATTGTATTTCCTTGAGAGACCTGATGCTCTTCTGTTTAAACTCAGGTATGTGGAATTCTACTAAGAACACATTTCTCAATGTGGTATAGTCCACAATAGTCTGATGAGGATCATACTTTCTATACCAACTATGCGTACGTCCTTGCAAGGTCATCACAAATTGATTGGCCTTTCGATCCTGGGTCATGATCCCTTTCACACACCATAGTAACTCACACTTATGCACATGCTCTACGGCATCTTCTATCCCACTGTAATCTGGTAAGTGTAGAGACATCTTGAAAAATACTTGTGGAGGTGGCTGATGTCCTTGTCCTCCCGATCCAATCCCTTGGTTTCCTCCAGTGTTTCCTACCCCACCGAATCCACTAGATCCTGAGCCACCAACTCCACCACTTCCTCCTCCAGATCCTCATGTGTTAGGTACAAGGCCTGTGTTTGTCATGCTGAATGCTCCCATCATCCCACTAAATTGTGTGCTGACAGTTTGTGAACTAATTCCACTTCAAGTCATATTTCCTCTACCACTTCCTAACGTGCTTCCATAACCAGATGGATATGTGCCTTTCCTAAACATTCCACCAAATACTAGAATAGTGTGTGAAGCCATAGAAGTCCCAAATGAGAAGTTGTACCTTCTGGGTGCCGATCGGTTACTTCCACTGATATCAAATGGATCAACTGTACTTTTCCCTTGTTCAAACAAACTAAGTGCCAAGGTTTGGTCGCTATGTGGGGTCAGATGTGCGCCAACAAATCTTCTTTCTCTACGTGACGGACTCTCATTAGAAGCCGCAGGGTTTTCTCTCCCACACTTACCAAGATGGGGTATCACAGACTGTTTGGGTTCCACATCCTCCGCATGAACCTCAACTCCTTTATACCATATCTAGCTCCATAACCCCCTTGTAATCCCATGTTGTCTATCAATCTCCCTTTCATGCACTTCGTTATACTTGGGCCATCTCTCCTCCATTTTCTTTTCAGTCGTTATATCAGCCATCTATCCCCAACCTAGCTTCCTCCCAAAGCGCTCAGAGTGGTTTAGCCAACCATAGAAAATGCCTCTAAACCCATGGTTACCATCAAGATTTTGATCGCCAGGGGGATAACACACATAAATGATCCTTTGGGCTCTCGTAAGAACTCAAAATCAGCAACTTCTAGACAGGTATATGTGGAAATGGCATATTCGAGAGTGTAGCTATTCAATACTCCCTTCCACCAATGATCTATAGCATGGGTCCATGTTAGATCAGCATCTTGAAAGCCCTAATATGTTTCTTAGGTCCAAGGGTGTGACTTATAATACCACCCCGATCTATATGTCTAAGCCGAGAGCCATTCAAATAACTCTACTAGGAAATAACAGAAGAAGTTTTCACACAACTCATGATAAAGAGTGTCCTCCACCCATCTTTGTTTGTTAAACCCAGGTCTAGTATTGAATCTCTGAGTGAATTCATCCTCTGTGCTTGTAAACCAATATTCAACACCTTCAAGTGTTAAGCGCTCCGTCATCACTTTTTACACAGATCATCATGTATGCCATGTTCCACTACAACTTCAAAAAGAGGTCCCAGCAACAGAACCAAGATGTAGTCATTTTTACACCCCACTAAGAACAAGGGAATCTCATGCGCACTGGCCTATCACCTAAGGGGTGATTGGTACTCACCCGAGGCGTGCAAGAGGGATCTAAGTCTCTCTTTTATGTGAGTTCAATGGAAGGCATACTTCATGATTTTGACTTAGTGATTTAACAAACATGAAGAAGCTATAGAGCTCAGGATGACTTCTACACCCCTTTAGTCATAATAGTAGCAAAGTGCGCAACAGAATTAACTAGAACCAGGAAGTTGTAAATCCATAATTATACTAACATTCAAGTAAAGTTCATGATTATACAAGATCAAAAGCATAGTGGAAACATGCAGATAATATAGGAAGGAGATCTTAACATAAACATAGTGGTAACCATATCACATTCATTCATAGTATTACTCAAAAACATCACAGAGAGGTGGACCATAGTCATGCGCCATATCTGGATCTATACATGTATGCTTACAAAATAAAATTTTCATTCCCAATTACATCCTTCCTAGAATCATCTACCCAATTATCCCATAGTTCTTGTGGTAATTCTGCAGAACTTCGCTACCTTACTTGTGTCTCTATTCTTTGCCAAGGGCAAGTGTATAAATAGGCATCTGAGCTCTAACAAACTCCTCTGTAACCTCAGATCTGTCCCCAAGTGTCAAGGTGTGGGTCACCGCAGGCGCATGCCTCTCTATGTCATGATTAGCATTTTGGATCTTCCTATCACAAGTTATATTCCTTCCAAGACACCCTTTCGCCAGGATGGAACCTTATGCAAATGGAACACGTTCTTCATGTGTTCTATCCAAAAGGCCAAAAATGGCTAAGTCCCAAATTTTTCTTCACGTGGCGCGCACGTCCTTAGTTCTCCAAGAAGCCTTTTGAATTCTGCATTTTACGCTTCCTCTGGCCGTGTGCGCCTACATGCCCCTAAGATCTGGTAGCTACATTAGGGGCCCAACAATATTTTATAGTCTTGAAGAGTTATTATATCATTTCCATATATTCCTATTCAAATTAGGGTTGCCTATAACAATTCAATATATAAATATTTAATTTTTCATTATTATCTTCATCTACTTAAATAATTAGTACAGTGCAAAAGAAACATAGGAACACAAAATGTGTTAATCTACTTACATTTTGTTAGCCTCTCCTGATTTATGTTTAACAAAGTTGTTTCCTCTTTTAAATAAGTGTTTAGAGAGGTCTATTTTTGAACTACGATATCAAATATATATATACATACATTGATGATGATTTTATACCAAATTATGAATAAATTTAGTTTTCTTTTTTTTCAATTATATTTCAATAATCCTATCTTTTATAATTTTCAAATATCTCCTATTAATCCCCACTTTTATAATTTATGTTTATAGGAGCAGTAACTTGAATAAAATAAAATAAAGTTCTATAAAATGTGGTTGTTAAATTATGTAACTCTTGATGCTTCAAATCATGTGGGATCGCATGTCATAGTTAATATAAGAAACTTTAATTGTGTGTGTGTGTGTGTGTGTGTGTGTGTGTGTGTGTGTGTGTTAAATATGATGATTTTATTTTATCCAAAATGAAGGGGGGAATGTATATCTTTGTATGATGGGTAACATGAGTAAGCTCTCCTGTCCATAAGGATGCAAGACTCAACCTTTATAACTTTGACATACTATCAATTTAGAACGTGAATGTGGACTGAAAACCATCTATCTCCTAATACGATTGTCTAAAATATGTTGCAAGATAATATTGTAAATAAGAAAAAATATGTAAAATATTTTGTGATATGTTGTGTTGTCATGCAAATGTGCAACATGAAAATTTCATATTTTCAAGCATGACAACGGACCCCCGTGTCAAAATTTTGTATATAGGTCCCCCTTCAACACTTTCCCGAGTCATCTCATTCTATGTGTGAATCTTATCCCTATCCATTTATTATCCATGTCTATGGTCTCACCCTTGTCCATGTGTTGAAGAAGTGAAAATAATCTCATAATTTCCTTTTAAGGTAGTGTCTTTCAAGATGGATCTTTCGGCATGGTCAGGAATGACTATTTTTAGCCTTTCTAGGGTTGGTGCATAATCTTTAGAGTTGATTGTTAGGAAATCTATCATTTAGTGCTCCATTAATATTTATGATTTAATATTTACTTAGAGGTAAATATATGTGTGTAATGTAAATGTTAATATGAGTTGTTTATTAAACAACTCATATAACAATATTAGTTTTGGTGAGTTTCAATAGCTCACGTATTTAGGTGCTGAGAAGAGAGATTTGTGGGAGTGTTGTTGAACAACCTCCTTGTTTTTAGGAATGCATATTCCTATATATATGCAATCGTGTGATATGAATTAATACAAAGCATTATTGGTTTATCATTTGGTATCGGAGCTTTGGTTTGTGTAATGGAACAATAAATTGTTTGCAAGGGTGCTGATATTGATCCTTATCATGTGCAATAAAGAATGCTTGATCCTTATCATTTACGTGATGTCTACAACTGGTGATTTGTAAATATCTCCATCTGCAATTTGACTGTAGATCTGCATGCACCTTGGCGTGTTTGTAGTCCAAGCATGAGAGAGGAGATATATTGGCGTAGCTGTTTGAGTAGATTAGTAGTTTTATAGATATATTGAATATTGAAATAAAAACGTGGCTGAGTGTGATGTATTCACATTGTGTATTGATAGATCTGTGCAATCTATCAAAGATCTGACACCTGCAGATTGGTGGAAAAATCATACGCAGCTCGAGTAAACTGACTGTGCGTATTATTTTGAGGCTTGTGTTTCTGACGCCACGCTCCCACTCTCTTTACATCTGCTCCACTACTGGTCAGATCCTATCGACCCTCAAACCCCACGTTTCAATAAAGCTGTCAAGGAGGAATTGTGTCAGATTTCCTTCATTACACGTGCATCAAGAGCTGTAGCCTTCCATGTATTATTCCAAGTTTTGTTTTTAGTCTTAGCATTTCATGGTGTCTCCCTACCGCACCTCTTAGCATTCAAGCCTACACCAGTATCATAATCGCGCATGCAGCTGTGTAAGTGGGATTCGGTTTTCAAAGATCTGCTAAAATTCTTTATTGTATCCGCATTCTCCCTACATCCATTTGGATCTGTACACTTTGCATTGATCTCCAAATTACTCGGACTCAACAGTGTCAACCTCTGTATGCATCTTGACATTCTGCAGACCTGTCTCAGTGATCACTACATCTTCGCAACCACGGAAGTGCTCCACGTATATGCATAATCATGTCGGAGATACTCATTTCCATCCTCTGAGGGATGATAAATACTGGACACTTGCATTAGAGGTGATCTCCTCTTGTCAGACTGATCTACACTCAGAAAAACAGTCCTCTCCGGCTCCACTGGCATAATTTGCATTCTATAGTGAACTCAAACCGTTCGTTGCATGTACATCCATCTATTGAATTGCACTGGACAGCTGTTCAAGAATTCTACATTGGATGCTTCACATCACATCAAGATCGATGTTGCAGTCAATAGTAAGCACACTATTTTTTTAGTATTGTTTTTAGTATAGTAAGCAGTCAAAGGTGTATCGTTTGTCTTTATTCATTATATAGTCCTCATGGTTATAAGTTTTTATAACTTAATCCATATTCAAGTTTTTAGTATTTTGGTCTATGTTAATGGTAAAGTGGTAGTTCCCACTCAAAGTTAAACAAAAGATAAAGTGTATATATTTTTTGTCAAGTCGTCACTTGGTCAATGTCAACATGTCCATATAGCATTGAGTCTGTCTCCATTTTAAAATTAAAAAAAAAAGAGTCAAAATAGTTTTTGTTATTATCATTGTTATAGTCATTTTCATTTAAAAATTAATCTCAGTTTTTTAAAATTTTAGTCCAGTTGTCATATTGTCTTCTGGACGCATTTTCGGTTGAAACCGACGTCCATTTTGTTTAACATGGCTAAGTTGAATCGAATTGAAAAATTCGAAGGCAAATATTTTTACACATGGCAGGTGAAAACTCAGTTGTTATTAATCAACAAAGATTTGTGGGAGATTGTGGATGGAAAAGCAAAGAAACCAAGAGATGCAGAGGAAACGGCAATATGGGACATCAAAGATCGAAAAGCCATAGCAATCATTGGATTGGGATTATCTGATGCATATTTGCATCATATAGATTTGTCAAAATCCTCGAATACAATTTGGACTACACTAAATAAACTATTTGGATCGCAAGCAGGAAGCGCAGCAGTATCACTAAAACAAAAGTTGTTCGGACTCAAAATGGAGGAAGGTGACAACATGGTGGAACACATAAGTAAGTTTCATTCTGTATTGAATCAATTAGCTGGAATCAAAGTAGATGTTCCCGACGATGATGCAAAAGCAGTTTTACTTAATAGCATGCCTCGTAGCTATTCTAATATGGTCTTCACTTTGAGTAAAATCAATCCAAGTCTAGAAGACTTTATTTCTTCTTTGATAGAGGACGAAAATAGAACAAATAAAATTGAAATAGAAGAAAAAGCATTATATGGAACACTTGGTAAAAAGAGATACAGTCATTCTTTCAAGCAAGGTTCAACCTACCAGGATCCAAAGAAAAGGCTTATTTGTCACTATTGTAATGTGTCTGGACATGGAATAATGTTTTGTAAACAACGAGCTAGGGATCTGTTGGACGGTAAATTGAATAATAAAGCTTTTATTTCTGAAAATAGAGAAGAAGAAAGTGATTGGGAAGCAGGATCCAGCCATTCACATGATAGAGAAGTTACTGCTCAAGATAGTGAAGAAGACTTTCTCTTCTAAAAATAATGCATCCACTGGAGGATGGAGGCACAGGAGGCTGGAGGTCATTCAGCGACCTCTCGTCAGTCACCAACGACGGGGCCGCACGAAGCTGTGGTGATTGTGTGTGTGTGAGTTTGTTTTCTTTTCAAAGTTGCAGTTGATTTCAGTTGTGTGCAGCATAATTTTTTCTCAGTGTTCCTGTTATGGCTTGAATAAGTGAAATGTTCACATTGAGGGGGGGAACATGGTATCAATGTTCCATTTTCTCTTTTCATATTTGTAATTAGTGAGCGGTATTTCCTACATAATTCCCTAATGGAAAAGCATATTGGACAGATGAAAGCACAAAAGAAAAGCAGCATCATGATATTGAGGTTGTTGGCTGTCCTGTAAAACCATCCCTGTTGAGGTTGTTGGCTGTCCTGTAAAACCATCCATGTTGAGGTTATTGGTTGTCTTGTAAAACCATCCATGTTGAGGTTATTGGTTGTCCTCTAAAACCATCCGTATTGAGGTTGTTGGCTGTCTGGAAAAAACCATCTAGATCATGAGCACACACGGGCAGCACGCTGCAGAAGGAAGTGCAATTACTCTTCCCAATGTTCGCACTAAGGGGGGAATGTTAGGAAATCTATCATTTAGTGCTCCATTAATATTTATGATTTAATATTTACTTAGAGGTAAATATATGTGTGTAATGTAAATGTTAATATGAGTTGTTTATTAAACAACTCATATAACAATATTAGTTTTGGTGAGTTTCAATAGCTCACGTATTTAGGTGCTGAGAAGAGAGATTTGTGGGAGTGTTGTTGAACAACCTCCTTGTTTTTAGGAATGCATATTCCTATATATGCAATCATGTGATATGAATTAATACAGAGCATTATTGGTTTATCATTGATTTCAAGTAATTAATTCATAAAGGAGGTGTATTCATGAGCCGTGATATTTTTTCAAGGTATTTATGAATATTTTGGAAAGTTATGGAGGTTTAGGAGCAAGTTCACCAAAAACGGGTTTTTGAGATCAAAGGAACTTGCAACATGAAAGAGCACCTGAGCTTTAGGAGATGATTCTGAGAGCTTTGGAATGAGTTAGGAGCCAAAAATTATCAATGTAAATCTAATTCATTCATCTACATGGTGGTAATTTTATATTCTTCCCAAGCATAATGCATTTCATCCTTCAACTCATTCTTCGTAGGTACAACTGGTGATCACGAGACAAAGGGTAATTTTTGAGAGTGTTTCAATAATGATAAAGGCGTGAGAAAAATTCCATACTTCTTAAAATGCCATTAAAAATCAATTTCATATAATTAAGTGTTAACAAAATCATCCAGGAGCTAGAGATATGACATTTTCAAGTCATCACCCAAGGTACATGTTCAATACTTAGCCATTTTCTCTGGTGCCACATGGTAGCATGAGGTTGAGGAAATTTTTTTTCCCTCCATTTCAAATTTTCAAGGGGACAAGAGGTACAAAAAAATTTCTCCCCCCACCTTAAGCACCATGGACACCTCATGTGTCTCCGATGACTTCTTTTAGCTCCTTTTGACCATTTTCTTAGCCCCCTCTCCATCTCTTGTATGCGTGATAAGTGTCAACCTAGGATGAGGGTGAAATTTTGTGTCCCCATCATCCCTTTCCAAGATTAAAATGGAGACAAGAAAATTCAGCCCCCCTCCTTCTTTCCATCTAGTTCTCCATATGACCAAAAAGTGGCCCCCAGGTGCTAAATCTCAACCCCCCTCCTCCATCCTCTCCACCTGTGCATTAGTGACAAGTGGAAAGCTAGGGGAAAGGAAATATTTTGTGCCCCCATTCCCAATTTCCAAGGGGATAATGGGGAAAAACAATGTACCCCCTCCCTTAAGGTAGACAAGCCTATAAAAGACAAACTTAGCCATTTATCACTCTCTCCCCCATATTTCTCCATTAACACCCGAAACTCTATCAAAAATTCTCCAGATTCCTCTATTGAATTTTTATATCTTGAATCCATTTCACCATCCCTCCATAATATTAGAAAAAATATTTCTCAAGAAAAATCTCAAAAAACCAAGCTCCAAGCTCACATTTGCACCAAAATGATTATGCGCACATGAAAACAATAAAAACTCATATCTAAATAACCAGGGCATGGTTTGATGCAAGATTTTGTTTCTTCATTTAACATTTTTAGAGGACATTAAAACCCATATGATGTATTTTTCATGAATGGTACATATTTTTTCTATGAACAAACCCTCTTTTCCTTGCACCGGACTTTATAATTTAAGTTTCTCATGTTCCAAAGATCAGGTTGACGTGAAATTTCATATATGAGATAAAGAAGAAAAACCCACATCAAAAAATTTGATTTCATCAAAATATGAGGTGGGAAATTGCACCTTCAAAAATTAAGGATTCCATTAATGGTTTACATGGCAAGTTCGTGCCTAAAAGCCTCACTAGGAAAAATTTGTTTTTTAATTTCCTAGGGTTTTAGTCAGCGAAATATATTGAAAATTTTTAGTCAGCGAAATATATTGAAAATTTGACTAGAGCATCATGAAAAATTATGTAAACTTCTGAAATTTCATCCGTTCGAATCTAACACTAGGAAGTGAAGTTTCTATTTTTATTAAGTATCTATAGGAGATCCTACTAAAAATAGTAAACCTAAGAAAAATGTGCTTTCAAACTCTTCATTCCGTTCCCACATGTTCGAGACACTTGAAGATTGGCAAAACTAAAAAAAATGGTAAAAATGGATAGAATGGGTACTTATGGTGAACATACTAAAAATAGTAAAAGGGAAAAGTTTTTAAAGTGAATCTCATTGGAGTTCCCCTTCAGTTTATAAGTGTGTGGAAGGTCATCAAGGGTCAGTCTCCATCTCCATCTTCTTCGGTCATAATTTTTTCAAGTGTAGGAGGACATCTTTCATTATCTACATTGGTCTAGTGATCAAGTGCTTATAACTTCTTCAATCAATGTACTTAATGGGCTATAATTTTTTATCATTCAGAAGGAGGTTTCTCATTTTGTAAAAGAGTTTAAAGATCCAGAATTCATCGTTGCATTAATGGAGTTGATCTTCATCAAAGGAAAAGGAATCTTCATGCATGCTCAAAGCTTCTTATCTCCTCCATCCTCTCATTATCCCTCTTCATTCTCTCTCCTTTATAATTCTTTGTTGAGCATAATCATTGCATTTTTTCCTTTTCACTTAAGTGACATAAATTGAAAATTTTAAAAGTATTTTCTCTAAATTATAAGGTAAATACTTAATTTGTGTATTCTAATGGAAAATAAAAAAGTCACAAGTGGAATAGGAATGTGAAGAGTCATGTGGATGGAAAATGAGAAGACAATTCACATTGCTATAAATTGAAATGGCTCCTCCATTTCAAGGGATCTTGAAAGTTAGTGATTTTGGTAGCAATTGTGAATTTTTGTAGATTGATTGAATATTTCTACTCATCACTACACACGAAATAAAAGCTACATTTATTCTATTCTCCTTTTCTTGTATTCTTCTACTTCTGTCTTTATGCACTTCTTAAGCATACTGATCTGAAAAGAGATTTACATCTTTGATAGTTTTAATCTAATAACTTGGTGTATGAGGTTTTTTCTGTCTCGCTAAATAGCTTCATTATTTATTTCTTCTATCTTGAATGTTGAACTAATCTGGTTATTGGGTGTGAAATATACAATTGGCCTATTCATGGTAGTAGCCTTCCTTCCCTAATTTCTCTCCTTCCCCCTCATCACTGTGATTTCCTCTATTGTACCCAGTATAAGAAATTTTCCATAGGTTCAATGGAGTGTTCCTATGTGATCCCTGGCTTATTTTGGCCAACCCACAACATTTAGTTTAGGATTAGATTAGTCACATTCAATAATGGGAGCTACACCATTCAATGCAGAGGGGTGTAGCCCCATGAACGTTGGTGGAGACACTGAGTTTTCCCAACTGAATTTTTTTCTCACCAACATGTTGAAAAGAATCTTAGACCAATGAGAGGTTTGTAAGATATTGCATTATGATCTTATCAAATATTCTTCACCAAAATGATTTTAGAGCTTGACGTTGGGTATCATGAAACATGCCTTATGTTAATAAAATTACCATTGGTTCACTATATGCATTTCTTATTAAATTTTAGTGTTGGATGTAAGATATTTCATAAGGTTAGTACTACGACTTAAGAATAAACTAAGGAATCGTATATCATTAATTCCTATCGAATTTTCCCAGACCTCATGGAGTCATTTTTCATTCATAAATGAGCTACAAAATCATTATTGTATTACATTATGAAACCAACTCAAATAAGCCTCTTAAATTCACATTAAAATTTCTTATATGACTCTAAAATCCTCATTCACTAACAAATTAATCATATATTTACATTAGTTGTTAATTTTGGTTAGCAATAACACATAAAACTAATTGATATACCATAATCCTTGCATGTCGATGGATGCTACTATGGAAGTGGTACTTTTAACACAAAGGTGGATTGATTTCAAAATTAGTATGTTTTTCTTGATATACTTAGATAGTTATGTCATTTCTGGTGACAACACAATGGTTGTGTGTCTCCTACTAACATAGTGGTTGGTTTATTGTGGTAAACACATAGGATTTATCTATTAGCTTCCCCTCTCCTTCTCTATACATTCAAAAGAATTATTATTTATATAAAATAATCTCACAATAGTTGGAAGGTTTCTCTTCTTCTACAATTCTATAAGATTCATTTATTCAAAAATAGTAATATCACATTAGTTCTAGTAGGTTTGGTTTGTAGAAACATATAAATTGTAATATAGAATGATAGTTATGTCAATGGGAATGATTCCTTCTACTAACATAATATCATTAATATATATATTAATATAATTAAAATAATACTTAAAAACCATCCATGATAAAAAGTAAATTAAAATTCAGTAATCTAATTATAAATGTAGTTATAATAAAACAGGTCAACAAAAATAAATTAACATATCTAAAGTGTTATTACTTATAACAGTCTTTATGCCCTGAACTAAGTCACAAATTCAATGAATTTAATGAAATGTTCCGGTTGAATTTTAAATTTAATTAATACCTAAATAAATTTTATAAGAACAAGGAGATGTGAATAAATCAATTTACGGGGTTCACGAAGATGGGGATTTTAATTTAATCAGAGACATAGACATTTCTCTTTGTTAGAGGAAATATATATAACTTCATCATTATGTTTTTTTTATTTTTTTACTAGGCCCTTGAGCTTTTGATATGAAGATTCCTAATATTTGTAATTGAACATATCTCATAAAAATAGGAAACCTATTTTATCATTTCAAATCTCTACAATGTCCACAATCTCTTACTAGTTCTATCTAAAATGATTTGTTTCAACAATTTATTTATATATAATATTATAATTTTCTAACTTACAAATACTAACTCATACATATATAGTAATGAGAGTATTAATATCTTTTCCTAAATTATCCTTTTTATATAAATATTGGATAATGTGGTTATATATAATAAATGAGGAAAAGGGAACCCACCAACCTCTCATGGATGTAAACATATCAACAACTCCACCAACTCCATGATTGGAAACACATTAAATAATTCTAAACTATATAGAGACACACATTTGTTCAACCTCCATTCCATCTAGGCATATGCTAGTTCATAATTAAGTAAAACACCTACGAAAACATGAATTGTTACACCCACATTATTTATTCACACTTAATGAGTGTTTGGATTCTCATTGAAATAATAGGATATACATATCACACCACATAGAAAAATAAATTAATAGAAAATAAAATTGAAGACACATCATCTATGTTTGTAGCATCTAGTTTCAATCATTGCCACCTGATCATGAGCAACGTAAGTACTCTCCACCTCTAATAGAAAATATCTTTGGTTATAGTGATTTGAAACATATTAGTATTGGCCACTATTGTAATGTGTGACCCCTTCGATAAACTTGATGTCACTATTTTTCCTCCTTCCTTTGTTGTCTCTAACTTCCACTTGGTTTAGCTTAAATGACTATATCAATAAAAAAAGGTTCCCTTCTCACAATTTAACTAACCCAAAACACCAGTTATGACAACAAATATGCCCATTTATAAGAAAAAAATAACAATTAAAAAATAATAACTCTTAACTTTGACAATGACAACACTAATTTATTAGAAATATATATAAAGATAAAAACTATTAAAAAAACAAAAAAAGTAAAACTATATATAAACACACAAAAACTTTTAACACTAAAAACAAACTTAATAATAATATTGTACAATAAACTTTTTAATTTGTAAGACACTATTACCAAAAAAAAATACTAATTGACTTAGCACCTATAAAATATTAATAAGAAAAAAGTACCACCATACCACATAAACTAAATAACATAATTAAAAAATAAAAAATATTGTTCCATGTGGACTTTAAATAAATTTAAACTATTGACTTTTCAACATTAATGCTAAAGACTCATAACAAAACAAATTTTCCGATTAAGCCCTCAAAACCAAAACATGTATATGATTCTACAAACCAATTTGTCTCATAAGAGATAATCCTTTCTAAATGATAAGGAGATCTTTAATGATTTCGAAACTTAGAAAATCACTTAGATGGGTAAGAAGATTATTATGTAAATCAATGTTGGATTTTGACATTCAGTGTTACATGTCACATAAAATAAGGTGATGGTCTACATAATTTTATGGTTATCATTTGATGTGTCAAAATTTAATATGTACGTCAAAATAAAATTTGATTGGGACAAAGTCATTGTAAATTAGGAAACCATTTTTGATTCAGTGTTTATGCCACATTTCTCTATGTTTACTAAACCTTAACCTCTATCATGAAGCACATAACTACCACCGATGATGCCTCATACATTGTATTGAAGAAAAGGATGGCATTATCCTCATGTAAATGTTTGACAAGGCTAGGCTTCTAAAGGTCTATAGTGAGTTTCTTGATAATTTCACATTCAACAAAGGTATTGTTTATATGGATGAATATAAGGAAGGAGTTTATGATACCTATAGTGATTTTGGAAATGAAGACATTAAAAAAAATATAATACACCTTTAACAATATTAAAATACATGATCAATGCTTCTTTTATATATGAATGTTTATTATTCATGTTTATATTCTATCAAAGAGTGCAAAGGTTATTCTATAACTAAAATATTTGAGAAATGAGTATTATGTTCTCTCATTTACAACCCGTAGAATAATCCATTAATTTTTTTTAGGAGTATTTCACGTGTAACATTTTGATTTCAAATTCTTTTTATTTTTAAAATTTTGTTTTTCACAAGGTTTTTGCTTTGAAAAATTATTGTATACAAATTTTTTCAGTGTGAAATATTGTTTTATAGTAGGGTTTTGATCACAACTACAACAACATTGTAGAGTGGAACTTATATTAAATTTAACGAGATATTGGGGAAGTAAATTAAGTTAAAAGATATTTTAAAAATGTCGAAAGAGATATTTAACAAAATATTTTGTTACTTAAATCATTTTTATTAGTTAACCATGAGAGTCTAAAACAAATAAAAGATCACCTCTGGCTCTATTTTTGTATTAAAAGATCCTGGATCCCACTAGTGCACAATTACAACCATGTAAAAAATGAATTTCAAGCCCAACACTCAAGTTCTAGCTTTTTTACAGTGCTAATGTGTAATATGCTAACATTATATGTAATCTATATTTGTAATAAAATAAATAAAAAATAATTAAAAAAAAAAAAAAAGATATTTGTATTTTATCAATAAAATATTAAGATGCTTCTATTTTATTAATATAAATATGTTTTTTTTACTTTTTTCAGATATCAATGATGTATAATATTAATTTAATAATTTGTAAAAATAAATTTAAAATTAATTATGGCTGACTTTAAAGAGGTGTGTGTGTAAACACAAACACGTACACACACACACACACACATGCACACACACAAACACATTTATGATGGTTAATTTTGAACATGCAAGTCATTTTTACATTTAAATTATATTTTCATTTGTTAAGCATGATGGTCCTATTTAAAAAGTGGTTATATTTTGATGTGAAAGATTACTAAAAACATCATAATGCCTTGCAAATTCTAGCGATGGTGTTATTGAACATATATCACTATAGTGTAAATGATATGGTTGGAAAATAAATGTACTTTTGTAAAACCTTTTTTCAATTTTCAACTACATGATGGTATTCGAGTATATAAAAAACCATAAAATTATCCTCCCCTATATAAAAAAACACCACTGATCGAATCGTAAAAAATTTATCCATTAAAGGTATCGCCACTTTCTTCACTCCCATTAACACATTAAGGTCTAATATCAACTCTCTTAAGGATAAAATTGATGTCAATCTCCACAATAGTGTATATATGATAAATTTCTCTTGTGGCAAACCATACATTGGTTGAACCAGTAGATTGATCAAAAATCATATTTCCAAATATGATACAGACATAAAATGTGATCATATTGATAGATTATCATTGAAAAAGCACTCTCTTAATACGAAATAATCCATTTGTCTCAATTCCTCTAAGATCATTGTTTTAAATGATAATTTTATTAAACAGAACCTTTGTGAAGTAATTGAGATTATGCACCATGAAAATAATATTAATCATGATTCGGGTTGGTTCATCAACAACACTTGGAAACCTCTTATCTGTGCTCTTACTAAATGAAATATATTTTTGTCCTTATCTCCTTTTCTTACATTTTCTAAAATTAAAAAAAGTTAATTTAAAAAATTTAACATTAATTTTATACTATTATTAAATAAAAAAATAGAGCTCTGCTAGGGTTTTTTCATGCATTCGATTGCCATCTGATACTGTGTGAATTGTGCCTCCTTATCCTTCTTAGGGTTATCCCGACGATCATATCATAGTGAAACCCGACTATTTTCCCACCATTAACGTCGAAAGTTTCCTTTAAATGGTTGTCTCTTCTTCCATTGTGACGACTGTTGCAACTAAAAGAGGAAATAACTCCCAAGTGCACATGAAAGTTTCTTTTGAAAGTTTACAATGAGGTATGGACTCTGAATCCTCCCCATATGTTGTTATTTCTATTGAAATTTTGGATCCTGTGGTCAAATGGTATCAAAAAAATTACCTTATTGATTATTTATATGGCTTCATTCCCTCATAAGCCTACCTTCAAAATTGGATAAAAACCCATTGAGAGACTAACGATATCCTAGTTTCAGGCATCTATAACCTCACCAAGGGGTTTTATATTTTTCCTTTTATGAGCCATCTCATCTTCAAGCCCTCCTTCTTAAGGAAAATTATTGGTATCTGGGGAATACCTTGTTAGTGCTTTCTTGGTGGACCCTAGATTTTAGCCCCACCAGCTTGGTTTTGTTAAAAATTCATGTTTGGATTGAACTTCTTGGTCTTCCTATTTGTCTTTGGTATTTTTATAGAGATTATGAAACTCGTTGGTAGGGTGATTTTCCATGAACAAGAGTGTTTTCTATTTTCTTGTCCTAACATGTGTGTGTGTGTGTGTGTGTGTGTGTGTGTGTGTGTGTGTGTGTGTGTGTGTGTGTGTGTGTGTGTGTGTGTGTGTGTGTGTGTGTGTGTGTGTGTGTGTGTGTGTGTGTGTGTGTGTGTGTGTGTGTGTGTGTGTGTGTGTGTCGAAGTTAACCTTTTGAAATATTTGCAGGAGCACCTAGATATTCAAGTTAGGTCCTTGCGTATCTCTTAAAAGGTGGTTTATTTTAACCTCCCCAACATGTTTTTTTTCTATCAAGCCTCGTACCACTGTATTCATGATTGTATGCTACTAGCTCTTTCCAATCCAATAGTGTCACAACTTATAGCTTCCAAGCCCAAGGCTGACCCTCAGAATGATGGTTAGAATATGATAGGGAATAAGAAGGGATATGGTGTGAAACCCATCCAAGAGGTTTCTTCCACCCCCTCTCCTTCCCCTCCTTTGTCCAAGGATAAGTCGGGATTAGAGCCACTCTGCTCGTCGGTTTCCATCCATTACAAACCATTGCAGATTTAGGTTTTTCTTTCGAGTTCTGAGAATTCTTATGAATCTTGCTTCAAACATCTCTTCCTCTGTGACATGCTCTCGTAGTGCACCCCGAGAGGTTTCCCACAACGTGCGAGGGGATAATGGGGCCAAAAATAGATCCATTTATGTCGAGCTTTCTTATTCATACCATATTCCACTTGCCAATAATTTGTCCATTCTCTGACTTGGAGGATGGTATTGAGGACGGGCAAAGGGAGTTTGACATGTCTAGATTTTTCATGAGTTTCATCTCATGGAATGTTTAGGGTCTGATAGAGACATCCCTGTCAAAAATTCTTTATTCATTTAGCTTATCTAGCGTATTGAAAAATTAGATATTATTTGGCTTACAGAAAATTAAAATTTCTAGTTTTTTGGCTACAGAATTATCCAATTTTCATTGCCTTAGATTTCATGTATTTTCACATGCAACACATTGATGGTAAAGGTGGTGCTAGCATTTCCATTGTGCCAAATGTTTTGGCCTTAATCACCACCTTGGGCTAGGATCCTATTAATTGGGTTTTGTGGGTGATTATGGCTATTAATGATATTACTTTTGGTATGTCTTAATGTTTATGCCCCTAATGATGGCTTCTGAAAGAACAACTTTATGATAAATGGCTAGGTGATAACTTACCTCTTGCTTATTGGTTTAGTGTGTGGAAAATTTAATATGATAGAGCATTTGGATGATAAATTCGGCATCCTCCCTATGCGTTAGTGTGCCGGTGAGAGTGTATAGCATGGTATTTCTTTAAAAGTCGTTAGGGATTTTCCAATCTATTGCTCATATGGCGAAAGGAGTTTAAAGCCCAAGCTTGGTATACTTGGACCAATATTCGAGAAGGATATGATTGGGTTTTAAAATGCCTTGACCATGCACTTATTTCACATAAGACCTTTTTTTATTTTCACATGCAAGGCTCCTCTACTATCAAGGTATGGTCTGATGTGATTTTTTTAGATCACCACCCGATTACATTTAAGGTATCTTGGAGGGGGGGGCCTTTCAAAGTTCCCACTAATCCATTCTATCTTAATGTCACTTTGATGAGTCGTCCTTGGAGTGGTCCTACTCATTGCTCAGGTTTGGAACATGGTGCCATGTCTATAATTTTACAGTCCAACTATATCTCATGGTGGGAAGTGGACGATTCAACACACCACCCAGTTTTCTCTACCGATTTGGAAAGTAGGTGGCTTGAATTCATAAGTAAGCCAGTTCAGATTTGCACAAAGAATTTAGATAGATCTCGGTGTTAATGGAGGTCAATTATTTTGATATTCCTCTCCAAATTCAAACGGTTGAAACTTGACACAATCTCAAACTCATCGATTTTCATTCGGTCCATGGTGCTCAGATCCACTCGATGGTTGCATTGGCTTAAAGTGGGAGATAAAGCCTCTAAATTGATTTTTCAAATCCCTCTTCACCAAACATGCTCATCAACAGATCAAATCTATCTATGATTCGCATCAGTGGCTCACAGAGCTCCTATAGATCACTAAAGCTTTTGTCGAGCACTACCATCTAGTTTTTCAAGCTCAAGAGGTTTTGATTGAGCATGATGTTGCCTTGTAGAAATGTATTGCTGTGGTGCCTACTATGCTTTCCCCCAAAGAGTGGGCCCGCTACAATGCTCCACTCACCTTGGAGGAGCTCCATCCAACCTTGCTCTTCTTAGCTAACGACAAGTCACTCGTTCAGACGGGTTCCCATGTGCAAATTTTACAAAAGCCACTTGGTCTTTTATGGGACCTAATCTCCTTCATGTCTATAATGAAGCTCTTCAATGCAATTCTCTTGGCAGTTTCATAAATCAATGAAACATCAAGTTCATCCCTAAAGGCGGCGACCTGAGAGCAGATGAATAATTGGTGTCCCATCACCCTGATCAATGTTTCTTATAAAATTCTTGCCAAGGCATTGGATCTTTTCACATAGCTGATTTGTTGCCCAAAAAAAAATCGATCCCTGAACAAATTGGTTTTGTTAAAGGTTGGTACATTCTTGACAATCTTATAGTTGTGTAGGAAGGCATGGAATAGGCTAGGGTGTCTCTACAGAGGCCTTTATTTCTCAAAGTTGACTTCAAGAAGGCTTATGATCGTATTGAATGGCCATTCATTTTGGCCATGCTCAAATCACTTGGCTTTGGTGACTTCTTCAAATCAGCAATCAACACTCTATTTATTAATGTTTCAGCTCACCTTACCATTAATGAACATCATTCCACTGCTTCCAGCCTCTTTCGTTCTATCAGACAAGGGTTGCCCTCTTACTGCCAAGCCTTGTTTGTTCTTGTTGTTGATGCACTTTAGGGTATCTCATTACGCATCATGCAGCTCAAGGTCACATTCAAGGGATTTTTCTTCCTGATCATGCAATGTAACTCATCAATGGTCACTTTGTTAATGACTACTTCCTTACCATTGCCGAGTCTAAATAGAATGTTGCCAAGGTTTTTAACTGCCTTTATATGTTTTGTCTTTCCTTTGGATCCAACATTCAAATGAATAAGAATTTGGGCTATCGTCAAAGTTACTTACCTATCCCACATTGGTTTGAAAGCTTACTCCTGGAGATGGACTCGGTCGTGGCTGAGAAATTCAAAAATTTTGTACATCCCTATTCGCCTTTGACAACAACTCCTCCACATTGTGGCAATATGTTTTTAACATAGTGGAGCTTAAGGTGGCTTGGTGGTCTTCCAAACCTTTATCCCTGGCTGGTAAATTCCAAGTTTGTACTAACATTCCTTCCGCCACCCATGCATATTACTCTACTTGTTGGTTCCCTTATTGCTCTTCATTCGCCAAACTTTCCAAGTTGTAGGAATTTTTATTGTGGAAAATCTTCGGCTCAAGTGGCTTTCACAGAGTGGCTTGAGAGGTCTGTTTTCACCCTCGTGAGTAAGGCGACATACAAATCATTGATGTATACTGGAAAAGGGTGGCTATTTGTTCTAAATGGGTGGTTCGATGTTTGATAGGTAACCAGACTTGGAAAATCTTATTGTGACATTGCATTGCATCCAGAGCTCCATATGGAAAGAAATGTTTGTAATAATATCGGGTTGCATACCCTTATTATCACTAAGGTTTCTGTCAAAATCATTGGAACTTTTTTTTCCAAAAGTATCTGGAAAGCTTTTGAGAAGGTCAAGCCATGGATGTGCTGGATTGGTGATGGTTTTTGCATAGGGATTTCTTTTAATTCTTAGAATCTTTGGTGGTCTCATGTCATCACTGATGATAATCTTCCACTTGCGGAAACTCTGGGCATCAAAGCTCTCCAACTTTCTTGCAAGGGCATTCATACCGTTCAGTATTTGGTTACCTACAGAGATTGGGTGCCTTTCCTTGAGCTTAAATTTAAATTCAATCTTTCTAATTTGTACCTCCCCTCAATATATAAAATTCAAGAACTTATGCCAAATGTTATGATCCACAAACTGGGGCTTAAAGCACTGGAGTCTTGGTGGCGTGATTGGCGGTGGAACAAGGACATTTATTTCCTTCACTACAAGGCTAGAACAACCTACCATATTTTTATCCTACTCTCTCCTGCCATTGACAAGATCAATACTCGATGGGGTTTACAATCTTCACATTCCACTTGTCTTTGTTGGGTTTCCCATACTTGGAATTCTCTTCTTGAGCCCAAAGTTAATCAATTCCTTTGGTGTCTAGTCTATCAAGGTATGTTTGTGGGAAAACATCTCAGTCACATCAGCATCCCTAATTCTAAATGCACCTTTTGTTCCTACCTTGAGTTGTTTAAACAAATATTTTGGGCATGTTCTTGTTCCCAATCCATATGGACTTGGATTCACTCCTTATTCCAGCCTACCATACTAAATTTTTTCATTGGCGTCTGGATTTATTTAGATATTTTAGTCCTTGGCCTCATTATATTGATACTCTTTGCAATTTTTCCGTGGATATATTTTTTCATATTTGGAAATCTCACAATGATTTAATCTCCAAGCACGATCAATTTGTTGATTTTTTTCCACTAATGACAAAGTGGTGATACTGTGTATTGTTCAGATACATATTCAAACTCAAGTAGTGAAGTTTTCCTTATATTTTTCTCATTTACAGGAGCTTCTAGATCACTGGGAGAGTGTTCCTTGCACTATGAATCAAGTCCCGTCAAATCCTTTTCCACCACCACCTCATCCTTCACCATCGTGATGGCCACCACTTGCGGGACTGTGTCGTAGAATCCTCTCATGTAGCCATCATTTTGCCTCTCCTCAGGCACACCTTTTAGCTCCATCCTTATCTAGACCTAGCTAGAGCTTGCCTCTGATAGGGAAGGGTGTTGCTAATTCTCAGTGATGGGGATCTTCGCCGTTAGGCATCCAAACTATATTTGGATCACCTCCCCCTAGATAGGGATCTATGGTTCCTTTACAAAATCATATGTCAGACCATGATGGTTGGCAGGTGGATCCTCCCTCAGCCAAGTCCAATAGTGGAGTGTTTATCCCTCTTTGGGGGGACCCTCCTCCTCTTGGTGTTGCGACATGTGCTTGATTCTAATGGTGTGATTTGTTCCCTATGCTTTCTGTTGGAACTCTAGGCATTTTGATGTAGCCCATGTGGCATTTTATATTTTTTTGTTACCCTCGTGTAATTTTGTGGGACCATGCGTTTTCCGGCCACCGTTGCTAATGTATCTCTCTTTATTTTAATTTAATATAAAGGGCATTTCTAATAGTAACAAATAGTATTTCGCTAACTAAATTTCATGTAAATATATTTTTCTCTTTTTTATATGTTATTTTAGTGATTTTTCAATCTAATTCCCTTATTTTCAAAATTATATATTTATATATTTAAATATTCTCTTTTCCTTTAAATTCTCCTACACCAGCCGACTTTGAAATTTATTGTAAAATGTTAAATTGTACATATTTATATTATCTTAATTCAAAAATATTTCTATAATCTTAATATTTCCTCCCTGATGATGGGTCTAGTTTTTTACCAGAAACGTCAGGATCCATAATTCTAATACATAGTACTCCAAACAAATGTGATAATGTCAAATTGTGAAAATATAAAATCTTCAAATCTCTCATAATGCTTATCTAAAATGATTTTTCTCTCAATAAATTATTTACACACAACATTATATTTTTTCTAACTAACAAATACTAACTCACACACATATAGTAATATGATTACTAGTATTATTTTCCCCACAGAAATAATTGTAAGAATTTATTAACTCCCTAAAAACACTTGAACCAAAACTCTTTTGAGTTTCTTGTTGGGTGTAATAAGAGGAAATAATGGAAAGATTATGTAGGAACATCCTCCATGATTCTTGATAATGATAAAATAGGTTAAATAAGCCCTCTTAAGGAAAGAGCATGTAATATGTCTTTGTAGTTATTTTCCCTCAAAAAAAATTCGATTTTGAAGTTTTAATTTTAATAATTTCTTTGTAATGTAATTCCTCTTCTATATATGGTAAGAATGAAAGATAGGTGGAGCTAGTTGTTAATGAGTTGATTAAAATATCCATTTGGTATGTAGGAAGGAAATTATTTGTCATAGGTTGTTGATTCAATCATGGAAATAGTCTTAGTTAGGAGGTATTTCCTTTCTCCATGCATGTAAGTTGAGGGAATGTCTCAACTACATCCTCAAAACTAGGATTAAGTCAATTTTAGAGAAAAAAATAATGCATTATGATAGAGAGAGTTTGAATTACATCAGGTGTGTAAGTGAGATATTCAACTATGAAAAGGAGTTAGGTGAGTTGGAAAAATTATTCCTCATGGAGAGGAAGAGAATATTATTCAAGTTTGTGATTTTGAGACTTTTTTATGAAGGGAAAAACTGTATTTTGGTGTTAAAATTGTATGTTTGCTTGGTAGTTGTTTGATGCATGTAATGATATGAAGGGAAGCTTAATTTGTGTGTGAATAAGGAACTATCACTCAGAACTATTCGTTGATGTGAATTGGAAATTAACCACTTGAATGCTTTTATAGATGGATTGATACTAGCTCAAGGAAAATACTATGACTGTTATTGTGAATGCTTGATTTGGTAATGTACTTTCTTTTGACATGTAACTGCTCAACCCCTATACTTTGATAAATTGGAAGGTATATTGAGTAGTTGAGAATTATTTTTGTGTGTATAAATTCGTTCTTATAACCCAAGGATACCAGTATACACTCAAGAAATAATTTTCATAAGACTTAAAAGTATTTGGTAGAATGGCTAACTGTGAAAACTGGATCTGTGCAAACCGGTCTAGGTATAACATTCATAAATGTTTCATATGATCTCAGAACAAGCTGAAATTTTAAACATAGGACTATAAGATAATTTTTCATCTAGTTATAAAAGGGTTTTCTTTGATTGTCATTTTTTTGAGATATTATGTTTTTTAATAGTGGGTATGAGAATGTATGCAACTTGTTTGACAAAATGTCCACCTAAATAAATCAGCATAACTCACACATTTTAAGGAGTTAGATCCTAAAATGTTATAGGCATGGTAATGAGGTATACTTTGAAATTGGGTTTGATTAATTTTTTATGAAACCAAATATTTTGTGAGATATGCGTGGCTGAATGCTACAGGTCAGCAATGGGTAGAGTATCAAGAAACCAATTTTGATGACCATGGTCAAAGAGTTGGTAAGGGGCCAAATTTTTTAGTTGGATGTATTTAACATAACCTACCAAATGTGAATGGTCTCATGAATCCATTGAAGTATGACTCCATTGTGAGGGTAAAGGGTATCCAAGAGGTATGTATGTCAAGAGAGCTCATAAGTGGATTTTTAAAGCATGAAATTGACTTGGATGTGAGGATAGTCTTGCACATTCATACGAAATTGGATCAGTGATTAGAAATTGATCAAATATAATCAATTTATCTCAAGGGAACTATTCTATTTAATTGGATTTCATATATCTATGAGCATTACTATGGCTGGTTATAAGGGATAAATGTAACTCAAAGTGTTTAGAGCCTAATAAGAGTGCATAGAACCTTTTGAGAATGATCCTTAGAGTAGGGGAGAGTATAAGTCAGTCTAAGGAAAAATTTGAACTCTTGAGAAGTAAAGAAAAACATTGTGAATGTTAAATCTGAAATCATGATATAGTGAAGTTCAAGTTCATAACCCCTGCACCAAAAGACATGACTATCCTTTGTTAACACCATAAAAATTTTAGTTTATAGTAATTTTTAGAATATTATTCTTAAGATAAAATGCAAAATATTATTGCCCATCACATATTTTTAAAGGTGGGGTGATAATTTTCATGCATACTGAATTTGTGAGACTGAATTTATAGTTAAGTACTTGTATAGTTTATCCAAAAAGGTAGAAATGCACAACTTCATGTATGCTAAATTTGGTAAAATTAAAGAGTCGGGACCATATAATTTGACCAAGACTAGACCCCAAATCCTGACCTAGTTGTATGGTTTTAGAAAGAGATAGAGAATGTAAAATATGAATTGTGTACATGAAGCATATAGGTTAATTACTCCTTTTATCAGATAATATTCCCAGGATTGATGATAGAAAAGAATGAAAGGATAAAAAATACACATGAGAAATAGAGAGATAAAATGATTAGATTATAAATTTGAGATTTTATCTTAGAAAAGGAGCATGATCAAACTTGGCATTATACAAGAACAAGTTACTAAATTTTAGTCTCTACATTCCCCCCCTTTAAGTGTGTAATTGATAATTACACACCTAAAAGAAAACATATTTGAGTGTGCACACACACTTTTTCGTTGATTAAAAGTGGTTATCGGGTGTGTTGGTGTTGGAATGCTCCATGATGGAATGTGTAACAAAAAGTGTAGTCAATTTCTATGATAGAAAATGAACTTCAATTGGAAATATAGATAATTATTATAACTTTGAAGTTTGCAAAAAGAGAAATTAAAGAGAAGAAAAAAGAGGATGAATACACCTATTCATTTTATGGAGGAAAGATCTCTTTTTCATGTCATGCCTTATAGACTTGGAATTGGTGTAGAAATGCTAGAGGATTGGGGTGATTAGTCCTCAACTTTTTGCTATAGGAGAGACTAAAGTGTTGATTACATCCCAACATGGGAGAGAGTGAGGAGAGAATACAAAGTGATCATTTTTAAAATTTTATAAAGAGGAAGGTATATACTAAAAATAACCCATATGCTTCAATTCCTTCCTATAGACACAAAATCATGCACTTGGGTACATTTCTAAGTCCTAAAATAATACTTGCATTCATGTGATTTCTAAGAAAGGAAACTAGTAATTCACAGTTATATATGGCATGTCTTATTTGTTTCATAACTTCTTTGTGGTATTCTACACCCTAGAACCCAATCAATACTTTACTTGCTTATATTTTATGACTCTAGACACCAGCACTTAGTCAGGACGCCAGTGCACAGGTGCCTCCATCTCCTATGGGTTTCTTTGACCCTTTTATACCTTACTCATTTCTTTTGGTTCTCTTTTATCTTTTCAAAATCTTATTTTATTATGGGCCAACATTCTAGTTTTCAATAATGAAATTCAACCAAGGGAATCATATAAATACAAAGCTATGTGACCAAAATAAAGGATCAACCTCTAAGTATCTATTATCATCACCTAAGGTTGCATCCAAAGGTATCTAAGAGCATCAAATCCATCCATCTATCATCCATTCAAATGACAAGGGACAACATTTTCTACATACACTACATAGGAAGGGGAAGTTCATTATTCCATCCACACATCTATTTACATTGGTACATCTAGCTATCGCATGTTATCAAGTGAATTTACACAAGGGCTTCCTAGGGCACGATTCTCTCACACATGCACAAGAACTACATGGAGTATAAGATGTAGTGTAGTGATCGATCATAAGTTAACTTAGTCGGGTGACCGTCAGGGTCAGTCTAAATCCCCATATTACGTATTTATTTTTTGGGATTTGATATAGTTTGAAGGTTTTACTAGTGAACATCTCTTTTCAAGTTACAGGTACATTTTTCAATCAAGGTGTGATATACAGGAGACCAATAGAGACACTTGTGTGACCCTAGAAAAATCAAATTCTGACCACTTTCACAGTCATAAGAAGACTCTAGCACCTAGGTTCTCATGACTCAATCCACGTGTTCTGGTCTGACCTTATCCAATCACTCCATATTTTATAGTGCATGATAATGACATAGTTTACTTTCTGTTAATCTTTTTTTACATTATACACCAGTCCAAGATCAGGCACAAATCAGCTAACTCATTATTTCCCTATCTTGCACTTAGGGTGTCATATTTATCTAGCTTACTGCTTTTGTTAAATCTAATTTAGCATTTATTTATCATATGTAACTTTGTAATTAGGTTTTATACAAAATTTATTTTTGTTAAATCATTTAGTGAACCCAAATTTGAATGCTCTCGGATCACTACTATTGGTGCCATTATTGAGCCTGCAAGATTTTACCCTAATTTTCCTTCATTTTGCATGCTCTGAAATGTTTTTCTCTCAAATTCATGGTCTATAACTTTTCCCCTCTTGCTTGGATGCTTCAAAGTGCTCAAAAACTTGTTATTTTTCCCTAATTTGAAATAAATTTTCATGTGTACCCTCTTTTGTGCCCTAATTTTTCCAAAATCTGTGGGCTCTACATTTTTTCCTTTTTTACCTGATCGTGGAAGTTTAAATTTAATCGATTTACACTTGTATTCCATTAAAAATCCAATTATATGATCAAAAATGATTTGAAAACATGTTTCAGTTGGTTCAATTTTGATAAATTTGTCTTCCTTAGCGAAAAAATCAAATTCTAGGGCATCCCTAGCATTTTTTGTGTTTTGACGGTCAGACAGGCATCATTTGCCCGTCAATTTCATCTTCAGCATTCTATGGTATCACTAGCAATTTTTGCGTTGTTTGATGGTCATACGGGCATCCTTTACCTATCAAATTTTAGCTTAAACATCTTCCCATACGTGGTAGTTAGCAAAGTCAAGATAGCGGAGCTATGGAGGCACGGTGGAAACATTTCCTTTGGTTAAAAGAAGTTAAGGTAAAAAATTGGAGCTAGGCCCTTGGTGAATCAGAGGTGGACACGTGTCATGTTTTCATCAAAAGCGGGAATGGAGGCTAGCGGGAGACTTAGAATTTTTTTGCTTTTTGGTGAAAGGGGACAAAAGTTGTGAAAAGGGCCACGGGTTTTCCAGGCCAAATAGAGGGTGACACGTGGCAGTCAATGGCAGAGGTGTGAGATGGCGGAGGAAATGTCAAAAATTTTCCTTCACAGAATATGATTAAAATGTGAAATGAGAAGCATTTCCCCTCATTAGGTCATATGAAGATGCGTGTCAAGCTCATTTTTGGAGGGCAGAGCCATGGAGGAAAATTGAAATTTTTTCCTTTTTCCAAAAAAGGCGGAAATGTGTAGAATTGGTCCATGATCCCAATGGGGCCCACTTTGGGATAAGTTTCAGGATCATTTTCATAAGGCGAAGGTGCATGGATATTTTAGAAAATTTTCCTTTTTCCAAAAAAGGTGGAAATATGTAGAATCGAGCCACGATTCCGATGGGACCCATATTAGGACACGTGTCAGAGCCAAATCTCAAGGGCGGAGGGGCAAAGAAAAACGTCAATTTTTTTACATTTTTCCAAAAGTGTTAAAATATCAAAAAGTGATCCTAGGACAATGTCCAATCACATTATGACATGTGGAGGGCTCAGATTAAAGGGAGAAAGGTAGATTAATGGTAACTGTGCATTTTTTAGTTTGACTGCCATTTTTGCTCCAAGAAGTGTGGAAATGTGTTTTTTGCATCGATTTTGATCAAATTTTTGACAAATTCATGTCGTTTGTGCCTGTAAGGACCAATGTAATCAGTTTTGAGGATCAATTTGAAGATCAGAGATGTTTTTGAAATGATTTTTTTCCCTAAAACGTCCAAAAACGTAAAACATCAGATCCAAAAGTTACAGAGGAAAATTTGGAAAGTGTAAAGGTGAAATTATGAAAGAGGAGCATGCTGTATGAAAGAAGGAGGAAAAACATGCTCCTAGTTGAAACTATGATGCAAAATCTTCAATGATTTCCCTTTTTTCAAAACACTTGGCAAATTTTGTTGCAAATATGTTAAACGCCCCTGTTTGTGAATCATGATGGAATTTTGTAACAAACTTGATGCTTGGAATATTATTTTCTTGGGAAAGAAGGTGTTGATGCAAAATCACAGCACCCCTGGTTGCAGATCAAGTTTCTAGATTGATCTCTTAGGCATCCAGTGTGATTGCATAACATCGAATCCTTCTCCAAGTGTGGGACTTGAAAATGAGAAGGATTCTCCAGAGAAAGGCTGGTTCCTATTCCTCTGTTCAGATGCACCAATGAAATGCAGAGGTTTACCCAAAAAAACTAATCTAACTACCAAGGAGACAGGGAGAGAGAAATGCATAAAAATAAACCTAAGCTAGGGAGGTGATGCACCGAGGAATGAAGAACATAAGTTTTGCAAAAATAAACACAGACCATATAGACGCAATACCACACCACGCACAGGTAACCGAAATGCAATGAGAGATCAAAATGACAACAATGAATACATGAGAGGATTTAAATTTAATCACAGACATATATATTGCTCAGAGAATCGATTCAATACATTACAGTGGCTAAGAGGCAACAGTGGCATTACAGTCCATGTGGGAGGCTTGAAAACTCCACGAATTCTCTTACAAGCAGGAGAGAAGGGAGGAATTGCAAAACAAGAATGTCCAACCCTTAGAAAGAAGCCCCTCCTTACAATTTATAGGAAGAATGAGAGAGAAAAGAGAGAGGAATTCGAAATCTACCCCAACCACCTCCTGAATGCATTTAACTCATCTCATCATGGCAGAAGCGACAGATCCTGGCGAAATGGCGGGCTGCCCAACAGGAGCGGTGAACTGTCTGCTGCATTAAAATTGTTTGTTGATGCATCACTTCTGTTTGGTTATTCACGCTGGAGGTGTTTCTTGATTTTCATCCTCCAAACTGAACCAAAATGCAAGATTGACCTTGGAAATGTGTAGAGAATTTTACCAGCTTTCCATTGATATAAAGAGCGCGCAAATCCGAGCTCTGGATCAAAAGTTATGGCGATCTGAAGATTTAGGGCACGGAACAGATGAAAACGGATTTTTGAAATTCTTCCCGCGCTCTGCCACTTGGATGACACATGGCAAGCTCTGATTCACTGAATAATTCTCTCTCCTCTACCTTTTGGTGGGATTTCGTTTGAAACTTCCTCGTGGGCCCTTAAATGGGACACGTGGCACGATCCTATTTGTTCGGCTTGGTGCTCGAAAATTCACCCTTTGACTTTTCTGACCTTTACTCCTATGAGGACACGTGGCAGCTTTTGATTAGTCCGCGGTCCTGCCAGCTCTTTCACGCCCTTCGCCTCCATTTGTCCCAGATGTTCCATTTGATTTTGGGCCCTTTGTGCTCATTTCGGCCGGTTCAGGCATTTCGCGTCCATTTGTCCCAGATGTCCCATTTGATTTTGGGCCCTTTGTGCTCATTTTGGCCGGTTCGGGCATTTCGCGTCCATTTGTCCCAGATGTCCCATTTGATTTTGGACCCTCTCGACTTATTTCGGCTGATTCGGACATTTCGGGCATTTTTGGCCCGCTTGTCCCACTTGATTTTGGACTGTATGGCCCTTTTTCGCCCGGTTCGCGCCTTTTCGGCCAGCTTGGCACGAAGGCGACCCTCATCAGCAGTTTGCCAAATTTTTTTCTTCTCGACTGGATCGGCTTTTCGCACTCGCCGCGTACTTCTGTCCCACCTGTCCCATTTTCTTTTGGACTGCCTGTGCTCATTTCGGCCGAACCGGTCGGTTCGGGCATTTTTGTCCCAAACGTCTCGAGCAACACTCAGGACTAGGACTTAGCTGATTTTTGCGATTTTTCTTGGATTGACTTATTTGCCTTTCTACAACTTTTGATGCATGTTATCGAAATTTACCCTGGGGGGGGGAATTTTGACAACAATTTTGACGATTCAGCGGGGTCACCTGCCTGCTAGGTAGAAGATCAGTGGCCTTTTAGCAATCCATTGGGCATGGAGTTATAAGCAATAACCTGAGACAAGCCTGATACTGCAACTTCTTCTCCAGCAACACTCTGAACTGTAGAAAATGACCTGAGAGCAGTGAAACCTGTGCCAAAGCACTTAGGGAAATAGAAACCTAAATACAACAGGACAATGTGCATACGCACTTAGAGGAATTAAGGGAAATCTAAACTAATATTTACAAGGGCAAACCTTTCTTAGTAGCAATGTTTAAGATAGACTCCGTTAACTGGAATCTGAAGTTTCTCTCCATCCAATGCAGACAATTGGAAGGCATTACTTTTTTTGCATCCCGTGACCATGTAGGGACCACTCCAGATGGCATCAAACTTGGAATGCCTTCCTGGTTTTGCCCGATCTGCATCCCATTTCAGAACTAGGTCCCCTTCCTGGAAGGTCCTTGCTCCAGCTCTCTTATCAAACCATATTTTTACTATGGCCTGATCCTTCTCAATCATCTGAACTGCATGTTCTCTGATTTCTTCTATTTCTATCAATTTTGCATACCTGACCTCCATTGGTTCGAATTCAGATAACTCGAACTGCTTCATGATCTCCAAGGCTGGAAATTCTAATGATATAGGTAACACTGCCTCTTTCCCATAGACTAACTTGTAGGGAGAATTACCTGTAGACCTCTTTGGTGTTATTCTGTCAGCCCATAACGCTGATTTTAGCCTTGTATGCCATGTTATTTGATTTTCATCTAGAGTCCTTCTGATGATTTTTAGCAAATTCTTGTTTGTGGACTCTGCCTGTCCATTACCCTGCGGGTAATAATTTGAAGAGGTGCTCAAATATATTCCATTCTTGACAGCCCATGCTGTAATTTTTGAACCTATGAATGCTAATACATTATCTGATATGATGGTGGTTGGCACACTGAACCTGGTTACTATTCCTTCATAAAAGTCTAGTATGCTAGACTCACTTGCTTCTTTGAGCGCTACTGCTTCGGTCCACTTGGTGAAATAGTCTGTCGCTGTAAGAATCCACTTGTGGCCTTGACTTGAATTGGGATTGATGACTCTAATGAAGTCCAATCCCCACTGCATGAATGGATGATCTACTGAAATTGGACAAAGGGGCAGTGCTGCTAACCTTCCCTTCCCTGTGAAGAATGCACATTTCTTGCATTTTTTGACCCATGAATAGCAATCATTGAATATAGTAGGCCAATAGTAACCAGCTTTCATGGTTTTGAGAGCTGTTACTCGTGGGGTAAAATGGCCTCCTGCCTCCCCGTCATGGAGCTCTTGTAAGATCCTCCCAATCTGACCTGTCCCAACGCATCTCAATAGAACACCGTTGATGTCTTTTTTAAACAAGATACCATCAACAAGCACATAAGGAACTGCTTGTAGTCTGAAGTACCTTCTTTTTGCTTTGCTCATTTCTGGAGGGCACATGCCTGTCTGTAAGAAATGTATCATATTCTGAGTCCAACAAGGAGTAGACACATCATCATTTTCCTGTTTTTGATCATCTTGTAACAGCAGGAAAGCTTCTCTTTCATTACCTGTTTCAACTTGTCGACTTAAGGCAAGCTACTCACATAGTCCCTTCCCACGTACTAGTTTGGTAACCTTGATCTTGATGTCATATTCCATGACACGGGTTATCCATCCTGCATGTTTCTCATTCAGATCCTTGTTCAGAAGGAAGTCCTTAACCCCAGCATGTGAGACTAATAATTGGATCTTGTTGTTTGCGACTAGGTGCTTGAATTTCTTTAAGCTTCTGATTACCACAAGGACATGCTTTTCAATGAAAGAGTACCTAGTTTCGTATTCCTCCAAACCTTGACTGAAGAAAGCAACTGGTTGTTCTAATCCTCCTTTGTTTTGTTGTACCAGGATTGCAGAAATCGTTTCCCCACCACCAAAGGCATATAGCACGAAGTCTTTGGAGAAGTCTGGATTGACGAGAGTTGGAGCTTGAGATATAGCCTCTTTGATTGCCTCAAAACTTTCCTTGCCTTCAGATGTCCACTTAAATGCCATGCTCTTCTTTAACATCAGCGTTATTGGCTTCACAAGAGCAGCAAAGTTTGGGACAAATCTATGGACGAAATTGATCCTTCCCAAGAAGCTTTGAAGAGCCTTCTTGTGACTTGGCAATGGCAATGCTTGAATTGCTTCAACTCTTTCTGGGTCAGTCATCAACCCCTCCTTTGAAACAATATGGCCTAAAAGCTTTCCCTCATGAGCTAAGAATATGCATTTTTTGGGATTCAATGATACCCCAAATCTTCTACATCTCTGAAATACTTGCCTCAAATGACAGAGGTGATCCACTGCACTTTTTGAGAATACAGTGATGTCATCAAGATATATCAAAACTATTTTATTGATCAACCCCTTGAATGCCATATCCATTGCCCTTTGGAAGGTGGCTCCAGCATTTGATAGCCCAAATGGCATTTTCTTGTAGGCATAGGTTCCCCATTTGGTGGTGAAAGCCGTCTTGAATTGGTCATCTTCTTTCACCATCACCTGATTGTACCCTGAGTAGCCATCTAGGAGAGAGAATCTCTCTGAACCGGATACTACTTGCAATATTTGTTCCATTGAAGGAAGCGGGTAATGGTCTTTGAGAGATGCCCTATTGAGGTCTCGGAAGTCCACACACAACCTGATTTCTCCGCTCTTCTTCCTGACCGGAACCAAGTTCGCAACCCAGCTTGAGTGCTTGATAGGGAATATAATGCTTGCCTCGATTAGCTTGTTAAGCTCTTTCTTCATTAGAGGCTCAATGTGAGGGTTGACTGGTCTCTGCTTCTGCCTGACGGGCTTAGCATCTGGGTCCAATTCTATGGTATGTTGTGCCAAATTTGGATTGAATCCTCTTAAGTCTTCATAGCTCCAAGCGAAGACATCTGGAAACTCTTGGCAAAGTTGTATGAAATTTGATTTCTCCTGTTCGGTGGCCACTTTGCCAATTTGAAGTGTTTTACCTTCCCCAACCGGAATTGGCTCCGAATCTTCTCTCTTGACCTGTATGTTTTCCTTTTCCTTACGAAACTGGTCATTAGGGTTGAAGATAGACTCCAATGTTACCAAACCCTTAGGAAGCTTGTTTGTCCGCAGCTGTACTACTTGATCCCCATACTGCTGTTCTAATCTGTCCTGATTCCTAGCCAAAAATTCAGCTTCTTCTTGCAAGAAATTGACGATCTGTTGATCGTTCTCAAACACCTACCAGCTTGTGTTATTATCTGGAACTGCTGGCCTTACAACCACATGGATGAGTGGCTGAGTTTTTCCTCTTCTGATGTTGTCAACCACATCAAACGTTGCTCCAATTGCTGCGAGCCTATCTGCGGCTTCATTTCCTTTCCTGGGTATGGACACAATGTTGAAAGCTTCGAAATCCTCAATGAGGTCCCATACCCTATTCTTGTAGCTCCTCAGCAAGTCGTTCTTTGTAGCATGTTTCCCCCTAACTTGGTTGATGATTAGCTCGCTATTGCCAAACACCTGCAAGTTCTTTATGTCCTTTTTCCTGGCCCAATGAAGTCCATGAATCAATGCTTCATATTCAGCCGTGTTGTTCAAATAGGAAAACTGGAAACGGAAAGCTGAAAAATATTTGATGTCCTGTGGTGAAATCAACACTGCGCCGCCTCCAGCACCTTGTCTGCTTCTCGAACCATTGAAGAATAATCTCTAGATTTTGTTTTCATCTCTTTGTTCAGGCTGGATGATGTCAGGAATGGGTGAATTATCCTCATGTATACAATACACGCCTAATTCAGATTCTTCAATTTCTTTGTATGGGTCAAATTCATGACTTTTGTTTGCCCATTCATCCAAAGTTAAATCAGGAATTCCCTCGACCTTAGTACCTGTTTCTAGATCACTTGAACATTCCTCCTGATCAAAAGTTGAGCAATTTGCATTGGTAGGGCCTGGTACATAAGGCTCAATATGGAAATTGGCAATTGGTTCTGACATGATTGTTGCTTTGGCTCCATACCTTGTCCTAAAAATCATGTGTGACCAATCTGCAGATAAATATCCACCGATTTTCGCAGTGAAGTCTCTTGATAGACACAACGCAAAGAGTGGCTGGAAGGTCAATCACAGATACATCTTGCAAAACTGTAACATTAGGACAGGAATGTAGTGTTAGACTTAACTCCTTGATGACTCCAACAGTCCCCACTGCCGTTTCATCTAACTATACAACTCCTTTCAGTACTGGCTCATATTTCAAACCCAGTTGATCTGCTATTTGCTTTGGCATCACCGAACTACTGGCCCCTGAATCCAACATGCAGTTGTGCATCAAGTGATTTCCAACAATCAATGAAACATAGAAAGGCGGAGGCTTAAAAAATTTTCTTGTATGCCCCCCATCATGTTGCACTGCATTAGTGAGAACTTTCTCATGTCCCAGGTTTGATACATTTTTGGCAGACCAATCAGTCATTGCAGCTTGCAATAAATCTCGTTGCCCTAGGATCGCCAGTGATTCCCACATGGAAATGTTCACATGTGTCTTCTTCATTTGATCGATGATGTTGAAAGGGGATGAACTGTCCTTTTGCTGCCCCCTACTTGGTATAACATTATCTGGAGCTTGAGCATGTGCGTGTGTTGCTACAACAGGGACCTTGGGTTGATTTTGCACATTTGGAGCTGTGTTTGGTCTACTGACCCCCTGTTGTGTAAGAGTGGGTTGAGAAACAACTGGATTAGACGATTGTCCCTCTTCTATGCTTCTCTTCTTTGACTGTGTATTGGCAGCCATGCCTTGAAAAGGCTGTTGGTTAACTCCACAGAAGTCTTCCGTTTGCCAATTTGCCAATGTGGTTTCTGTTGGGGGTCCTTCTTGTTGCTGTTGTTTTGATTCCCTTCTTGGCTTGGTTCTTGAGGCACCACCAATGGTTTGCACCATCAAGGCCTGATTTAGTACACCATTGAAACATGCTGACTGATTGTGAGGTAGATTGCAAGGGTAACACCAGTCGTATTCCTGTGCCATATTATTTTGTGCTGGTACTAATGCCCTAGAGGTAGATATGACATTTGGATTATAGGGCTGGAAAGGTCTATTGACAGGAGGCCTTGTTTGATTTAAATTTGTAGCTGGATTAGGTGGTCTTTGAGGCTGATATGGCTGCCTATTAGGTTGAGCTTGAGGCTGATACGAAGGTCTAAAACCTTGAGCTTGTTGTCTCTTGAGTGTGACCAGCTCATTACCTAAATTTTTGCAGTTGCTTCATGACCTCTTGAAGCTCATTTGGGGCACCTGGAGATGAAGTGGAAGCTTCATTTGAACTTTGATTCCTAGGGGGGGGAATAGGAGCTAAGACAGGTGCTTGACTAGTATTTGGGCTCTCTATACTTGGATATAATGGCATTGGAGGCCTAGGAGCTAGCTTGCCGGCTTGAATCAGACAATTTTCAGCTCTAATGGCAATACTATAAGCAGCAGGGATAGTTGTGCCTCCCATAGATTGAATCAACACAGAAATATCAGAATTTAAAGCTTTAAGGTAATATAGAAAAGCACCTTCTGCTGTTGGCCTGACTGCCACTGGAATTCTATCCCAAGACCTTTGAAATCTGAAGTTGAAGTCAGTTAGCTGCTCATTGGAAGCTCTCTTGATGGTTGTTAGCTGCTCCAAAAGAGACAAGTTGTCTCCCTTCTCTCCAAATTGATTGTGAAGTGCAATACACAGCTGATTCCAGTTTGTGATAGAGCCAGCTTCAAGGCTCCTAAACCATTGCAATGCTTTTCCCTTGAATGAAGACGCCAACAATTTGACAGCTACTTGCATCTCATTAATCTCATGGATTGCACAAATGTTAGCAATGTCCTTGACATGATCACCAGGAGTGGTCTGATTTTCCCCAGTAAAGTATGGAATGTTCTTCAGTGCTGCAACTGGGATTGGATTTTGTGCATTGAGAGCAAGTGGGCTGCTGCTTGTGAAGTTGACATAGGGGTTCACTGGTTGCGCCATTCTGATTGGTCTTAAAACCCTTGTATACTGAAAGAAAGGCAGCTCAGGTGGAGGAGTTGAAAGAGTTCTGTTTGGTGGAGATGGAGACCTTCGAATCCTTCTTCCTCTTTGCCTTCTTCTTGGAGATAATTACAAGTATTCAAACAGCACTTCTTCTTCTCTGACCCTTGACCTTGTGATTCTTCTCATAAGCTTTCAGGCCTGACTGCTGAAATTCTATTGATTCTTCCCCTTGGAGTCGCCAGATATGCAAATAATAGATCTTTTCAAGCAAGAAACTTGCAGCAGATGCACATCAACTTTGCTGCAATAAAATTGAGACCTCTGGTCCCACCGGGCGTGCCAAAACTGTTGATGCAAAATCACAGCACCCCTGATTGCAGATCAAGTTTCTAGGTTGATCTTTTAGGCATCCAGTGTGATTGCCTAACATCGAATCCTTCTCCAAGTGTGGGACTTGAAAATGAGAAGGATTCTCCAGAGAAAGCCTGGTTCCTATTCCTCTGTTCAGATGCACCAATGAAACGCAGAGGTTTACCCCAAAAACTAATCTAACTACCAAGGAGACAGGGAGAGAGAAATGCATAAAAATAAACCTAAGCTAGGGAGGTGATGCACCGAGGAATGAAGAACATAAGTTTTTCAAAAATAAACACAAACCATATCGACGCAATACCACACCACGCACAGGTAACCGAAATGTAATGAGAGATCAAAATGACAACAATGAATACATGAGAGGATTTAAATTTAATCACAGACATATATATTGCTCAGAGAATCGATTCAATACATTACAGTGGCTAAGAGGCAACAGTGGCATTACAGTCCATGTGGGAGGCTTGAAAACTCCACGAATTCTCTTGCAAGCAGGAGAGAAGGGAGGAATTGCAAAACAAGAATGTCCAACCCTTAGAAAGAAGCCCCTCCTTACAATTTATAGGAAGAATGAGAGAGAAAAGAGAGAGGAATTCGAAATCTACCCCAACCACCTCCTGAATGCATTTAACTCATCTCATCATGGTAGAAGCGGCAGATCCTGGCGAAATGGCGGGCTGCCCAACAGGAGCGGCGAACTGTCTGCTGCAATAAAATTGTTTGTTGATGCATCACTTCTGTTTGGTTATTCGTGCTGGAGGTGTTTCTTGATTTTCATCCTCCAAACTGAACCAAAATTCAAGATTGACCTTGGAAATGTGTAGAGAATTTTACCATCTTTCCATTGATATAAAGAGCGCGCAAATCCGAGCTCTGGATCAAAAGTTATGGCGATCTGAAGATTTAGGGCACGGAACAGACGAAAACGGATTTTTGAAATTCTTCCCGCACTCTGCCACTTGGATGACACATGGCAAGCTCTGATTCACTGAATAATTCTCTCTCCTCTACCTTTTGGCGGGCTTTCCTTTGAAACTTCCTCGTGGGCCCTTAAATGGGACACGTGGCATGATCCTATTTGTTCGGCTCGGTGCTCGAAAATTCACCCTTTGACTTTTTTGACCTTTACTCCTATGAGGACACGTGGCAGCTTTTGATTAGTCCGCGGTCCTGCCAGCTCTTTCGCGCCCTTCACCTCCATTTTTCCCAGATGTCCCATTTGATTTTGGGCCCTTTGTGCTCATTTCAGCCGGTTCGGGCATTTCGCATCCATTTGTCCCAGATGTCCCATTTGATTTTGGGCCCTTTGTGCTCATTTAGGCCAGTTCAGGCATTTCGCGTCCATTTGTCCCAAATGTCCCATTTGATTTTGGACCCTCTCGACTTATTTCGGCCGATTTGGACATTTCGGGCATTTTTGGCCCGCTTGTCCCACTTGATTTTGGACTGTATGGCCCTTTTTCACCCGGTTCGGCCGGTTCGCGCCTTTTCGGCCGGCTTGGCACGAAGGCGACCCTCATCAGCAGTTTGCCAATTTTTTTTCTTCTCGACTGGATCAGCTTTTCGCGCTCACCGCGTACTTCTGTCCCACATGTCCCATTTTCTTTTGGACTGCCTGTGCTCATTTCGGCCGAACCGGCCGGTTCGGGCATTTTTGTCCCAAACGTCCCGAGAAACACTCAGGACTAGGACTTAGCGGATTTTCGCGATTTTTCCTGGATTGACTTATTTTCCTTTCTACAACTTTTGATGCATGTTATCAAAATTTACCCTGGGGGGGGGGGGGAATTTTGACAACAGAAGGCTTGGATGTAAACAAATGTTATATAATGCATGTTTTTTTGACATGCAAAAGGTCAAGAAATTGAAAATCATGAGAAAATTTTGAGAGAAGCTCATCTTCTGAGAAACCCTCCAAAAAACCTGGTTAATGTCTTCTGTGTTAGATCTTCATTCATGTTGAGTTGGTTACAGGTGTATAGCCATCACACAACTCTGAGATTATTCCTGAAACTCTCCCCTGCTGATGAATCTAACAAGCTTTTGAATTAATCTATGTTATTTTGGGCAATATGATGTCTGTTATCATTTTTTAAATGTCTAAAAATAGTTTTCCTTGTTCTTGTTGCAATATTGCATTGAAATATTTAGGAATCACACAAATCGCATCCTTATTGATAGTTTAGTGGAATTTGCAATTTCATTAGTCAGAATATCTTTCATCTGGGATTGAAAATAACCAGTTTAAAATCACTTTACCTTCATTTGTTGATAGAGATTACTTGTAAGCCTTTTGGGGTACCTCAGGCGTGATTTGATCAGAGATTTTGATGTTTAATTGATTCCTTTAACTCAATATTTTGTGTTTAGCTCTCAAATATTGTGTGAAGAGTGCAAACCTAGGCCTCCATTTGTGTATCTCTTCTGGTTGAAAGAACATCCTGACTATTTTGAAGCATTTAATCTTATAGTTGTTCAAATGTTGTAGAGGTTGGTAAAGATCTGGTATAGTCAAGTTTGTCTTGTCAATATCCCACCAAAAATCATTCTAAACAACTAATCCTACCCCGTACTACCCCTGTTTTGACTTGTATACCCACAGAAGATCAAAATCCATTTTCTAAAGTATGCAGAACAGATCAGGATTTCAAAATGTCTTCAGTAACCCTTGGCTTGCATTGAAAGTATCTCCATAATCTGGAAGTGACAACTTGTGAAAGTCGTATTCGGAGTGTTGATCATATTTTCCCAAGGCCCCTTCATACTATTTTCACAAATTGAGGGATATCTTCATCTCCTTCACCATTTGAGGGTTACAAAATAGGTCCTCTTACCTTAGTTGAAAGGCACAACCTAAAACATTTAGTACAAGATCAAGTCATCTTTGAGTGTTATCCATCTCTCCACAAATCTGAGTGCTAGTTAGATCACATCCCCATCTATAAAACGATATACATCATGATCTGTCTATTATCAAGCTTCATGCCATATCTCTGATGCTCCTCAGACTGAAAAGGAGAACAAATTTGGGTACCAACACTAGTGGCACCATTATCGGGGATATTCTTAGTTGAATATAATCCATGTGCATACGTATTTGAGATATTTGAATGCATATAAAACCTTGGTAATGTCTCTTGCAAGTTCTATCTACAAATATATTGTTAAACCATCATTCTATACTCAGATTTGCAAGGTGTATGCAAAGGTTTCAAACTCTGCCTACAATTTTATCATTTTTCAGCTGTAGTTGCACTTCATTTTCATTTGTGGTTGATAGATTCAAGAAAAGGGAGATCTGATCTAAAAAGTTTGGCAAGATTTTCAGTGCTGATAGGTATTTGACAGAGTATTTTAGTGCATTTGCACAACTAGGGTGAAATTTCTTAGTGGCAACTCCATGTTGTTTTTATCTTGATAAATACCAGTGTATTAGCTTTTTGTCATTTATTTTTTGGCATTGCTAATCTCTACAAAAACGGAAGGAAGAAGATATCTCTTTAGGAGAGACCCAAGTAGAAAGTTATTTCAAGAATTGGGAAAGACAGTTTTAGAAGAAATAAAAGTTTGGAAGGTTGTTGAAGGTCAGACATCAAGCAAACAAATATCCATTAGTTAGAGAGATCAACCTTTAGTAGAGGATTAATCCTCTTCTTCTAGTGATTTTGATTCAAGCCATCCTCTCATAAACTTGAATACTTCAACTATTGAAGGTCCTTCTATTGTACCTAGTGAGTTCCTTTTTCAAAATGCACCTGTGTGTTTCAATTCTAGTAAAACTTTCTAAGAAAATCAGTACCTAGAGAATACCAATCTTGTGAAAGACATTCTTGAGCCCTAAAGACCTCACACTCCTCATCAACTTGTGTCACCCACAAGATCACCTCCACTAGACAATATGGATCAGCCTCCACCTAGGCCACCATTTGTGGTCAATACCTTTGGCCCAATAAATTTTAGGGGAATGGTTGGTTATCCTAATGTTGTGCCTCAGGATGTTAGAAGTAGATTTCCAAATTTCCAAGGTAACAATGCTATAACTAGTGATCAACATCTCAAATTTTTTGTTAACATGATGGAGGACTTTGAGATTGAGCATGAAGATGTGTATATTAAATTGTTCATTCATAAACTAGAAGAGGATGCAAGGGATTGGTACAAGGATCTACCTAATAATTCTATTGATTCATGGACTAAGATGAACAATGCATTTAGGTTGTAATATGGTGATAAGACTAATCCTAGGTTTCTTTTGTCTGAGTTTGAAAATATCAAGAAGAACCCCAATGAATCAGTTCATGACTTCAACACAAGGTTTAAATTTTTTTTGAGAAGGCTTCCTATTAATCTGAGGCCTTGTGATCAATCTTGTTTAATCAAATATGTAGGTGCATTTGATAAGAAGGCAACCTATTACCTAAGAGACAAAAACCCTACCAATTTGAGGTAGGCCTTCACCATGGCACTACAGATTGAGAACAATATCAAAGCAATTGGGAAAAATCTCAAGAGAGATGGAGTCAAATTGGTGAACCCTGACAAGCCTTAAGAAAGCAAGAGTGTAGACTTGGAGGAAGTGGTGAAAAATTTGGTAGGGGCTGTCAAAGAAATATTATACAAGTTGGCAAGAGATGAGAAGGGAATTGGGCAGACTTCACAAGGTCAGCAAAAAACACAAAACCATGACATATTTTCCAATCATCCTAGAGGTGATCAAAGGGAAGATGATAAAGGGAAAGGACCTAGGTGGTCTGCAAATAGACATCCTCAAGCATGTGAAGGAAGAGTGTTACATGATCCCCTAACTACTAGGGTTGCTGCTATTGAGGAAGTTGCTGATATTAATTGGTGTGATAGGTGTTTTCTACCCCATCCTCCATGTGATGTGGACCAGCAAGATGGTGAAGATAATAATGATGATGGTACTGATGTTGATGTTTGCATGGTGGGCTGTTCTTCAATCTCACAAGAAGGAGCAACGTCAACTAAGGTAATAAGTGCAAGGACAGCTGCAACCTTTTGGGATTGCATCAAATGGGTACAAATCCTTCTTCCCTCTCATACTCTTGAAGTTTATGTAGTGCAAGATTTTGAAATTACTAATAATGAATTTGAATACTTAAGAGCTTTGATGATTAAGAAGTATGATGGTGGTATTCCTTTGGAGGAAGATAGACAATTGTTAATGAATGTTGTTGTGGCTCAAGAAAAAGAGTATAATACTAGGAGCAAGGTTGTTAAGAGAGTTGGTCCTCAAGCCAAACATAAAACACCCTTGCTTACAAGTATTCCAAAAGAAGCTCCTAGAAGAGAAGCACCTGCCAAAAGCTCTATTGTCCCAAGCAAAAATTACAGTCCTCCTCATGCCCAAGCTGTCAAGAATCTAATGTCATTTGATGAATCTTCTTGTCTCCCTTCTAATTCTGCCTTGCCAAAGAATGTTCCCTATGACATAGCCCAGGTATTGAGCCAAATCAAAGTGAGTGTTCCAATCATTGAGTTTCTTAGGATTCCTGATTACAAGAAGAGAGCATTTGAGTACTTGGGATTGAAAGAGGAGAAGAGTACCCCAAGTAGAAATGTAAACATTTTTGAAACTCCTCAAATCATTGTAGACCTTGAAACACCACCAATAGTAGAGGATCTTGGAGAAACACCTGATGTATACTTGGGGACATCTTTGGTTGATTCCCAATTGAATGTTGATCCATTATTTACAACTTTGATCATAAAGGATAGACTACTTCACACTTGTATGATTCCAATGCATCATGCAATTTCATGCCTCTAGAGGTCATGAATGAGTTGGATATCAAAGTGACAGTCGCCTATGGAAAGTGTACTACCATGGAATCAAGATAAGTGTTGGTAGATGGTTGTGTTAAGGGTTTGGTGGTGCAACTTGCATCTTATCCTAGGAGGAATTTAAAATTGGATGTTTTGATTGTTGATTGCTCTGCTAAATGGGGTATGTTATTATCAAGAAAGTGGGTTGTAAGTGTTGGAGGGAGTGTCCAAATGGATATGTCTTTTTCCACCATTCCCATTGAGGGCAGCCTTGTCAATCTCTATGGAGAGAAGAAGATGTTGCATCTGATTGAGGATCCAAACAATGCTTCTTATGAAGTATTATTTGTTGATGTTGATGTTGATAATTTTATTGGGTTTTTTGATTGTAAGGAGCACAAGATGGATCATTCAAAGTTCCTTGAATAGGTAGGTTCTCCTTGGACCTTGCTATTTGATGGAGCTTTCTCCAAATTTGAAAATGGTGCTGGTATGATTTCGATTTCTCTTAGCTTGGAAGAGTTTGTTTTTTCCTTCAAGCTTAATTTTGAATGTACTAACAACATTGTTGAGTATAAAGCCTTGTTGTTGGGTCTGAGAATTACATGGAAGTATGGTGTCAAGGACATCATTGCGAAATGATATTTAGAGCTAGTTTTTAAACACATAAGAAAAATGTATGCTACAAAAAATTAGTGGATGAAACAGTACAAACATGTAGTTTGGGATATAATTGAGATGTTTGATTCCTTTAACATTGTGCATCATGAAAAAAGTTTCAATGCTGGTACTGACAAGTTGGTAGTGTTGGGGTGAAGATTTGGAAATAGCACTATTTCACCTTATTGTGAGTATAATATCGAAGTGTTAACTAAGCTAGTTGTCCCTGACAACATCAAGCATTGGCAAGTGTTTAATGATGATGCTCAAGTGCAAAGGTTCTTACAAAATCAAGGTGAGTTTTCAAATCAGAAATTAATTGGGAACCAATGGTATGTTTGAATGAAGGAAGAGAGACTTTGTTTGGAAAGGATATTATCCAATTGAAAACTAACAACATTCCTAGAGGTCTTGTTGCACTTAAGTCAAATTTTAACAATGTTGATTACATCATCAATAGAAACATGCCTTCCTTAAGGGATATGGAAGAGAACAACTTGGGCACTAATGATAAACCAAGAAAAGTTTGGTTGGGAAAAAATCTAAACATAGAGGAAAAATAGTTCTATGTTCAACTATTGAAGAAATATTAGGATTGTCTTACTTGGTCTTATTCAGAGCTAAAAGCATACAGAGAAGACTTGTTTCAGCATGAGATTCCTCTTGAAACAAATTCCAAGAACTTCAGACAAAAGAAGAGGCTAATTAATCCACTCCTCTCAATGAAGATGCAAGATGATTTGAAGAAACTGAAAGAGGGAGGGATCATTCAACCCACAAGGTATTCATCTTGGGTTGTAAACCTTGTGCCAGTTAGAAAGAAAAATGGAGATATCAGACTTTGTGGAGACTTCAGATATCTGAATAAAGCTTCATTGAAGGACAATTATTTTTTTCCAAACATGGAAAACATGATATAGTTAATGATTGGATCTGAATTGTTGTCCACCTTGGATGGTTTCTCTGCCTAGAATCAAGTTGTTGTTAAGGAGTCAGAAAGATTTAAAACTACCTTTACCACTTCTTGGGGAACATATGTTTATGTAAGAATGCCTTTTGGACTTATGAATGTTGGAGCTACTTTCCAAAGGGAAATGGATGTTGCTTTTGCTGGTTACATAAATGAATTCATTGTGGTTTATCAAGATGATGTGACTGTGTTTTCAAGGAGTAGAAAAGATCATTTGCAGCACTTGGAAAGAATGTTGATCAGATGTAGAGAATTTAGAATATCTTTGAATCCAAAGAAGTGACATTTTGGGGTGCAAAAGGCCAAGCTGCTTGGTCATATTATTTCAAAGGATAGTGTCATGATTGACCCTGAGAGGGTAGAAGCAATCAACAATGTTCCAATTCCAAGAACAAAGAAGGGAATCCAATCCTTCTTTGTGGCAGATCAATTTCATTAGAAGGTTTGTGTCTAATTTTTCTGAATTGACTCTTCCTATTACATGCATGTTAAAGAAAGAACAAGTTATCAAATGGGAGGAGCCTGTTATTCAAGATTTTGAAGGAATCAAGGAAATATTGAAACATGCACTTGTCTTGGAAGCTCTGAATTACAAGAAGCGTTTCCAAATCTTCTCCTTTGCTTCTGAAAAAACCATTGCATCTATTTTGCTGTAGAAAGATGAGGATGGGGCTGAGAGGCCTATTTCCTTCTTTAGCAAGGCTTTACAAGCTGCTGAGTTAAAATACACAATCATGGAAAAAAAAGTATTGTCCTTGGTGAAAGCAACAAAGGTTTTCAGGCGTTATATCTTAAGTTCAAAAGTTGTTTCTTACGTTCCACACACCATGGTAAAAGACATCTTATCAGATATGGATATCTCAAGAAAAATATGTAGATGGGTGAACAAACTGCAAGAATATGACATGGATATCCAAACCACAAAGTTGGTAAGAGGTTTAGGTCTTACTAAGTTCATGGTTGAGAGAAACTTACAGACTGTGGAAGTGAATGAAGTAGAGGAAGAAAGGGTAGATGTTCTTGAGAAGTTGGTAAGTTCTGAGTGGTACAAGGATGTAATATTTTACCTCAGACACCCATGCTACCATGATCATTTGAATAAAAATCAGAAAACAGCCCTCAAGTTGGCATCTCAAAAATGCATCATCACTGACTTCGGGATAGCTTGGAAGAACCCTGAAGGTGTCCTCTTGAAATGTATAACTGAAGATGAAGCTCCAAAAATAGTTGTTGATATCCACGGGGGATTTTGTGGAGGAAACTTTGTTGGAAGGGTTACAACAAAAATTTTTTGAGAGCTAGTTATTGGTGGCCTACTCTCTTCAAAGATGTAACCCTGCTAGTTAGAAAATGTGAAAGTTTTGAATGTTTTTCTGGAAGAATGAAAGCTTCAGGCTCCCTTCCTTTGCATCATGTATCAATTGAGGATCCTTTCAAACAATAGGGGATGGGCTTCATTGGTGAAATTTTAGACCCTTCTAGTGCTGGCCATAAGTGGATTCTTGTAGCCACAGATTACTTCACCAAGTGGGTAGAAGAAATCCCCACCAAGAAATCAACACACCAAGTTGTTATGGACTTCTTGTTGAATCATATCATGTGTAGATTTGGTGTGCGAGTCAAGATTGTTGCTGATAATGCCATGTGTTTTAGAGTTAAACCCTTGATGGAAATGTGCAAGGAGTATGGAACCAATCTGACTTATGCTTTAAACTATAACCCTCTAGGGAATGGACAAGGTGAGTCTAGCAATAAGAAATTGTTGAATATCATCAAGAGAAACTTGGAGTTGAACAAGAGAAAATGGGGTGAACAACTGAAATTTGTAGTTTTGACTGATAGAATCATTACCAAAAGAGATACTGGTAAGATCCCATTTGATTTGGTGTATGGAACTCAAGCTCTGCTGCCCTTACATCTGCAATTATCTTCATTTCAGTTTTTTCAACAACTTAAAGATCAAGAGGTCAATCCATATGAAACAAGGATTAATCATATTGTTGCGCTGGATGAAGAAAGAAAAGCATCCCACCAAAGGCATGTTAGATTTAGAGAGAAGTAGAAGAGGTTGTTTGATAAGAAGGTAACTCCTAGGGGCTTCAATATTGGAGATCTGGTTTTGTTGTGGGATAGTGTGCATGAAGATAAGGGTAAACATGGTAAATTTAATGCATTATGGATGGGCCCTTACTCCATTGATATCAGAATTGGTGAAGATACCTTATTTCTCAAGGACTTAGATGGGGAATTTCTTGAACTTCTTGTTAATGGTAGGCATCTGAAGCATTTCTTGCATTAATCCACAAATTTGAGGTATGCACCACTTGTACATTGTATAGTGTTTGGCTTTTGCTCTGTTTTTGGTGTTTTGCCAGTTCGTGGTTTGCCTTGGTGTGTGGTAGCCATTTTTGTCAGTTTCTCAGCTAGGTTTTTGGTGGCTTTGGCTCATGAATCCATTTTCCCAATGGATTATTTTGGAACTTGGTCTACTTTTGATCTTGTGGCACTCGCTGGGAGTGCTCATCCTCGAGCAGGAGCCAATGTTGGTGCCATTTTTGAGCCTGCAAGCTTTTGGCCTAATTTTCCTTCATTTTGCGTGCTCTGAAACATTTTCCTCTCAAATTCATGGTCTGCAAATTTTCCCCTCTTGCTTGGATGCTTCGAAGTGCTCACAAACTTGTTATTTTTCCCTAATTTGAAATAAATCTACTTGTGTGCCCTCTTTTGTGCCCTAATTTTTTTAAAATCTATGGGTTTTGACTTTTTTCCTTTTTTCCTAATTATGGAAGTTTAAAATTGATTGATTTGCACTTGTATGCCATTGAAAATCCAATTCCATGATAAAAAATGCTTTAAAAACATGTTTTAGTTGGTTCAATTTTGAGAAATTTGTCGTCCTTAGCAAAAAATCGAATTCTAGGGCATCCCTGGCATTTTCTATGATTTGACGGTCAAACGGGCGTCATTTTCCCATCAATTTCATCTTCAACATTCTAGGGCATCATTGGAAATTTCTGAATTGTTTGATGGTCATACGGGCATCCTTTTCCCGTCAAATTTTACCTCAAACATCTTCTCATACATGGTAGTTAGAAAAGTCAAAACAGCGGAGCTGTGGAGGCACAGTGGAAAAATTTCCTTTGGTGAAAAGGAGTTAAGGTAAAAAATTGGAGCGCAAGCCCTCGGAAAATCAAAGGTGGACACGTGTCATGCTTTCATCAAAAGAGGGAATGGAGGCTGGCGGGAGACTTAGAAAAAAATTTCTTTTTGGTGAAAGGGGACAAAATTTGTGAAAAGGGCCACGAGTTTGCCAGGCCAAAAAAAGGGTGACATGTGGCATTCAATGGCGGAGGTGCAGGATGGTGGAGGAAATGTCAAAATTTGTCCTTTGTGGAATATGATTAGAATGTGAAATGAGAAGTGTTGCCCCTCACCAGATCATATGAGGATACATGTCAAGCTCATTTTCGGAGGGCGGAGTAGAGGAGGAAAATTGAAATTTTTTCCTTTTTCCAAAAAAAGTGGAAATGTGTAGAATCGGTCCGCAATCCCAATGGGGCCCACTTTTGGACACGTATCAGGCTCGTTTTCATAAGGCAGAGGTGCGGGGATAATTTGGAAAAAAAATCTTTTTCCAAAAAAGGTGGAAATGTGTAGAATTGAGCCACGATTTCGATGGGACCCACATTAGGACACATGTTAGCGCCAAATCTCAAGGGTGGAGGGGCGGAGAAAAATGTCAAATTTTTACATTTTTGCAAAAGTGTTAAAATATCATAAAGTGATCCTAGGCCCATTTCCAATCACATTATGATACGTGGAGGACTCAGATTGAAGGGAGAAAGGCATACCAATGGTAACTATGCATTTTTTAGTTTGGCCACTATTTTTTCTCCAGGAAGTGTGGAAATACATTTTTTGCATCAATTTTGATCGAATTTTTGACAAATTCATGTCGTTTGTGCATGAAAGGACCAATGAAATCGGTTTTGAGGATCAATTTGAAGATCAGAGATGTTTTTGAAATGAATTCTTTTCCTAACCCGTCCAAAAACGTAAAACATCAGATCTAAAAGTTGTAGAGGCAAATTTGGAAAGTGTAAAGGTGAAATTATGAAAGAGGATCATGCTACATGAAAGAAGGAGGAAAAATGTTCTCCCAGTTGAAACTATGATGCAAAATCCTCAATGATTCACCTTTTTTCGAAACACCTGACAACTTTTGTTGCAAATATGTTAAACATCCTTGTCTACGAATCATGATGGAATTTTGTAACAAACTTGATGCTTGGCATATTCTTTTCTTTGGAAAGAAGGCTTGGATGTAAACAAATGTTATATAATGCATGTTTTTTTGACATGCAAAAGGTCGGGAAATTGAAAATCATGAGAACATTTTGAGAGAAGCTCATCTTCTGAGAAACCCTCCAAAAAACCTGGTTAATGTCTTCTGTGTTAGATCTTCATTCATGTTGAGTTGGTTACAAGTGTATATCCATCACACAGCTCTGAGATTGTTCCTGAAACTCTCCCCTGCTGATGAATCTAACAAGATTTTGAATTAATCTATGTTATTTTGGGAAATATGATGTTTTTTATAATTTTTTAAATGTCTGCAAACAATTTTCCTTGTTCTTGTTGCAATCTTACATTGAAATATTTAGGAATCACACATATCTCATCCTTATTTATAGTTTAGTGTCATTTACAATTTCATTAGTAAGAGGAGATTTCATCTGGAATTGAAAATAATTAGTTTCAAATCACTTCACCTTCATTTGTTGACAGATATTGCTTATAAGCCTTTAGGGGTACCTTAGGCATGATTTGATAAGAGATTTTGATGATTAATTGAGTCCTTTAACTCAAGATTTTGTGTTGAGGTCTCAAAGATTGTGTGAAGACTGCAAACCTGGGCCTGCATTGGTGTATCTCTTCTAGTTGAAAGAACATCCTGACTATTTTGAAGCATTTTATCTGATAGTTTTTCAAATTTTGTAGAGGTTGTCAAAGATCTGGCATAATCAAGTTTGTCTTGTCAATATCCCACCAAAAATCATTCTAAACAACTAATCCTACCCCATACTACCCCTGTTTTGACCTGTATACCCACATAAGATCAAAATCCATTTGCTAAAGTATGCAGAACAGATCAGGATTTCAAAATGTCTTAAGTAACCCTTTCCTTGCATTGAAAGTATCTCCATAATCTGGAAGTGACAACTTGTGAAAGTTAGATTTGGATTGTTGATCATATTTTCCCAAGGCCCCTTCATACTATTTTCACAAATTAAGGGATATCTTCATCTCCTTCACCATTTGAGGGTTACAAAATAGGTCCTCTTACCTTGATTTAAAGGCACAACCTAAAATAGTTAGGACAAGATCAAGTCCTATTTGAGTGCTATCCATCTCTCCACAAATCTGAGTTCCAGTTAGATCACATCCCTGACTACAAAACAACATACATCATGATCTATCTATCTTCAAGCTTCATGCCATATCTTTGATGCTTCTCAGACTGAAAAGGAGAACAAATTTGGGTACCAAAAACTCTTCCTCTTTCTTTCATTATCCTAGGATCTTCTCATCATGGATATCTCCATCCATGATTTTTTGTAAGCTCATCCTGAATGTAAGGTTAAAATCAACTCCCTCCTAGCTAATAATTGCATTCCCTCCATTACTCCTCTGGACCATGTACATCATTTTTTTGTAGATGCATTTTTTGAACAACTTACTCTCCCATCTGTTATAACTACCTCTCTTTCTAGTTACAACAATGATCCTCCTCTTTGTATTTAGGCTTGCATCTTTAACATATGAACTAGGTGAGTACTAGTTGATAATGGATCTGAGCTCAATATTTACAATCTCACATTTATTAAACATCTTACCTTTCCTCAGATAACCTTATTCCCACATCAATTACTATCTGTAGCTATGATTATTCTACATGTCCATGCATGGGAACTATCACCTTTCCCCTCAGAGTTGGTCCCAAATCCATTCCTACATTATTCTTTGTTATCTTCATTGACCTCCAATATAATTGCTTACTGGGTAGGATCTAGCTTCATGTTATGTAGGAAATACCTTCTACAGTTCATTAGTGCATTAATTTCCTACATGATGGTTGTGTATATACTATTATTGCTTACCGTGACCCATTCAAATATTGCAATCTATACCCACTCATAAATCTCCCTACTCCATTTCTCTATCACAATGTTGGTCATCCCCATAATCCTCCTACATATATCATTGATGATTATCAAATCATGAAACCTCCTACCCCTACCCTCGACATGATTCATCTCTAAGGATCTATTTGTGCATTAGACACCATGTCATCTACTTTAGCTCTCCAAGCACACTCTATGTTGGAACCTCCTCCTTTCACGTGCAATTTTTTTATACATGAATCTTATTGGCATCATATCCCATTCAATCCCACTTTCTATGACACTATTTTCATGCACGATGGCTTAACCTGGATTGGTTTTACACTTGATGATCTTCACCCACCACCTCCTTCTCCTTATATTTATCACGGATGTGTATTTGTTACTACTTGTTATTGCCTCCAGGTCTTTCATTTTTCATTATTCCTTGCACATACTTGTCGCTCTTCTCCACTTACACTTGGGAAGTTTTGGCTTTTCTACGTTGGGGGAACTTTAGATCCTAATATCACTGCTATCACCTTTTCCATTCCTTTTGACTGGATCTCTATTTTCAACGATTCATTTCTTGTCTATAATCAAAATCTCACCCGCTGGTATGGAAACGATTCTCCACAACCACCTTTCACTGATGAATAATATGCAATGGGCATGTACAGTTTACGCCAGAACGTCTCTTTATACGATCAATCTCATACTATTTCTTTCCAAGTCTCTAATCTAGGTCTAGTTATCTATGATCTTGACATTGAAAATCTCATAGACAATGTTACTTGATTCTTATACACTTCATACAATTGGGGGTATCATGCTTACTTATCCTCCCCACTTTTAACCTCATTAGGTGTCTATCATTTCTATGCATATGTTTTGTGCTTCATACATCATATTTGTAAGAATCATTACATGTATTGATATACTTTGTATCGTCATTACCCTATGAAACACTCTTATGTTAAGATTCACACTTGAATGTTGGGGGCATAATACATCCATGAACCTCACACACCACACATCTCATACTTTGTACTTCATGATACATATTTAAATTATCACACATCATATTACCATATGATGCAATCTATTTCCATGATTCATACTCGAATGCTGAGGGTCTAAATCTAAAATGAACCTTACCGCATTCACTCTTCATGCTCTAAGCTTCATGATACATCTTTCTAGTATCTCTTTCAAACTATTTCCTGATGAGACAATCTTATTCTATGGTTCATTCTTTATTGTCATGGGGTCTTTTATAAATGAACCTCATACTAATCCACATCCGTTGGGGGGTACACTACTCTTATCACATTCACATTGAATATAATTCCATCTCACTTGGTTACATAATATCACATATCTTGGTTGTATTTATTCTTTCTTACTTATTCTTAAATGTACACTTTGTTTTCTATGCTAGACGGATATATAGTATGTCATTATATCTTCTATATACACATGCATGTTCTCTTGTTCTCTAGTTGTGAATGCATAATTTCTATAGATATTTACATGCAACAATGATGTTTGGAATTATACTCTTACTAGTCCCACCAAGGCTCCTGAGGACATCTACATTTATTAATTTTACCCATCATATGTGTTATTGTTTCATTACATATTACTTACTATTCTTACTAGTGTGCTACTTGTTCCATTGATACATACATGCTTTGACATAATCTTTATATTTCTAACATGCTAATGGGTGCTTCATGTGAAAAATTTACTTTGTAGGACTATTTTCTACCATTGTTTTCTATTACATCTTGCTTGTTAACTTGTATGTTATTGTTTGTGGGTTATGCCCTATGTCTTGTTTGATCATTGCTTCTATGTTTTTGGCCTTGATTATCTTGTGACATTATGAGCGATGTCCCATGTTTGAAACCCACTTTTCATGGTCCATCTTGTATGAACACTTATTTATTACACTATTTTTCTATTACATGCTTTCTACTTTTTTACTAACACATGATTGATAGCCTTCTTATTTACATGTGCCTTAGTTTCTACCTTGCACATCCCTTCCCCTGTGCAGGGACACATTCTAGTTTAGTAGCTGGTCCTCTCTTTGGGTTGTATTCTCCTAGTGACCTTACATACACCCTAAATGAGGGGGGCATACATTGGGTTAATTGGTCACCTCATACAACAGCATAATAAAATTCATCACAGAATCAACACAGATTACAGTTTCAAAAATGGGCCAGAATATGACTTGGGTCCTCAGTTTAGCACAAAATCTAGTTCCTGGGAACTCCTGACCTCTCTTGGACCTTCTTATGTCCTAGGGGAAGAGACAACTACTTTCTCATATCAACATAGTTTACAAATCATTTTTCAAAATACAGGTACAATCCTCCAGCAAGAAGAATTCTTTCTATTTCCATTTCTACTTGGAACAAATGTATAACTAATATGGTATAACTCAGAAAAAAGAAGGATCACATCATCTGCAGTGGTGTATAATCAAGAAGTAATCATAGAAGGAGAGTAACACTAAACCTCTCTCTCTAACACTCTTCTATCATGGCTTGAAATTACCCAATAAACTCACACTTGGTATGAGATCTCCAAAAAAATCGTACTTGGTGTGAGATCACCCAAAAAACTCATTCTTGGCATGAGATTTCCCAAAAACCTCACTCTTGGTGAGATATCGTCCAAAAATCTCACTCTTCTACAACATTTCAGAACATTTTCTATCCTTTTATACTTATGATCATCAGGTGCACACTTTCCTTTTACTAATTTTTCACATTTACATACTTTTACATGCTTTTATAGAGTTTTCATAACACAATATGCTCAACCCCTAGGGTCACTTCCTCTTTCTTAGTTTCCACACTTCATTTTTATCAATTCACGCTTTCACTTTTCTCTTTGACACGTTGTCACCATCACACTCTACACGTTTATCAGGTGCACATCTCTTATATACTTTATGTTATTAAGTATTGAATCAAAAACATAAAGTGGGAAAAAATGTAGACACAAAATCATGCACATGGGTACATTTATAGGTCCTAAATTCATTCTTCCATTTATATGATTCCTAAGTGAGAAAACTAGTAATTGCCAATTATATTTGGCCTCTTTTCTTTGTTTCCTATCTTCTTTATGGTATTTTACACCCTAAAACCAAGTTGGTACTTTACTTTCTTATCTTTTATGAATCAAAACACTAGAACCTAGCTAAGACACTAGCGCCTAGGCACCCCCATCCCCTTTATGAGCACCTGACCCTTTTCTATCTTGCTCAATTATTTTTTATCTCTTTTATCTTTTAGGAATCTTATTTTATTATGGGTCAGTCTTAAAGTATTAAATTACAAAATTCAACCAAGGGAATCATATAAATACAGATCTATGTGACCAACATAAAGGACCAAGATCTAAGCATCCATTATCATCACCTAAGGTTACATCCAAAGGCATATTAGAGCATCAAAGGCATCCATCTAGCATCCATTCAAGGGACAAGGGACTGCATTTTTTACTTTCACTTCATAAGAAGGGGAAGTTCATTATTCCATCCACACATCTATTTACATTGGTACATCTAGATATCACCCACTATCAAGTGCACTTACACAAGGGATTCCTAAGACATGATTATCTCACACACACATAATAACTACATAGATTATGAGATGTAGTGCAGTGTTCAATCATAATTTCACTCAGTCAGGTGACCTCTGAGGTCAATTTGAATCCCCATATTACATCTGTAATTTTTTGGATTTGATGTAGTTTGAGGGTTTTTTAGCTGCACATCTCTTTGTAGCTTACAAGTACATTCGATGATCAAGGTGCGACAGAGAGGTGAATAACAATGACTATCAATGACACTTGTGCAACACCAGTAAAATTAGATTCTGACCACTTTCGTAGTCACATGTGCCCATAAGCATACTCTAATGCCTAGGTTCCCCTAACCCAGTCTAGGTTCCCTAGTGTGGTCTTATCCGATAAATTCATATTTTATAGTGCGTGATACTGACACGATTTACTTTATGTTTAATATTTTTTTTTATTCTGCACTGATCTAGGATCAATTACAAATCAACTAAGATATTCTTTCCCTCTCTTACAATTAGGGTTTCATATTTATCTAGCTTAATTATTATGTCAAATATGTACTTTAATATTTATTTATCATATGTGACTCTACAATTAGGATTTATTCAAAATTTATTTATTTTAAATCGCTTCCCTTTTTAGGAATCTATAGACACCCATAATTGGATCAAGAAATTTTAATACTTAAATTACACTAACTATTCTCATTCCCATCATTCTAACATTTGACAACACTACGTCAATAACACATCATTTATACTCTATCCTCATTAATTAATTACATTACATTAATTTATTAACCCTTCCATCACTTAGGATGCCAATTAACAAACTTTCATTAATATATGGCCACTTCTATCTAGGTCAATTAATTATTCTTAATTAATTGTGACCACTAGCCTAAATCAGTAAATTACCATTTATTGAACCATTTTACTCTATTAAATACCCCAGATCATACAAAATTTCCTCCAAATGTTTTTTATAAGCTAACACCTACCTATTAATTAATCTTTGATTAATTAAAACACCCCCTCAAATCCCATAAGTAACTATTGATAAATTAAACTCTCCTAAAGAAAACTTAACTATTATAAAGTATGTTTATCCATTACTAACCTTTATTTGCTATTATCCCACATACAATAGGATGCAAACCTATCTCAAACAAAAAAATTATATAAAGATCCCCTCCACCTACCTTTCTTCTTACACCTTACATGCATATAGCATAAACTATAGGCATTTTGATCTTGAGAATTCTCCATTAGAATTGAGCTAGCATATTCATACTACATTTCATCCATCCAAGCTTTGACTAATATGGGAAGAATAAAATGGTCTTATAGCCATGTTTGATGAGATTCAATTCTCAAACCTTGAGATCAAACAATCAACTTTGATTGTTATGGATCTATCTAGGTTCATTTGTAGTTTAGAAATCTAAAGAGAGGAGATTATCTTATGTATGTTAGTTTGATTTTGTTCAAAGTTGCATGCATTTGAATTAGTTTAGTCTCCATAAGCTCTTATCTTGATAGTTTTTGTTTAGTTAGATTTACTTTGGAACTTTTAGGTCTTAGTTTCAATTCATCTGGCATAGTTGATTATACATGAGCACATTTGGCATGCGCAGTGTGACCTTATTCCATGGTCCATAGAAGTTGATTCAAGACTTGATATGTTTATCTCATTTTCGCTAACCCTTGATTATTCACATTATGAAATAAGTTGAATTCAGTAAGATTTTTTTCTCACTTTGCATGTGTTGAGTCTTGCTTAGGGGTTTAATTTAGATGGGTTGTTGCTAAATTTGGGCTAAGGGATCAAAGTTTTAACCTTTTTGATATTTTTGAGGTTAGATTTCTTTATATATTGATGTCATCTCCAAGTATATGCATAGGTGTTTAGAAGGGGTGTGCAAAAACACTCTAAATTAGGTGTAGGTGTTGTGAAGGGCACACATACACTCTCAGGGTTGCACATTTGTTTTGTTGTCTATGTCAGATTTATTTAGGCCCACGCATACGCTTAAAAATGTGTGACATATGGTCCTCTATTTACATGCACTTATCATACATGTGTTTTCACCCTTTGTTTCATTTTAACAGTACATGCATATGTTGTTAGGGGCACACATAGGTGCTTCTCTAGGTGCATGCATACACTTGTTACACCTCAGTTTTACTCTCTGTTTGACAGACACGCATGCACTTGTTCTCCTAGAATTTCGCACATACGCTTGAAAGTATGCACACACACGCTTATCTATCCAGGACATACACTGAGGTTCACTATGTTTTTTGAAAGATTCACAGCACTTTCTGTTTGAGGCACGCATACACTGCTAGGGGCACACATATGTTGTAAAGGGCGTGCACAAGCGTTGCAGTTTAAATTTATGAGCATTGTTTTAAAGTTGTACAAAGTTTGATCCCTCATTGATTTTCTAACACCTTGCAAGGCTTTTATTGAAGACCAACTATTGATTTGTAGGGTATATTTGATCATGCTTTGTAGCTAATTTGTATTGGTTAAGTTAATGAATGTTGCATTTCTGTATATATGAGGTTAGGATCATGTATGTGCTTCCCTCACACATTTTAGGTGATCTTGGTAATCTAAAATGATTATACACATTTTTCATGCTTTCAAAAACATTTCATTTAACTTTTTTGTTAAGGGAACAAATGTCAATTTGGCTAAAATGAATGATTTGTGCGTTTGAGTTAATATTTTATGTTGTTTTATAAATAATTGGATTTCATGTTGCTTATGCTCTTCTTTTAAGTCTTAGGACAATCTTGAGAATCAGAAATAACATTTTATCCTCTTTTTATGATGTTTTGATCATTTGTAAAACTACTAAACTTTACATGCAGGACCTAAATAAACTTGTAAAAGAAAGGAGAATCTAAACAAAAAATATTAATACAATTTGATACAGGTTTCCAAAAAGTGTACAACAAAACCACATTAAGCTCAAAAGATAAGAAAATACACCACATTTAAGACACTGTATATATAGGTTCGTTTAAGAGTTACAGATCATCCGCTTTAAACTAGGAGAAAATTCCTTTGGCATAAGCTTTAAGACAACAAGAGGGATTATCCTAGGAACCCCAAAGTATTGCATCCAAGAGGTAACCTTGTGGATGAAATGGGAAGCACTCCGCTAACCTACTTGTCTAGTATACACTTGTGAAAGATTTAGAATCAAAATTATCCATATTGCACGACCCCAGTGAGAATAAAATTGAATGAATTTATTTCTCATTATATTGAATGGGGTAAAAGGAAATCTAAGAATACTCCAAGGGTTTAGTCAGTGTGACTTCCTTGGAAAACCGCGCTCGGAAGGATAATTTGTGACACCTAGTTGAGAGAAACAAATCAGGAAGCCATTTCGTCTTGGAGCCAACTTGACCATCTCAAAACCAATCATGTTTCATAGATATTTCATGCAAAGTAAGAACTATTTCAAGATTCATATTATTCTATTTTTCAAATAAGGGGAGAATCCATAAATTTTTTTACTAAGTGTCACTCATCACAAAATTTGCAAAGCATAACTTTGCCTTATTTTTTCACTCACCCTAAGGTTAGGAGAAACTTTTCGAAGTGAGGCAAAGTATTTTTCAATCCCATTCAATCTACTCCTTTGTCTTCTTGTTGCCTATTTTTGGATCAAAAGAGGAGTAACATATGTGAATAGCACTATTAATCGATTATTTCCACCACTTTTGCACCCATTTACATTCGTCCTTGCTAGTAGAATGGATAATGGATGCGTAAACATTGAAAGTGTGAATGGTACATATTCACATTCTTGATAGGCCATTTGATCTTGATACCCATAGTCAGATGCATTTTCATCGTAGTTAGGCTTGATTCTTCATTGTATTTTCCTTTGAAGTATTATGTTGCTTGTATCGCATTGAAACAATTTCAATACTTACATCTTGTTTCTCATAAACTTGACCCAAGTGTCTAGATTGTACCATGTATACACTATGTCACATCTTAACAATTCCTTGGTATACTTTTTCTTTGTTTGTTTTCAAACATTTCCTCAAACCTTGAAATGTGTTATCATTACTTTTTTCACGTCGTGTCAATATTCATTTTGATACTAATACCTTGATTTTTTTTGAAAAATCTTGGTTAATGGTATCTTAGTGGTATTATTGACGTTGATCGCATATTCATAATTTCCAACTTTTTGGGATTTAGTTCTTGCTTGGAATCTAAGTGACTCACTATAGTATAATTTGATTCGAAAATCGCATCAAATCCATTGTTAATACTTACGCCTTGTTCATCTTAATTTTTACATAAGTGTTGACATTGAGTTAATCATCTTATGTCTAACTACCTTTGAGCACAACATTTGCATAGGGAGTAGTTAATTATTGATTGGTTTGGTTTACTGAACTTGCACGATTATGCCTTGTGATTATTTTTTATATTGATTTATCCATTTAAGAAAATCCTATTTTGATTCCTTGATTCATTAAACAATTATGGGAATACTTTGAAAGATTGACAAATTGACACAAGACTTACTTAGGTTTGATTTGAATCCTTGATCATATTAGACAAAACCTTTAGTAAAATGTACCATGCTATGGCCCCTATAAAAATTGATGACAACTAAGAAATTATAATGGGAGAGATCTAACAAACAAGGATCAAGATACTTTCATTGGTCACAACTTAGGACCAAACTTCTCCACAGAAAAATATAATGACGACATGATTGACCATAGTGGTGATGAAGTAGAATCACCGTGGGTGGAGTTTTAATTTGACCCCGCTCAATTAGATGAATTTCTTTTTCTCAACAAAGATAGAGTACTTTCACACATTATAGAATTAGGTGCTATAATGCCAAATTAATGTGAATCCATTCCACCTACCAACAACACTAATGAATAAGAAGAGGAAGAACATCCCCTTATTAACGTGAATGAAATTTTAGGGAAAGGGCAATATTTTACTTCAAAACCTCAAAATGACAACACAAGAGGTCATAAATTTCCACTTATCAACATACCCTGTATGGTTAGATTGGAGTGTGAACACAAAGAACAAATTCCTCCACATGAGAACCAAGAAGGACCTAATAATGAGGCAACCATTAAAAAAAACAAATAGAATCCATTAGTAAGCAAATAGCTTTATTAAATTCCCATGTGTAAAAGGGAATGACCAAAAGTGCACATCAAGAGAAGGCTAAGGACAAAAATAGTGAACTCCACACAAAAATCAAGGGGTGAAACATCACAATATAGTAGGGTATACATGTCACCATCCCCAACCAAAGAACAACTCCTTACACAAGATTTGCAATCTATGAAGAGCATACTCATGACCATTCAAGAAAACAATTTTTGACATAGTAAAACGTACCAAAGCAAAGAGATATGCCCTTACCCCTTTGATCGGGCTATGCTACGCACGCACTTCCCCAAGAACTTTGATTGTCCAAAATTTGACAAGTATAAAGGAAAAGGTGACCCACGAGATCAGATTAAGGACTTTTACATGACATGTTAGGAAGAAGATTACAATGATAATTATCTTATACTTTTATTCCCACGTAACCTAGGGGTCAATATCTGGAATGGTTCCTTCACATCCCTAAAGGATCTATCTTCACTTGGCCTAAATTAATGGAGATATTTTTATGAAATTTCTCATTTAATGTAGAGAGTGATGTTACCATGTTAGACCTATGCAATGCTAAATAAAGACAAAATAAAACCTTTTCTAGCTTCTTGAAAATATGGTGGGGGTTATCTAGCCGCTTCCCTTTCTCGATCCACAAAAAAGAAACTGGTAATAATTTTTGTCCCTAATTTGAATCTAGAGATTTACTTTCACTTACAGATGCATTATGTCACTAGCTTCGAAGAATTTATAGAAAAAGGAAGCCAAATCGAAAAGGTGTTAATAGCTAAAGGGACAATAAAAACCTTTTCCAAAGACAATCAAATGTCCAAACCTATGGACAAACCCGAAGTCTTTAAAAAAAACAAAAACATCGTAGGAGACAGAATCATTGACTCTAAATGAGTCGAGATAGTATAAAAGTGGTCCTCTTCTCAAACTCACCAAAGCACCTAGCCAGAATCTAACCAAATGACGAGTTTTCACTCCCCTTACAGACTCATTGTCCACATTTTTGAGAAAATTATATGTAGTGAACATGGTTCAGTATCTGACCATAATACCTTTTTTAGATGATGCACCCAAACCAAGATGGTATAGAGATGATGAGTACTTTGATTTTCATAACGTGTCAGGGGACACAAAATAGATAAATGTTTAAAACTAAGACACTTCATCCAAGACCTCATTGACGATGAGAAGATTGAATTTGATTCACCTGAATCAGGACAAAGACCTAATGAAAAAATGGGAATCTTTAAATAACCCTTCCCTAAACATGATAGACAAGGAATGAAAGATCCAGATCAAGTTCAATCTTTCGATGAATATAGAGCTAAAAACTACGTGTATACTCAAGTTGATAATTCATTCGATTCACTCATAGGATTTGTTCATTCGTCCAATGAGCATGTAAACACCATTAGAATTGTTAGCGATGATTGTGCCTTGGAAACACAATGTGCTTTCCTAGTGATTCTAGAACCTACTTTACCTACCCCTCAGGAAGGTCAATATGATATGTTAGATCAACTTGAGAAAACCACAACTAAGATTTTGATTTTGGATCTTCTCAAGATATCAAACGTTCCTAAAGAAATTCTTTACAAAAAACTTTAGGGGTCAGGAGTGTCAACAGATATTAATCCTTCACACCTCCAAGTGATGGTCATGAACCTTTCTTATAATGAATGCATTTCCTTTGACCAAAGTGAAATTCCATTTAATAATCACACGCATAACTTTCCCTTATACATAGATATGTTTTTAACTAGTAGAAATATCAAGAGAGTTCTTGTGGATAATGGATTGGGTTTAAATATTGTTACCTTTACACTAGTAAAATAGCTGGGATGAACAAAGGAAAACTTAGATTCTCATGTCATCACAATTATAGCCTATGATAATTCAGAACGTGAATCAGCTGGGACAATAGTATTTCCTATGGAAGTAGGGCTGACATATCATGACATGAAGTTCCATGTCCAAGACTTGGATCTTCCTTATAACATGCTCCTAGGCTGCCTATGGATCCATGCCATCCAGGTTGTACCATCCACTTTCCATCAGTGTATTAAATTGTATCATAGAGGACATACGATCACCATCCAGGAGATTCAGAGTCATTTACACATTACAGAGCCTTGCATTTTTTAATCACCCAGTGTATGAATGTCATTCTGCTAACATTGTTGTACCACTATAGACTAAATATCTAAAATCTCACATCGATCTAGACACATTGTGTACTACTAATAAAGGTTGTTCCACATCTATTTCTCCCTTCATTGCATAGGAGATGAAAGTCTTGTATAATGGACCAGCTGAAGAATATAACCTCCAATAGACCATTTTGGTCTCTAACCATTCACTATCACCCAAAACATGTGGTAGGTTGAGTTTCCAATTCAAGAGATCCTAGGATAGCTATGATATTCCTTTTGAGAAGTTTTTTCCTCGTGACCTCTTATCAAAATGAGAAAATGTTGGATTCACCTACAACTTGGATCCCTAAAGGTACAAAAACTTCATGTTACCAAGCTATGTAATATCAAAGATCATAGGATGATGAATGTTATGGGATTTCATGGACAAGGATGTGGTGAAAATGAGTAAGGTAGATTAGTGAATGTCCTGATTCCCCATTATAAACCAAATAAACTTGATCTTGGCATTAGGTCTCAAGGTGCACCACCCTCAAAAATCAATGCAAGCTCTTCAGAGCATGATGATATCTTGTCTCATTTGGATAACGATGTAGATTCCTATTGTAGCCTATATAATGATCTTTCCTCCGCAAAATGTTTTCTAGATTATGTCATATTTACCATTTCCCAATCTGAATCCCACTCTAATTTGCATTCCAAATCCCAACTAAACCTTGTATATCCCACTCCCATTGAATGGGACAAAAAAAATTATGCACCAATTGATATCTTAGAAAATGATGAGGCAATCATAAAGTTCATGGGTATTCATGATACTATTTCGATTGATGATCAAAAAAAGGGTTTTTAAATCAATTTATATGTATGTGAATATTTTGGAGAGGAGGATGAAATGTGTTGTCAACAAAAAATAAATGAAATAAAGGTAAAAATTACTTCGAAAAATCCTCGGAAAAACTGAATGTCCAAAATGCATAGTGAAAACCTCTTTAAGGTGTTTGTAGAAAAACAAATGGAAAAATTAAAGGACATAAAAGGTGACCACACCCAAGGTGAAAATATCATTAAGAAACCCTTGGAAGAATACCTTAATATCCCCCCTAATCCCACGCACATGGAGAATGCATCTAAAATGCTGGTATAAGAGACCATAGACGTCAATACCGGGTCAAAAGATAATCTGAGAATGGTAAAGCTGGGATTTTCAATCTCAACACAAGAGTAGAAAACACTTGTCATGATACTACAAGAATTTACAAAAATATTTTCATGGTCTTACATAGATATGGCAGGTTTGGACCCAACCTTAGTCGTGTCTAACCTTATTGTGCATCCAGATTCCAAACCTATTAAACAAAAGATGAGGAATATGCACCCACGTGTTGCACTTCTGGTCAAAGAAGAACTAGAAAGGCTATTGGCGGTAGGTTTTTATCAAACCTATCGATTATTTGTAATTGATATATAACATAGTTTCAGTAAAGAATAAAATGGTTGGTATCAGAGTATGCACTGATTTCAGAGACATCAATAAGGCATGCACTAAATATTATTTTCCTCTACCCAACATCGACATGATTTTCGATTCAACTGTGGGTTACGAAATTTTTTCCATCATGGATGGATTTTATGGTTATAGCTAAATCAATATTATAGAGGAGGATCAGCATAAAACTTCCTTTACCATCCCTTAGGGGGACTTTCTGCTACCAAGTTGTGCCTTTTGGTCTCAAGAATGTTGGGGCAACGTATCAAAGAGAAATGACAGTAATCTTCCATGACATGATGAATGACATCATGGAATACTATGTTAACAATATCCTAGGAAAATCCAAGACCAGAGAAGAACATCTAGAAGTGTTAAGGCATATCTTTCAATGCCTCCAAGACTACAAAGTTAGACTGAATCCAAAGAAGTGTTTGTTGGATGTTCAATCTAGAAAATTATTGGGATTAATTGTCTTGAGAAGAGGGATTGAGGCAGATCCTGTTAAGGTTTCCTCTATTACTGAGATGCCTCCACCTAAGAAATTTAACAAGCTAACAAACTTATAGGAAAAAAATCAGTCAATCTGCTGCTTCATTTCTCATCTTGTAGATAAGTGACATCCTTTCACCCACATGCTAAAGAAAGATGTTACATTCCATTGGGGGCCATAATGCCAATAGGCCTTTGAGTTACTTAAGCAATATGTGGCTAGTCCTCTTGTCCTCATGCCACTTACCCCAGGCGATCCTTTTCTATTATATATTTTAGCCACTCAATTTTCTATTGGTGTACTACTATCCCAATATGATATAAGCCAAAAAAAAGAGCAGTCTATTACCTTAGCTGCAATTTAATTACTTATGAGCTGAATTATCCCTAGATTAAAAAAAATGCTTAGTTATGGTATTTTAATTTAAAAAATTCTACCATTACCTACTAAATAAAAACACCAAGCTTATGTCCAAATTTGATCCTTTGAAGTACATTTTATTTAAACCGGCACTTACTAGACAGATGACTAATTGGATCATCCTCCTAAGTGAGTTTGATATTAAATTCGTCAACCAAAAATTACTCAAAGGAAATGTACTGGATGATCAACTAGATGAGGCTCCCTTACCAGGAATGGAACCATTGTGTTTGGATCTGCCACATGCCTCTGATGTATATTGAAGAGTCTGCCATATGGAAAATTTTCTTTGATGGATCTTTCACTTACTATGGTTCAAGAGCCTGTGTGGTACTTATCACTCCAATAGAAGAATTCATCCCACACTCTTTTCATTTGATTTTCCCATGTAAAAATAACATATTAGAGTATAAATAACTCATTTCCCAATTGAAGGTTGTTATCTGATGGAATATTAGACAATTAAGAGTCATTGGCAATTCATAATTGATCATTAAAAAACTCAATGATGAGTATAAGGTCAAGGTTGACAAGCTCATCCCATAAAAGAAGATGGTTGATACTCTATAGGAATATTTTTTTCATGTTAATTTTTAACAAATGCCAAGGGCACATAATTGATCAGTAAACGCCATGTCCACAATTGGAGATTTTCCTTGCAATCCACCTCAGGCAAAGAAAATTCCTTTCTTTGTTGAACATTTGCAAGTACCAGCATACAACATGCCAGAATCATCTTTGGTATGTGAAGTTGTTGGTCACTTATGAAGAGAATTTATCTGATAAAATAATAAACAAGAAGCTATGATGAAAATAATATTAAAGATAATCAAAGAAAACAAATGACAAAAAACAAGATTTAACCTGGGAAAATATTTCAGGGAAAAACCTAGCACAATAACTTCTCTTTCTTATTGCATTAACTTAACCATTTACAATACAATAATGTACTTCCAAGTTTTTCTTTACCCTACTGCATCTCCAGCTAGTTGTAAGAAAAATAGTAAGAAACCATCAAAGTGATTTTACAATATAATGGGTACCAAAACCATGGGATAATAAACACCCATAACTGTTCCCCATAATTCATGGATTATGACACCACCCATATATACGTATAGATAAAAATAGAAAATCTATACCCCTAGAAAAATAGGGATTTACGAATTTTTTTCTCGAGGCCAGCCCCCAAACCCATAATTTGGGGGCTGCTGGCTCCCCAAACCCCCCAGTCTCGGACCCCTCCTAACACTCATGAAAGAGGTGTATAATACTCTTGGGTATATAGTATACAAAATATACAACACATTCTAACAATTTCTCCCCCTGGTATGAACCCATATTCAATTACCTACAAGATGATACCTTTCCCCCAGATATTTTCCATCTTGTGAGGATATACTACCATATCTGATGCACACATTAACTATGGTATTATATATTGTAAAAGTATTCTATGTATTTATCATGTTTAATTTAATGGAGTGTATTGGCTGAATCAAAATATCAAATCATGAGTATAATTGGTTCTTGCATGCTTGATTTCATCATGGTTATCATTTAAGTCTGTTAATCTCTAGATCTATATTTGAACATGCACTATAGAATGATATATTAGTTATGGATCTAAATGATTTAAGTATTCATCATTATAAAATACTGCAACAGAAACCCTAAAGAGGATCCTAGTACCTTAGCGTGATTTGGGTGAGCGCTCAGTCTAGGTTGAGTGATCTACTAGTGTGCCTAGGATTTTACTGGTAAATTCTAGGCTACATCATTGGTTTCATTTCCGGGACCTCTTTTTCAGTTGTTTTTAGGATGGTTCATGATGAAGACATACAGGTTGACCCTATCAAGTGTTGAGGAGTGGATACATGACCTAATAAGTATAGATGTTTAGCACTAGATCTAAGTTCGATGCATGTGCATGGGTGGAGCAGAATCTGTATGACTATTTATATAAGAGCTTCTTCACTATATTTTTTATAGAACTGTACAAGTGGCTGGTTGCTTATACATCTAAATGGAATTGGAGGTATCGAAAAATTGTGTGGATGCAAGAAGAATTTTAGACCCTTTATTATACTGATCTAATTTGGATTCACACTGTGGATACATGATTCTGTGGTATTTTGAATAGCTATATATTTGAGTACTCAATTCCCACATATTCGTGTCTAAAGGTAGCTAAATCTAATTTTTACGATATCCCAGCAGAACTTACCTGCAAGGCATTCCACTAGCGATCAAACTTATGATGGTAACCCTGAAATTGGAGAACAAACTGATGGTAAATTGAACCCCACCACATGTAGGGGAAGGGGCATGTTTGGTGAAATATGGGAGACCTATCGACAGAAAGGAAAAGAGAGGAAAGGAAGATTAAGTATAATGAGGTGTGTAAGAGGGAGATATAGAAGCAACATGATATTGTAGAGTGAATGACATTTTGGAGAGAGATAGTTTGTGAAGGTTTGAAGTTCACACAAAAGACATGGAACCCAAGCATTAGGAACTCTCCCATTTTGGAAAGCATGATAGGGAACCCTCCTTGACCTCACGTAGAAGTGTGCCAGTAGAGATGACCTGGGCCATGGGTGCACATCTAAATCCACCTAGAAACCTTTCCTTTAAACTTGGTTTTCCAATATCTAGTATAACAAATAGTCAGCAAGCTAATTTAGGCAGTGGGAGAGTAGGAGTGAGTCATATAAAAATAACAATGATGGCAGTACAAATGGATTTGTTATATGGGATTACCTTTTTAGGTGTATCATTCGCACATAATTTTGTACTATCTTCTAGGAGTAGTAATACTTTGCAGACTCTTGGGGTGCAGTTTAGTACTACTGTTGGGACACAGAGAAGTACATCTTTTGGTCTGACTCTAGCTCCTGGTTCAGGATAAGGAGGTATAGGTGGCTCTAGTTTTGGTGGATCTGGTGGTTGTGGAGGTAGAGGAAACACTGGAGGTTATGGATCAAGTGGATAAGGTCTGCACCAACCCCAAAATATTTACATGGAGATGTTTCTTTGTCTCCCAGAGTATAGGGGCATAGAAGATGTTGTTAAACACATGAAAATATGTGAAATACTGTGGCACATAAAAGGAATCACATCTTTTGATCATAGGGAAAGTCAATTTAATACAGCATTCCAAGGGCGCACACATAGTTGGTACAGAAATTTTGACCTTGATCATACTTGCATAGACTATGCAACTTTAAAAGATGCTTTCCTTAAAGAATTTCACATCCATGAGTTTGATCAGAATAATATAAGTGTGCTCAAGGATACTAAGCAAGGCACTACTGAGAGTGTCATAGAGTATGATTCTCATTTCAAAATGTTGTTATCTAAGTTGTCTTGCAATATTCATGCAATCCAACATGCACAATGGTTTGTTGGGGGCATAATAACACTTTTTAAAAGGGTGCTATCACATAAGACATACACTTATCCATGCGAAGCACTTGAAGAAGATTTATGCACTGAGGAAGTTGGAGGTATAGACACTAGGGTGAGCCCATTTTTAGAAGCACAAATCATAGCTATGGCAAAGAAGCTGGAGAAACTATTGGCAAATTCAAAACATGACATGTGCATAGGGATTTAGTGCACAGATTGTGAAGTGGAAGGTTACACAAAATATATTTTTCCCCGTAGATCAGTGCTCTCATTACAGTTGGACAATGAGATATGTCACTTAAACCATGATGTCATCCAATTCCCATTGTTACAATGCATGATAAGGAAGAACGTCTCTTCCTATTGTAAAATTTGTAGGTTTGTGACTCACGATACATGATACTACTAGTTGATTGTTTAGATCCATGATGCCATATATATTGGTGTGTGACAGACAAGAGTATTAGATAACTCTCAAGGAAAAGGTGAGTATCAAGATCACAATCAAGTGCACTATGATTGGAATAGACGTTTTGAAGGAGGTCGTGGTAGAGGTTGAGGGTTTCGAGGAGGATATGGAGGATGAGGCCGTGGTGGTGGAAGAAGTTAGTTCCCTCATAGAATGTGTTACACATGTGGAAAATTAGTGGATGCCCAAGTTGGAAGAAAAATCTGAGGCATTACAGGTAAAGATCATGACCCACACTAAAGCAACACGTGCCAAAGAAGCATTGCAGCAAAATCCTAGCATCACTAAGGAGGAAGTTCTACATGCATGGTACCCTGATTCCACCCATCAAAAGGAGGTTTACCAGAAACCATGGAGGTACTTGAGAATCTTGAGCATGAAACATAATATTTAAAGGAAAAATCACGGAAGATGGAGAAAAATAAAGCATCAAAGATAGTCCAAACTGATATGGATGACTTGAGAGAAGTGTGCAAGTTATTGCATCAAGAAAATATCATTCCACTATTAGGGAATTGGTTAAAATTAAACACTCTGTGTGCAAGTACTAAGACTGGATGACAGATCCTACATCAAATCTTCCCCCTCATAGCCTAGATTATGACAAGGAAATAACTTTGAATGTTGTTGTGGATGGGTGGCTATTGAGTAATATACTGATTGATATAGGAGTGGAAGTCAATTTTATTACTCTATATTCATGGATACAAGTGGGGAGACCTCCATTACAGCCATCCTCTAATGTTTTGTTCATGGCTAATCAGACTAAGGCCACTCCCATCAGATTTTTAAAAGATGCATCCATTACCATACAAGGAGCCAAGTTCACTGGAGATTTTGAGGTCTTAGTAGTAGCAGAGTTATGTTATGTTTGTGGAGCCTATTTTCATGTTAGAGTGCGGTACACCTTCTATGTGTTACACTCGGGTATTTTTACGGTGGTCCCGCTCGCCAGTGAGTGGGTCAGGGGGGTTTGGGGGTGAAGCTCCCGAAGCAAATTTTCATGGGTGGTTTATTAACCCATGGGTAATGGGTAACCCGTTATGGGCTGTTTTTGGGCCCATGGTTTTTCGGTACCCATTGTTTTGATACCCATAGTTTTTTGTCCATGGTTTTAATACCCACAGTTTTTTGCCCATGGTTTTGATACCCACGGTTTTGTATCAAATTTCTTAAGCAATTGTCTATTTATATGGTCTTACGCATATGATACATATACAAGAAAATGTATTATAGATGTGTTTTGAATTCAGGTGTGAATTCTGTAGAGTTTGTTGAGCATAGCTCCAAACGGATCTAGGTATTGTATTGAGAGAGTGGAGGCTTGTAATAAAATATGAGTAAGTGATTCTTAGTGGACGTACCCCAAATTGGGTGAACCACATTAAATCTTGTCTCTTTGTGTTGTGTTATTTATTCTACACTTTTATTTGAGATCTATAATATTTTCTACACATTAGTTTCTAATGTTCCGATTCTATAAGGGATTATTCCGCATATTTTTATCTCTTATTTCCTAACAATTCGTATCAGAGCTTGGTTTGGTTTGCTGAAGTGTTGAATCACAGGGAAAGTTTTATCTTGAGTGGGAGCTATGGCAGATGATGGAAGATCTAGGGTTGATAAATCCAATGGGCAGAATTTCAGTCTTTGGAAGATGCAGATGGAAGATTACCTTTATCAGAAGGATCTTTATACTCCACTGTCTGATAATGTGAACAAACCCTCGAGTATGACAGATGGGGAATAGGATTTGTTGGATCGAAAGGCACTTGGAACGATCTAGTTGTGTCTTGCATCTTCAGTATTATTTAATTCTTTAAAGGAAAAGTATACAAATGAATTGATGGATGCATTAGGGAAGTTGTATGAAAAACCCTCTGCCTCTAATAAGATATTTTTAATAAAAAAGTTGTTTAATATGAAGATGTCTGAGAATAGTTCAGTAGCAGATCATTTAAATGATTTCAATATTGTTGTGAATATGCTAGCTTCAGTTACAATAGAATTTTATGAAGAAGTTAGGGATTTATTAATTCTGTGCTCTTTACCTGAAAGTTGGAATAGCCTGGTAATGGCGGTAAGCAACTCGGTTCTAGCTAACTCGAAGTTGACATTTGAGGATGTTGTAGGGGTGATTCTAAGTGAGGAAATGTGAAGAAAAATCTTCAGAGAATCTTCTACTTCAGGGAATGCTTTGACAATGGAAACTAGAGGGAGACAGAAGAATAGAGGAAACCGTGGAAAATCGAAAGATCGGGTAAGGTCAAAATCCAAGAGCAAGATTGTATGTTGGAACTATGGAAAGTCTGGGCATGCAAAGAAGGACAGTTAGGAGCTTAGGGAAAAGAAGAAAAAACAAGAAGAAAACAAGGAGGAAAATGTGGCATTAGGTAATGTATGCCATGATGCTTTGATTCTTTCTTTACATAATATTACTAAATCTTGGGTTTTAGATTCAGGGGCTTCTTTTCATGCTACTCCACATAGGCATTATTTTGTTGATTATGTTCAAAGGGATTTTGGGCATGTTTTTATTGGTGATGATGAGCCTTGCAGTATAGTTAGAAAAGGTTCTGTTTAGGTTAAGATGCAGAATGGGAATACATGGCTATTAAAGGATGTTAAACATGTGCCTACATTAAGGAGAAATTTGATATCAGCGGGGCAATTGGGAAGTGATGGTTGTATTGTGATATTTACAACTGACTCTTAGAAGGTTACCAAGGGTGCTCTTGTGGTAGTAAGAGGTAAGAAGGTTGGAACCTTGTATTTATCCACTAATAGTACTAATGATTATAATCTTGTGGCTTCAGATGCAGATACAACATTATGGAACTATAGGCTTGGTCATATGAGCCATAAGGGCATGGAAATCATAAAGAAGAATTTTCTTGGATATACAGAAACAGGTTTGGAGTTCTGTGAAGACTGTATATATGGGAAATAGAAGTGAGTAAGGTTTCTCAAGGTTGGACCTACAAAGAAAGAGAGTAAGTTAGAGCTGGTGCATTCTAATGTGTGGGGGCCATCTCAGGTATCATCTCTTGGGGGTTCAAGTTATTATGTTACTTTTATTGATGATGTAACAAGGAAAGTTTGGGTTTATTGTATTAGAAACAAATATGATGTATTTGACACATTTTTTAAATGGAAAGCCTTGGTAGACAATGAAACATGTCTTAAGCTAAAATGTCTCATGTTAGATAATGGAGGGGAGTATTGCAGCAATGAATTTGATGATTACTGTTCTAAGAATGGAATCCGCAGGCAAAATATGGTTCCAGGAACTCCACAGCAGAATGGGGTATCAGAAAGGATGAACAAAACAATAATGGAATGTGCTAGGAGCATGAGGATACATGCAGGACTGTATCTTTCTTTTTAGACAGAAGCGGTGAGCACAGCTATGTACTTGATAAATAGAGGACCCTTAAGTGCCTTGGATGGAGGCATACCTGAGGAGGCTTGGTATGGTAAGAAAGTTGATTATTCATTTCTTAGAGTCTTTGGATGTGAGGTGTTTGTTCATATAGACAAGGATGATAGGACCAAGCTAGAGGCTAAATCAAAAAAATGTACTTTCATTGGTTATGGTGGTGATGACTTTGGATTTAAATGTTGGAGTATTAAGGACAAGAAAATCATTCGGTCTAGGGATGTGGTCTTTAATGAGAAAGTCATGTATAAGCAATAGTTGTAAGAAAATAGGGAAGAATCCAAGAAAGAATATGTAGTGGTAGAGGATCTTCTGGATGGGACAGTGACCCATGAATCAGTTTAGGAATTGACTTAACATGAACCCCAAACTCTTATAGTGAGGAGGTCTTCTAGGGTAAGAAAAGAACCTGAACATTTTCCTCCTTCTCTTTATTATTTATTACTCACTGATAGTGGAGAGCTAGAGAGATTTGATGAAGAAATGTAAGTAGATGCCAGTAAGAAGTGGGAGAAAGCCATGGATGAGGAGCATAAGTCTCTCACGGAGAACCAAACTTGGGATTTGGTTAAGCCACCAGAAGGCAAAAGAGCATTGTAGAACAAGTGGGTGTACAGAGTTAAAGATGAAGAAGGAGGAAAGAAAATATATAAAGCTCGGTTGGTGGTCAAGGGTTACATAGAAACAAGGTATATATTTTGATGAGATCTTTTCTCCTGTAGTAAAAATGACTTCTATTAGAACTGTTCTTGGAACAGTGGCGGCAGAAGACTTGCACTTAGAACAGTTAGATGTAAAGACTGCATTTCTCCAAGGTGATTTGGAGGAGGAACTATATATGCAGCAACCAGAGGGCTATGAGGTCAAAGGTAAAGAGGAGATGGTGTGTAAACTAAAGAAGAGCTTGTATGGCTTGAAAAAAGCTCCATGTCAATGGTATAAGAAGTTTGATAGCTTCATGATGGAGTAAGGTTATATTAGATGTCATTCTGACCATTTTGTGTATACAAAGAAATTTGAGGATGGAAGTTATATTATCCTGTGTTTTTATGTTGATGACATGTTGGTTGCAGGTAAAAACATGCAGGAAATAAAATTACTTAAGAAACAACTAAGTGAATCCTTTGATATGAACGATTTGGGGGCAGCCAGAAAAATCCTTGGTATGAGGATAACTCGGGATAGGAAGAAATGGAAGCTGACTTTATCTCAGGAAGAGTACATTAAGAAGGTATTGGATAGGTTTAACATGCAGGATGCTAAACAGTTGGGACTCCTTTGGTAGGCCATTTTAAGTTATTAAAGGAGTAGTGTCCCAAGACAGAGTAGGAAAGAAAGCAGATGTCCAAGGTACTTTACTTATTAGCAGTTAGTAGTTTGATGTATGCTATGGTGTGCACTAGGCCTGATATTACCCATGCAGTGGGATTTATGAGTAGATTTATGAGTGATCCAGGTATAGAGCATTGGAAGCAGTAAATTGGATCCTTCGGTATTTGAGTGGGACCATGGGGATAGTTTTGTGCTATAGTTGATCAGACACCACTTTTCATGGTTATGTAGATTCAGACATGGCTGGAGATGTAGACAGCAAAAGGAGCATGATAGGTTATATTTACACTGTAGGTGGGACATCAGTGAGCTGGATTTCACGACTACAGAAGTTGGTGGCTTTGTCAACCATGGAGGCTGAGTATGTTGCTGCTATAGAGGCAATTAAAGAGATGATTTGGTTACAATAATTGCTTGAGGAGTTAGGGCATAAGCAAGAGGAATGTAAGCTACATAGTGATAGTCATAGTGCTATACACCTAGCTAAGAACTCTTCTTTCCACTTCAGGATGAAGCATATATCGTTGAGATATCACTTCATCAGGACAACTTTGGAGGAAGATAAGTTGAAGTTTGAGAAGATTCATACCAGTCAGAATCCTACAGACATGATGACTAAGGTGGTCACAAGGGATAAACTAAAGTTATGTTCAACTTTGGTTAGCCTTCCAGGATGACAGTGAAGGGTTGAGAAGATTGCTCAGTGCAAAGCAGTTTCCAAGTGGGAGATTGTTATGTTTGTGGAGCCTATTTTCATGTTAGAGTGTGATACACCTTCTATGTGTTACACTCAGGTATTTTTACGGTGGTCTCGCTTGCTAATGAGTGGGTTGGGGGGGTTTAGGGGTGAAGCCCCCAAAGCAAATTTTCATGGGTGGTTTATTAAACCATCAGTAATGGGTAACTGTTATGGGCTGTTTTTGGGCCCATGGTTTTTTGGTACCCATTGTTTTGATACCCACGGTTTTTTGCCCATGGTTTTAATACCCACAGTTTTTTGCCCATGGTTTTGATACCCACGGTTTTGTATCGAACTGCTTAAGAAATTTTCTATTTATATGGTCTTATGCATATGATACATATACAAGCAAATGTATTGTAGATGTGTTTTGAATTCAAGTGTGAATTCTGTAGAGTTTGTTGAGCATAGCTCTAAATGGATCTGGGTATTGTATTGAGAGAGTGGAGGCTTGTAATAAAATCTGAGCAAGTGATTCTTGGTGGACGTAGCCCAAATTGGGTGAACCACATTAAATCTTATCTCTCTATGTTGTGTTATTTATTATGCACTTTTATTTGAGATCTATAATATTTTCTACACATTAGTTTCTACTGCTGCGATTCTCTAAGGGATTATTCCACATATTTTTATCTCTTATTTCCTAACAAGTTAGATAGATTCCCAGCTCTATTGGGGCATCCTTGGTGCTATGAAAATATTGTTGATCTTCGGTTCAACAAGGGTTATATCAGCTTTGAAACAAGGAGGAAAGAGTTATTATCCCTTTAACAGATGGAAAATTTACACCCTATGTTGATTTATTGAGTGAAGAAGACATGAATACGATTTATGTATGCACCATCTAGGATCTAGAGGTGCCTGAGCCATATAAGGAAGGAATCCTTCTGAGGGAGGATGCACAGTCTATTAGTGATACTACAAGTGTTGTTTGTGATAATTGGGCTCATAGCACTTATGAGTTGGTAGGGCGAAAAGTAAAGAGCATATTTCTTAGGGTCAGAAAACTGAATTATATCAAGAGAATAGGTAACAACTCGATACCTTATTACACCGGAGAAGGATATCCTATATTGTTCCTACATGTCGTGGAAGAACAATGGATAGATCCATTGGAAATAAGGAATATGCTAGCATATACCCTATGAGGGATAGCACCCTCTGGTGGAAGAAGCATTAAAATTCATTAATATTATCTAACTATGGGAGATATAGCCAAGGCTGGAACTCATTCAGGAGTTATTGGATGAAGGAGATTCGGAAGCACATTTTTCTTAATAAAAAAAGCCAATGCCACACTACTTCAGCGCGCTTTCCTTGAGAAAGAAAAGGGAAAATTGTCTACTTGGTGGATGATGAAGAAGTAGAAAATATAGATATAAACCATTCAACAAGTTGGCGTCAGGTGTTAGATAGTGTAGATAAGACCACGTGCACCTATCATGAACCTATGAAGAAAAAGAAATTGAATATTGAGTCAAATGTTGAGCCTAAGGATGCCATAATTAGATACTCTTGGTCAAACTCTGGAGTGGAAAAAATTATAGAGTTACTATGGGGATTATCAGGGACTTATTCCCTTAGGGGTACCATGAACTTAAAGGCATGCATGAATAATTAGGAGAAGATGAAGATGAAATATTAAAGAGGGTGCACTGCCCAGTTAGAAAGAGATGCTACAAGATGAATCCCTACTTACTTGCAAAAAGGTCAAGGAAGAAATTGACAAAATGTTGAAATATGGAATCATCAAGCCCCTGGATGAGTTAGAACGGGTTAGTCCAATGGTGATAAATATCAAGAAGGATGATCGGATATTAGGATCCGTGTGGACTACAAGGGAGACTGAATGCTGCATGTGTGACTGATCCCTTTCCTACACCATTCACTGATGAAATACTAGAAGGTGTTGCAAGGTGCGCCAAATCTATTCATTTACAAATGGGTTCTCTAGGTGTCATCAAGTTAGGATTTCCCAAGAGGATCAGGAAAAGACTCAATTTTACTACCTGAATGGGGCAAATTTGCCTATACTGTGATGCCTTTTGGGATGAAAAATGTGCCTGCTATATTTTCGCGCATAGTTGGTTCAGGTGTTTAAAGATTTTATTCAAAACTTCTTGCAAGTTTATTTAGATGATTGGAGACCGTGTATGGACTAGTTAAGGATCATTGTGACAATCTATGCACTTAATGTTTGAAAGATGTAGACAGTTTCAGTATCTCTTTAAACATCAAGAAGTGTATATTTTCTACACCATTTGGAATACTGTTAGGACACATAATTTATCAAGGAAGGTTTGTATGGTCGATCTAGCTAAGGTTGCATTCATTTATCAGGCCTAAAAGCAGCCTACCATTCAAATTAAGGTGCGTAGATTCTTGGGTCACACAGGGTTATTATAGAAAATTCATAAAGGGGTATGCCAAGGTTGTCACACATTTGGAGGAGTCACTAAAGGGAAAATGTGCATTCTACTGGGGAGAACCACAGTAGCAGCGTGCATTCGAGACATTGAAAGGAGAAACTTACTACTGCCACACATATTCTGTGTTTTCCTTCATGGGACCAACCATTTCATGTACATGTGGATGCCTCTAGCATGGCCATTTGTGCGGTGTTGGATCACCCTGGAGAAGGTATTATAGATCACCCTAATCTCTTTTGCTAGTAGAAAGTTGACTCCTATAGAGTATAATTACACAACTATAGAGTGCGACAAAGCTTTGTCAATGATATATGGTGATACATAAATTTACGACAGTACCTGTTAGCTACACCATTTTTATTTTATGCATATCACATGGCATTGAAGTATTTGGTAAACAAGCCTGTTTTACAGGGGCACATATGAATATGGGTACTCTTATTTAAAGAATTTGATTTCACAGTTTTGGTAAAACAAGGGAAAAGTAATTTTGGACTAGACCATTCATCTAGAATATAGTCAGGAGAAGAAGCATAAGAAATTGAAGATACCATGCTAGATGAAAATTTATATAGGTTACAACGAGTGCCATTAGAATTAGAGGACATTGTTGTCTTTCTACGAACAAGTATGGGACCAAAAGGAATGAAATCCTTAGAGAAGAAACAACTTTCTATATGCGTGACACCCTATATTTTGATTAGTGGTGACCTATACAAGTTAGGTCAGGATGAAGTATTACATCATTATGTAATTGAACATGAACACACATATATCATAGAGGAAGATCATGGTGGTATTGCAGGTGGCCACTATGTAGGTGACGCCACTATGCATGAAAGATTATAATTCACTGGATTATGGTGGGAGACCCTGTATAAATATTATAAGGATCATATTGCAAGGCTTGTGATCATTTTCAACACCTTGGGAAACCTAGGTCAATGAGATGAAATGCCTCTAAGACCTATTACTAGTGCAGAACCATTTGAGAAATGGGCTATAGATTTTTTGGATCCTATTCCACCAGTTGCATGCATAGAAATGGATCGTGCTCATATCATCACTTGCATAGACTATCTGAAAAGGTGGGTAGAAGTAGCACCTACAAAGGATATTGTACAAATGGCTACAACTAGCCAAGTTTTTATGGGAAAATATTATTACAAGGTATCGATTTCCTTTGAGTTTGACATGAGTGATAGGGGCACAAATTTCTCTAAATGAGACAATTAAGATATTATTATTGGATGAATTCATGATTACACACCATGAGACTACACCATATCATCCTCAGGCCAATAGGACTTGCTGAGGCTTTCAAAAAAAAATTGATCCAGACATTGACAAAAATATGTGATATTAGAAGAAAGGATTGGGATGATAAAGTATGTCTGCAATGCTTTAGGAATATCAAACAACATATAAAATTTTGAAAAAAGCCACACCATTTCAGCTAGTGTTTAGCACAGAATCAGTTCTTCCTATGGAATTCATGCTAAAATTCTTTATGTATTTCATGCATTGGAGGTCTAGCTGATTAACAGACATTAGTATAACTGATTGGAAAGTTAATCAAGATAGTCGAGCAATGAGAAATAGTATGTTGGAGTCAAAAAAAAGAAAATACCAGGTAAAAAGCATGGCATAACAGGCACATCAGGGATAAAAAGTTTGAAATGGGATAGATGGTGCTCCTTTATGATTCTAAGTTTTTACGCCATCCAGGAAAACTTAAGGTACATTGGTTAGGGCCATATGTTGTCACTCACATACTTGAAACACACACTTTCTAGCTAGAGGCACTTGATGGAACACTTTTACCTGGTTACTTCAATGGGAGTAGGCTGAAGCCCTACTATAAATAAGTCTTCTTGGTATTTTTAATAAGGTAGTGTTTCCATTTATATTTGTTTTTCAATTTTGTATTTCCTTCTTCGTCGTTATGATTTTTTAATTTAGTTGGTGTTTTTGTGTAGTATGAACATTTGCATGCCAAAAGCTAATTATTATTTAAAGAATTTATATGTGCAGAGAACTACACATACCCTTAGTGTGGGGTGGGTATTTGATATCCAGGTATTGGACTATTGGAAATGAAAGAAAAAAACTACTACGGGTGCTATTCAAATTATGAGAATTATTAGAAAAGAGATTGTTTCTAGACAAGATGACCATAGATGGAGATAAATGAAGAAAAAGTATAATGAGAGGTAAGAAGGGGCCATGAAAACTACCAAGGAAAGGCACAATGGCGAGGTACTCAGGTGCATGGAGGCACGTTGAAGAGAATTCTACAACTAGAAGGTAGGAAGGTGTGCTAGAAGGTTATAGTTTGGGAGCGAAGATGTACCACATAGAAAATGGAAAAAAAACATCAATTAGTGAGTATTTTTGGTAGGTGAAGGAGCAATAAATGTAATAATTTTTTTAAAATCTATATAATGATAGGATGCGAATTCATTCTTACCATTACAATCGTGATAATTTGAAAGATCCAAGCTGGACCGAGCTGCGAGAAGAGTATTCAGGTGCAAAGATTTTGAATCGAGACGTGACGAGAATATTTGTGCACAGAGTAAGCTTATGTCCCTAGTTGAAAAGGGTTTGAGAAAAGAAAGGCATCGAAAAATAACTAGGGCACTTAATTTCAACTTGGGCATGCTAAATTGAGCTAGGGTTTGGGTTTGCATTTTGTAGGAGATAGAAGGTGATTATTTGAAGTTTGAAGATTGCAAGTAATAGAACGCACCAAAGAAAGCACCTACCCCAGGAGCTAAGGGGAAGAAGAAAGTGGAAGTAGAGGTTGAAATGAATCGTAAGAGTAATTTCTTAGAAATGTAGTACCTGGAGGGTGTGATTGTGGGTTAGGAATGGGATTCCCACATCCAGAAGAGTTAGATAAGTGATTACAACCATCGTACACCTGTAAATAAGGAGTTGGATGTGTTATTAAACATAAAGACAAATAAGCACACAACAAAAGACATGTCAGTGTATGGTGACAATAGGGAGAAATTGTTGAAGTAAATTATAGTTTACCAGTTGTATGAACTACCCTACTTCGGTAAATATGAACCCTTGTACCAGTGGTTTATAAGAAAGGTACATGAATATTTATTCTACTGTGTAGGACGCAGGGTAAGGATCACAACCATGTTGATCTCAATAGTATCAGGGTTGAAAGGAAAATGGGTAGATCTGAATGGTGATTTAACTGATAAGGCCACAATACTGGAGATAAGGAAGGAGGTATACCAAAGGTCTTCTCGGCATGGACATTGATAAACTAAAGAAGTGCCCAATCATACAAGCAGCTGCACACTTAGTGAAAAAGTTGAATGACCAAGAAAGATGGTCACAAGTAAACATAATGTGGCTACACATTGTGAAGAAGATGTCACAAGGAGTGACTTATAAAATATCCAATTACATCATGAAAATTATCATTGAAGAAGCATGCACAAGAGAGAGAATCAATTTTGGGGATGTTTTATTGTCTCTAGTGTTTATGGAAATCAAGGTGCCCGATGGGCTAAAGGAGAAAATATGGGAATACCTTATCGAGAATAAGTCACTTACGGAAAGATTTGACAAGTACTTGTGTGAAGGATCAATGAGAAGACAATTCAAGCAGAGGGTAGAGAAGTGGTATGATAGGCTTTGCACAACATTCGAAGAATAATGACACATACCCAAGGAGTTACCTTCAGTATTAGGGATGGTAGTACATTTCACGGTATACCAACACTTTTACATCGCACTGTTTTCCATGAAAGATGGGGCTTGGACCCCATGGTGTAAACTACCATATGCCTTCATAGCACACTACTTCGAGGCATAATTTTACTGGTTCTCAGATGCATGACACTAAGAAAGACATATGTATATCTAAGATGGACTACCTACATTGAGAGGATAGTCTCAAATTTTATAAACATGAAGTCTGTAATTTGGGGACACCGAAGTAGCGCTTGTATACCTTCAACTCAAGCCCAAGCTAGAGAATAATAAGTATGTGGAGAATAAGTTTACGCTACTAAGGATGCCAAAAGGTAATCATACAATGGAAAATATTCCAGCACCTAAGCCCACTGAGACAATAAAAGTAGATGATGAAGAAGAGGAACATGAAGATAGTGGTGGTTTGAAGCATAGAGGCAAGAAGCAGCCTATAGATAGGGTAGAAGTTGAGCACATGACTACACCACCTTAGGTGCAAGAAGGAGATGATGAGGACCTAGATGTAGTACAAGGAGACCACCATTTCAAAAGAGTATTTAGAAGAACCAGAACCCAAGGTGCTACTCCATAATCAGTGCACAAATCACCTCAATTCTCTCCACTAAAGGAGATAGGTTAGAATATAAGGAGAAATTTGAAGCTAGACGAGGAGGAGGAAGAGTCTTAAGAAAGCATGCCTGAATCCCCTACACCTCTAGAGAACGTGGAAGATCCAAAGGATGAAGAAATGAAGGATGGAGAAGAAGGAGAAAAGGAATCAAATGAGACAATGCAAGAGAATACTCAAGGCATAGTATAACAAGCTCAAAATCTTGATGCTCAAGTTCCTAAGGGTCCAAGATCGAAAAAAAACAAGTGGATAATATGTTGTATCAGTCATGGGCTATGCTAAGGACACAGGTAAAATTTTCTGTGCTCGTTTTCAAAGCATAGTGAGACCAAAGGAGTTGTATGGGTAGGAGCTTATGGATGAAGATATGGAAACCATGTGCACAAGAAAGAAGTTTTCATGGTCTATGCACACACACATAGAAGAAATGGAATTTGATGTATGTGAAGAGTCATGTGTATCAAGGAGGTTAAAGAAGACACCTCAAGCCAAAAACATAATAGTAAAGCCTATTGTTATGTCAGATGAACAAGTGAGTAATGCTTTGGTAAAATTCTCGACAGAGGTGGTGCGAAAAAATGTGGATAAGGCTACAATAATTAGGGCACCGAGAGAAGAACTCAAAACTAAGGATGTATAAATATTGCACCTAAAGAAATATAAGGACATGGAGAAAAAGAATAATAGTGCATTAATAAGCATGACAGAGGAAATTGGAGACCTTTTCCTGAAGCCGAGACCATACCTGGAATTCAAGGTGTTGAAAAAGTTTCCTTTAACGATGCATTATGTACATACCTTGGTGGACTTGGTGCTTGAAGATGGACCTCTGTGTTATCCACTACCAAAGGATCCAACATAGTAAGTGAATAGGGAAAAGGCTTTGGTGATGAGGAAGATTACATCATATGAGGAATTTCTCCAAAGCTTCCAAGAGGAGCTGAGAAAAGAGAACCAGGCATTGAACATTCTCACAACTCTGGAGGCAGTCATCAAGATAAGTAGCATGGTCGAAGACAATGAAGTCCTAAAATCCATGAAGGATGAGATCATGAGCTGTGCAGAATGATTAACTCTTTTAAAGAAGAAGCATGAGGCCCTTACAACAACACAAGAACCACACAAGGAAAGGCTAGATGAGTTTGGGAAACTCATTGTGTAAAATATGAACTTATTAGAAGGAAGAATGACTGCAATGTCCAACATTGTTTTGGTCTTGCAGAATGAGAAATGAGAGATTACAAAAAATGAGCTAGAGTCAATTACAGTAGATATCTTAGAAAAGGAAGAGGTCATGCTCAATGATTGGCAAAATTTATAGGTGGAAATGAAAGAAGAATATACATAATTGATTTTTCCAGTTGAAGGAGAAGATACTGTAGGGTAAAGTAATTCTTTTATTCACAAAAATTGTTTCTATTATTTTATTCATATTCTTTGATTCATTTTGGAGACAACCATTTCTAGGGTGGACATGTCATTAGTTTGGAGTAATGTTGGTCAATAAAAATATGGCACTTAGCAAAAAACATACAGAAGGTTCACACGGAAGAACAAAGCACATTTAAAGGTGTAGAAGGTTTTGTAAAGAATCACACGCAAAGAAGAGAGATAGATTTGGGACTTATCCATTTTCACATGTACAAGCTATTTTTGGAGATAGCGTGCCGACTACACAAAATGGTTAAAGAATTATGTGACACATATTTTTTTATTTTTGGAGGATCAGCTACGAAGCTCTTTGCATGGGTAAAGGCTGAGAATAGATTTACTACTAACAGTTAACTAGAACAAGTCTATTATTAGCACACTTGCACGTGTGGTTATTATTTTAACAACGCATGGCTAATAATATCATGTAATCTATTTTGGGATTAGATAAGAGGTGAAGGGAAAGTCCCCACCCTTATAAATATGTAATAAACTACATAGTATAGGAGAAAGACATGTGAGAACTAAGCTATTGTGAGGATATGCTGCCAAATATGATGCGCACATAAACTATGGTATTATATTTTGTTCTAATATTTTGTTTATTTATCATGTTTAATGAAATGGAGTGTATTCACTAAATTAGAATATAAAATCTTGAGTATAATTGGTTCTTGCATGCTTGATTTCATCATGGTTATCATTTAAGTTTTTTATTCTCTAGATCTAGATCTGAACATGCACTGTAGAATGATATATTAGTTATGGATCTGAATGCTTTAAGTCTTCATCATGCTAACATCCTGCAACAACAACTCTAAAGAGGGGCCTGGTAACTTTGCATACTTTAGGTGAGCACTCAGTCTAGACTGAGTGATGTGCCAGCGTGCCTAGGATTTTACTGGTAAATTCTATGCTACATCATTGGTTCCATTTTTGGGACCTCTTTTTCAGTTGTTTTTCAGGATTATTCATGATGAATACATACCAATTGACCCTAGCATGTTTTGAGGAGTGGATACATGACCTAATGCACACATATGTTTAGCACTGGATCTTAGTTTGACACACATGCATGGGTGGAGAAGAATCTATATGACTATTTGTACGAGAGCTTCTTTGTTATATTTATAATAGAACTATATGAGTGGTTGATTGCTTATGCATCTAAATGAGATTGTATGTATCGCACACTTGTCTAGCTATAGGAAGAATTTTAGAATATTTATGATGTTGATCTGATTTGGAATTACGCAATGGATACATGGTTCCATGGTGTTTTGAATAACTATATCTTGGAGTATTCAATTTCCATGTATTTGTGCCTAGAGGTAGCTGAATTCCATTTTTTACGATATCCCTGGGGAACTTACCTACAAGCCATTCCACTGGCGAATAAAATTTTTGTGGTAACCCTAAACTTGGAGAACAAACCAATTGTGAAATAAACCCCACCATGTGTAGGGGCAGGATCATATTTGGTGAAAGATTGCAGACCTAGTGATAGAAAGGAAAAGAAAGGAAAGGAATCTTAAGTATAATAAGGTGTGCGAGAGGGAGATAGAGAATCAATGGGATGTTGCAGAGTGAATGGCATTATGGAGAGAGATAGTTCATGAAGGATTTGAAGTTCATGTAGAATATGTGGAACCTAAACATTAGGAAGTCCCCCATTTGGGAATGTATGACATGGAACCCTCTTTGGCCTCACGTAGAAGTACGCAAGTAGAGATGACCTGGGCCTTAGGCGTGCATCTGAATCCACCTAGAAATCTTTCCCTTGCACTTGGTTTTCCAGTATCTAGTACAACAAACAGTCAACATGATAATTTAGATAGTGGGAAAGAAGGAGTGAGTCATATAAAAATTAGAACGATGGTAGTGCAAATGGATTCATTGCTATATGGGAGTACCTTTTGGGGTGTATCATCCACACAGAATTCAGGCGTGCATACTTTTGAACTATCTTCCAAGAGTATTAGTACTTCACAGAATGTCATGGTGCAATTCAATACTACTGTTAGGTCATAGGGAAGTACATCTTCTGGTCTGAATCTAGCTACGGGTTGAGTATTAATAGGTATAAGTGGCTCTAGTTCTAGTGGATCTGGTGGTTCTGGAGGCAGAGGAAACACAAGAGGTTCTGGATCAGGTGGGCAAGGTCCACACTAACCCCAGAATATTTACATGGAGATGTCTCTTCATCTCCAAGAGTATAGGCACATAGAAGATGGTTTTGAACACGTGCACATGTGTGAAATACTATAACATGCAAAAGGAATCATGACTTATGAGCGTAGGAAAAGTAAATTTTCTACTACGTTGCAAGGGAAAGCACATAGTTGGTACACAAATTTTGACCCTGATCATACTTGCGTAGACTATGCAGCTTTAAAATATGTTTTCCTTAAATAATTTCACATCCCTAAGTTTGAGAATAAGAGTATAAGTACACTCAAGGATATTAAGCAAGGCACTAGTGAGAGTGTCAGAGAGTATGATGCCTGTTTTAAAATTTTGTTATCTAAGTTCTCTTATGATATTCATGAAATCCAACATGCATAATGGTTTGTTTGGGGCCTAATAACACCTTTTAGAAGGGCATTATCACATAAGACATACACTGATCTGCACAAATCACTTGAAGTAGTTTTACATTTTGACGTAGTTAGAAGTATAGACACTAGGGTGAGCCCAGTTTTAGAAGAACATATGGAAGCTATGGCAAAGAAGTTGGAGAAACTATCAGAAAATTCAGCAGGTAAGACGTGTATAGGGATTTGGTACACAAATTACAAAGTGGAAGGTCACATAAAAGATAGTTTTCCCTAAAGATCAGTGCACTCATTACTATTGGATTGTGAGATATGTCACTTAAACCATGATGCTAGCCATTGGCAATTGTTACAACACATGATAAGGAAGAACATATCTTGCTATTATAAAAATTTTAGGTGCACGACTCATGATACAAAAGATTGTAGGTTGATTAGTCAGATTAATGATGCCATAGATATTGGTGTGCAATAGACAGGAGTATTAGATAAGTCTAAAGGAAAAGGTAAGCATTGGGATCACAATCAAGAACGCTATGACCGAAATGGACATTTTGAAGGAGCTCATGGCAGAGGTCGATGATTTTGAGGACGATATGGAGGCTGAGGCCACGGTGGTTGAAGAAGCGAGTTCCCTCGGAAAACATGTTACACATGTGGGTCTCCTGACAACTACAGGTGTGAATGTCCTCAGAATATTACATGTTCTTTCTATGGAAAGAATCATAGTTATAAGGAATTCCTGGATTTGTATGAGCATATTAGTAAGTAGTATAAAAAAGAAAACAAAGGCACAAGGATGGTTAGGATGCAATGAACTATGGAAAATAAGTGGATGCCCAAGGTGGAAGTAGAATCTGAGGCATTACAAGTAAAGATCATGACCCACGCTGAAGCAGAGTGTGCCTAAGAAGCATTGCAAAAGAAGCCTACCATCACTAAGGAGGAGGTTCTACATGCATGGTACCCAGATCCTACCCATCAGAAGGAGGTTTACCAGGAAACCATGGAGGTACTCAGGAATCTTCAGGGTGAAATACAATGTTTAAAGGAACAATCACGGAAGATGGGGCAAAAGAAAGCATTAGAGATGGTCCAAACTGATATGGATGACTTGAGAGAAGTGTGAAAATTTTTGCACCAGGAAAATATCATTCCATTGTGTGATAATTGATTAAAAGGAAACACTTCATGTGCAATTACTAAGACTAGATGACAGATCCTGTATGCAAATCTTCCCCCTCACAGCCTAGATTATGATAAGGAAATATCTTTGAATGTTGTTGTAGATGGGTGGATATTGAGTAGTATACTGATTGATACAGGAGTGGAAGTCAATGTTCTTACTTTAGATGCATGGGTACAAATGGGGAGACCTCCATTGTATCCATCCTCTAATGTTTTGTTCATTGCCAATCAAACTAAGGCCACTCCCATCAGATTTTTAAAAGATGCATCCATTACCATACAAGGAGCCAAGTTCACTAGGGATTTTGAGGTGTTAGCATTCGCAGAGTCAGCTAGCTTCCTAGATCTATTGGGGTGTCCTTGGTGCTATGTAAATAATGTTGATCTTCGGTTCAACAAGGGTTATATCATCTTTGAAAACAAGAAGGGAAAGAGTTATTATCCCTTTAACAGATGGAAAATCTATGCCCTATGTTGAGCCCTTGAGTAAAGAAGACCTCAATAGGATTTAAATATGTGTCATCTGAGATCTGGAAGTGCTTGAGCCATGTAAGGAAGGAATCCTTTAGTGGGAGGATGCACAATCTATTAGCGATACTACAAGTGTTGCTTGTGATGATTTGGCTCATAGAACTTATGAGTTAGTAGGGCACGAAGTAAAGAGCATATTTCTTAGGGTCAACAAACCACGTTATATCAAGATAGTAGGTAACAACTTGATACCTTGTTACACTGGAGAAGGATATCCTATGGTGTTCTTGAGTGCCATGGAAGAAAATGGATAGAACCACTGGAGAGAAGGAATATACTAGCATATACCCTACGAGGGATAGCAGAGTGGTGGTGGGTGGTCCAAGAGGATAATCTTGTAGGATAGAATGAAATTAGTATTTCTCTTGCAACTAGGTTCCTCAAGAGCACTGTACCTACTCAAATTTACACTTATCATGCTAACCAACATGTTCAGCACCACGTTCAACAATGTGAGAGACTCTGGATAGAGGGTTAGGAAGCTTTACCACCTTTTATTTGGGTGCAAAAAATTTATTCCACTTTACAATGATGTGTGCGTGCTTGGTATGTGTATGCAGAACTCCATAGAGAGACTAGAAATTGGTAGGATTTAATTACATGAATGACCCAGACATTTGATTTCTTCTCTACCAAGCCTCTGGTGGAAGATGCATTAAAATTCATAAAGTTCCTGATTATGGGAGACTGTAAAACTCATTCAAGAGTTATTGGATGAAGGATATTTAGAAGCACATTTTTCTAAAGAAACAGAGGCCAATGCCACACTACTTCAGTGCACTTTCCTTGAGAAAGAAAAGGGAAAAATTGTCTAGTTGGTGGATGATGAAGAAGTAGAAAATCTTGATATTAACCATTCAACAGGTAGGCGTGAGGTGTTAGACAATGCAAATAAGACCATGCACACCTATCATAAACCTATGAAGATAAAGAAAGTGAATATTGGGTTAGATACTGAGCCTAAGGAGGCCATAATTGGAGACTATTGGTCAGACTTTGAAGTGGCAAAAATCATAGAGTTACTATGGGATTATCGGGATTTATTCCCTTGGGGGTACCATGAGCTTAAAGGCATGCATAAATGATTAGGAGAGATTAAGATAAATCTTAAAGAGGCTGCATGCCTAGTTAGAAAGAGACCTTATAGGATGAACCCCAACCTACGCAAAAAGGTCAAGGAAGAGATTGAAAAAATGTTCAAGTCTTGAATCATCAAGCCCCTGGACAAGTCAGAATGGGTTAGTCCAATGGTGATAAGTATCAAGAAGGATGGTCAGATTATGATTTGTGTGGACTACATGGAGCTAAATGTTGCATGTGGGACTGATCCCTTTCCTACATTATTCACTGAGGAAATTCTAGAAGGCATTGCAGGGTGCAAAATCTATTCATTTACAGATGGGTTCTCTGGGTATGATTAGGTTATGATTTCCTAGGAGGATCAGGAGAATACTACATTTACTACTAAATGGGCTATCTTCACCTATAATGTTATGCCTTTTGGTTTGCAAAAATGTGCCTGTTGTATTTTTGTGCATAGTTGTTCAGGCATTTAAAGAGTTTATCCACAACTTCTTGCATGTTTATTTGGATGATTAGATGGCGTATGGATTATTTAAAGACCATTGTAAAAATATACACTTAATGTTTGAAAGATGTAGACAATTGAGTATCTCTTTGAACATCAGGAAGTGTATATTTTCTACACCATTTGGAATACTGATAGGACACATAATCTGCAAGGAAGGTTTTATGGTTCATCCAGCTAAGGTTGTAGTCATTATTGGCCTAAAAGCACCTACAAGTCAAAGTGAGGTACATGGATTCTTGGGTCACACGTGTTTTTATAGGAAATTCATAAAGGGATATGCCAAGGTTTCTGCATCTTTGGAGGAGTTACTAAAAGGAAAAGGTACATTTTACTAGGGAGAACCGCAGCAGTGCGCATTCGAGATATTAAAGGAGAAAATTACTACCACAACTATTATGTGTTTTAATTTGTGGGACCAACCATTTCATGTACATGTGGATGCCTCGGGCATGGCCATTAGCATAGTGTTGGCTCAATCGGGAGAAGGTATTATAGATAATCCTATCTATTTTACTAGTAGAAAGTTGAATCCTTCATAACCAAATTACACAACTACAGAGCGCGAAGCTTTGTCAATGATCTATGCGCTACATAAATTCTGATAGTACCTGTTAGCTACACCATTTGTCTTTAATACAGATCACGTGGTATTGAAGTATTTGGTAAACAAGCCTATTTTATAAGGGCACATATGTAGATGGGTACTCTTATTTCAAGAAATTGATTTCACATTTGTGGTAAAATAAGGGAAAAGTAATTTTGGACCAAACCATTTATTTAGAATACAGTTAGGAGAAGAAGCACATGAAATTGAAGATACCATGCCAGATGCACAATTATATAGGTTACAATGAGTACCATCATAATTAGAGGAAATTATTGTATTTATACAATTAGGTATGAAACTAGAAGGAATGAAATACTTAGAGAAGAAATAACTTGTTATACGCACGACATCCTATATGTTGATTAGTGGTGACCTATACAAGTTAGGTCAGGATGAAGTGTTTCCCTGTTATGTAATTGAACATGAACACACATATATCATAGAGTAAGATCATGGTGGTATTGTAGGTGGCCACTATGTAGGTGACGCCACTACTCGCAAGATTCTACTCACTGAATTATGATGGGAGACCCTATATAAAGATTCTAAGGATTATTGCAAGGCTTGTAAGTACTGTCAACATCTTGTAAAACCAGGGAAATGAGATGAAATTCCTCTAAGACACATTACTAGTTCAGAACCATTTTAGAAATGGGCTATATATTTTGAGGGTACTATTTCACCAGTCGTGCACAGAACTAGATCGCTCTATATCATTACCTACACAGACTATCTGACAAGGTTGGTAGAAGTAGCCCCTATAAAGGAATGTAAACTAGCTAGGTTTCTATGGGAAAACATTTGTAGTCATTTTTACACCCACCTCACATTGTCTAACAATCTCCCTTTCACGTGCTTTACTATACTTGAGTCATCTCTCCTCCCTTTCTTTCTCCATTATAATGTCTACCATCTTCCTCCACCTTAGGTTCCTCAGCCAACACTTAGAATGATTTAGCCATCCATCAGAAATGTCTCTAAACTCAAGGTAAAAATCAAGATATTTGTGGCCAAAGGAATAACACGTATAAATGATCCTCTTGGCTCTCACAAAAACTCAAACTCAGTAACTTCCGGATAAGAACATGTAGAAATGGCATACTCCAGAGTGTAGCTAGCCAACACACTTTTCCACCAATGATCCACAACACGAGTCCATGTCAGATCTGCATCTTGCAGCCTTTGGTATTCTTCTTGGGTCCATGCATGTGATCTGTAATACTAGCTTGATCTAGATGCATATGCCAAGATCCATTCATATAGCTCTACTAGGAAGCAACAGAAAAACATTTCATAAAACTCATGGTAGAGGTTCTCTTCTACCCACCTACATGCATTAAACTCGGGTCCAGTGTTGAATCTCTGAGCAAATTCAGCCTTTGTGCTTTTGAACCATGATTCAACACTTTCCAAAGTTAAACACTCTATCATCACTCATTACACAAATCATGATGTATGCCATTTCCCTCTACAACTTTGAAAAGAGTTCCCAGAAATAGAATCAATATGTAGTCATTTTTACACCAACCAAAGGACAAGTGAATCCCATGCACGTTGGCCTATCAGCAAGCGGGCATTGGGTGCTCACTCGAGGAATGCATGGGCACTGAGTCTCTCTTTTATGTGATTTGAGTGGTAAATCATCATCTATAATCCAAACTTTAAAGGAAGTGAGTGGGAATGAAACATACAAACATCATAGAGCTCAGAACAACTCTAGATCATTGCAGTCATTACTGATAGAGGTACTTTAACATAATTAAAAAATTGAAATAGAACAAGAAGTAAAATGCACAGGATATCATATTCATCTTATAAATAGACATAAAAAGGAACAATGAATAATCATGTATGACTCCAAACCAAGAAGGATCATATTCAATTAACTTTGTAACCTTGTTACATTCATTAGACTTACTACAAAACACCACATTATGGCAGATTGAAGTCATGCATCGTAACTGGATCCATATCATTTAGGTCTCAAAAAGAAATTTTATAACCCCAAGCCCTTGATGCATCCTTCTCCTATATTTAATCTACACAACCCAAAAAGAGTTCCTTGCGGAATTTCCACAGGGCTCCACTCCTTCTTCCTCTCTCTCTATACGTAATTCCATACCTCTCTTTTCTTTTGTGGGCACTTGTATATATAGGCATCTTGAAGTGCCAAATCATCCTTCTGCGACCTCAAATCCGTCACCAAGTGTCTAGATGTGGTCCTCCATGGGATCATGCTCCATCAGGCCTAAGTTCTCCACTTTTTTCCATGATGGTCTTCTAGAAGCTTCCATTGCAGGGCATATTCCTTCCTAGGCCAACCTGTTGCCAGGCTGGCATCTTATCCACTTTGTATGCGTAGTCGGGTTATAACCACTTTTCTCGTGTCCTACCCAATATGCCAAATATGGCTAAGTCCCGAGACCTTGTCTTTTGGTGTACAACACATCCCTTATAAACCATCATAGAACCCTACCTTGCATGCCTTATCCTTGCACACCCATCCTTAAACCTAGGCCTTGCGTGCCCCTACACCCTTATGTATTTAGTCAATATTTTTTGGGCCTAACATCACCCCACACTACACCTATTCTCCACACGTGGGAACACTTCTCCAAAGAATAAAGAATCACAATAGGCTTAACGTCTTAGGGAAAAAATAAGGAAAGGAAGAATTTGGAAAAGAAGAAAGAATGGGGAAGTGATGGCATTATTGCAACAAGTTAGGAAATTTTTTGTGTAAGTCGGCCTCCAACTTGTTCCAGGCATCAACTTCATTTTGTGCTCTCTGGAAGAGGTCACCGACTAGGGTGCTTATCTCCCCAAAACTCAGTCCATCACCTTGAGCGTTCATAGTGTAAACAATTTTCTCCAACTCCTTGCCCATGTCTTCAAGCACGTCCATCCTTCTAGTAATTTTTGGGTATAGCTCCTTTAGTTGGTTCTTGATTATACCCCTTAGGGCCTCAGTAGATTTTGAATTCTTTCCAACCTCGGCCAGGATTTTATCTCACTCTGCTCTGTTCCCTTTGTTATTTTCTTTGAACTCTTTAAGCTTTGCTTCATAGTTGGTGACCAAAATACTTGCCACTTTATTTCTGTCTACGCAATTTTCATATGTGGCCTCAATGGTATGGGCAGTAATATTTACATCAACAAGGACTTTGCTATATTCAGCCATAATTTCTACTACCTTTAATTTATCCTCCTTCTCCAGGAACATTGCTACATATTCTGTAGATTCTAAGGTTAGAGGTTGTCTTTCCATGGTGAGGATGCGCATCAAGTCTTTAAGGAATTTAAGGGAAGATCAATACTTTTTCACGGGTGGTGCTAGGTCTAGATGCTTCAAAACAATGACATTAATGATGGATTCTACTTTCTTATGTACTTCACACACCCTTTCCTTTTCTTCTTTGAGTTCACACTTTAGCTGAGCACTAATTAACTCCTCCTGCTTTAAATACTTGGCCTTATTTTTTAGCTCTTCCTCCTTTTCTTGTTCTGCTTCTAGAAATATTATCTTGTCATTCCATCCAAAGAGCCTAGCCTCAACCTCAAATGAGACCTTATTGAGCATGTTGCATAATTTCTCATCTGAAAGTTGCTGAGCATTTACCAAGGGGTTGTATCCTTTTAACTCTAGTATTTTCATTATTTCCCCTAGCTTACCTTGAACTCTAGCTTTTCGATGTGGGACTCAATTTCCCAAGAGAGCATCTTCCTCATATGAGGGTATGTAACTTCTTCATTAAACGACTTCATTGCTACAAGTTGATCTGTTGGAATGGTGCTTTGGAAGCACATGTACACCACCTTGCTGGGATCATTAATGTAGCTCATTCCTTAACTCTAGATCTCCATGCACTTTCCCCCTATGTGTGTGCCCTTAGGAACAGTTACCATCAGAATGGGGCCTGTCATGCTACCATGATATTTCCCAATGCTATCTTCCTTATCTTAATCCATCACTACATCAGCGCTATGCTCCAATTCTTTTTCTACCAAGGATTCAATGATTTTCATTACTTCTTTTTCTGTCGCCTCATTTATTTGATCCTTCATGAGGATTAGAGTTTTATGATCCTATGCACCAACTTATTTACTTCTTTCCATCTCCTGGGTGCCTTCCTCCTCCTGGCTACCCTTGCACCGCATGAAATGGAACTCATGTTCTTCTTCTTTGCCCTCTTCTTTCTAACCGTGCACGCTAACAAATAAGTGGTTCTTGGTCCTCTTTAGAATCATCTTCTTCATCATCATCCCTCTCACTTATGTATTTCTCCAAGCTCTTTGTCTCCTCTGAGTCAGCTTCCGCCATCACCTTATATTTCTTCCTAACTGGGGATTCCAGTATAGGAGACTACTTTTTCTTCCTCTTCCTCTGTTGATTTATTCTCTGTGATGATATTTTCCTATGTTGGCACCTCCTCTTTGACTAGGGACCTCTTCCTGCATGTGTAAGTACTCATTCTAGTTCTTATTCCCAGGGTGCTTACCGCCCGAGTATCTTGGGAACTTGGTGCCTTTTTCTGTATTTATTTTTCCTTCTATATGGGCATGGGCTTCTTCCTACATGTTAGGTCCTTAGGTATAGCTATCTCATTTTAAAGATAAGCTCCCTTCTCAAACATGGGCCTTATCTGAAGGTATACACATGTTACGGACCTCCCTGCAATAGTTAGAGTCAGGGGTTTTACCATTTGGACTTCATACAACACGTACTTTTCCACGTACATGCGCTTGTAGTGGTCTGTAGACCCATAATTAAAATAGGTTCCACGTGGGAACTCACTTCTTCCTCCTACACGTTTACCATGACCACGAAATCCCCTTCTGTGCACACCTCCATCTACACACTCCTCATAATGGTGGTCATCATTCTTAGAACTACTGACAAGGCTATTTTAGCACACACTAGGATCAATGGCCTCATGGATCTAATAAATAAGCATACAATCCTTAGTATCATGGGTTGTAGAAGTGTAAATCTTATAGTAGCAAGACACATTCTTCTGCATTGCACGCTGTAATAGGGGACATGTACTTGCATCATGGTACCCATGAAAAATATCACATTCTACTACTACGACGCGTACTATCTTATGGGGAAACTATCCTTAACATTCCCCTCTACTTCACAATCTATACACCATATACCACTGCGAGTCTCATGGGTTGAGTTCACAGAAAACTTCTCCAGTTGCTTAGCCATGGTAGTGATTTGAGCCTCTAGGAACGAGCTAAGACTAGTATCAACACTTCCAATAGCTTTGGCACATAAGGCGGCTTCCAACACCTTGTGCGAGTCTATGAAATTTTTATGAGATAAAGCTCTTCTAAATGGAGTTATCAACCCCCCAAAAAACCATTGAGCATGTTGTGAAGGGTGAATGTCATATGAAAATTTTGACAAAAGAGTCTTAAACTGAGCGTCATACTCTCACACACTCTCTGTCATTCCCTGTTGATTCTTCTTCAGGGCATTGATGATCTTTTGTTCAAACTCATGGATGTGGAATTCTACCAAGAAGGCTTTCTTTAAAGTAGTATTAATTAGCACCGTTTGATGAGGGTCATATTTCCTATACCAGCTATGCACGGGCCCTTGTAATGTCATTGCAAACTGACTGGCCTTCCATTCCGGGGTTGTGATCCCCTTTGTGCACCATAGAAACTCATACTTGTGAACGTGATCTACAACATCTTCAATACCCTTGTAATCTGGTAAATGTATAGACATCTCAAGGAAGACTTGAGGAGGTGGCTGGGGCCTTTGTCCTCTTGAGCCAAAGCCTTGGTTTCCTCCAGTGTTTCTTCCTCTGCTAGATCCACTAGATCCACCAGGTCCTGTGCCTCTTGACCCACCAGGTCCACTAGGTTCTGTAGTGGTCATGCCAAGGGTCCCCAAAGTTCCACTGAACTATACGCCGACGGTCTGTGATAATTCCCTACTACCAATAGTGTACCCCACGCCACTCCCAGACATGAGACTGAAGGCTTGTGTACTTGCTCCTTGTTTAAATATTTCTTTAAATATTAGAATAGTATGCATAGCCATAGAAGTGGGAAATGAGAAATTATATCCCTTGGGTGCAGATCTGTCACTTCCACTTATACCAACTGGGTTAGGGATACTCCTCCCTTGATCTAGAAAACCAAATGCTAGGGTTTGGTCACTACGTGGGTTCAAATGTGTGCCAAAAACTGTTCTCTCTCCATGTGATGGACTCTCATCAGAATCCAAAGGGGTCTCTCGTATGTGCTTACCAAGATGGAGTAGTACATACTGTTCAGGTTCCACTTCCTCTGCATGAACCTCAACTCCTTCTCACAATGTCTACCTATGTAGATCCATCACACTTGTAACCTCACATTGTCTAGAAATCTCCATTTCACGCACTTCACTATACTTGATTCATCTCTCCTCTCTTTCTTTCTCCATTATAATGTCTGACATCTTCCTCTACCTTAGCTTCCTTTCCCAACGCTCAAAAATGATTAGCCAGCCATTGGAAATGTCTATAAACTTAAGGTAACAATCAAGATCTCCATGGCTAGAGGAATAACACATAGAAATGATCCTCTGGGCTCTAGCAAATACTCAAACTTAACAACTTCCAGACAAGAATATGTAGAAATGGCATACTCTAGAGTATAGCTAGCTAACACATCTTTCCACCAATGATCCACAACACAAGTCCACATCATATATGCATCTTGCAGCCTCTAGTATTCTTCTTGGTTCCATGCACATGATCTATAACACCAGCTTGATCTAGATGAATATGCCGAGAGCCATTCATCCAGCTCTAGTGGGAAGCAACAAAAAAAAATTTCATATAACTCATAGTAGAGGTCCTTTTCTACCCTCCTACGTGCATCAAACTCAAGTCCAGTGCTGAATCTTTGAGAAAAGTCATCCTTTGTGCTTTTGAACCATGATTCAACACTTTCTAAAGTTAAAAAATATGTCATCACTCATTGCACAAATCATGATGTATGCCATTTCTATCTACAACATTAAAAAGAGTTCCTGGTAACGGAACCAAGATGTAGTCATTTTTACACCCACCAAAGGACAAGGGAATCCCATATGCACCAACCTATCACCCAACGGGACTTGGGTGCTCACTGGAGGCACACACAGGTGCCAAGTCTCTCTTTTATGTGATTTGAGTGGGAAGTCATCATCTATAATCCAAACTTTAAAGGAAGTGAGTGGGAATGAAACATGCAAACATCATAGATCTCAGAATGGCTCTAGATCATTTCTGTCATTACAGATAGAGAAACTTTAATAGACTTAAAGGATTGAAATAGAACAGGAAGGAAAATGCACAGGAATTCATATTCATCTTATAAACAGACATAAAAAGGAATAATGAATAATCATGTATGAATCCAAACCAAGAAGGATCATATTCAATTAACATGGTAACCTCATTACATTCATTAGACTTACTATAAAACACCACATTATGGCAGACCAAAGTCATGCATCATAACTGAATACATATCATTTAGCTCTCAAAAAGAAATTTTATAACCCCAAGCCCTTGATACATCCTTCTCCTATCTTTAATCTACATAACCCAAAAAGAGTTCTTTGCGGAATTTCCGCAGGGCTCCACTCCTTCTTCCTCTCTCTCTATATGTAATTCCACACCTCTCTTTTCTTCTGTGAGTGCTTGTATATATAAGCATCTTAAAGTGCCAACTCATTCTTTTGCAGCCTTAGATCTATTACCGAGTGTCTAGATGTGGTCCTCCATGGGAGCATGCTCCATCAGGCCTGAGTTCTCCACTTTTTTCCATGATGGTCTTCTATAAGCTTCCATCATAGGGCATATTCCTTCCTAGGCCAACCTGTTGCTAGGTTGGCATCTTATCCACTTCACATGCACAGTCAAGTTACACTTTTCTTGTGTCCTGCCTGATACACCAAATATGGCTAATTCTCGAGACCTTTTCTTCCGGCGCACAACACGGCCCTTCTAAAACCTTTCTAAAACCATTCCTTGCATGCCTTATCCTTGTGTGCCCATCCTTCAACCTAGGCCTTGTGCGCCCATGTGCCCCTATGTACTTAGTCAATATTATAGGAGCCTAACAATATTCTTATAAGGTATGAATGTCCATTAAGTTTAACAAGTGATATGGGTACACATTTCTTGAATGATAAAATCATGATACTTTTGGACGAATTAATGATTGCAGCTCATAAGATGACACCCTATCCTCTTTAGGATAATGGAATTGCAGAGGTTTTCAAAAAAAATTTGAGATAGACATTAATAAAAATATGTGATGTTGGACGAAAGGATTGAGATGATAAAGTATCTACAGTACTTTGGGTATATAGAACAACATATAAAAGGTTGAACAAATCCACACCATTTCAATTAGCTGGTGGCACGGAAATAGTTCTTCTTATGGAATTCATGTTATTGTCTTTATGTATTGCACTCATTAGAGGTCTAGCTGATGAACAAACATTAGAAGAATGGATTGAAAAGGTAATCAAGTTGGATGACTGACGAGCAATAACATGTTGGAGGAAAAAACAAGAAAAGGTGAGGCAAATAGCATGGCATGATAGGCACATCAGGGATAAAAATTTTGAAATTAGACAAATGGTGCTCCTTTATGATTCTAAGTTTTTGCACCATCTAGGAAAACTCAAGGTACATTGGTTGGGGCCATATGCTATCACTCACATACTTGAAACAGAAACTTTCCAATTATAGGCGCTTGATGGAACACTGCTACCCTAGATACTTCAATGGGAGTAGGCTGAAGCACTACTATAAATAAGTCATCTTGGTGTTTGTAATAATTCAGTGTTGCCATTTAGATTAGGTTTTCAATTCTATATTTCCTTCTTCATCGCTATTCTTTGTAATTTAGTTGGTTTTTTTTTAATAAGCGTGTTTGCATGCCAGAAGCTAATTACTATTTGAAGAATTTATATGCACAAAGGAATGCACATACCCTTAGTGTGGGGTGGGTATTTGATATCTAGGTACTGGACTATTGGAAACAAGTACATATGAAAGGAAAAAACTACTACAGGTGCTATTCAAATTTGGAGAATTGTTAGAAAATAGATTACTTCTAGACAAGATGACCATAGATGGAGATAAATGAGGAAACAAGTATAATGCAAGGTAAATAAGGGCCATGGAAAATACCAAGAGAAGGGGAATTTGCAAGGTACTTGGGTGCATGAAGGCGTGCTGAAGATAATTCTGTGGCTAGAAGGTAGGAAGGCGTGCTAGAAGGTTATAGTTTGGGAGTGAAGATGTATCGTGCAGAAAATGGAAAAAAGGATCAATTAATGAGGATTTTTTGTAGGTGAAGGAGTAATAAATGCACTAAATTTTTGAAAATATATATAAGGATGGGATGCAAGTTCATTATTACCATTCTAATCACGATAATTTGAAATATCCTAGTGTGACTGAGATGCGAGAAGAGTATTCAGATGCAAAGAGTGTGAATCAAGATGTGACAAGAAGATTTATGCGTAGGGGAAGCTTGCATCCCCATTTACAAAGGGTTTGAGTGAAGCAAGGCATCATGAAAGAACTATAAACTAATAGAAAATAATAGTGAACATCATCCAACCCCAAAGAACTATATCCACACCATCTTCCTAGACACTAGCATTAGGCACTCTTGTCCTCTCCCAAGAGCTTTTGTCTTGTGTAGTTTCTGAGTCTAGAATCTCTTACAAGCATTGATGACAATCTCCTCAGTTTGTTTTAGTTATTCACCTTCTTATATCACTTCTTTTTCACTCAAAAATCAGCTAAGTCCCTCTATCTTTCCTTTTTTCTTAGGGTTTCATATTGCACATGATTTATTACTTGCATCTTACTGTATATTAGCATTTATACATTATTGATTATATAAGTTACTCTGAAATTATATTTATTTATTTTTAAAATCATGTACACTAAAGGATCGATAGGGGAATCCTGTGAGAATGTAATCCATAAGAGGTGATATGTGTGAATGAAGGGCTATCTAGAGTTCAAAGAATACAAGATATGTGTGAATTAACATGTGCAACCAAATTTATAATTGGAGGATGAGAGTTATATGAGTTAGTGTGTGTAACAATAGGCCTAACAAACAGACTAGAGATATGTGACCCATTGTGTGAATCCAAGTACCTATCCATAGTGGTATTAGGAATAGGGATAAATACTGTGGGATAATAACTAGGTATGTTAAGGGAAGGAGCCTCAAAAAGGATACCTTGAATATGAATGAATGATAGAATATCCTTAAGAGCATGCAACTAAGGAATATTGAGGTGTAATATACAAAAGCTAAGATAAATAGTGACCAAAAATGAAATGGGTTTGGTAATATGACCAAAAGTGATATGTAGTGTGATACGATGGTAACAAGGATTAAAGTTGAATGTAATCTTCTGAGTAGATATATCAAGATATTGAAGTAATGAAAATGAAAAAATATTATCCTTATTATGTGTATCAACCAATACATTATGTATAGGTACTTGATGGATAAAGATAGGAATTCACAATGTATGAGAAATAAACATGCCATCTATATTAGAGACATAAAAATTAATGCATGGTGTAGAAGGAGGTATATGAGTAATAGTGCCAATCACAACATCTAAGGGATGATAATAAGAGGGAAATGGTGGTATTACATGTTGAGATTTATGCACATCAGAAGTATATGTATTATTTATATGTTTAGGGAGTGGATCATTGAAGATTTTTAATTTAGAATTGATGTTTGTTGGATTGGAATATTCAGTGAGCTCATCCCATGCAACGATATTAGAGTCAATAAGATCCTAGATAACATGATAAATCTTGATGCATCTTTTCATGGAATGACTAACACATTGGTGATAGTCACATAAGGCTTTAGCATCAAAACTCTTAATATGAGGCTTTCTCATGTCAACCTTAAATGGTGGAGGGATAGACACAAAATTGCACTCACATAATTGTTTTAAGAAAAATGTTGGGGGGCATAGTAAAAGTGTAATTTTTTGTCGAGCGGGTTGTAACTATAGCTTGTTAGGTTAATTAATAGTATGAACAATGTCTTTGGGGGATCATTGACATAATTGGTCTTTCCCTTAAAAGTAAATTTTCTTTGCAGTTTAGCATTAGATGGATTATGAGTGCTATAAACATACTTCAAAGGATACGAATTTCTCAAACATGAATGATTCTTACAAAGGAAGAAGTAGGATTTATGTAAAAATATATTACAAGCCAATATCAACTAGGAGATTATTCATTTTGGTAAGAATGGTCCAATATACAAGATGTAATCATTGATATGTTCATTAGATCCTTGATGTAGCTTGTACATTTTTGCATAAGAAACCTTATCACCAATGTTGATAGTAAATTGGGTTAAAATTTTATTTTCTAATGTAGTGGGGAGAAAATTGAACCATTGCAATGTTAATTCCTAAGGAATCCTACAGAATAACTTGGTAAGAAAGATATTATAACATGAATAATCAATGCAAGACACAAGAAATGATTTAATATGTTTTATGGTATCACATTTTCCATCATAGATTAGAATTTTAGGTACAAAAAAACCAAGAGGAAAATAGTAAGAGGCCACCTCAAGAGCTAGTGGATTGTGTAACATTAGGATGAGTCCATGTAATGAAGATAAGTTGACACACCTTGTTGTAATTATAACATTTGATCTTGTAATGTGTAAAAAAGGGTTTCAAGATCTTATGTGCTAGATGAATAAGTATGTAAACCATTAGATATTACAGGTGTAGTAGTAATAATGGTTACATGAATATTCATAGAAACATTACACATTAGAATGTTAGGTTCCCCCAATAATGTGGGTACCGTAGATGTTGGTGTGATGAGATAATGTTGAGACGTTCCCAAAAGAGAAGCTTTATTAGATGACTAGTAATGAGTAAGTTATCATCACGTAAAAGTAACACCCTTGATTTGATCATGGAAGATCAATATTTTAGATAACATGGGAATGTATCCAAGTGTGAGACCTTACATGTTGAGACAAACCTCCAGAGAAGGATAATTCCTCTACATGTTTCCTAATGCTAACACTAAAACTAACTCTAAGATAAGCTTATTCTAACACATGCAAGTAACCATTTAGAGATATGGGGGAGGGGGAAACATAAAATAGCTAAGCTAAAAAAAAGGTTATAGAACCAAGAAAAGGGGGATGAACACTATTTATGAGGTAAAAATGGGAAGGAAATGGAGAATGAGAGGGAAAGCACATGTCCCATAGACCAAAACTGCATTTAACCCTCCATTTCTCACATAAAACACCAAAAAAGGATAAACCTACAAAATAACACATAACATACCAAAGAAGGAAAGGGTGAAATAATGCAATGAAAAACATGTATATGGTAGAAATAGAACCATAAACAAAATATTTTATTGCTTGAGGTATGCAAAAACCATTGCATTTGAAGGAAGGTGAAAACTTCATACAAAAGTCCTAATATGAGGCTTACAACTCTCAAACACTTAGGAAACCATTTTTGCATGGTGCCTTTACATTCTGAGATATACTAACTCTATACAAATGATATATTTCAAATAAATAAAGAAAAGGGGAGAGAATGAGGAGGGAAAGAAGAGGGCATATGAAATTTCAACTCAATCACCCACCAAACATGACAAATTATTACAAATAGACATGGGCACATGAAAAATCCATCTCTCCACATAATTTTATCTTCAGGACAGAGTATGGGCACCATGAAACAATAAATTTAGGTGGTTTAAGTACCTAGAACTATTAAAATTGTACCCTTCACCTATAGATCTAGTGTTTACACTTTTTACCCCAAAAATTCCTTCATTTTCTATATTTCTTTATGCCAAAATATATCTCTCAACAAGACGGTTCCAAAACCACCAATTTTTTGTAATTTGGAGCTTAAAGTCTAAATTTATGGCCAAAAAACAACTCTGAGTTGTCTTAGGAAGAGTTGTGGAGAACTCGTGGAACATAGGAATTCTCCTCATGGGGCTTAAAAGTCAATTTAATTGATTATGTTCTAGGTTGATGAATCATATGGTCAAGGGATTAGAGGAATGGATGAACTATTATGGGTATCCTTAGTGAGCCTGACTTGTATGATTACATAGTTGGCAGTGAATATGGAGGGGAAAAGAACTAAAGGAATATAGAAATAGCTCCCATAGTGCGTGACTCACACGATTACACTATCATATACCCCTTTTCGGATGTGTCGATTAATTGGTGAAAGTGGGGTACATTGGAACATTCTATCTATTATTAGAAGGCCTAAAAATTTTCCCCCTCTCCATCAGTCGAATGATTAGTGAACAATGGGAATGTCCTAACTGTTTCATGAGTTCCCTATAACCCCGACATAACCAATACTTACCCTTTACTTCTATAGTAAAGGTGGTCACTCAAATAACCTTGAGAACTTTGGAATAATTCCCAAAGTGAAATAACTTTGGAATAATTGAACTTCTCACTCTCCCCCTTATCATCTTTAGCAGAAATGCAGGGAACAAGAGGAATAAAGGAAAAAATCCTCCTATTCCTTTAAAGGTCAATTTGCTATGTTTTTCTCTATTTTTTCCCAATTTTTGGATAACTCCTAGACTAAAGAGGCCAAGAAAGATGGAAAGAAATTCTTGTAACACAAAAACTTTCCCCACAACATGATTTTTTCCCAAAACTATAAAATTAAAATCTCCCTGATCCATGACAACACTTCAAAACTCCAAAAATGGATTTGCAAGTTGTCAAAATAGCCTGGGGGATTATTTTGGAAACCAATTTTACGACTCAATGGGGATATATTTTTGTTAGATAGAATATCGATGGCCTTAAATCATCCATTGGGTATGAAGTCTATCCTGAAAACTTGAAAATTGATCTAAAAACCAGAAAATCTTACCCCTAAACTTGCATGGACTTAGCATTGACCTAGAACTACATGAAGCTGATCTTTTAAAGCTTTGAATAAATATTGAAAACTTCCTGAAAACCTTCTAATTTTTTTCCAATGAGGGAACATGGATAAATTTGAATGTATATGATCTTGGGGGCTAAATGAATGCATCTTGAAGTTTCTCCAAAGCACCTTGTTTCCACCATGAAACCTACTCTGAATAGGAATATGTAACAACAATAAAGGCCATAACAAAATTGTACAAACATGAAAAAAATCATACATGCTCTAAGAGTAATAATGTAGAGTGTGCATAAGAACTTGGTTTACAATGAAAAACCTAATCTACTCCTACTCTAACTAAAGGCAAAGGGAGTTAAAAAAATTCAACAAATGGTTGGGAGAAACAGCTTCCATTCCTTACAAAATCAGACCACGTGATTATTTTTGTAACAAACATGGTCTTTAATGAAAGTGGAAAACTATCTTGAAACTGATTTCTCCTCCCATTTCTCAAATTACTAACTGAAAAGATATTGAATACCTCCTCAAGTTACTTTGTATTTGGTTTTTGGAGGTGTCTAAGATAATATTGGACACTTTAAAGCTCTTCCTCAAGCTCTAGAGTAGGCCTGAAAATTGGAAACTCTTATTTTGGATCTAAATTAGCCAAATATCTAATTGGGCACACAATCTTCTGAGTTAATGGAATAATCCTTGTGATTTTCCCATCTTCTTCCTAGTTATCTCCAATATTGGAACTGGTAGAGACACTTTCCTCTTCACCATGGACTCTTGGAAGCTGATTTGGACTTTGATTTTATTCTACAAGAAACTTTGCCTCCTCCATGATGACTTATGATTTACGAATGTGTTCATAATTGTATTATTCATCCTCAAGAACAAAATTTTACATGTCAAACATAGCCTATTATTCAAGATGATCAACAAATATGATCTTTTCTCTCATATGCTATTATTTTTCATCTTCCAAATATGATTTAGTGAAAGGAGGTAAGGAAAAATCTGCATTTGATACCATTTCTTTCTCATTTTTTAGGTCCATGGGAGAATTCAAAAGCAAGAGGAGCCTTGTGTTGAAAGATAGATGATGGATGTGGAAAACACATGAGCTCAATGGGTTCTTCATCATCAATGCAATCTTCCAAATATGATAAAACTTATGCCTCTTGGATTCTCAACTCTATTTGGATCGTATGTTCTTTGGATTACTCCTCAAAAAATATATGATATTTTCTCTAGATACTCTGATTTTTCCTTCTCCAATTTTGTTTTTCATGAAGAAAAATCAGCAACCTCCTTGAGGATGGTGCCAATATGCACAATACATTCAAAATAGACATATTTTTCATCATCTTCCTCATGTTGCTCTACAAATTCAACCTCTATCTTTTGATCTTCAATCTCAGTCTCCATTAAAGGTTTGACTAGTTGTGGGATTTGTTTACCATCAAACCTTGAGCTCCAATATTTCATATTTTACATGAGAGCTCCCTTGATTGGTTCTTCAGTTGGATTCTCTCTTAAATTGGTTTTGTGATTATATTCATCCTAAAATGGGTTAGGGAAGGTAGAGGAAGAGGGATTGATATTATAACTAATTTTTCAAAGGTTTAAATGATGGGGGGGTGTGAAATGTCTTCTTGTAGAGGAGAAGGAATGTGAGGAGAAGCTTTGAGAAAACTAGGGACATGAACTTATGATAAGATGGTTCGGGATGATAAGGAGCGTAGACACCTAAAATATGCTTATGCATTTTTATTGAAAAAATTGTACTAATTACCCTTTCCTATCATTTCTGTTATAATTAGCAATTTCTTGATAATTAATTAACATTTCCCTCTATTCTGGTAAGTTAATGACACTTCATTAATTAACTAGCCTTTACCACATTTTAGATGTTAATTAATGAAAATTCATTAGTTATAATCCTCTTAAAATTGATTAATTAACTATTATGAGTTATTTAAGCCTATTTAACAATGCATTTAATCAATCAACCCTTTTATTGGCTAAATCTTGCTTTCAAATGCTTCAAATCATATCAATTTCCTCCTAAATCACCTCAAAATAGCCTAAAAATATTATTCTAGCTTGTTAATTAATACTAGTTGATTAATTAAATCATCTCAAACTCCCATGAGTTTCTAATCACATGTTAATTCCTTTAATCAAGATTAAGAAATCTAAATCTACTTTATCCTGTATCCCACATGCACTAGTTTGCAAGCTTCTCCCAAATAGTAAAGCTATATAAAGGACCCTCATACATCCTTTCACACCTACACCACTGCTTTGATTAGTGATGTATACAAGCTTATCATAAGATCCTTCTCTATTATTTGTAATAACTACTTCATCTTTACATCCATTCTACCATTGTTGAGTAGAAAGGAAGATTCAAGCCTAGCCTTGTAGCCATTTCTTGGTGAGATCCTTCCCTCTCTTTAGAGATCAAACACATAGATTTTATTATTCATGATCTAAAGAGGCTCATGTTTATAATTAATGATACATTAATAGGGTAGAAATGGTAAGCATTAGTATATTCAATTCAAGTTTATGCAAAATATCCAGTTTCCTTTAAGCTCTAATCATAATGTTAATATTAGATTTAGCTTTGCATTAAGACTACTAGGTGTTATTTTCTTTCAATTAACATAGAAATTTTAACATGAACACATTTGGCACGCTCGATGGGACTTACTCCATTGTCCTTTGAATTTATTTCCAAGATTTTTAGATTAGTTTCAATTTTGCTTACTAACCCTCCTTTTAAGCATATTTTTAGATAAATGTTTCTTAACTAGATTACTTGAGTTTTCCTTGTTTTTTTTCTCTTTGAAGCTATAAAGGAGGTGAGGTGCTACAAAATTTGAATCAAATTGACAAATTTTTTATATTTTTTGAGTTTCCTTTTGTCAAATCCCTTATTTTTGTGCTTACATAGGTGTCTTGCACTAGCAAGAGGGACCCTTCCACTACTGCTTAGAATCTTATGCTACTTCAAACCTCTGTGTACTAACGTTGTTAAATCTTGTGCTACCGGTTGAATGGCTTGCACTAGCACTTCTCAGACTGTATTTTTTATCAACTGGAATTTTTCTACTCTGTGTATGGCATGTGCTACTGCATCATAGGCTTGCTCTACCGCTTACCTCACTTTCACTACTGACTCTCTACCTACGCTAGTGCTTAACTGTTTTATGTTTTTCTCTCACAACTTCATTTATGCCATCATCCTTGTGCTAGCGGGATTATCTTTGCACTAATGCTTTGATCCACATGATACTGCTACACAAGCTTGTGCTAGGACTCTGTGTTAAATTTTGGATCTAATTTTGAGGTTTCCATATTTTGAATTTTTTTGTTTCTACTATTTTATAGGTTTTCCTAACTTTTTTCTGTAGGTTTTAAAAATTTTAATCAGATTTCTAACATGTTGTTAATATTTCATGGGAATCATGTTTCCATGCTTTACTTAAGTTAGACTAAATTTTTTGTATGCTCCTCTCTTGCACCTTAGGTTGTTCTTGAGAATCAAAAGAAGCTTTATTTTTCATTTTTCTAAGATTTGATTAAATTAGAAACTTAATATTTCATTTTTTTCTTAAGGGAATGAAAAATTTATCAAGCATTTGTATGGTTCATTAATTGTAATTTTTCCTTTGGTTTATAGTTGGATTATTTTTTGTGTATGTTATTTTTTTGTGTCCTTGGATGATCTTGAGAATTAAAAAAAACACTTAATCCTCTATTAAATATTGTAGTGTTCTTGGAAAATTACTAATGTTTGAGTGAAGGACCATATACCACTTGTCAAATTCGAATGATCTAAACAACTCTAACTACACATGTGTTGCAAGTTTCTAATGGTGTGTTGAACCACATTTTAACCAAAAGATTAAAAAAACACGCCACTCTATTCAATACAATGTATTTATAGGTTTTGATCAAGATCTACTGCTCATCCACTTTAAATTGGGGGAAGTATCTTGACATAAGCCATAAACATCATTATGAGGATTACCCCAAAAACCTCAAAGTAGTCCACACCTTGAGAGAATTTGTGGATGAAATGGGAAGTGGCCCGCTACCCAATTGACTAGTTAGAAACCTTTGTGAGAAAAAATTCATGTTTCCTGTATGGGACCCCATTCATTAATTTGATTGTGGGTTAACGGTCTATCATCTAGAAAAAATTCTAGAAATATGTATTTCCTTTAGGAAATAATTGACGAGTTTGTGAATAAACTACTAGGTGAACCATTTGGCATTGAGGCCAATTTTACTTTATCCAACACGTTCTATTGAGATATCACAAAGCAATAACCTCATTTGGAGTCAAAACCTTGTTATTCAAACCAGTGGAGAGTCCATTGAAGTTTGAGTTACATTTTATTCATGACAAAACTTAAAAGGCATTACTTTGTCTTATTTTCTACCTTGTCCTAAGATAAGGAAAAACTCTACCAAAGTTAGGATAAGTATTTTTCATCACCACTTGGTCTCCTCATTTTTTATTATTTCCCATTTGGGACAACAGAAATCATACATACGAAGATACCACTAGAAATAATCGTGTCCACCACTTTTATATTCTACTCACATGAGTAGGTTGTAATGATGGAATGTGAGTGTTGAATGTGTGAATGGTACATCTTCATGTTCTAGTAGGCCCTTTGTCTCACATCCATATTGAGACTCATTATCATTGTAGTTATGTTGTATCATCATTGACTTCCATTTAGTTGTTACACTACTCATATCATATCAATATAGTTTTGACACTTACGTCTTGTTTCCTTTGTGAAAATTTGTCTAAGTATCTAATTTGTATTGCTACATTACTTGCATAAATAAAAACTTCTTAATATACTTAGAATTTATTTTGGTCCCAACATTTCCTTGAGTTTTGGAAAGTTTCATCGTTATGTTTCTCGCATTATGGTAAAATCATTTTGATACTAAAATATTTATTTTTCTACAAATCTTGATTAACAATAGTGTTGTTGTGCTGCTCGCATTTGTAGCCTCCATTTTCAAGACACTGAATTTGTTTTTATCTCAACTTGTTTTAGTATACCTTTTTTGGAGATCACATCAACACCTTCCTAATATTTAGGTCTTTTTTATTTCAAACTTGACCTAAGTGTTGATATTGTGTTTTCATTATTTACACCAAACCTATCTTTGAGAACGTAGGGAGTAGTTATTCTTGTGATTGGATCATAGTCTTGTACTTGAATTTTTTGTACTAGATACTTCTTGCTATACAATACCTTGTCATTGTATCATTCTTTATTCTTCAGTATTCTTGATTCACATTTTACTGATCCTTTGGACTGGTTTTCATTGATTATTTGACATTCTTTGCGATGGTTTTACATCATTACACTACTTGATTTTTATCTAGGGTCCATTTTAAATCAACCTTAGTGAAACCTTTATTATTATGCATCCTATCACAAGGATGTGGGATAAAATATTAGGGTCAAAAACTTATATAAATGAAAAGAAAAATCAAATTTTTGAAGACAACAACATGGTTGATCATAGTGGTGGTGTGGAGAATTCTCCTTGGGTGGACTTAGAATTTAGTCACTCTCAAATAAAAAACTTCTTTTTTCAAAATAGACATGAGGTTCTTGTGCATGTTTTAGAGTTAGGGGATAAGTTTCCACATACATTAGATCCCTCTCTCCTTGCCAACATGGTTCATAGAGAGGAAGAAGTAGAGCATCCTCCACGTAACATTGATGAAATCCTAAACCTAGACCATGCTTCTACTTCTAGGAAACAAAATGATGATGAAGTACATTTTCAAAATGATGGAGGATACCACATCCCCATTGTCAAAATTCATTGTGAGGATCATGAAGAACATGTTAATCATGAACAATATCCTCCTCATGAGAATCATGAAGAGATACTAACCCAAGAGGTTACCTTAGAACAACAAGTACAAGCTCTTACTCACAAATTGGAAAGATTGGATTCACATGTTAATAAGGAACAAATGAAGACTCCTAGAAAAGGAAAACCTAAAGCTTCATATCAGGAAGTTTATACCAAGACTCCTCATCAGGAAAAGCGTAAAGAGTTGTATGAGGAGTTATACATAGATAATAATGACGATCAAACATCTAGAATTAACTGATTACATAGGCCAACACCACCTACACAGGGGAAAATCTTCGACCAAGAGTGGTTATCCATGAATAATTCTCTTAATTCTTTACAATAAGGAAATATAGGTAATATTAAAAATTATCAGTTTGAGGAGCTATGCACATATCCCTTTGACAAGGATATATTACAAGTACCTTTACCTCATTACTTTTATCGTCCTAAGTTTGAAAAATACAAGGGAAAAGGTGATCCAAGAGACCACATTACATACTTTTACGTGGCATGTCAAGAGGTAGATTTTAGTGATAATTATCTCATTTTTCTTTTCCCACAGAGTCTAGGGGGTCAAGCACTTGAATGGTTTTTACATATACCTAAAGGGTCCATTTCTACATGGTCATAATCAACAGAACACTTAGTGCATCACTTCTCCTTTAACATGGAAAATGATGTTACTCTGATATATTTTTGCAATGTGAAACAATAGAATGATGAAATTTTTTCTATTTTCTTACAAAGGTGGCAAAGGCTAACTAGTCACTTCCCATGCTCCATACCAGAGAAGTAGTTGGTCAACATATTTGTACCTAAATTACACCTTGATATTACTTTACATTTGTAGATGCATTGTGGAAACAAATTTGAAGATGTCATAGAAAGAGGTAGTCAAATTGAAAAAGCATTATTAGAAAAAGGGACTTTAAAACCCTTCTCACGCGATAATAACGATTCAAAGCCTAAAGAAAAACCAAAGTTCATTCCAAAAAAAGAAAAAAAAATTCGTAGGTGATGGAATAATGGATTCCAAACAAGTACAAATTATTCAAAACCATTATCCTTTGAAACTTTCTAAAGTACCTTTGGCCCCTGAGTACAAACATCACACTTTCACCCCTCTATCTAACTCTATGTCTTAAATATTAAAATAATTAGAGGTAGTCAACATGATTAAATACCCAAAAACTATACCCTATAGATATGATGAACCTAAGCCATCGTGGTTTAGAGAAAATGAATATTGCAGATTTCATCACGTCAAGGGTAAAAAAAAGTGTTTGAAGTTGAAACACTTCATCTAGGACTTAATTGATAGTGATGATGTGGAAATGGATTTTTTTACCCCTAGTAAATCTACCAATGTAAACCTGGGAATTTATAAAGAACCTTTCCCCAAGCATAATAAAGGAAATTCAAATTCTGATTAAGGACAGTCATCCCAAACCAATAATGCCAACTATGTTACAAAAACATATAATCATTTTGATGCCCTAATTAGTTGTGTTAACGCAAATTTTGAGTATATCAACACCATCAAGATTAAAATGAAGGAGTGTGTCATGGAAACATGACATGTTCACCTTGTTATCTCATAACCTCCTCCATATATTACTCAAGATAGTCTTTATGATATTAGAAAACTACTGCTAATATTTTGATCTTAGATATTTTCAAAATCTCTAATGTTCACAAGGATATCCTTTGTAAAATATTACAGGGGCCATAAGTGTCAGTTGATATTGACCCTGCACACTTCTAAGCCATGGCCATGTAGATTTCTCCAATGGAGCACATAACTGTCATTCATGAAGAGATTTATGAATAAGATCCTACCCATAGTTTACCCTCACACATTGAGGTCATTATAAATCATAAGAAGTTAAAAAGGGTGTTTGTGGATGGTGGATCATGTTTGAACATTGGTATGTTGAAACTGGTTTAACAATTAGCTCTCATTGAGGATGATCTAAAAACTAAGGTAAGTACCATCAAGGAATATGAAAATGAAGAACAACAATCAACCAAAATGATCACTTTCTCGCTAGGAGTAGGACCTACTACCCATGATACTAAGTTCCATGTTTTATACTTGGATATTCCATACAACATACTTCTTATTTTCCGATGGATTCACGCCATGTAGGTCATGCCTTCTACGTATCATTAGTGCTTGAATTTATATCACAAAGGACAAGCTATCACTATTTAGGGGGATCCTCAACCCTTTTCTCATTATAGAGAATTGTCAGATTATTTTCCCACCACGTATGAATTCCCTTCTATAGAGATGGATGTTCTAATTCAATCGAAGTATCTCATCTCACAAGTTGATAGTGATACCTTGTCTACTAATAACAATGGTGATTCTACATTGAATTCTCCCTTTGTTTTATGGGAGATGAATGTTATTTCAAATGGTTATAGATAATATGATCTCCAACGTGACATTTTAGTTTCCAAGCTCCCCGTATTGCCCAAGACATGGGGTAGGCCTAGCCACAAATATCAATGATCCCAGGAACATTATAACATAGAAAATTTTACTCTTGGTGGTTTATTATAAGATGGGAATTTGTTTAATAATATTATAATGCAAACTTTGGATGAGAAAATGGCTCCATGTTATCAATCATCCAAGTATGTTATCCCAAATAAAAAAATTTATGTTATGGGATACAAAGGATATGGTTATGGCATAAATGAACAAGGTACGTAGGAAGCTTTTCTAATACCACATTGTAAGGTTTGTAAATATGGTATTGGAATTTGGTTGTATGGGTCTCATCCCTTGAAGGTCGAAACTTCCTCTTCTAAATGAGAAGATAGTTCATCTAATTTTGAAAGTGAAATAGATTCCCAATGTAGTCTTTGTGAATAACTTGCCTCCACAAACTTATTTTCAAACATGATTATCTTGACTATAAACCTTTTCATATCCCCTATCATTCCAAAATTAAATCTTCTTTATCCTTCCCTCATCGATGGGGACCAACAAAAACATGTACCAATTGATATTTTTGAAAATGATGAAGTGATTGGTAAGTTTATGGGTCTCTGTGACAACATCCCAATTGGTGATTATAAGAAGGGATTCTCCATTAATAGTTTTTCATGCACGTACTTTGGGGAGGAGACTAAAATTTATGGTTAGGAAAATAAAAATAAAATCAAGGGAAAGATTTCCATAGAGAATCCTTGCATGAAGAGAAATTCCAAGTCCTATAGTGAAAACCTCTTTGAGGAACTTATTGGAAAAACAAATAGACAAATCACTAGACATAAAAATTAAATCTGTTAAAGGTGAAAATCTCATTGAGGCGCCTTTAGAAGAATATCTCAATCTCACCCTAATCCTATGCACATAGAGGAAGAATCCAAGTTGCTTGTGGAGGAGACCATAGATGTAAACATTGGTACTGAGGAATTGCCTAGAAAGGTCAAGCTGGGAGCTTTTCTCTCAGCCTAAGAAAAAATACATTTGTGTTGCTTTTTCATGAATTTTTCAGATATCTTTTCTTGGTCCTATGTGGACATGTCAGGATCTGGAATTAGTAGTGTATAACCTAGTTGTGCAAAAAGAGACAAAACCTATAAAAAAAATCATAAAGATGCATCCTTGTGTCACCTTATTGGTAAAATAAGAGATGGAGAAATTATTGGCAATAGGCTTCATCAGGACTATTGATTATTCAAAGTGGATTTCAAACATACTCCCTATACAGAAGAAACCCGTTGAAATTAGAATCTATATAGATTTAAGAGATATAAATAAAGCTTGTCCTAAGGATGAATTCCCTCTTCCTAACATCAACATGATTGTCAAATCAACAGCTGGTTATGAAATGTTATCACTCATGGATGGATTTTTAGGGTATAATCATATTAAAATTGCTAAGGAAGATCAACACAAGCCATATTTTACAACCCATGGGGGACATTCTACTATCAAGTCATGCCATTCAACCTCAAGAATGTATGTGCAACATATCAACGGGATTTGATTGTCATATTTCATGATATGATAAATAACATAATTGAAGATTATGTGGATGATATCTTGGGTAAATACATGACTAGAGAAGATCACCCAATGATTTATGATGCATCTTTTAGTGTCTTAGGGACTATAAGGTCTGACTCAACCCAAAGAAGTGTGTCTTCGATGTGCTATCATGAAAACTGTTAGGGTTTATTGTTTCAAGGAGAGGAATTGAAGTAGATCCTGCAAATGTTATTACCATAAAATAAATTCCTCCTCATAAAAACATCAAACAACTACACAACTTACAAAAGAAGATTCATTTCCCAACTCGTAGATAATTATCACTCATTCACAAATATTTTGAAGAAAGATGTTGAATTTCATTGGGGTCTAGAACAATAGCAAGAGTTTTCTTTTCTTTAGGAATATTTTTCCAAACCCCCTATGCTAATGTCACCTATTGCAGGAGAACCACTACTATTACACATTTCTTCTACTCAATTTGTAATTGGTGCACTGTTGGCCCAATATGATATAGAGAAGAAAGAAATAGTTTTTTTACTACCTTATTCATATTTTGATCACTTATGAGCTCAACTATCCGTAGATTGAGAAGGATTTTTTGGGCATCATTTTTTATTTTCAAAAAATTTGTCATTATTTGTTGAATACAAAGACCAAGCTCGTATCAAATTTTGATCCATTGAAATACTTGTTATCAAAACTTGTACTTACAAGAAGGATGGTTAATTGGATCATCCTACTTAGCAAATTTGATGTTGAGTATGCTCATCAGAAGGGTAAGTACATGGAAATGGGGGGCCAAAAGGGGATAAAAAAGGGACACCTTTTTCCTGAAATCAGTGAAACCTAAACCTCATCAAATAATTCAGCATGCCTATGCTCAAAATTTGACAAAGTGATAAGAATAAGTACTGTAAATATTAAAATCTAGTTTCTAAACTACTATTTTTTTAAAAGGTTGAGATTAAGAGGGTTAAATGTGTTGCGCACATAAAGTATGTCTATTTTTGTGTCAAAAAGATAAGAACCTATTGTGTGTGTGCCCCCCCATTTTTTAGTTATATAAATTATTTTTCAAATCCCTTTAGTAGAAAGCTAGCTAAGACCATGTACAAGGTCCCACTAATTTTTCATAATTTTTGGATGAATATAATATAATTTTTTATTAATTTTCAAAGTACAAATTTCCCAAAAAATGAAATATTTGTGTGTTCACCCCCATAACTTTGAGATAAAATTACTTTGTTGTTTTTCTTAGTGTGTCTAGAGTGGAGTTTAGGGAAAAACACTTTTAAAAAAAAATGGATGAAAAAATCATAATTGTGCACCAAACCATATGCATAGGTTTTTTGCAAGAAAACAAGGTGTTGGTAAAAGAAATTATGGATGAAAGCCTTAAACTAATTGGATTTAATGAATAGTTATATAATCATTAAGGTAAAACTGAGCTTGACGTTGTAGTATAATTTAATTTGGAATATTATGTTATAATGCATGAGTTTTTTGGGTGAACATGTGAAATTTTTTATGTTTTTTTTGTCAAACATGGTTTTAATCACATAGAAACAGTCCAAACCTTTGGTTTCAAAATCTAAGGAAAATACAAGCCTATGGATTGGGAATTTCAAACCCTAAAAAGATGAAACGTGAATGCATTATAATGTGAGCATGTTATAACGTGTTTGCATTATAATGCACTTGTGTTCCTATTTGTTATCTGGTGTATGTGTTTATGGGAGGGATATATTTACTAAAATAAAATTTTAATTTATAAGTATAAGTTTTTATTTTATTATTATTTATCTTTTATTATTTATTATACTTTAAATTTATTTTAGTAAATATAAGATGTTAGGGTCACTCTACACCTTATGCAACTAGTCTCACAACTCCATATGTCACAGTTTAGAAGATAGTTTTTCAAATTTTAATTTGGTCATTACATACGTTCTTTTCAAGATTTCATCATTCAACATTCAAGCTTTTAGGGTTTAAATTATACAATTGATATCTATTTTTTGAAATAATATATGCATTATTTAGGTTTTGGGGCCTTTTGGATTGGTTATTGATATTTGTAAAAGTGTTAAATGTGTCAAAATTAGAATTTACAAATATCACAACTCTCAAGGTAGTGACAACTGATCGAATATATGGACTCATAAATTTTCCCATGAACATGGAGTTGAATCCCTAATTTTGTCTTATAATATGGTAAAATCATATCATGGATGAGTACCTACTTTTCAAGCTTAGGGAATGCATCTTTCACTTCCTTTTCAGTGGTACGTCCTTCCTCTGGCTAGCCTACCTCAGTATCACTCTCAACCTGGATCAAAAGAAATTATTAACAAGGTTTTTTCAATTTTGTTTCGATTTGTAGGGATGATTGGATATGATGATTAATGAGTTCAGTGTGACTTGATGGAAGATAACTTCCTCCAGAGGCCTAAAAAGACCATTTTGAGCTAATCAAACACCCTCTAGGATAGTTCAAGAAATATATTAAGCATCTGGAGGTGATGTCAGATAATATTATAAGTGTTGGAGGTAATTCAAAACTATTTAGGATTTTTGTTTACGGCGTATGGTTTATGGTTTAGGGCTCAGAGTTTAGGGTTTAAGGTTTAAGGATCATGTTTTAGGGTTTAGGGTTTAGGGCTCAGGTTTTAAGGCTCAATGTTTAGGGTTTATGGTGGTAAAACTAGGGTTTAGGGTTTAGGGATTGGGGTTTAGAGCTAAGGGTTTATGGTTTATGGTTGAGGGTTTAGAGTTTAAGCTTTAGGATTTAGGATTGATGGTTTAGGGTTTATATTTTAGGGTTTATGATTTAGGATTTATGGTGTACTGTTTAGGGTTTATGGCTTGTGGTTTAGGGTTTTGGGCTCAGGGTTTAAGTTTTATGATTAAGGGTTTAGGGTTAGGGCACCATATTTAGGGTTTAGGGGTTAGGGTTTAGGGCTTAGGGTTTAAGACTCTGGATTTAGGTTTGATGGCTTAGGGTTTAAGTTTTAATGTTTATAGTTTATGGTTTAGGGTTTAGGTTTTAATGTTTAAGGTTTATATTTAATGTCTTATGGCTTAGAGTTTAGGGTTTAGGGGTTAGGGGGTTATTGGTTAGGGTTCAAGGTGGTAAAAATAGGGTTTAGAATTAAGGCTTTAGGTTTTGGGGTTCAGGGTTTAGGATTTAGGGTTTTAGGATTATGGCTTAGGGCTTAGGTGTCAGATCAAACAATACCTTTCCAACTGCAACTCCCCTCTCAAGGATCATATTCAGAATCGATATATCATTGTTAAAGAGGGAAGATCCCCTGTTAAATTGGTTATTCAATATGACTTGGAAGATGAGTAAATAAAATGAAAGATGGAGAATTATATTTCATTAGTAATTAGTACTAAGTATCAACAAGACTAATATGGTTTCCGACTACTCGGCTAGGAGGGCATAACAATATTATGACCATATTTCCTAGTCTGTTTCCTAGAACCATCGTTGAATCTACTTATGCAAAATAAGCATAGCAATAGGGGTATGACTAAGAACACAAAGGAGTTATCAATCGCTTAGTAAATCTTTCTTGTTTATTTCTAAATGGGATTCAGTTGGTGTACAAATTAGTGACTATTGTCACCAAATCAATGCACCCCCTAAATGGCTTGAAAATGAATCATGACATTCAGTGTGATTGGGACACATGGGATCACCTCTCAAGCTGTGGGACTTGGGCTCGAGGTGGACCTCTGGAGTAGGCCGAATTTCTCTTCCTAACTAAACACAACACTACTTATAATGGAAAAAAAATGGCTAACTAGACCTATGCTAACATTTCATGGGATTAGGGAAAGATATTTGTAAGGAAATAAAACCGATACTAGAAGTGGTGATGCACCAAATTAAGGGATGTTCAACATCTGGAAGGGATAATGTGGGAGGTATGATTACATCACTGACCACATTCACCTATTACAACTAGAAAGGGCACAAAATACCATAAACCAATGTGGGCATTCCTTTGTTAAACTTGAGTATTCATAAGGGTAGATCAAATTAGATTCGACACACAATTAATTCATCATAAAGAAACCACACATGCATATATCACACATCTATATCTGCAACTGGGATAATAATGACATAAAATTAATGTTGAAGGAAAATAAGGTTTTCACAACTGACATAAAATATAGTGATATTATTCCTTCACAACATGAAATAGATAACCTGAAATAAAGGTAAGATAATCACTCTCACTAAGGAATTGTAAATTCACAAAGTAAACAATAATTAACCATTCAACACAATAAATCAGATATTCAACAGCAAGGTGTAACTTTGAATATAATTAAAAGGTATCTTAGAATCTCTAAAGCACTCTTCCAAGTTTGAAGAGCAACTCCTCTCAAAAATAATCTATCTCTCTCCCATACTAACTTGAAGCATCAACTATTTATAATTTCTTAGGCTAAGCCATTACAGCTAGGCCCTTAACTAACATTTAACTAAAAATAGAAATGTCATTAATATTAAGGGAACATGCTCCCATGAAAATAGAAAATTTGTTACAAGGTTTTGGCCAATTCAACCTTGCAAATTTGACTGATTTGGAGCTCCAATCTGTCCTCTCATGGCTGCTCAACTTGATTTGGGTTCAAATTCAGGTTGTTACTATCTTCAGAAAATGACTCATCCACTTTAGAAATGGTGGTTCTTGCACCTTGTAAGTCATTGTATATCTCAACAACCTACTTCATCTTCTCTTTTCCCCTTAATGTGGAAGTAGACATTAAACTCTGTATTTCAAAAGATGAAGTTGTAGAAATTATGAAAACCCAAAAGAAAACTTCCGAAATTCTGAACTAAAAATTTCCAAAAGGAAACACCGAACCGAAATCTCTGAAAACTTTCTCTGAAAAAGTTTCCCAAAACTAAAAGTTCTGACAGAAATCTCTGAAATAATTTTTCCAAACAATATTCTCAAAAGAAATTTCCGAAAGAGTTCCTCCGAACCAGAATCTCTAAAGGAAATTTCTCTGAACCAGAATCTATGAAGGAATTTTCTCCGAACCAGAATCTCCGAAAGAAAATTTTCTGAAAGAGTAATTTCTGAAGAAGGAAGTTTCGAAAACCCAAAATAAAAAACCTCCAAACAATATTTCTGAACAAGTTTCCCTGAAAATATATTTCTTAAATAAACTCTCCGAAGGGAATCCCCTAAACAAGTTTCTCCGAACAAGGAAAAATACCCTACCAAACAATGTTAATTCATAAAATTTGAAACATGAGAAATGAAAAGAAGTATGGGGGGCCTAAGAGGATACTTTGAACAACTCTGAATACCTGAAGAAAATTGAAAATGTGAAACATGGTGAACCAAGGGAGTGACATCAAAAAAAAGAGGGAAACCAAAGGGAAAACCAAAATGTGAAGGAAACAAAGGAAAAATACCTAAAACCAAAAGAAAATAAAAAACTCCATACCTTGAAAAGGACATCACAAAGTACAAGAAACAGAAAGTCAGAGAAAATGTGTCAGGTAAAAATGACAAGTAAAAAATTGAGTTTAAATAGAAAACCCGATATTAATGGTAGAAATCCGATCTGTACAAAAGGAGGTGAAAAAATTAACTATGCGAAGGAAATCTGAAAGTTTGAAACCCGAAAGCCCAAAATTCAGAATTTTGGGGTTTCGGACTTTGGAGATTGGGAGACAAAAAAATGAAATGGTGATGGAAAATTCCAAAAATCTTAAACCTGAAAGTCCAAAAATTCAAACTTTCAGACTTCGGAAGTTTTATAGTAAAAATCCTAACATCTGACTTGGAGAATTCCGAAAACTAAAAACCTGAAAGTCTAAAAATTCAAACTTTTGAAATTTTAGAATTTGGAAGTCTGAATGGGATTTAAACAAAATGGGGCCAAAAGTTCCAAAACCTGAAAGAACGAAAGTCTGAAATTTTGGACCTTCAGGGTTTCATACTTTGGAGAACTAAAAGAGAAATCCCAAATCTAAGCAATAAAACTCTGAAAGATGAAAATAATCAAAGTCCAAAGATAAAAAATTTCATATTTTGGGCCTTTGAGAAATTCATTGTACAAAGGATTTCTAGAAAATTTGTCTGACATATTTTCTTCAAGGTAGGTTAAAAGCTTAACATTTACCTCTCATTTATTGATAATTCATTCTATGATAAACCCATGGATGCTCTCATAATCACCTTCAGAAAGATATGGGTAGTCATCAAGCCTATAGAAGGGTATGATGTGATTTCCAAACAACTTGAAATGCATACAAATTTAGAGGTCATAACACAAATTTACAAATGTCTCTATCATTATAAATAGAAGCCAAGTAATGACGTCTCCCTATATCCAAGGATTGAGGACTACTTGACTCTGTGGTAGGATTGGACATTCAGGAATCATCGAGTAATTGAATTAGAATGTCATTTCCTCTGGAGAAACATTCTCAAACGTTGGAGTAATGTATATTTGAAAATAAAATTGAACCTCAGAAATCCTCTCAAATTTCCAGTCTAGCTCCTGGTATAGGTTATGTTCCTGGTCTTGTTTTTGTTTCTGGTTCTAGTTCTGGTAGTGGTCCTTGAATATGGAAGTTTTAGGAAAATAATCCACACTCGAAGAATTATTCCCATTTAGATTATTGGTAATGCCAATGGAAGTGGTAGTTCCTATGGAATTCACTTGGCAGAAGGTGAGGTTGTGTGCTTATTGGTTTTTTCTCATGGTGTTATAGGTAGCCTTTATGGTATTATTAAAGAGAACTCCCCATTATTGTGTCATAATTTTAAAATCTCCCTTGTCTCCTAGGAACTTGTTTTTATTAGGATGCAATCAAAAGGCTAGTTTTAGTGGGTATTAACAGAAAAAAATAAAACACATTTGACTGGAATAACTTATGAAATGCATTCCTTTGCTTCGAGCTTATCTTTATAAATGTAATTCAGCTTTCCAAGTTCTCCATATTTTCCAAATTTGGGGCAAATTGACATTCAAGACCTCTAAAAGCATGAAGAAAGTGGTGAGTTCATTTCCTCTAACCTTTCTTGAAGCTAATTTAAACGAAACGAAATTTAGAATTTGGAGGTGGCACATGGTAGACATTGATTGTCCTACCACCTATTTTGAGTGATGAAACTTCTAACATAAACTTTAAACCCTAAACCCTAATCTCTAAACCATAAACCTAAACCCAGAACCCTGAACCTTGAACCCTAAGACCTAAACCCTAAACCATCAACCCTTAACCATGAGCCCTAAACCCTAAACCCTAAACTGTGAACCCTAAACCCTGAGACCTAAACCTAAAACCTAAACCCTCAACCATAAACACTAAACCCTAAACCCTAATTCCTAAACTTTAAGCACTAAACCCTAATCCCCAAACTATGAACCTTGAGGCCTAAACCCTAAACACTCAACCCTAAGCCGTAAGCCCTATACCTTAAACCCTAAACCCTAAACCTTGAACCCTAAACATGAGCCCTAAATGCTAAACCCTAAATTTTAAACCTTGAACACTAAAAATTGAGCCACGATCCCTAGACCCTAAACCCTAAACCTTGAGCCTAGAGAACTGATCCCTAAACCCTAAACCCTAAACTTGTAACCCTGAACATTGTACCCTTAGATATAAACCTTAAACCCTGATCCCTAAACCCCAAACCCTAAAAATTTAAACCCTAAACCCTAAACCCTAAACCTTGAGCTCTAAACCCTAAGCCCTCAAACCTGAGCCCTTAACCCTAAACCCTAAACCCCAAACCCTATTTACCCTAAACCCCAAACCCTTATTTTTAAATCATAAACCATAAAACATAAACCCTAAACCTTAAACCCTTAATCATAAACCCTAAACCCTGAGCCCTTAACCCTAAATACTAAACCATAAACCCTAAGCCCTAAAACCCAAACCCCAAACCCTAAACCCTAAACCATAAACCCTAAGCATTTAACCCTTAATCCTAAGCCCTAAGCCCTAAACCTTGAGCACTAAGTGCTAAACCCTAAACCTTGAACCATGAGCCCTAAATGATAAACCATATACCCTAAATTGAGAATAACAAGTCAAGTGGTATTTTTGGGTCTGACATATTAGGATACCCAGTAAATTTGATCATTTTTATGATCTTTTGAATAATTCTTTCAGTTGTAAGTTGTCGAGAACGAATATTTCATTCAAATAACCGAGCTTGATGTGTCAAGTGATTGTGTAAGCTAGCAATTTGAGAGGATTTATGAGGATCAATTTTATTTTCCAAGATGCATTACTCCCATGTTTGAAAATGTTTCTCCAGATATAACAACATTCTGATTCAGACACTCGATGATTCCTGAATGTCCAATCCTGCCACAGACCCCAGTAGTCTTTAATCCTCGGATATAGGGAGAAATCATTACTAAGAAAAACCATGCACTTTCAAGGAAGAAGAGGTTATTGTGAATATATATTTTTGACACATCTAAAATTCATACAAATGTCAATAACCAATCCAAAAGGCCCATAAAATATTGAAGGCTAAATCCTGAAATCCTTAAAAATGCCTATGTACTAAGTAGATTAGAATATGAAAAAGTATTTTCTAAACCATGACAGATGGAGCTGTGAGACTAGTTCCATAAGGTGAAGTGTGACCCTAACATATTATATTTACTAAAATAAATTTAAAGTATAATAAATAATAAAATATAAATAATTATAAAAGAAAAACTTAATTTTGTAAATAGAAGCATGCCACAAACCGATATACCACATAATACATAGAAACATGAGTGCGTTAGAGCGCACTCACGTTATGGCTCAGGTTTATCAAACCATAACACACTCTCTCATTATATCATGACCCTAAATTTTCCCTATCACTTCATAATGCGTCTGAGCCATAACGCGGGCATTTTATGGCCAAAATGGCCAAAACATGGATTTGTGTCCACTTTTTGGGCCCCATCTTTATGCAGTTTCCTAGAAATCAGTTTAAGGGTAGGTGTTGGTAGATCAACTAGCTGAATCCCCTTTGTCAGGTGTTAATCATTGAGTCTGGAACTTCTATATGCTTGTACAATGTACCTTGAGGGATCTATTACATGGCAGTTATAATTTGATGGCTCCTTTACATTTCACGGTTCAGGTGTAGGAGTTGTGCTGATCATCCCTTCAGAAGATTTGATCCCTCAATAACTTCAACTCAGGTTCCCATGTACAAATAATATATTATAATATGAATCCATTATTATAGGGATGCAACTATCTATCAAGTTGGATATTAGACAAGTGAGTGTAATAGGTGATTCCATGTTGATCATCAAACATGTAACTAAAAGTACAAAGTTAAGGATGAAAAACTTATTCCTTACAAAAAAATGGTTTACACTCTAAAGGAGTTCTTTGAGAAAATTACATTTAAGCAGATCCCTAAAGGGAAGAATCACATGGCATATGTTATTGCTACAATTAGGTCTATGTTATGCATCCCACCTAGAAATAATGACATGTCATTCTTCGTCGAACATTTACAAACACTAGCATATGACATGTACGATTCATGTTTGGTATGTGAAGTTGTTGGTCCCTTTTCTTGATGATACCTTGACATATTCAACTACCTTCATGTTGGAACCTTCCCTAATGACATTTCCCATTCTAAAAAAATAAACCTTATCTAGTGCATAGCTCATTACACCTTTAGGGGAACTCTCTATCTTAGAGGTTATGAAGGGAATCTATTGTGTTATCTTAATATGGACAAATCTATCTTAGCGGTTAAGGAGGTGCATGAAGGCATATGTGGGGCCTATACAAGTCTGATATTCTTGGCTAAAAAGATACTAAGAGTAGGATATCATTTTCCTACCATGGAGACTGATTATTGCAAGTATGTAAGGAAATGTTTGTTGTGTCATAAATACGACAACTTAATACATAACCTAGCACAATAATTGTAACCTATTACAACATCATGGCCCTTTTCAAATTGGGAACTCGATCTCATTAGTAAGCTTACCCCTACATCATCTATTGGCCATATGTTCATTATTACTACCACCGAGTACTTCATGAAGTGAGTAGAGGTTATTCCTCTCACCTATGTCATTGGTGCATAGATATCCAAGTTTATAATGAACCATATCATTTTATGATATGGCATCCCCTTTTTCATTGTAACTGACAATGGTAATTCATTCAAGAACAAAACTATGAATGTGTTGTGTCAATGATTTCAAAACCAACTCAAGTATTCAGCCCCATATTACCCTCAAGGAAATGGATAGGCTGAAGCCTCAAATAAAAATCTTTTTCATATTATAGAGAAGATGGTAAACAAAACTAGCCGCAATTGGCATTTTCATATTCATCCCACCCTCTGGGATTACAAAACATTCATCCACACCCCTACTAGTGCTACTCCATATTCCCTAGTTTTTGTCACATAAGCCATATTACCCCTTGAGATTTAGATCCCCTCTTTATGTATAGAGCTAAGAGATTACTTGGATAAAGAGGAAGACTACATAGTGGCTCAGATAGCAAAGTTAGAGGTATTGGATGAGAAGCACCATCATGCCCTTTATCAACTCAAATTGTATCAAAATTGAGTGCATCGAGGATATAACAAAAGAATCATACCTACCAATTTGAGATAGGATACCTCGTTCTAAAGGAAAATAAGTTCAATACCACCAAGGATCGTGAAAAGAAAGGTAATTTTGAGCCTAACTGGTGAGGACCATATGTTGTGGTTGCTAAATTTGGTTCAGGTGCATACAAGCTTGTTACTTCTAATGGTGATGAACTTAGGGAACCCATGAACTCCATGCTTCTCAAACGTCTATGCTTAAGTATGGGGTCCTTCAAATATCATAAAATCAAACAAAAATATATATAAAATCAGAAAAAGTAAAGAGAAATCAATGTATCTAAGTGTGAAAACCCATGTAATTGTGGCACTTTGGACAAGTCCTTAAGTGAAAACCAGTTTCTGGTGTCATTAGAGGGTCTATTATTCACAAAAATATCATATATAGGATTACAGTGGCTTTATCCTAAGCTAGTATTTTCTTGTGTTTGAGATACTTTTGAGCATATCCCTCTTGACCTTGATCCAGATGATCATACTTGTATGTGTGAAGAGTTCATCTTTGTATATTCAAATCTAAAGCTAGGCGTAAATTTACATCATCACTTCATACACATATGCGTGGTTTTTTCCCTTGTACATTTCCACCTATCACTGGGGGCATCCACGTTTCTTCGTTTTCCTATACATAGCTTTAGAAAACCTTCAAAAATCTAGAAAATTGATAAAACATCAAAAAATCCAAATAAAATAAAAAAAATTCAATTCAAAAATCCAAAAAATTGGTAAACATTAGAAAAAATCCAAAAAAATGGTAAAACATTCAAAAATCGAAAAAATTGGTAAAAATCCTTGAAAAATTCAAAAAATGGTAAACATTTAACAATCCAAACAATTGGTAAAAATTAAAAAATCCAAAAAACATGTAAAATTCAAAAAAATTCAAAAATTTGTAAAAAGCATGCACACAACTGAATCCTGTATTAGACGTAATGTCCTCAAACATCAAAAATTTTCCTATAAACCATCTTTGTTTGGTCCTTAGTTATTCTTGTAACAATGAATCACGGATCATTTTGATATATCTCCATTAACAAAGCCAATTTTATTACTATGTTTATACTCCCTTACACAAATGAGTTGTTTGGTACTATTTCATAGTGCATGATTTATTTTTCATTAGACCCCTACGTCCTCTATTTATTCACCTTGTATGTATCCTTTCTTTAGGTGTCATTTTCAACCCTAGTCGTTAACTTGAACATTTGGGAACTGAAGCTAGATAACAAAAACATTGGTGCAACTATCTTGAACATTATTTGTTTATGTGTGTTTGTACTTGTTTCCCTATCAGGTTATCTTGTTTACTTTCTCGTATAGAATTGTGTTAAGTATGTTGCATGGAGTTAGTGTTTTAGCAATGAACAAATGTTAGTATTATAACTTTTCATGTTATTTTACACTTTCGTTGTATGTGCATATTTTAATAAAAGTTGATGATGTAGATAATATGAGCAACGTGATGAAACAAATTTTTTTATTGAACGATCTAGATGCAAAAGGTATTTCCATATTCTTCACTATTATGTCTAATCACTATCAATTTTTCTTCCAAAACACCTGGGGAAATAGAGATCATTTTTATCCCTCTCTCTCCCACCTTGTTTCTTCTATTTGTTTCCTTCATATTTTCAATCGTCGATCAACCTATTTTATCACCCCCATTGACACTCAAGGGGGAATCCTTCATTCTACTAATTTTTTTTCAAATTTACCTTATATGTGATTGTCTACTATCTTTGAAGTGGTGTCACTTACGCCACCTCAAAGAGGTGAAATTGTAGACACCAAAAATCCACTTATGTAATTTTATTACTGAAATTGTTCTAATTACCCTCTTTCCTATCATTTCTATTATAATTAGTGATTTCCCACTAATTAAATAGTGTTTCCTTCTATTCTATTCAATTCAACGACACTTCATTAATTAACTAGCCTTTATCGCATTTCGGATGCCAATTAACAACACTTTGTTAGTTATAATCCTCTTCAAATTGATTAATTAATTATTATGAGTAAATTAAGCCTTTTTAATGATGCATTTAATCAATAAACCCTTTGTAGACACAAAATCATGCACTTTAGGCATTATATAGCCCGATCTTGTATTACTATTTAAAGGGTTCTCAAGTGAAGAAATTATTAATTAATCCCACCTTTTGGCCATCTTATTTTTATCTTTTATTTCATCATTCCCACATATTTTCCTACACATATCCATTTATTTCACAATTTTCTTGTCATTTTAGCCTAAACCAAGGTGTCTAAGCATGTATTAGGGAACCCTAGGGTGTCCTAGTCCCACTTGGGGTGCCCTAGGGCATCCTGGGACGCCCCAATCCATGTTCCACTTTCCCGTTTCTTTTTGGGGTCTTTATAGCCTTATTTCATTCTTATATTTTTCCTATTCAGCCATGTTAGGGTTAATTACAAAATTAGAGCAAGAAAACTGTATAAATACAAAGTTATGAGACCATAATTAGGGTCCTAATGTCACATATTGCTATCACTCCATTTATAGTTACATCCATTACATCACTTGCATCCACATAGTGTTGTGCATCAAGGCTAGGAGATCTGCATCAACACACACACAACATAGGGGGGGATTCTCTTCTATTTCATGCACACATGTTATTACATTTTCTATAGCTACATCCATTACATCACTTGCATCCACATAGTGCCATACATCAAGGCTAGGAGATCTGCATTAACACACACAACATAGGGGGAGGATTCTCTTCTATTTCATGCACACATGTTATTACATTTTATATAGTTATTATTGCTCGTTATTTCACAAAGTGTGATTGGCACAAGAGCACTTAGGGCATAACACACACACACAAACACACACACACACACACACACACACACACACACACACACACACCAGAAATACATTTGGTTCCGAAATGTAGTACAATGCTTAATTTAGTAAGCCCATTGTTATGGCAACTAAGGTCAGTTTCACCCATTCATTTTGCATATTTTATTTTTAGGGTTTTGATACTTCTTTGTCTCTTACAGGGCATTCCTTCATCTTGTGTTATTTCACACACTCGGCACAACTTGGTAGATCCAGTGTGACAGATAGATAATATTCTAGATCATCTTGTGACCCTACAAAAACCAATTTTTGATCTTTTACAGAGACCAGGGTACCTATTCTTCATACCATGGCACCATGGGAAACACCAATACCTTCCCTAGGGCCACAATCTACTCATATCCTCTAGATCTTTCCTTTTTGGGACTCCTAAGTGATCGTTCCTACTTGTAGATTTTATTATTAGACCTGGGACAGTCTTTTGCAATCAGCTAAGTCATCTCTCCTTACTTCCTTGCACATTAGGGTTTTATTTCATTTAGTATAATTATCTAAAATCATTTCCATAGTCTTAGCATATTTTACAATGTTTTAGTCCTATATTATATTAACTAGTTGTTATACTTCCCATAGTATTATTCGTATTTTAGTTAATCACCCTTTTATTGGCTAAAAATCACTTTCAAATGCTTTAAATCATATCAAATTCCTCCTAAATCACCTCCAAATAGCCTTAAAATATTATTTTATCATATTAATTAATCCTAGTTGATTAATTAAATCATCTCCAACTCTTATGAGTTTCTAATCACTTGTTAATTCATCTAATCAATCTTAAAAAATCTAAATCTACTTTATCTTTTATCCCAAATACACTAGTTTGCAAGCTTCTGCCAAATAGGAAATATATATAAAGGACCCTCCTACATCTTTTCACACCTACACCATTGCTTTGATTAGTGATTTATACAAGCTTATGCTAATATCCTTTTCCATTATTTAGAATATCTACTTGATCTTTGTATCCATTCTACCATTGTTGAGTAGAAAGGAAGATTCAAGCTTGGCCTTGTAGCCATTTCTTGGTGAGATCCTTCCCTCTCTTTAGAGATCAAACACATAGATTTGATTACTCATGATCTAAAGAGGCTCATGCTTAGAATCAATCATACATTAATAGAGTATTAATGGTTAGCATTAGTTGATTCAATTCATTTTTATGCAAAATAGCTAGTTTCCTTTAAGATCCGATCATAATGATAATGGTAGATTTGGCTTTTCTTTGAGACTACTAGGTGTTAATTTCTTTCAATTAGCATAGAAATTTTAACATGAATACAAAGAGGCATTATATACTCACATGGTGATGGTGAAGTAACAACCCATTAACATGGTTCTTAAAATTTTGGTTTGGCATCCTCTAATGATTTTAATGATGTAATAAAATTAACCATTTGGGTAAAATATTCACTCAATACTTCTAGAATGTGCTAAGGAATAAACCAACTAGGTATAGTTCTGCCCCATGGATAGGGTTGCCTAAAACCAATTTTTTTATCTAGCATGATTTGTATCTACTCCTTGATAGCCCCCTCCATGTGTTAAATTCTGCATTTAAGATCATCTTTAGGTGTGAAATGGCCTCCAAAATCTTCATATCGTCTCTTAAATAGCACCATGGTTAATTGAATAACCATATTGATTAGTAGGTTTGGCTAATAGGAATATGTCTATTGATTTGTCTCATAAAATTGATTTGGAGGGATGTTTTGATAACATGGAGACATATTTGGGAAACATGGAGGTGTATTTGAATGGTATTGTTACTGCAACTGAGGGTTCCAGTGAGGAAATGAAGTTGCTATTACATAAATTCATGGAAACGAGGATTGAAGTGGTAAAACGTGTTTTGTTGATAAAGAAAATGGGTCTATTCAACCAATGGATTTTCCAGATGTGTTAATAAATGCCTCCAAAGTCTAGATATCACCAATAACAAATCAAAATTGATGAAAGAACAATAAATTATTTAATGTGGTCCCATCATGTGTTTTATAACTATTATCATGAAATAGTAGCACCCTTGATTTGATCATAGAAGATCAATAAGTTTGGATAACATGGGATTATCTCCAAGTTTGGGACCTTGCATATTGAGAAAAATCCCCAGAGAAGGTTGGCTCCTATACCTATTTCCTAATGCTAAAACTAAAAATAACTCTAATCTAATCTTATTCTAACACATACAAGTAACCAGGTAGAGAGAGATGGGTTTAGGGGAAAACATAAACAAACTAAGCTAAAAAGAAGGTGATAGCACCAAGAAAAGGGAGATGGAAACTTTCCATGAGGTAAAAATGGAGAAGGAGAGGGCAAACACAAGTTCCATAGACCAAAACTATATTTAACCCTCCATTTCTCACACAAAACACAACAAAAATAGGAAACCTAAAAAAAAAGCACACAACATATAAAATAAGGAATGGGAGGAAATAAAGCAATGAAAAATAAGTAAAAAGTAGAAAGAGAGCCAAAAACATAAGATTTTATTTCTTGATGTATGCACAAACCATTACATTTGAATTAGAAGGTGTGAAATGCATGCAAGAGTCAAAGTTAAGGCCTGTAACTTAGAAAAACTTGGGAAACCGTTTTAGCATGGTTCCTTTGTATTATGAGAGGTTTCAACTCTTTACAAATGAGGTATTTTTATAATATATAGATAAATATGGGGAGAAAGAGGAAGGAAAGAAGAGGGCATGCCAAATTCAAACTCAACCACCCACCAAGCATGATGAATGCCTACTAATAGACATGTGTACCTGAAAAATCCATCCCTCCATGTTGTTTTATCTTCAAGATAGAGTATGGGTGCTATGAAACAATAAATTTGGGTGGTTAAAGTACCTGGAACTATTAAAACTGCACCCTTCACCTCTACATATTGTGTTTGCACTTTTTACCCCCAATACTTTGTCATTTTCTACATTTCTTTATGTCAAAATATATCTCTCAATGAGACAGTTCCAATGCCACCCAGTTTGTGCAATTTGGAGCTCAAAGTCAAATATTGTGGCCAAAAAACCAACTCCTAGTCATCCCAGGAAGAGTTATGGGGAACTCGTGAAATAAATCAATGTTCCTCTTGGAGATTAAAAAGTTGATTTAACTAATTGTTCCTTGGGTCAATGAATTAGAAGGTCATGAGAATGGAGGAAAGGAGGAACTATTTTAGGTGTGCTTAGTGGGCCCGACATGTATTATTACATGGTTGATGGTGAATGTGAAGGGGCAGAGAATCAAAGGAACATGGGAAAATTTCCCATTGTTCCCATGGTGCTTGAGTCACTTGATTACACTGTCATGTTACCCCATGTCGCCCGCGCTGATTAATTGACAAATGTAATGAATGTTGAAACATTTTTCCGATTTCAAACAGGCTCAACACTACCAATTGACTTTCCCTTCCTTCTCCCTCTCCATCAGTTATTCGATTGGAAACCAATGGGAATGCATGAACTGTTTAATTTTTTCCCTATAACCCTTGATATATCTGATGTTTACCCTTTACTTCTGTGAAAAAGATGGCTAGTCGTAGAACCTTGAGAACTCCAAAACTATTCCTAAAGTGCAAGAAAGGCCCAATTCATACAATTAAACTCTCTTCTCTCCACTTATCATCTTTGGTAAAAATGTGAGGAACATGAGGAACAAAGGATTAGTTCCTGTTATTCCTTTAAATTTCAATTTGCTTTGTTTTTCCCTATTTTTTCCTAATTTTTGGCTAACTCTTGGACTATAGAGGCCAAGAAATATGGAAAGCAATTCCTGAAACACTAAAACTTCCCCCAAAACATGATTTTTACCTAATATTGTAAAATTGAAATCTCCCTAATCCATGACAACATTGCCTAAGTGCAAAAATGGATTTTTTAGTTGTCAAAATAACTTGGGGTTTATTTCAGAAAACAAAATCTTAGCGTTTGTTATCATGCTAAATTTCTAACATGAAAAATTGAAAAACTTTCCCATGACAACTAAGCCCACACTAAAAAATCCTCGAATCAGGTAATGTAAACTTGCCCTCTTACCAATTGTTGACTATGTAAACTAATCATGGAAAAAAAATTATGTTCTAACTATATTTTTAAAGAGTGTTTCATGTGCATGTAATTTGGTGGGAATCGATTCATGGATTAATTTTTAACGACTTTGAAGGAACTGCTCCCAGAGGCCTAAAAAGGCATATTTTCAGGGTTTTTGCACCTGGTAAGCACCCTCTAGGGATGAAACAAAAAGATATAATACATATAAGTAGTGTGAAATAAATCTATGAGTTCATCAGAGGAATTTTAGGAAATTTATGCAAGGAAAAACAAGCTTAGGAACAAGTTATGCAACACCGAGATACTTATATCATGGTGCAGGGAGATGAAAGTTATAACTTATTCTAGATTTTTGAAGAGCCTCATGATATTTTGTGAAGTTACCAAGTAATCATCAGAAATATAATAATGCCTACTTCACATTGTAAAAGGTTTCGGGAGATTCTAGCATCTATATTTTGAGATATTGGCCCGACAGTACAAATGAAGATCCCCCATCCTAGTTGGGATTCAAATGAGCATTCCATAAGTTATATGGAGAGTTGAGGTCTGATTAAAATCCTAATGTGACCTATGTAATTCCCTCTTCATTCATAATGTGTTTGTTTTCATTTTTCATCACCATGTTTTTTGGTGGCAATCCCTTTCACCAGCACACAGACTTGAGCAGAATCAAAAAGGGGGTAAATTTCAAATTTTAGGAATAATTGTCTCTTGAAAGTTATGGTAATGATCTTGTTAGACCCTTTTGATTCAAAATCATATAATTTTATCCTAGGTAACTCTGAGGGAAGTTCTCAGGGCAAAGAATCACTCTCCAATGTTTATTTTTGACAATTATTAGTGAAGGCAGGGTTTCCAAAAGTGTTTATGGCACATTTTCACCTTATCACTTGGTTTAAAGTTGCATGAGGTGAAAATACATGTGCCACAAAGGTGAGGAGAGAAGGTTTTGAATCTTTCATCACTTATGAAGTGTTTTTGATGGTTAGGTGAATGTTATGAAATCAAAGGTTATCTTGGCCCCCTCTTCATGATCAAAATGACCCATGGGACACCTAAAAGGACCTGATGCACCTTTTCACCTGATTCAAAAGTTCATGAGGTGAAAAAAAAGTGTGTCACCAATGGAGAAGAGCTCTTCCGTCACTTAACTGACAACCTCATGTGTCAGTTAATGATTTTCAACTCACGCCTCCAAGTTGGCCCCTCTCCATGACATCCCTCACCCATGGTACAATTTTGCACACCTAATGCACCTTTTCACCTTGTAAAAAAATTCATCAAGTGAAAAAAAGTGTGCCACCATGGAATCACCCCCTCTCTCGTCACTTAACAAATCACACTTGCTTCCCAGGTGTTGTTTTCCACTCTCTCCACTCAAAAAACTTGTCCCCCTCCTCATGTTGACTACCCCCATGTGAATTTTCACCATGTTGCTGCACATTTTCACCTAATTTCCCCTTACTAAATTTTTTAATGGACATGAGATGCTCTCGGACCCATTTCATAGCCCCTAACTCACCCTCAACCCAGGTTAAGAAGAAAGTGTTGAAAGTGAGTCAAGGGGTGGGTTTCCTTAACCATGGTTAATTTTTGAATATTTAAACCACACTTAAAATTTTTGGAGCCCATTTTAAAAAAATATACTCCCTCCATTTATTTTGTAACTAGGTCATGATAAAATTTCACTAAGAAACCATATGCCAAAAACCACTAATTTGTTTATATCTCACTTATTTTTGATCGATTTCCCCCAAATTTTCAATTATGCACTCCAATGGTGAATTTATTTGAGATTATTCAAACCTCATCACCATTGATCCAATGATTTTTTTTTCATTACCTACCTAAATATTTCAGCAAGAAATTTTTTTCTTTTTAGATTCAGAGAAACCCAGGGGATAAAAATACCTGAAAATCGAAGCAAGAGATCACATTACAATTCCTAATCTAATGAGACCATTTTCATCCCAATTGGACAACCAAAATACATGTGTCTATTTTTAGTAATTTTTCATATTTTCCTTACTAATAATATTATGTCTTATAATATAGAAGCAATCATCTTGAAACCTCTGTGCAATCCTCAAGTTTGGGACTCCAAAACTGAAAAATTGTGAGAATTGATGAAATTGGCTAAATTTAGAAAGTAGGGGTGAGGTGTGACTTACTAAAAATAGTAAGTTATCATATCATATCTAAATTTCACTCACAGCTTCCTCTCTTTATTCCTTCATTCTAGAAGAGATGAGGAATCAGATGAAAAATGAGGTAAGACATACAGTGTAGGAAAATATAGTTTCTAGTGGCAGTTTTAGACCAGGATGCCACCCACTTTCAATCAAGAGAAAATAATTGGTCTTGGCTTGTGCCAAACACTATGACCATGCCTCCTGAATAATCACTATGGTTGATAAATTATTGTTGGCAGTATTGAATCTGAAAGGGGATTTCAAATTTCCTACAAATTTCAACTCAAAGAAACATGATGATTATCACAAAAAAAATTTCAACGCAATAGTAGCTCAGGAAAGACTCCTATTTGTATGGGATTACAATTTGATTTAGGTTAAAACCTGGGTGGAAACCTTCTAAGATACCAAGTATCTATCGAGGATTGATTTTCATGAAGCATAATCAGATGCCATTTTCTTACTGAGTATAGTAATGGTTGAGGAAAAAAACAAGGACTTCTAGGACTTGATGGCCTAGTTCATGCTGAAAATCATGGAGGGAACTCAAATGATAGATTGGGTCCAAACCATCAATGAAAATCTCCACCAATAGGTGATTTAACTATTCACCACCAAGATATTCACCATAACCTTCTATCTAGTGTATGCCCTAGCATACATTAGACCATTCAGAGGATTTCCGTTGACCATAATTTTCCTTAGATATCCCCCACCTTTATGACGTATAAACAAATCACCTTCAAGGAAAGTAATGCTAATTTCACACAATTGAATGATGCATTCACCATGTTCATCATATGGATCCTCAAATTATATCCTAAAAGAATAATATATCCTCATGTAGTGTAGTTTATTGAGAAGTATGGGTACTATTTCACACAGTTTCATACCTTCACCTATATTATGATGAGTGGCTTTGACCTTGCTCCGTTCAGATTACCCAAGTATCCTAGTGATAATATCATCTTGGTGGAGCTCTGTAGGAAAATTTCTCAAGGGCATCTCAAATGTAAGGGTTAGAAGAAGAAAGGAATATCATTCCCTATCTCACTTTGTTTCTTCTCCTATAAGAGTTTATTAGATGCCACAAACATTGAGATCTCTCTTGTTAAATATCATTTTTTTCATATATCCCTAGGCCCAACTTTTACATATGGAAATATCATGAATCTTTCATTATTCATGGATTACATCACATTTCACAATTGGGAAAATTGTATGGATGAACTTGAGGTTAGGAAAAGGTACTCCATGAGGATGATTGTGGAATAGATGGGAGTATTTGGATTTGATTAGTTCACTGGAGGAGTTCAAGAAGATGGTAATGAGTTGTTTGATCCATATTACCAGGAATTGAAATTATCCCCCCCTCCTCCCTCATAGAGCATTCGTGAAGATGGATATATCAAAGAGTGTAATAAAGTGGTGATTAAAAGATCAAGGGAATGGTTCAGAGGGAAGAAATAATCTAGTAGGGAAGAAGGAATCACTTCAACCTTACCTAGAAAACTATCACACTCATAATCTCTCATGGAGCATGAGAGGTTTTTCTGTTCATCCCATTATTAGAAGACCTACAAGAGGAAGGAGGTAGAAACCGATAGCACTAAAGTTTCATCTCCCATAGAGTCTCACAAGAAATCTAAGGTCAAGGATGAACAAGTTGAATAATTGGAATAGGGAGAGATTGAACCCTCCTAATATCCCATGCATTAAGCAAAGCCAATTGTTTCATCTGAGGTAGTTGAGTAATCCCATAATGAATAGACATTGATCTCACATCAGGCACCATAAATCCTTAACTTATTTTCCACACCATTAGATCCATTCCCATGAGTCCATTACATGTTCGATGGAGAATCAAGAACAATGCAACAAGTTACATCATTGAAGTTCAAGGCCATCTCAAATTACATAAAATATAAGAATTCAAGGAAATTACAAACAACTTCAAGATTCTACATTGAGGCTTATAGATATGAGTTTGTGGAATTTGCAAGACCCAATGTGGAAAAAAGTTTCAAGGAAATGAACCCCAATGATTATGAGATGACTAGAGTCTCACTTGGTAAAACTACGCACTAAGGCAATGTTCATATTTTTAAGGAGTCTTCGAATCAGATACTAGAGTGAAATGAAATATGAAAATGAACCACCAACCAATTAGAGGAATATGTGAGGACCTTTTATTCATATGTGTAGTCATTCTTAGATCTAGGTTCATCATCTGTTCTTTCAATTTAGGTAGTCTCACCCATTAGTAGTTTTGACCCACAAGATGTCGAGAAAGCCTAAGTATTTATAGGGAAGGGGAGGGAAAATGACAAGTGGGTGGGGAAAATAATTGAAAAGGGGAGTGTTATTTTTATTTAGGTCATATCCATTTTCTGCTTCATCTCAGGTACCATCTCATGAATCAAAGGTGTCAGGGTGGAAATGGAGTAAGAAAAGATGATATGGAATAGTGTTCTCCCATTGACCAAAATGGAGAGTCTTGAATACTCATTCTTGATAAGAAAAAATAATAATGACTCTAGCTGAGAACTTGACCCCTATTTGGTTCCACTCTATGGTTGAAAGGTACGACATAATGAAATATTATTTGATAGAACTTTAAGTGTGTGAGGATAATGCTTAGTTAATTCTTAAAGATCTAAGAATTTTTTTTATAAGGTCTTAGGACTCCTTATATCAGTGCAAACATGTCTTTGGAACAGATCATTACTGCTTTTTTAGAAATGGTTCACAAAGAGGTAGGAAATCCCTTATCCTTCAACGAAGACACCCTAGAGTCACTCACATCAATCTATGGCACTATTTTAAACATTTCTAGGGATAAAAAAATATGGTTTACTAAGTACAATAATCTAAGACACATTCCAGAGGTTTGGATCAACACATTGGGGTATGTGAGTAATCCTCAATTAGAGAAGATCACACTGACGATTGTCTATTTTTTCATAGAAGTGAAATGGATTTAATTCAAACTAATTAATTTTTCATCAGATGCATTAGAGATGGAATATTCATCAAACAATAGAGTTACTTCATCCTTCTTCTATTCTCACTCTCCTTCTACTACCTCTCTTCTAGTTCTTCATTTTGTGTAATAATAATTTTTTATTTATTCATTAAAGTGACTGTGATATTTGTGCAATGTAAAATTCCCTTTTTTAATTATAAAAAGGGAACTTATTTTGTCTTTCCTAAGGACATTTGAAAATTCACTTGTAATGGGAATATGAAAATTCATGTGGGGGGTAGATGAAGAGATGGATTATAAAGCTATAAAAGGAGATGACCTATTCATTATAAAGTGATGGTTAATTCTTATTTACTATCTCCTATTGTCTTCCCAGGAACAAGTTCCTTCATTTACTCTATTCTCTTGTATTGTGCCAAGTTTTATTGTTTGTAATGTAAACGAATACACTAGTTACTAAAGAAACTAGTCAACTCAGAAGGGTAGAGGGTTTATGTTACTTCGTATGCTTGATGTTTGATATGGGCACTGAATGGTTGATTGTTTCTGCTCCAAAACCTACAAATAATACTAAAAATAGATTTTATTAGAAACATAGGGGGCCTCCCCACAAAGTGGACCTGAGAAGTGTTAACTTCCTTGATGGATGTTAGCCCCCATTTCTAGATGAAAAGTGATGAAAAAGGAAACTTATACTGATAATATGTAGAGAATTAAAATGTAAAAAATATGAAAGCAATAGTAACTAATTTAAATATTGATCTGATCAAAATAACTAAAAGTAAAATGTACCCTGTCTTGTTCGATGGTGACCTAGACTATGCAGAGACTAGTTGATGACAACCTGTGGGACTAGATCAGGAGAACAAGAGAACTATGTAGACTATGCAGGATCAGTGTATAATATGGAAGCTGTAGAAGCCTATAAATTCTAGAGTCAACCTAGAGAGGAAATCTAGAGGAATAAAAACTAGGGGAAAATAAGAAATAGGGATTAAGAATGGGGATTGAAATCGGGACTCTGGTCGATGGTGCCTAGGATGTAAGTAGGTTGATTTTCTATGATAGAGAGGTTTCATCTGCAGGTAGATTGAGTAATCCCATAATGAATAGACATGGATAAGCACATCAGGCACCATGTTGAGGATGGCTCTGGAACTAAAAAATTCCACACCATGAGATACAAAATCCCCAATGGGTCCGATTACATGATCTATAAGGGTCGAATGACGAACTATGCAACAAGTTACATGATTGAAGCTGAGGGAAGGAAAACTAGATGATCAACCTGAAAAAAAAATTGTAAAAAGAAGTCAATGATGAAGCTATGGGCTCTGTTGTTGATGATCTATACCTATATAAGATTAGATTAAATTTGCAATACCCAATGGTGGATAAACTTTGATTAAAGATATATAAAGAAATGAAAATCTCATAAGAAAAATAATCTTGATTGACGCATGCACACTATAAGGAGGTCTAGAGGTCTACAATGGCTTCTGGATATTTTTCAGGAGTCATTCGAATCTTGATCTGCTAAGTTAGTGAGATGAAATATGAAAATGAACCACCAATTTTATGATGGTGAATAGAAAGGGAAAAATTAATTTTATAGGTTCGGTGGTGACCAAGCTGGGTCACCTCTAATTCTAGGGAAAATTTCCTTAATAGGAATATTTTTCTCTCTTTTAGCATGATTTTGGTTTGTTTTAAGGGTTGGCCAAATGCTTTACAGCATTAGGAAGGAATGGGCTATTTGGGGATGATGACAATGTGAGTTGGGAGAATAATTGATAAGGGGAGTGTTATAAAAATTTATGGTCATATGCATGGGATGCTATCATTTCAGGAATGAAAGCATCTCCATGAATCAGAAGGTAGTTAGGGCAAGTGGATGTGGGAGTAAGAAAAGATGATATGGAATAGTAATCTCCCATTGACCAAAAGGGAGATTATTTAATTAATCATTAATTGATGAGAACTGGATAATAATGACTCTAGCTGATAAATGGGCCCCCTATTTGATTCCACTCTAAGGTTGAAAGGTATGACATAATGAAATATTATTTGATAGCACACTTTAAGTGAGTGAGGATAATAGACTTACCGTTAATTAGGTAAAGATCTAAGATTTTCCCCTTGTTTGTTGAGTGGTTTGTGATAGAAAGCCATGAGATCAAAAAAAACATAGGGTTTTGGATGAGGATAATTACTGATTGATTAGATAATGCTCCCCCTCCAGAGGTAGGAAATCAATGATGCTTCAACGAAGGAAATCCTATGACGTCACTTGACATCAATCTATGGTACTATATTTAAACAGGGCTGGTGGGTGATGAAAAATATGCGTTTACTAATTACAATAATCTAAGAAAAAATTCCCCAGGAGAAAAGGATCAAATAAGGATGGAAAACTATGATGAGTGAATCCTCAATATCACATCGAAGATCACACTGAAAATTGTGCTCTTTTTTCATAGACGTGAAAATGACATTCTAATTCGGACTAGTGAGTGAGTGATCAGATGCAATAGCAGTATGGAATATTCATCAAACAATAGAGATGACTTCATCCTGGGTCTATGGGCACTCTCATTCAACTACCTATGTGCTAGTTCTTCATATTGTGTAATAATAATTTTTTATGTATTCATTAAAGTGACTTTGATATTTGTGCAATGTAGGAATTCCCTTTTTTAATTATGAAAAGGGAACTTATGTTGTCTCACCTAAGGACATGAGGATGAAAATTCACTGGTTCCCAATGGGAATACGAAAATTCATGTGCCAAAAAAGGAAACGGATGAAGAGAGTGGATGATGAAGATAATATTCCCCAAAGGAGATGAAAGTATGGTCACGATAAAGTAGAAAGGAAAAATCTTATTTACATATCTCCCTATTGTCTTCCCAGGAACAAGGTCCTAGACATTGAGTATATTCTCTTGTATTGTGCCAAGTTTTATTGAATATAAGGTAAAATGAATCCACTAGGGACTAAAGTAAACTATGGCCACTCAGAAGTGGACTTCAGAGGGTTAAAAAGTTACAATTCGTATGCTAAAAAGTTTGAAAAATGGCCACTAGAATGGTAGACTTGGAAATGCTAGAAGGAGAGGATTCAGATAATACTGAAAAAAGATTTTATTAGAAACTAAAGGGGGAACCACAAAGTGGACCTGAGAAGTGTGGAACTTCCTGGAAAAAAGGATGTTATGCCCAAATTTCTAGGGATGAAAAGTGATGGCCCAATGGGAACTTTTGGCTGATAATATGTATAGAACTAAAAGTAGATAAGGTGCAAATGTAAGTGTAGAGACCCAATGGTATAAACAAGACTATGTCATATCAAGGAATCATACATAGAAAATATGTACCCTAACTTGTTCGATTGTGAGTTAAACAATGAAGAGGATCTTGGGTGACGACAAGGCACATGTGGGGACTAGATCAGGAGAACATGCTAGCAACTATGTAGACTATGCAGGATCAGTGTATTCATTTGGAAGCTGTAGAAGCATGATAAATTCATGGATGGGATGATCTCATAGATCTAATGTTGAAATAACAAAAGGGGTTTGAGATGCACTTGTACAGAGGAAAAAGGGTTATCCAAAAGTGGTTTTCCCCAAAATTTTCTCCATCTCTGGTCGAAGGGGCCTAGGATGTAAGTAGCTTGATTTTCAATGCGGGAGAGATTTAGGTGCAAGATCCTAGATAAAATAGGACAATTTGATCAATGCACATGAAGACTTTGAGGATGGCTCTGGAACTAAGTATTAGCCATGACTTCAAGGGTATGGTCCGATACTTTTTTACAATGTATAGATGGCGACTATGAGCAAATGACATGATCATCCTTCGAGGGATCGGTATATATTTTTTGATTTTCTTTTAAAAAAAAATTTTTATTTCCATGTTTTTTTTACATGATGACAGTTGTCCTTCGAGGGGTCATTATGTTTTTGATGATTTATGATTTATATAAGTTTAGATACAAAAAAATATAATATGATAATTTTTGATTAAAGATCATGGTGGAGAATTGGAAATCTCAGCTAAGTAGACTAATCTTGATTGACGCATGGACACTATAAGGAGTGTATAGAGAGACTACCCCTGGACCCTTCTGCAATGGTTCTAATAGGCATGAAATCTTGTCTGCAAGATGGGTGTGATGATTAAGGATGCTTCCACATCAATTTTAGGATGGAGAACCTATCCATAAGGGAATAATGCTACATTTTATAGAGTTCGGTGGTGCCCATATTTAGGGGTCAGATATAGGATTCTAGTGAATGAATTTCCTTAATAGGAATATTTTTCTCTCTTTTAGCATGATTTTGGTTTGTTTTTAAGGGGTTGAGATGGAGGAATGATCTAAAGACATGACTAAGGGAACATTGGTAAATGTGTTAGCAATTAAATGGTCACAATGTGCATGTGCGTTAAGAGGTTCCACTTCTAGGTTATACCAATCAAGGGATGCTTGACGATAGGCTCTCGATCCATACTTATGTGAATGATAATGTATGGTCTAAAATAGAAGGTAGTTAGGGAAAGTGGACTGTGGGTACCACATTGGCTCCTAATTCCATAGTAGTAACATTATGATTAATTAATGTTAATTGAAAAGGTCTTTGACATTAAAGTCATAGTTCCTTAATGGTCCTTTGATTGTAATCATGTTTGATGCACTCCTGATAAACATGATGTGTATATAAGAGAGGAGGATACGCGACACTCGAAATTAGTTATCTCAAGATGTGCTAGACAAGTTTGGTGAGTGGTCTGTGATCAGAAAGCCATGAGATTCACAAAGGGACATCTGTAAATATGGGATTTGGATAATTTTATAGGGATTGATGACCTTAGAGCTCCCCCTAAACATAGAGAAATCAATGCATACCCCCACTGGAGGTATGAATGACGTAGCTGTGATAAAGGCCCATATAGTGCACAAGGGAGCTGGATGGGTGATCACCATTTTCTTTAAGTTTTAACTAGACGAAACAGATAGGGGTGTGGGCCAAGGAGGAATACATGTTATTGTGGTTGGTTTGAAGGTTGTTGCACACATTTTTCCTTCTTGATCCAATGTTGATTGTGAGATTTTCACTTTTGGCTAGGAGGAAAATTGTGCTCTGAACATACACGGAATAATGACATTCTACAAGACTAGTGAGTTAAAAAAGATCATATGTCAGTATGGTTACCTAGCACGTGCTGAGATGACCAATGGGTCAGTGTGCTACTTTCATCAAAATGGCATGTGCAACCCACTATTTAATAAAATATGTGAATATAGTATATAACATTAGGAATCAAATGAGAATCCTATTGTATTTGACCATGATTTAGGATGAAAAACATGGTTCCAAATGGGACACGATAATCAAATCTGACATAATAGGCTACGGCTATGATAAGATCTGGATGATGAGGTAAATAATTCCCCAAAGGTGTTGGAATGGGTTAGGGTCACGATTCAGGGTAGACTTGGAAAATTTTTATTGGGATCTAGTATTAGCTAGGACTGGGGGAAAAGGTATAGAGACTGATGTTAGTCTGGTATGTGCATGACAATGGTTTAGTAAGGTAATTAATGATCCATTACTGGGGGCTAGTAAATATGGCCACTCAAAGTAGACTTCATGGTTTTTGGGGACAATTGTGTAAAAAGGACTAAATGGCCAGAGATGGTAAGGAGTTGGTTTAATTCTGAAGGAGAGGTTTTGGGAATATTCAAATAGGAATGCTCTAAAGAGTAGACATAGGTAGATTATGGCCACGAATGGTTGTGAGTGATGGGAAAAAAGGATGTAAGCTCATAGGAAGGGATAAAAGTATGGCCCAATGGGACTTTTGGCGATAGAGATAAACTAAAAGTAGATAAGGTGCAAATGTAAGTGTAGAGACCCAATGGTATAAACAAGACTATGTCATATCAAGGAATGGTACATAGTTAATAGGCACACTTATTGTATGTGTAGGTTTAACAAGAAAGGATCTTGGGTGACGCAAGGCACATGGTTGAACGGTAAAGAAAATGCTAGCAAATCAGTGTCACGATCAGTGTATTCATTGGATATGCTCCTGTGAATGCATGGATGGGATGACCTTCTTAGATCTAATGGTTGATGTAACTCTATGGGTTTGAGATGGACTTGTACAGTGGAAAGAGCTCTGGTTATTTCTTGCAGTGCAGATCTCCCCCAAAATTTTCTCCAAAACTCAAGAATGTGTCTAACATCTCAAACAAGGTTACCAAAATGGTTATATGGTAACCGACGATAGTTTAGGGTTACCAGCGTCAGTTTCGGGTTGACTGAAATCAGTTAAGGCGAAATATCCTAGGTTACCTAAAATAGCAGATCTTGGCTATCCTTGTCTAGATTTTTCTCGTTTATGCCAATTCTAAATGGAACATTGTGCTTAGATACACAATAATGTTGTTAGAGGAATAATAGGCGTGTTCTTTTAGGGTTATACTAAGTCTTAGTTCATTAAGGTAAGTAGGGATAAGTCTAGGTGAGGTGGTGGGGTGAGGTGGAAATTGGTTTTAATTGAGGTAATTAAATAATGAATAAAGTGAGGATGAGTATTAATTTAATTATAAATAATTAAATTAATATTAATGTGTGGTATAAGGGTCATGGTTAGGTGAATGTGTTTAAGTTGGCTATTTAAAAGGGGACCAAGGGGAGTGTGACCCAATTTTGGTGTATACATTTTTCCCTTTTTTTTGCGTAGCTTATACTGGTAAGTGACGCTGAAAAAAATAGGAAGTGATTGCCCCATGTGTGGGTGAAGGTGATATAGCGGCTACAACCAAGTTCGTATAGCAGAGAAAGATCAGCTGAAGACCACATTCACCACTCCTTGGGGAACGTTTGCTTATAGAGTTATGCCTTTTGGGTTGTGTAATGCTCCAGCAACATTCCAGCGTTTGATGAATAGGGTGTTTGAACCCTACATTGGGACCTTCATCAGAGTATTTCTGGATGATTTTTACATCTATGGGAGCAAGTTGGACCACCTGCACCAGATGGAGACAACATTTTAAAGGTTAGATGAAGCACAAGCCTCACTAAACCTTACAAAGTGTGTCTTTGGATGTTCTAAAGGCATTTTGTTAGGGCATGTTGTATCTAGAGATGGTATTGGTACTGATCCTAATAAAGTTTCAAAAATCAAAGATTTACCATTTCCTATGAATAGAAGTAAGTTGAGATCATTTTTAGGCCATGTGGGTTACTATAGAAGGTTCATCAAGAATTTCTCAAAGATTGCACAGCCACTAACGCAGTTCTTGAAGAAGGATGTTGCTTATGAACCAGGAAACAAGGCGCATGAAGCTTTTGGACAACTGAAGGAAGCCCTGGTGTCTTCACCTGTTTTGAAGAATCCAGATTGGAGCAAGCCATTCATTGTGTACACTGATGCCTCAGATGCAGCACTAGGTAGTACTTTGAGCAAAAAGGATGAAAATGGGAATGAACATCCAATTTACTTTGGGAGCAGACAAATGAGCAGTGCTGAGGTAAATTATACTATAACTGAAAAAGAGGCTCTAGCTATCATTTTTGTTGTAAAGAAGTTTAGAAATTACTTGCTAGGGTAGAAATTTATAGTTGTAACAGATCATCAGGCTCTAAAATATATTGTCAATAAGACTAACCCATCAGGGAGGATAACAAGATGGATAATTTTGCTACGAGAATTTAAATTTGATATTATAGATAGGCCAGGAAAGAAGCATGTCAATGCAGATGCACTCTCTTGAGCCTATGATGATTTAGGATCATCTTGTGATGATGATGATTTCCCTGATGCAGCATTGTTATCCCTTGACACAATCCCTAGTGAATACATAGATATTTGGAATTATCTGAATGAATTCAAGTTTCTTGATGGTGCCAATGCAAAGACTAAGAGAAAGATTACTCAAGCCAGTCGTCCATATTCTATTTTGCATAGAGTATTATTTCGAATAGGACCTGATGGACAGTGCAAGAGGGCAGTTAGACATGATCAAGGGAAGGAACTGCTAGAAGAATTCCACAATGGTACATGTGGAGGGCACTTCTCTGGACAACTTACAGCAAGAAGGATCTTGGATGTAGGTTATCACTGGCCCACTCTTTTTAAATATTGTTATAATTATTGTAAGACATGTGATATTTGTCAAACACATGGTAACCGTAAGACTTCATCAGCTCCATTATGTCCTATTCTTCCACTTGGTCCCTTTAAAAAGTGGGGAATAGACATTGTAGGTCCACTTCCAACTACCTCACGCCAAAATAAGTATATTGTAGTTGCCACAGATTATTTAACCAAGTGGGTTGAAGCTAGGCCATTGAAAACAGCTTCCATGGATGAGGTGGCAAGGTTCATATATAAACGCATTGTCACCAGATTTGGTTGTCCATTAGAAATTATAACAGATCAAGGAAGCCACTACATTAATGAGGTAGTAGAAGCCCTAGTCAATAAGTTTTCTATTAAGCACAGGAAGGCAACAACATACAAGCCAAGCACAAATGGACAGGTGGAACTAACAAATTTTGTGTTGTGTCAAATTCTAGCAAAAGATGCAGCCTTGCAGGTACATAAGTGGGATAAAAGGATTCATGAAACATTATGGGCATATCGGGAAACATCAAAGTCAGCAACAATATACTCCCCATTTCAGTTGGCCTATGGCATTGATCCAGTTCTTCCTATTGAGTTTGATATTCCCACTATGAGAGTTATGAAAAATGAAAGGATGGATGAAAGTGATTCAGTAAAAGAAAGGTCGGTACATCTTCATTTGCTAGAGGAAATGAGGGAAATAACAAACGATATAAGCCATAAGAAGAAAATGAAGCAGAAAGAATACTTTGATCAAAAGATCCGTTGGTCTCCATTTCATGTGAATGACTTGGTTCTAGTATATGATTCCAGATACAAAAAAAGAAGACAGAGAAAATTTCTTCCAAAATGGATGGGGCCCTACAAAATAGCAGCTGTGCATGAAAATGGTACGTACCGACTGGAGGAATTTGATGGCACTCCCATTACGAAATGGGTCAACCACGACAAGTTGAAGATTTTCCAAGCACCAGAAGAGTCTACTCCAAGGACGGAGTAGAAGCTAGGAAGGGGGAAGATGTCGACACTAAAATTTTCCTCTATAATTTCTATTTCATTAATGTATGTATTAGGAATAGGATGTTGTTAAGTATAATTAGTAGTAGCGTCTGATAGAAGATAACGGCATCGTCAGTACGGTGTCGCCAATAATGTGGAGTACGGTAACAGTCAAAGTACAATAGGAATGTTGTAAAAAGTAAATATTTGTCGTAAGTGGTCCGGTAATGTTAAAATGTCAAAGTTTGGGTAGTTAGAGAAGTAGGGTCTACATGATTAGGAATTAGAAATATTATATTGGTAATAAGGACAAGGAGTGAGGTCATAAATATTTTGTGTATTTTATTTGTAAAAATTCTAAAAATGTGGAACCCATGTAAAATGATAAGGTTTATCTTATCTTAACAGATAAGCCTACATGTACAGATAAGAGTTAAGGTATGGAATATGATTTGTCAGAGTGGATTTCTTATCCTATCTTAGAGATAAGATGGATAAGCCTGGAAGTTCTATAAATAGAGAGGCCACCCCCCTCATTTACAATAGAAAGAAGTAGTGAGAAATATTGTAGGAAGTGTGCGAAGGAAGCCATCAGTTAAAGGTGTGTTGAAGAAGCCATCAAGAGGTGTAATTGTAAAGTTTCTCCCATAGTCTTGTTGAAGTATCTCATGGGTGAGATTGTAACAGTTTCATGTTAATATTATAATTTATTTTGATATTTCAGATTTGTCGTCATTCTGTCTTATCATAGTCAATGGTATTCTTGTGTTCGGTTGTTGTTTTGTTTCCAGATTACATCCACCAAACTAAAGGCTGTGCATTAGCAAATAATCATAGCATGAGGAGTTCCCAGTGAAGAATTATCATAGTGCCGGATTGGTGATGACAGACCCAAGGTGGTTGTCCCCAATTTTTTGGCACTATCTGAGCCGCTCATGGCATCATCCAGGGATTAGGAACTAACCTTGGCATAAAGTACCCTTTTCTAATTTGTTTATGAATAAAATTCAATTTTTCTATCGTGGATGAGGTGCTGGTTTGTTTAAGTTAATTCTTTATGAGTGGAAGAAGAGAACAAGCATTAATATCATGGTCCCTAGATTCACAGATAATACATACTTCTATTTTATCTAAAGGACAATCTCTTATTACATGATTCTTCCTACATCTAGGACAATACATAGCTAATGGTTCATTTTTAGCATTTTATTTAGTTTGTAATCCATCCATGGTGGAGGTTAATTGAACTAAAATTTTTGTTTTAAAGTTTTCCAATTCATCCATTAGTTTGTTCATATCTGGGTTCAAATTTTTAAATATTTTTCCTTTTCTAGGTCCACCCCTTGTTCATGAATAGCTTCTACAAAATTTTTTAATATCATTCATTCTTAATTGATTAATTTTTCCACCTCCCATGAAATCAAGGGCCTCCCTAGATTCATCATTTAGACCTTTAAGAAAAATGGTTTTTCTTAACTCTTATTGTAGTATAAATCCACATCTTTTACACACAAAGAGGAATCTGTCTAAATAATCTTCCATATTCTCATCCTCCTCCTACTTGATTTTTAAAAATTCTTCCTTCATATTCCTCCCTCTACAGTAATCTTGATACTTGTCTAGGAAGGAAACTTCCATTTGTGCCCAAGTTGTAATAGATTTGGATGTTAATCCCATAAACCACCTCATTATTGCATCCTTTAGAGTGGATGGAAACAACTTGAGTTTTTGATTATCCGTTTTGTAGTCATAGGTTTGACATAATACCTTAAAATCAAATAGAAATTGGTCAGGGTCTTCAAATGACATCCCTCTAAAAGTGGGTAAATGTGCAGGTGAAATATTTTTCATAGGTGTATCATCATCATCCAATTGAATTGGATAAGTGAAATTCCTATCATTTTCTCTTTTAGCTTCTCATGCCATTTCTGCAGTACCTTCTAGACTTTTCTCCCAATCAATATGGTATGTGATCTATTTTGGGGAAGGTGAAAATTTAGGAGTAAGAGGTTGAATACTCAATTGTGAATCAAAAATTTCTCTAAACAAGTCTTGGGATATAATCTTCTTTCTAAAGGTTCTACTTCCTTCGGGTAATTGATCTAAGAATTCTAAACGTGGTAATTCTACTTCTTGTCTAATAGAGGACAATGGTACTTCTAATTCTTGGTTAACTTCCTTATTTGAACAAGATGATGATGATGATTCTTGTTCAGATATATTTGGGAGGAATCGACCCTTGGAGTCTCTTGGTCTACTCATAAATTTTATGATGACATGGGGAAGATTCTTTAATTACTAGATATGTGATTGTTTCTCTTGTTAACACCTAAATAGACAATTCTAACTATTGTGTCCCCATAAACGGTGCCAAAAATTTTGGGTGTCAATATTCCCTTCATTTAATCATCTCATTTTTAATTTCATATTCAAACCATGGGTGGTTTTCGAAGCTAAATGCAACAAGAAATCTTAGTGATCTAGTAATTTATTGTAGGTATTTATTTTCTTTTTTCTATTTTATGGGGGATTTTCTCAATGTCTTGAGGGCTTCTTGGCCAAAACCTTATTGAAATCAAAATATGAAAACTTACTAGAAGTAAACACACATTTGTAGAATGAAATATACTACTGTAAGTAAACACATGTTATAGAAATAAACATACTTTCTTTGGAAATAAACACACAATTGAGAATGCTGAAAATGATTACAAGGAAATAACAATATAATCTAGAACACCTACATGAACAAGTATATGAAGGATTTCAACTTGAATAATCAAAAGAATTTACAAAATTAACATATCTAAACTATTTTCTATGGAAATATAAATACCAATAAAATGAAGATCCTGGTTCTTGGAGGAGTGGACCCTTGCTCCACCATGAAACATGATTTGACAACTTAATATTCTATCAAAACAGAAATGGTTTTTTTATTGATAAAATGTTCTGCATTACAAAGACACATTCTCTCTTTCTATATCACTGTGTTTACTTCTATATTATATATCTATCTCTATATTATATATATCCTAAATCTATCTACATGTCTGCATATATATACTACTTCCAAAGGTGTATTTACAGCCATAGTTTTCCTATAGATTCAGATGGAACTTAATCATGCCAAAAATAGATGTTGAATTGAAACTTGGCTAGATGTACAATTGTATGATAGTTATCCTTGGATCTATGAGTATGAAGAATTGAAAATCTTCTAATTTTATCTTGATTGAAAGGATCATTGATTGCTAAATCACTGGAAGTTGTTTGGAATAAATAGATTCTTATCGGTTCCAGAATTTTAGAGAAGTTCTGGAACTAGAGGAAATCATCCCAGATCTAGTTGTGAGGGTTTCGAAACTACATGCAGGTGTTTCGGAACTAAGTCTAAAATTTTTGGAACTAAGTACTGGAGTTCCGGAACTAAGTGTGAAAGTTCAAGAACTAAGTGATAGAGCTTGTAACTACGTAATGGAGTTCTAGAACTAATTCGTATCAAAACTAATGCTTCCAAAAACATGTTGACTGCTTCATACTTTGTTCTTTTGACTGATTATGACCTGTTTTATTACAAAACTGAATTTCTAAAGCACTTTGTTAGGAATTACAGAGTTTTTAAACGTTAGAACTACAATAAAAAAAAATGGAAAATTGCATCCTAACTTATATTAAATCAAACAAAAGTCACAAAATGGAGTCAATCTTGATAAAATGGAGAGTAAAATAAGATCATTTGTTATATATTAACGAGACATATTATGGTGTTATCAGGATGCAGATGTATTCCATTACCTCAGAGGCATCTGAGGAGTTTATTTTGAAAATTTTCAGTGAGGGGATGGAAGAGTTGCAGTTCCATAGTGCCAGCTTGAGTTATGGAGATATGTACAGGGCCCATCTACAGGAGATGAGGTTAGTGATTCTGATTATGGAGGTAGTTTGTTGTTTTTCATTGCCAGATGTGGAGGGTGGGAGATTCCCATAGGAATTAATGGGGGTTCTTCATGACATGATGGAGGATAAGACCCGTTTTACATGGGCACAAACATTCTTGGTGTAATTATACAGAGAGTTATGAGCCTATGGGAGGTTATGGAGGTTCAACTGTGCTGCATGTTTCTACTACACTACTGAGCATATGAGCACATCATGTGTGTACATCCATTTGGTATGCCCTGTTTGGATGCATTTAATGCAGCCTTGGTCTGAGTAGGCTATAGGCGATGGGTACCTGTTGTTGGAGAGTTTCAGGTTGTCAGGGCTACACATGATGTAGCATATTACAGGCATGTACTAGAGGGGTTATCCCACATGGACATCATTTGGAGGTCGTATGTGGGCTTCCCATCATATAAAAAGATGGTCATGGAGTTAGATGAGCTATATCTACTCAAATGGATAGAGGGACGTCATGCCAGGGAGCACGAGATGATACCTGTAGTCAAGGTCAGATAGTAGTTTGGGTTTCTATAGGATGTGCCTCCACCCTTCCCATAGTATAGGAGGGAGGAGGTGGAGATGCCTATGCCTCTACCATAGCTGATGGTGCCGACATGGCAAGAGGAGTAGGTAGTAGACCAATAGATTGATGATGCTGGAGTGACAGATATATATAGACAGTGGTGGGAAGCACAGCTACGGGAAATACCACCAAGGCCAAGGAAGCCTGACTTAGCCACTATCATAGTTTAGAGGGACGCCCTACAGGAGTAGGTGACTACCCTAGCGACATAGTTGGGTATAGTGCAGGGGCAAGTGATAAGGTTAGAGGCACATGTTGTTACTCTATAGGCATGCGTAGTAGCCCTTCAGGCCAAAGTTACATAGGGATAGACACTCGCATAGGGTGGAGATGGAGATGGGGTACATGTGGCCACCCTATAGGCACAGGTTACAGGTTTACAGGGTCAGGTGACCATTGCACAAGCATATATTGTGGCCCTTCAGGCTCAGGTATAGCCACAAGAACCCACACATGCTCAGGGAAAAGGCCCCATTTTATAGGTAGGGGTGGTACAGGGTCCCACGGTATAGGTACAGGGTCAGAGACTGATGGCACTACCACAAAAAGTATTGATGGATATTCTTAAGGATGCCTTAGGTGAGGTGAGATACTATTAGGATCACCTGATGGCCGCAAAGATAGATGTCCCTACCTATACAGAGTATAGAGCATAGCATGCCTCGAGTGAGTGGCCTAGGTCTTGCACTCATAGTGTAGAGAGTACAGGGGTCTGAGGAACCCCAAGATAGGGTCAGGGTGAGGCCACTAGTTCACGGAGGTCATCTCCAAGTGAGGTACCCACAGAGGTCAGACTGAGGCCCATGGAGGGTGGTGAGATGCTATCAGCACGACAGATAGGTAGAGAGGAGGAGACAGGTGAGACTGTCCCAAATAATATCAGGTGGGGTGATGATTATTCACTGGAGATGATCGTTGTATTGATTTTTTTTTATATATACCAGCCTTCATGCCGAAGATAGTGAGGATGTAAATTTGAGTTTTGTGATTTTTATTTTTATACCGGCTTGCATGCCAAAGATAATGAGGTTGTATCTAAGCAATTAGAGATATTTGTATTTATTTGTATCTATGTACATATTTATGGATACAAAGACTTTCTCATTTATATAGATGATGATATTTATGGTATGGATGGTGTACTTGTTTAAATTTCCATTATTATTTGTGTATGTGATGGAAACTAGGGGAATTAGGCATGATGGAGTTAGGTCATAGACATGATGGAGTCAGGTTATAGGCATGATGGAGTCAAGTTATAGGTTATGGGAAATAAATGATGATGTATATGCATGTTATGGTTAAAGTTTCCAAAAATTTGCTATAGTGGAAATGTGAAAATTATAAATGACTGATGTGATGATGTGGTAAAAATGTTTATTAATTATTACTTGTTTGGTTTAATTTCCAATTGTTGATAGAAAATGGAAACGAACTAAGGTAGGATGTGAATAGGAAAATGAAGGGTAAAATAGGTTAGGGTGAAGAGTGGTCGAGCTAACCTTGAAGGGCCCCATGCCCTTGAAGTGCTGCCTATATATCCCCAAAAAAGGGGCCTCAAGCTGATGTAGTTCTCCCCATAGCCTAGGGAATAATATGATGAATTAGAGGAATGGGTTGGTAGGTTTTAGGCATGATTGAATCTTAGGTGAAAGGAAAGGTTGGTTTTAGGTTGATTTTGGTGATAGAGGAAATTATTAAAATATAGGTATCAATGGTCGAGTCCTGTATAGGATAATCAAAAAGTAATGAGGAAGGTGAATGGTAAGTGGTGGTAAAAGAGCCGCTTAATTAATAAGAACCCTAATGAGTCTACCATACCAAAGATCAGCTTATGAAGTTAAGACCCTAAAGGCAATACATAATGGACTATTCTAATGGTGAATAAAGTCACATGATCACAAAATGTCATAGTTGTGGCAAGTCCCTTGAGAAGAGAGAAAATTAGGGTGAAAAGGAAATGAGGTGAAAGTGGGTGGTTTAGAGTAACTTAGTGTACGACAACATGTTTACCTATCAAGAAACCTAGGATAAAAAATGGGCAAGTCCATGACAAAAAAATCATCATTTTCTTCATTTGTTTGTTTTTTGATAAATAGATCGATGCGGGAATCTATATGGGAAGAGTATATTATCTCCTTGAGGTATTTGTGAATTTGATTGATGTGGGAAGCTTCTGAAAATTTTATTATATTTTTGCAATGACTTTATATAGTTGTGCTTCAAGGGAGCAGTCTATTTATAACAGCTAGATAGAGAGAAGAGATGTCCCTTTTTTAGTGAGTTGTCTTTTGCTAGAAGTTTGACTCAAGAAGTTGAATCCCATTTTGTTTTTTTTGGACGTTTTAAGTCATGGAAAATACTATAGAGGAAGATTAGGTTCTTATTTAGAAGAAAAAAACCATAGCACATAGAGATTAACTACGAAAGAGGTGGTTTCAAGTGATGAATGACCATGGGATTCCATCTTTAAAAGGATGAAAAGTATGCATGAGAATCATGTTATGAGTAGAGCTACTGTACTCATATGGAAAGTACCACCCATGATGACATAGTGAGTGAAACTTTTAAGAAAGGCACATTGTCCATTACGAGTGAGATCAGTAGGTAGAATGGAAAGTGAAAGATAGTTTGTAAACTACTTATACCAAAGGTCATGTGGGTCAGGTGCAATGGTCCTAATGGAGTAGACCTCATGAGGTAAATAAGAGGGTGATTGTAACCTTTGTATTGTGACAAATATTTTAGAGTCGACAGGTAAAGTGGGTATTTGAGAAGCTAAGAAAGACATGGTATCCACAAACTTATTGGTAGAATGGGGGTGGTTTGAAGTGCGTAACGATAAAAGGTGGTAAAAAGTATGTTTATGTGATGTTTATACTTTTGAAGTATCTCATTATGACACTGGTATATACCATTGACTTGGTTTACGATTAGCTGGGAATCACCAAAGATATTGATTGATTTAACATCTAAGGCATAAACATCCTGGAGACCTAATACGAGTGCTTTGTATTCAATGATATTGTTTGTATAATCAAAATCTAGTATAAAAGATAAAGGCATAGGTTCACCATCAAGAGGAATGAGGATAACACCAGACCCACCTCGATGCTGGCATTTGGAGACATCAAAGAAGAGTGTCATTTGATAAGTGGTATCATCTAAGGGGATAGTAGTTATGGATTTATCTAAGAAATTGAAGTTAGATGGTTGATTCCCAGAAAGAGGTGTGTCTCCTAGTTGATCAGTGATAGCTTGGACCTTGATGGACTTTTGATGAATGAATTTGAGGTCAAGGTCAGCAAGAATCATAAGCTAACATGCAACACGTTGATGTTGATAGGGTTTAGCATACATATAGTGTAGGGGGTTAGTATTGGTAATAACGAAGGTTTTTGGTGGTGACAAAAACTAAGGCTAAGTATATTTTTTCGATGTGTGTGTATCTAGTTTTGTAGTCTAGAAGGGTACGGATTATGTAATAAACCGCTTGCTCTCTGTGATACTCGTCATGATGAGAGAACATAGCACCTAAGGAATAGTCAGTGGTGGAAATGTATAGGTAAAAGGGTTGGTCATCCTTAGGAGGAATGAGCACTTATGGTTGAAGAAGGTATTGTTTTAAGGCGTCAAAGGCTTTATGGTATACATCATCCTATTTGAATGAAATGTTTTTCTTGAGAAGATGATGAAATGGTTAACAACAGTTGGAAAGCTACAAGATAAAATGATGAATGGATTACAACTTACCTTTCAGGATTCAAAGTTGACAGAGATTAGTAGGCAGAGGAATTTCTAGAATAGCTTTTACTTTAGCAGGATCGAATTCTATACCACGTAAAGAAATGGTGAAAACAAGGAGTTTTCCTGAAAGTACCGCAAATACGCACTTATTTGGTTGAAAAAAAACACAATATTTGATGAGGTGGTCAAAGATGGAATTGAGGATGGTCAGGTGTTCAGCTCGATGTTTGGATTTGGCAAGAAGGTCATCTACGTAATCTTCCAATATGTGATGCATGATGTCATGGAAGATGTAATTCATGGCTCGCTAATATGTAGTGCCATCATTTTTAAGGCCAAAAGGCATGAATCAATAGCAGAAGGTCCCCCAAGGGGTTATGAAGGAAATATTATGTTGATATTCTGGAGCAAGTAATATTTGGTTATAACCTGAGAAACTATCCATGAGTGATAGGATTTCATGGCCGGTGGTGAGATCAACTAGTTGGTCAATGCTTGGTAGGGGAAAATCATCTTTGGGACAAGCTAGGTTGAGGTCATGGAAGTCCATGAAAATGTGAAGTCCCCCTATCACCTTTGTGATGGGAATGATGTTAGAAATCCATTGGGCATAGTCAATGGGTGGGATGAAGGAAAATGAGAGAAGGTGTTGAAGTTCTTCTTTGACCAGAAGAGCAATGCAAAAATGCATTTTCTGTGGCTTTTGTTTGATGTTTTTGGCATTAGGAATGGTTGCGATATTGTGGACCATGATTTTATGGTCAATATTGGGCATATCGACATAGGAGCAAGAAAAATCATTGTTATGGTCTTAGAGGAAAGAGGTAAAATTTTCATGTTCAACAACATCTAAATAATGACCTATCTTTAGGATGTGCGGGTCATCCGGAGTATTAATGTTGATTTAGATAGTTGATTCATTCAACATGGTTTGCATCTCAGAGGGTAATGACCAGTGAATAGAAGATTATTCTACACCAAGGTAGGCAAGGATGAACTCATCATCCTGATATTGAATGAAATTAATAGAAGGCGTATCATCATTGATCATGTCAAGATATAGGAAGGGGAGAGAAGATGGAGCCTCACCATCACGTTGATAGGTCAGAGGTCCTAGAGAAATTTTTTGTACAAAAAAAAAGTTAGGTGGAATAGATTTAGGATCTATGGACTTTGTGGGTGAACGAGGTGGAGAAGGTTTTTCTTCCTTAATGAGGCTGATGTGGGCCTTCTTGAGAGGTGGTGCATAAAATCCAATACCATTACTGTCATTGTGTTTACGAGTAATGCAGGAAATGACAATATGGTGGCCATGTTAATAAAAATTAAAGCTAAAGCCTTTCCATGCACAACGGTGGAGGAAAGTGTGGGTGAAGCGGAACTTAGTAGGGGATTGTAGGTTAGATGAAAATGGTCATGTGTGGGATGGAGGTTCAAGTGATTAATTTGAAATATCAAGTCCCCCATATGTTATATTAGTACGAAGATGGGGAGGACCATAAGGGAAAACCTCACCTACGTAGTAGTCATATCTAGGGTGTTGGTGCAGGATCCCATACTCTTGCAGAGTGAGGAATGTGTCAATATTGTATAAGTGGTACTCCGCTAGAGTGAGGAATTGAAACACACCTTCGAAGGGATTACTAGTTGATATGTGGGTAGTGAGGATAGATGACTTGCTAGATTATTACAAAGCAGATGAGTCAGTTGTAGAGGCTACGGCGGTAATAGGAATAGTAGGGTTAGATGTGGGAGAGGTGACGACAGCATTGGTGGATGGTCTTGTGGGTGAAGTTGATGTGGGGGTAGTGGTAGATGCCTTAACTGGTACAAGCACATTGTTGGGCTGGTACAACATGTTATAGGTCTTGAATGGCGATGAGTCAGTGGGGATGGTGTAGTTATGTCCCTCATGCTCAAATTTTACATAGCGGTGTATGGTTGAAGGGACAACCCATGACATGAATCTAGGGTCTGTCGAGCAATAGGTTATACGGGAATTCCCCCTCTAAGACATAAAATAGTTTTGGGACAATGTGAGGGAATACGTAAACATGAAGGATAATAGTGCCAAGGGTGGAGGTGATGGCTTTGTTGAAGGAGTGCATCATAACTGGGGTACTATACATATAGTTAGAGGGGATACGCATTTGATTATATGCATGTGAGGAGATGAGGTTAATGCTAGCACCACTATTAATCATGATGTGTCGTACGTGTATTTTATCAATATAGATAGAAATGAATAGCGTGAGATCAGGTTCATCTGACTAGAGAGGTATAATCTCCTCTTTAGAGAAGCTAAGGGTGATGACTTGAGGAGTGGTCATGGGGGTAGAAGGAGGAGCTAATTTGGTTAGCATGGCCATGTGGTGAGGGGTGATAATCAAGGCCACTGGTGTGGGGTCATTGGGTAGAAATTTAATGGATTGTAAAACCTCGATAAGGGCTTGTCTATGGGATTTGTAAGTCTAGACGAGATCACACAAAGACATCTTTAGAGGAGACTGATGTAATTGTTTTATCATCGTGTAATGGGTAACCCTGTTAGAGATAGGGTATGTAGGTCCACAGATGGTGATTTTGGGTGCGGGTGTAGATAGTATATTTGGCATAGGGTTGGTTAATGGGCTAGTTCCTTTTCCTTTTCCCTTGTCTTTTTGAGTGTGTGTAACAATGTGAACCATGTTAATCCAAGGAGAGGGGGGAAATGGAGGAGCTTTAGGATGAGTGGTGTAATGGCATGATGGGAAGAAACCTACTGGGAGAGAAAATCCTTGTGAAGTGAGCTAGGTGCAACGACATTTGGGTGGTGATTTGGCTAATTCTCTAATATGGACCATGTTGATCTCAAATTTTGGAGGTGGGTAAAATTGTTGTGCAGTTGGAGATACTGGTCACTGAGTCATTAAAGGATGATGATGCGTTGTGACAAATGAAGGTGGAGCATGATTCTCATCAAGAAGGTTGTCATCGTTGAAATTTTTTTTAGGACAAACTTGGAGAAGAACGGTCTTCATAGCCTTACAATTTTTAAAATCATGTCCTTGCACACAATGATAGCCACAAATATTGGTTTCATCAAACCCATTTGGTTTGGGTTTGAGAGGATCGTAAGGTCGAATCGGTGGTAATGTGATGATGGAGGTTTATATAAGATTAGTTAAAATGTTGGCGTATGACCCTGCTAATGAATCCCAATGGGAAGTGAGTGTGGGTTTGGTTACAAGTGTTTCTGATTATGAGGGAAGAGGATTTATAGGAGGGGGAATGGATCATCCACTGGTTTGGTATGTGGATTGGTCTTAGGTTTTGCTGGCATCTTCTTGGGTAAAGATGGGGTAGAAGAGTTGGTGATGGAGGGTTTGGTTGATTTCACTACCTTATTGGAGGGTAGCGGATTCGTAGCTTTGGTTTACACCTTCTTGGGTAAAGGTGACATGGGAGTAGGAGATGTAGAAGGAAAATTAGATGGTGGAAGAGGACAGGTTACCCATGGTGGTAACCAAGTTATGGTTGAATTGGTTGGTAGAGGTAGGGTAGACAATAGGGGCTGAAGTTGTATAGGCCAAGTTGGGGTTATAGTAGCTAGTAGAGGTATGGGTGGCAAGAAGTGTATGGGTAAAGGTGAGGAAGTGTGGTTTTTGGGTGAATGAGGTGTAGTAAAGGCTTGTGAGGCAAGAGTAGGTTATTTAGTCTTTGACTGGCCTTGGATATAAGACTGTTTGGTCAAGGTTGATGGGTGACGCCATAGGATAGATGAAAGGGGGGAAGGTGATAAAGGGGTGGTAGGTGAGACCGTTGTAAATGGCCTAGAAAGTTAGTTTTTCCTTTTATGTGGGAGGATAATGCTGGTGTGGACTTGGGAAGACACGGCTAGGTCTAATTTTACAGGTGGGTGAGTAAGGCTTAATGTCGGCATGCCACACAAAGTAGTGATGGGTCTAGATACGGGTGATGGGATAAGTGTGGGTAGGTTTTTAGGTTTGGGAAGAGTTGTAGTGATGGGTAGAAGTTTGGATGGAGATAGGGATGATGAAGAGGAAGTCATTTCAATTGGCATGGTCAGTGTAGTTTTGGTTTCCGAAAATATCTTTGGGTAGATTGTGGAAGTATCTTTAGGAAACATTTACATTTAGGTTAAAACGAGAAGTTGAAGACATCCCCATAGCATGGAATGATCAACGTAATACAAATGATCGACCAACTATGAAAATGGGGTTACTAAAGAAGAGGATGGAATGGGTTGGGTGGCAATACCTATAAAATAGGTCTGTGAGACAAGGAATTGGCTAGCCTCGGATTCTGTAGGTAAAAGAGTCGAGATTATTTCAATAGGGTTCTAGGATGCTAGGGGAAACTGTCCCCAACAAGTAGTGACATGTCTCAATAATCTCCCATGGGTAGGAGAGATAATAGGTCAGGTAATGTAGACTTTGTCCTTAGTGGAGGGAAAGGTGATGATGATTCTTCTATGGAGGGGAGAATTAAAAGTGTTGATTGTTCAGTAGAGTGTGAGGTAGATGGTGAGATGGCATCAGTAGAAGGTGTGGGTTTATCCATGAGAGAAGGGGGAGATGAGGGGGATGCCTTTGTGGTTGGAGGAGCTCATTCCAAGAATTCCTCATAATATGAAGTAGGTAGGTTTTTTGGAATAGTTGACATGATATCAAAAACTGTGTGAACTTCACGGACATTACTGTCACTGGATGAAGGTTCGCTATTTTGATTAGACGATGGTTTATGATTAGGGAAAGAATTTTTGAAGATGTGAAAATTCTGATGTGGTTGCATGTTTGGGTTCTCTACAACAAGGTCTCCATTGTCTATCATCTCTTGAACAATTTTTTTAAAATTTATGCAGTTACCATCACTATGTCCTTTAACGCAATGATAATTACAGTAGTCGTGTTCTTTATATCATGTCGGAATGGGATGATCAGGATCGAAATCTATATAAGGTTTTATGGGAGGAAGTGTAATGGCTCCAGATTTAAGAAGATTTTACAAGAGTGATGAATAGGGATCTCCAATCAAAGTGTATTTCCATTGTTCTCGTCGAAGCAGAAAGGCCTAGACAGGAGAAAGATTGGAAGAAGGTTGATCCTAATTAGAAGGGTGAGGTGGACCTGCCTTGAGGACTATAACATTGGTAGATCCTTTGGGCTTTGAATATTTATTTTGAGGTTTCGAAGATGAAGAAGAATCATTTGATTTGAATGGGGCGTTATTTTTCCATAATTAGATCGTATTTTCTTCAATGGTACAAATTTCTAGTTTTTGGGCCATTGTGAACACTTCATCAAAGGTTTGGAAGGTTTGGACTTGAAGAGTTAGTGAAATGTGTCTGGCACAAGCTCTAGTGAACAACTCAATAAGTTTAGTCTGAGGTAGTTGGAACATCAATTGGTTAATAAGACTCTGTTAGTGGGTAACTAAATCTATGATAGATTTGTCTTCATACTGTCGGGTTGAATAGAGATCGGTCATGGTGACTTTCTTGGTAACATTGATTGAGAAATGATCTAAAAAGCTTGGGATACTTGATTAAAGGAATAAATTGAATTTTGAGGTAGTCCACTATACCAATCCAATGTTGGTCATGTCAAATAAATTAGGAAAGTTTGTAGAAGCAAAGCATCATCGTGGGCAATTAGGTAACACCTATATTTGAACAACTACAAGTGTTGTTGTGAGTATTCTTTACTATTGAAGCGATTTAATTTAGGAATATCCCAATGTATAGGGTAGGTATGAATGGGAATAGATGGATTGATAGGCTTGTTACAGATTTCATCATATGTTAAAGAATTACGAGAGCTAGAAACATATGCTTCTAAGGTCTGCATCTTCTCCATCATCATTTTAATGAGCTTATTAGTAGGTTGAAATGAATGGGTGACCCCTATAGAAAATTGGGGTTGATGTTAAATGTATCAGGTGGGTGGTATGCTGGTGTATGGTGGCGTTAAGTATGAGAACTGCATAAGAGGAATAGATGTAGGTGGCACATAGCTAGTATAAGTGATAGATGAGGTCGAGGGTTGTTGGTAGTATGTGTAAGTGGGTGGGGTAGTCGTAAAAACTCTAGTGGTGATTGGGGGTAAGGATTGTGGGATATAAAGGATGAGGTTTTGGAAAGGGGGGTAAGTTTCTGACATCGGAGGTAATTGCGATGCAATGGGTATGTGTGAAGTGGCAGGTGCAGATGAATCTATACTCATAGCGGTTGTCGGAGGGACAATCGATGTTGCAGGCACGATCAATGACATAGATGTTACAGTATACCGGTTGTGGGATTTAGCTGAGACACCATAGGAGATAAAGTGGATGATGGTAGAACAAAATTGGTGTTAGATGATGTAGAAATGAGGGCTAGAGAAGGAGGGATAGATACGGGCATGTCGTAAATCAACTATCCTGATGAATCCTGGGTGGAAGAATGAGTAAGGTAATATTGAAGGGTAGTGGGATTCTGGTCAAGGAGTCTCGCAAACTCCTCATCACCAATAGCGATGGGGATAAGTTGAGTCAGATCCATAGGTGAGAGAATGGATGGTGGTGATGGACTAGGTGGGAGTGGCTAACAGTTGGCATGAAACATGAGGGCGTTAGTTTGGCTACAAGTCCACACCATGTGAATCATAGTATATCAGATGAACTGTGCTCTATAAGTGACACAGGGAACAACAGAGATGGAACAAAACAAATTCTAAGAGGAAAAGTTAGTAAATTTAAAATCAAAAACAGAGTGATCGATGCTAGTCTAAATGACCAATGACAATTAAGGGGTGATGGATGTCAGTTACAGGAACCGATACCAATTACTGTGAGAAAATGATAGTTGCAGCAAATGAGGTAGAAACTGATGATTTTCATATAGGAAAGTTGTATTGTATGATTATTATTAGAGTAAATAGATTACAATGATACAAAGAGACTCTAAATAGAAGAGGAGGTGAGATAAGTGTCTTTTGGGTAAATGAACCAAAAGAACAAGGAGCCGACACCAGTTTGGTAAACTGATGGCGGTCAGATATAACCCAACAGTGGTTGCTGGACTAATACCAGTTACTGTGAAATCGGAAGAATGAGGAAAAAATGAATTTTTGTGAATTTAAATGAGATGAATAATCAACCCAAAAGTCTGGGGAGTATAAGATGAGGTCCTGACACACTCTAAGAAAGTTAGAATACTCAAATCATAATGGCAGAGTGTGAAAGGAAAAAATAAAAATGAAGAATCGTATCCTCACACCTCAAAACACAAGACAAACACAATGCTAAAAAAAATACGTAACCCAAAAAGTGATTTTAATGTGTTTAGCTTATGCTATTTAAAATACTGACTTGTGAATTTAGAGTAGAGTTTTTGGTTGGGAAGGCTTCCTACAAAGAAGGAAATTCTAAAGGTGAGGTTTCAAGTTATGTTATGTTGGGGGCGGGCCATCCTCTGATGGGGTACTAGAAAGAGATAACCAGATGGGTGCCCACTGTCAATCCTCTGATCATGTCATCATTGACAACTTATTTCGGGTGGGATGTTGTTTTAAGAAGATGTATATAATTCAAATTGTGCAGCTTGGAAAAGAGAGAGAAGAAAGAATGTGCTTTTCTATGATTCATTTGTGTCAACCATCAGCTAGGTATGAATTCCAGTATATAGGTTGCCCTCATTTTTAACATGAGATAAAATGCAACAAATCAAAATGTTATGCAATTGTTTTAAGCCCAAATCGAAGTGTGATATTTTATGTAGCAAGTGCTGAAAAAGAAGAGGGATGCTCTTTCACTAATGCAATACGAATGAAAGAAAAAAAATATTCTTTTTATACCACCAAAAACATGATTTCTTTTAGACAATAGAAACAGAGGAATATTCCAGACAGGAAAATTAATGTGTAATCTTTTTATAAGGGAAACAAACACACAACTTTTACTTAGGAATGAATAAAATGCAAGGAACCCCGGGTGGGTCCCACCGGGTGTGCCAAAATGTTTCACCATTTTCTTTAAGTTTTTAGATGAAAAAGATAAGGGTGTGGGCCAAGGAGGAATACTTGTTATGATGGTTGGTTTGAAGGTAGTTGTGCACATTCTAACTTCTTGATCCAATGTTGACTGTGAGAGATTTCTTTTAACTAGGAGGAACTACCTGAAATACACAACTAGACCACAAGAAAGAGTTAAAAAATATATGTCAGTGGGCTGCCTAATGTGTGCTAGCTATAGGAAGTGTGATATTTCCTTGGTGGTAGTCAACCTACTATTTAATATAATTTAATGTAGGAAATAACGTAAATAAATAGAATCCTACTATAGTTGATATGATTTAGGTATATCATCCAAATACAATAAGAAAATCCAACATAAAAGGATAGGATATTATCAGATTTGGAAATGAGGTACATAATTAAGGTGCTGGAACAAGTCAGGGTCAGATTCTGGGTCACTTGAGTCACTTGGAAAAGGTTATTGGTATCTAATATTAGCAGGACTGCCAAATACAAAGACTGACGTCGGTTTGGTATGACCAACGACAATTAATGTGGTTTGGTAATAAATCAATAATTCATGGTTTTGGGTATTTTTCTGAGACTAAATTAGATATGGTAAGGAGTTGGTTTAGGTCCGGGGAGGTGTTGGGAATATTCAGAGGAACTCAGGAGTATAAAGAGGTGATTAAAATGGTTGTGAGTGATGGGAATGGTCAGGCTCACAGAAAGGCAATAGTGGCAGGGTAAAAATGTAAATGGTGGTTGATAAACAAAAGGTGAAGAACTCTTATAAACTGAATAGAAATGAAATGGTGCAAGTTAGAGACACACTTGCAACTATTCAGGTTCAATGGTTGGGTGATGGTGATGGTGATGGTTGATCGGTGAAATGTTGATCGTTGTCACAGTCATGCTTCCCAGAATGCTCCTGTGAATGAAAACACCTTCTCATCAATGGTTTTGCTGGCTATGGTTTCCTAGATGTGCGAAAGAGCTCTTGTTATTGCTTGCATGTAGATCTCCTTTACTCCCAAAACTTGAGAATGTGTCTAACCTCTCAAACAAGGTTACCAAAATGGTTATATGGTAACCGACGATGGTTTAGGGTTACCGGCGTCAGTTTCAGGTTGACTGACATCGGTTAAGGCGGGATATCCTAGGTTTCCTAAAATAGCAAATCTTGTCTATCCTTTTCAATCTTTTTCTCATTTTTGTCAGGTCTAAATGGAATGTTATGCTTAAATACGTGGGAATGTGGTTAAAGGAAGAATAGGCGTGTGCTTTTAGGGTTATACTAAGTCTTAGTTCATTAAGGTAATTAGGGCTAAGTCCTAGTTAGTTATGGAAACATGTTATGAATAGGTCTATGGTAAGGTGTCTAGGTGAGGTGTCTATGTGAGGTGGTGGGGTGAGGTGGAAATTGGTTTTAATTGAGGTAATTAAATAATTAATGAAGTGAGGATGAGTATTAATTTAATTATAAATAATTAAATTAATATTAATGTGGGGTATAAGGGTCATGGTTAGGTGAATGTGTTTAAGTTTGTTATTTGAAAGGGGACCAAGGGGAGTGTGACCCAATTTTTGTGTCTACACTAGAGATGTCAATCATGACCTGCTTGATCAATGGTTTCAGCAAGAATATTTCTAAGGGTTTTATTAGTGGATTTGGCTTGGCTGTTAGCTTGGGGATAGTATAGAGAAGAGAAACTAAGTTAGGTGTTGAATGCGTCACAAATTTTCTTGATATATTTGTTTTTAAATGACTTTCCATTGTCCACAAAAATCTTATGAGGAACGTTGAAGTGGTAGATGATGTGTTGATAGATGAAATTATGGATAGGACCAGATTTGGTTGAGGTAAGTGGAATTGCCTCCACCCACTTGGTGAAATATTCAATGGCCATGATGATTGAATGATATTGTTGTGAAGATCGTGGATTAATTAGACTAATAAGATCAAGGCTCCATTATTAAAAGAGCCAAAGGTCCTGAGCCAGATGAAAAGATTGACTAGGAATATGAATGAGATTGGAATGTTGCTAACATTTTTCACATTTATTAATGTATTCACATCAGTCATGATTAAGATAAGGCCAGTAATAGCCAAGAAAAAGAACACACTTAGTAATGGATAAGACATTAAATTTTCCACCATAAATACCATCATGGAATTCCTAGATGGCTCAAGAGGCTTCATGGGATTTGATACATCAGATAAGGACACCATCAAATCCATGTTTATAAAGGATGTCACCAAGGATCACATAACGTTGAGCATGTTGAATGAAGTACCTCTTAGCATTTTTGGAGAGATTAGGGTGGATGGATTTGGATAGATAATCAAATATTTGAGAGTATCAAAGGTGTGAATTATATTCAATGAGATTAACCTGAGGTAATTCATGGAAATTATGGTCATGGAAATGAATGACAATAACAATCTTGGATTCCTCTGTTATCCATGGTATGAGAGCCATGAGGAACGTCATCATATCAACGAAATAATTTTTTGATCGAGGAACAACTTAGATAGTGTTAGATTCAAAAGCTTCAAGAAGAAGATGAAAAATGTCACAATATTTTTGAAGAGTATCATTTTTATATTGATACTCACATGTGACTTGTTTGATTATGAGCTTGGAATCTCCATAGATTTCAATAATTTTAACACCTAAAAAACCAGTGGTTTCAAGACCCAGGATGAGAGCCTCATATTCTGCCATGTTATTTGTGCACTCAAAATTCACTTTAAATGTGAGGGGAATAGGATTTTTCCATGGAGGAATGAGAATGATGCAAGCACCTCCCCCTAGATGGCATTTTGAGCCATAAAAAAAGATAATTATATTCATGATGAAATTGATTAATGGATTTTTCCATAGATTTCTCATGAGGTAAATGTTTACTAGGAAGAGGGAATTATACCAATTATTCAGCAATTTCCTACCTCTTAATAAATTTCTAAGTGATAAACTCAAGATCAAACTATGTCATGAGCATGAGCCATCGAGTAATGTGATCGCTGTGATAAGGTTTGGATTACAATGTCTTAAAAAGATGAAAGCTAGTCACGAAATAAGCCTTGTGGTTGAGATGATAGTGTCAAATTTTAGATGTAGCGAAGAGAAGAGCACAACACATCCTTTCATATTCAGTTTAGTGATTCTCACGGTCATGTAGAGTACGACTAATGTAATAAATAGCTTGCTCATGACATTGGTCATTATGATGCACTAGCATCGCCCCTAGAGCATGATTAGTGGTAGAGATATACAAATAAAATGTCTCTTTGTCACGTGGAGGTGTGATCACTAATGGATATAGGTGATATTGTTTTAGATCATCAAAATCCTTTTGACAATTGTGATCCCAGCTGAATTCAATATCCTTCCGATGGAGGTGTTGAAAAGGTTGACAGTGATCATAAAGTTGTGAAATGAAATGACGAACAAATTGAAGGTGGAATTGGAGACTGCGAAGTTATTTAAGATTGGTGAGAGGAGGAATTTCAATGATTGCCTTAATTTTTTTCAAGATCAACTTTGATGTCCCTAATAGAAATGATAAATCTAAGGATATTGTTAATTAAGACTCAAAATACACATTTAGCTGGATAAAGATGAAGGGAAAAGTGAATGAGGCACTCAAAAAGGACTTTGAGAATGGAAATATGGTCACGTAAATGCTTAGAGTTTCCTAAAATATCATCAACATAGTCTTCAATGATTTTTTGGATGAGATCATGAAAGATATAAGTCATGGCCCACTGATAAGTAGCGCTGACATTCTTCAAACCAAAAGGCATGATGTGATAACAAAAGGTCCCCCATGGGGTGATAAAATATTTATTTCTTTGATCCTCTAGTGTAATGAGGATTTGATCTAAACTAGGGAAACCATCCATGAGAGAAATCATCTCATGACCTACGTTAAGATCCACAAGTTGATCAATGTTTGGGAGAGGGAAATCATCCTTAGGGAAAGTGAGGTTGAGATCCCGAAAGTCCAAACTTATGCATAGTTTTCTTGATGCTTTAGCAAAAATGAAAATGTTGGAAACCCACTAGGTATAGTCAATGGGGATGATGAAATTCATTTTTAAAAGATAGTGTATCTCTACTTTAACAAGAAGGGCAGTGTGAATATGTATGTAACGAAGCTTCTGCTTCACCGGTTTAGCGTTTGGATAAGTAACGATATTGTGGATGACGATAGAAGGGTCAAGACCCAGAATGTATGAGTATGCCCATGCAAATCCTTGGATATGATGGGAGAGGAAAGAGGTTAAATATTATAGCTCATGTGAATCAAGTGATTGGCCCACCTTGAGAATGCAAGGCTCTTACGGAGTCCTGATATTGATGTTGATGGTGACTTCTTTGAGAAGATTAGGTGAATCAAATAGTAAGGTCTTCTGAAGATTATAATCTCCTGCCCCCATGTGGGAAAGGATGGCATCATTGTCAACACACTGAAGACCATCAATGGTAGAAGAGTCTTCTTATATCATCTCTAGATGTCGAAGAGGGAGGGACCTAGTATGATTGTCACACTAATATGTGATTGGTCCCAAAGTTATGGTGGAGACAAAAAAAGTTAGAAGCAATGGAAATGGTGTCATCCAGTTCCATATCCTTAATATTCAATAAATATGGGAAAGGCATGTTCATGTCCTCGAGAATCAAATGAGACAAAAATTAAAGAAGTTATATCCATGTCCTTGAGCATAACAAGATCCTTAAGGGTTGGAAAGGATGGAGGAGGTAAAGAAGGCATGCCCTCATCTTCAAAATTTGAAAAAGATAAAGGGAGTGGAGGTGGTGTGTCCATCAGTATCTCTGATGGTGGAATGGGACCAAAGGAGTTCTCCTTATACCCTAAGCCAAAATTTTTGTAATGTTTTCAACATTGATCAAGAATAAGCCCATGTGGGCCATGTTCGTAATGACCCAAGATGAATTCATTCCATGTGCAATAATGGAAATAGTTATAGGAAAAATATGGGTTGTTGAGAAATCCAAAACCTCTAGTATAAATCCTAGAATGTGGAATTTCATCAACGTGAGAGGAAGGGATATCAATGCCACCGTAAATGAGATTGTTGTAGGGATGCAGTGGACTAAAAGGGAAAAGATCCCCAACATCTGGCTAGTACATAGGCACCTTATCAGGTCTACCAACACATTTGGGAGTGGGAAGGGTATTAATCATGAGAAGGTGATACTCTCCCATCGTAAGTTTGTTTACTAGATCATTTAGGGAGTCTTTGTTAGGGAGTTTGGATGAGGGAATGACTGAACTAGTGGATAGTTCAAATGGATCCTCCTCAGGGACAAGTATGTCATTTGGTCTATAAGTCATGTTACAACCTTGGAAAGGAGGAGCATCCTTAGGAAGCGTTAATATTTTTTCCTCGTGCTCATATTTAAGGGAGTTATTAAGTATTGATGGGACTCAACACATGGTGTGAATCCATGGTCATCCGAGGAGAAAATTATATTGAAATTCCCTTTCAATGATATAAAAGGTTTGGTGGATGAGCTTCTCACCAACACATATGGGAAGAAAAATAGTTCCCAAAGTGGTATAAATGGCATCATTAAAGGAACGAAGGATCACAGGTGTCTGAGCGAAAGTTTCCTTTAGAATATTAAGTTGGTCAAAAGTATGTGAAGGGATGATATTAATGCTCTCCCCACTATCAATCATGGACCTTTGAATGAATGTATCATTGATCCTTATAGTGATGAAGAGGGGAAGGTCATTCTCTTCTGGTGGTATATCCAGAATTTCAGCTTTATTGAACGATATAGCAATAAAAGTTGCAAGCTATCCTATGAAGGATGCAAAGGACTGAGCCTCGCCAACAAATGTTGGAATTTGTTTCAAGGATTTAATAATATCATGCCTGTGATCTGGAAAACTTTGGATGAGCTCGTAGAGTAGAATATTTACTCAGGCCTAATGAAGCTATCTAACGATACTTTGTTTGATAGGTTTAGGGGCTGCCAAAACATAAACCTTTGGTTTCGATGATGTGGCCAACTATATATGGGGAGGAATTGTAATATAGGTCCTTTCCTTTATTTTGGAGGCCATTTTGGGTTAATGTGAGCTATATTGAGTGGTTACCCAAACTAAATTGATGAATAAAGGAGGGTCATCACTAGGTGGGTCTTCTCCAGAAGGCAAAATAACAGACGTTGAACTAGATGCAGGAGGAAAGGACCGGCTTGGCCTAAGGGAAAGTTTCCCTTCTTCAATGAGATTGTGAATGATGTCCTAGAGCACTCTACAATGCTTAGTGGCATGCCTAGGTGTGTGATGAAATACAAACATAAGGTTAGGATTGAACCATAAAAGATTCTTTCCCTTTGGGTCGAAGGCCTTGATTGGAGGAAGCGTAATTAAAGAGGTTTACAATAAGTGTTGGAAGATATATGTGTATGATCTAACTAGAGTGCTATAAGATGTCTTATGAGACACTTTGAATGTTTGGGGTAAAACCTGAGTGTATTTATACTTTGATAATTTATATTCAGTTTTATTGTTGATTGGTGTTTTGGTATATGATGATTTTGGGATGGTGAGTTGAAAGGTTAATGATTTTGGAGCAGATGGTTTTGGGTTAGATGGTTTACTTCCAGAAGGGATCATAGGTTTTGTATTTGGAGAGACACTATCAGGAGGAACATCAACAATCTTAATTAGAGAGTTAGATGCTGACACTATGATTGATTTGGGCATAGGAAACAACATCTAACTGAGATGATCAAAAGAAGATGGGGATTTGGGGGATTGTTTTGATGAGACATTTGAGGTCACTAAAAGGTAAAGGTATTTTAAACATTCCTCAAATTATGAATTTTGGATAAATGGAGTAGGTGTCGTGGATATAACCATAGTAGCTAGTACGAGTAAAAGAGTGGGAAGAGTGCCCAGTATGGGTTCCATGGATGGTATGATAGGAAAGGGTGGAACAGATATAGGCAAGGTGATTGAGCATACTAGAGTGGATGAAGTAGGTGATGAGGTGGATAAGGAATTTTAGGAAGGACCAACTCCGGATGTGGAAATAGGCTGAAATGGTTGTTTCATGAATTTTTCTAAGGGCGTAAATGATATATTTTCTAACAGGGTTTTGGTAGTTGTAGATGTGGGAGTAGATTCTAAAATAGATGTAGATGTAAAAGATGTGGGGAGGATGTCAAATGGAATATAGGTGGTCAATGATGAGGTTGTGGATGGAAAAGGCTCCTGATCGTTAGTGTTCAGGGTGTTTATAGTATGAGCATTAGGTGTTTGGGTTATGGTAGAGGTGGTGACTTGAATTGTTGATGTATGATTTGGGAATGGCTATTTGAAAATATCAAGGGGTTGATTGGGTGAAGAATTCAGATTTTCAACTTGAATATCACCCCAATCGATGAGTGTTTGGACTAAGTCCTTAAAAGTATGACATCTTTCTATGTCATGACCTTAGACCTACTAATACTTGCAGTAGTGGTCTTCATTATACCATATAGGTTTTGGTATTGACTCGTTAATTTTTTGGATAGGAGGAAGTGTGACAATATTTTTTGTCATTAATTTGTCAAATATTATATTGTATGACTCCGCAAGGGGATTTTAGTTAGGTGTTAGTCTAGCAACTTGTTATTGATCTCATGTGCTGGATGTACATGCGAGAGATGATTCGACAACCATGACATTTGCTGCCACCTTTGATTTTTCATTCGGTGTAAAATATTTATTAAATTCTTGTTTGGGTTTATTTGATTTGAGTTTTAAATGGCCTTTCTCAAGGGCACATGTTTTCATTTTGTGAGCCATGGTGAAGGCCTCGTCAAAGGTTTAGAATGATTTGATTTGTAAAGTCGAGGATATATGCTTCGCAAATGAATGCGAGAAGAGGTTGATGAGGTCATCTTGTGGAAGAGGAAATGATAATTAGCTTATAGTTAGGCACCATTGTGTGATGAAGTTTGCGATGGATTAGTCTTCAAATTTTTGGATGGTATATAGATCATTGATGGTTATTTTTTGTGTAATGTTAATCGAAAAATGTTCTAAAAATAACTACTTAAGTTGGGAAAAAGAGAAGATTGAATATTGGGGAATGTTATTGTACCATTCCAAGGTGGGACTAGCTAAGGACATGGGAAAAATGTGAAGCATCAAGTCCTAATCATGTGCAATAATATAAAATGCATGTTTAAATACACGAAGATGTTGTTGTAGGTCTTCTTTGCTGTTGAACTTAGCAAATTTTGGCAATCCCCAATGTAGAGGATATGGTTTAATTAGTATGGATGGGTGAATGGGTTCATTTCATATTTTCTCATGTGACAATGAGATCTTGGTCCCTAAAATGTGTAGTTTCAAGGTTGGCTAACCTATTTACAAGGGCATGCATGGGATCATTTGAAAGAGTCTTTTGGGGGATGAGGGGTGGTGACTACATGTAAGAAGTAGTTAGATGGGTTTTTTGATAAGCTTGTGGATTTGTTGGTGTTTGATGAATTTTTTGGGAGCAATTCATAGAATTTGATTAAAAGGATGGTTGAGAGAACTGTTGTTGGGAGATGGGAATATGATAGGATAGTTAGGATTGGGAAGGTTACTGCGGCAGGTGCTAAGTAGTGATCTGTGTATGAATAGGTGGATATTGTTGTTGAAAAGGGTTAGACACTACATAATGTAAAATTCCCATGAAAGGGGGATGGGAAGCATTGATTGACATGTTGGATGTAAGAATATCATATTATCCAGATGTGGGATATGATGTTTGGACATATTGAGTAGGGACACTAACAACGATAGCAACCAAAGAGGCTAAGGGAAGAGTAGTATTAATGGTTTTGTTAATCAATGGAAGATTATGGGGGATTGGGGTGACTGTCTAGGTAGTCTAATGAGTAGATGGATTGGTAGAGGAGGAAGCAAGATGGGATACAGAAATTTCATTAGCTACAAGTTGGGTGGCTTGAGGATTGGTTTGATAGGGATAAAAATTTTGGAGTGGTGGTCCATCTGGGGGAATCTAGGTTTATCTCCTAAGAAGATAGTCTTGCAATGCAACTGGATTTACATCCAGAAGCTCTTGAAACATGGTATCACTAAGAGGGGCCTTAGGTGGTCTAGAAGGTTTGGATCGAACTGATGATGGGGTGGCTGGTCTCGAGGGTATAGATTGATGATAAAATAATGGATTGGTCTCTCCGAAAGTTGTAGTGTGAAAAAAAGGTTCTAGTTTTGATACGTCAATGAATGGTTGAGTTCTCAAGGGTACAGATTAGGTTGTTGTTGTAGCGAAAATTTGTTGAGACAAGGGATTTGTGGAAGAAAAAAAATTCTCCAATATTTTGGCTGCTAAACAAGTGACTAAGGGAATGAAAATAGTTTTTACCCAAGAAATTAATGCACGCAGTTCTTTTATGTTCTTATTTTATTTAAAAATGTATGAAAAGAGAGGGGATGAATACCAGGTACCTATAAAAGGAAAACTATGTCTAGTTTCGGGTTCGTTATGGTTGGGAAACATCTAAGGAAGTTTACTATTGGTTGATGAAATCCCAATCAAAAAAATAGGAAAAGGGATGTTTCGATGTGTTAATTGATTTGTGAAGTTTAATGTTGTGAGTGATGATATGTGTGAGATGTAGAGTATTGAACCCCTATTTAAGCTATGTGGGCAAGAAAGATGTAAAAAGAATATTCTTTTTAAGATGAAAATGAAATGTGACGTTGGATGAAGACACAAATAGAGATGGGAAAGTACAATGCAAAATAGAGTAATTAGGGAAAAATCAGAATACATGGATAATTTTTTTCCTATTTATTTGTACTTCTCGAATGATGAGTGATCTAAGCCACGGACCAAGAAGGCAATAAAGAAAGTCTTCACATTGCAATGTTAGTGTAAAAAGGCAATATATAGAAAAGAAAGAAACCACCTAAAGGGTGATTTCACTGGGCGTGTTAGGAATGTTGTTCCAAGTTTCTTGTTCATAATGTAAATGAATGCACTAGCTACTTAAAAAACTAGTCATATCGGAAGGGTAGAGGGTTAATGTTACCTTGGATGCTTGATGCTTTATACAGGAACTGAATGGTTGATTGTTGTTGCTATCAAAACTGAAAATAATACTGAAACAATATTTGATTAGAAATATATGGGGAGCTTCTTGAAAAATTGGACCCAAGAAGTGTTAACTTCCTTGGTGTATGTCAACCCCCATTTCTAGATGAAAAGCGATGAAAAAGGAAATGTATATTGATAATATATAGAGACTAAACAGGTACAAAATCTAAAAGCAATATTGGCTTATTTAAATATTGATCAAATTAAAATAACTAAAAAATAAAAGGTACATGGTCTAGGTTGTTGATGACCTAGACTGTGGAGAGATAGGTCGATGGCAATCTATGGGACCGAATCGGGAGAATAAGATAACTATGTAGATTGTGTAGGATCAGAGTGTAATATGGAAGCTGTACAAGCCTAGAAATGTTGGAGTTAACCTATAGAGGAAATATGGAGGAATAAAAAATAGGGATTAAGGCTGGGTATTGAAACCAAGACTCTGGTCGACGAAGACCAGGGTGAAATCAAGTTAACTTGTTATGCAAGAGAGGTTTAGGTGAAGGATTAGTAAAGTGGGATAGTGGATAAACACATGTAAAGGCCGAGGATGGATTTAGAACAAAAAACTCAAGGGCTAGAGAGACAGGTTCGAAAACAATATGTAAGGGTCAGCAATGACTATGAAAAATACTGATGAAGCTGAGGGAAGGCAGACTGGATGATCAACCTACAAAAATGAATTTACAAAAATAAGTCAATGAAAAGTTATGGGCTCTGTCGTTGATGATCTAGAACTTCAAAAGGTTAGATATTAAAAAAAACACAAGATAATATGATAAAATTTGATCGAACCTATATAAAGAAATGAAAATCTCATAAGAAAAATGATCTCAATTGATGAATGTGTACTACAAAGAGGTCTAGAGGTCTTCAATGGCTTCTAGAATGTTCAGGCATGAAATATTTCCTGCAACTTGCAAGAAACGCAACTTGCACTTGATTTTTTGATGGTGAATGGAAAGGGAGAAATCAATTTTATAGGGTCAGAAGCAACTAGGCTGGGTCGTCACTGATTCTAGGGAAATAATCCTTAATAGGAAGAGTTTAATCTTTGTTACCATGATTTTGGTTTGTTTTAAGGGTTGGCCGAATGCTTTAAATAATTAGGTGGGAATGGGTTGTTTAGGGATGATGTGTAGGTGAGTTGGAGATAACGATAGGTTAGAAAAGGCATGGGGATACATGGGATATATATTTAGAATGAAATAATTTTGAAATAGAAGGTAGTTAGGGCATCTGGATATGGGTACCCATTAATTAACTAATAAACGGTAATTAATTAATTAACATAAATTAATAAAAATCAGATGATTATTTAATTAATTAACGAGACTTAATTAATTAATGTTAATTGATGAGGACTAGATAAAGATAGGATAAATGGGCATTTAATTAATTAATAAGGATGAATAATAAAATATTCACACATAGGTGAAGAGGATTTAGATAGTGAAATTAGGTGTCTACATCTTGTCTATTGAAATTTTGTCTCCATCTCAACTTATACTCCAAGAGGATTGTAAATTGTGCAACATGATGTAATAAGAACTTTGTTTCTTATGGATTTTTCCTCTTTCGATAAGATTGGTTTCTTCTGATTGATGTAAGTGAAATACTCTAATTTTAATGTAATGAAATCATCTATATTATTTTTTGGTTAAAATTCCCCTCATATCTGCCTCTCTAAGAAATTTTTATCCCTTGTATTCCATACATGTAGTTGCCACAAGTTTAGGTAAGTATTCTTATGTGATCCCCGGTCTATGAGCCACCCTAAAAATTAGTTTAGTTCATAATTTTTTCCTTTCTTTCAATAAATGGATCTTCCCCATTCAAGCAAAGAGATCTATTCCCAGATCATTGGTGAAATCCCATAATTTTCCCCTATGAAAAATTATTTCTCTAATATCATCAAGAAGAAATTTGATAATAGGATAAATGTGATGAGCATTCTCATGGAGTTTATTACAAAAACTAGATATAAGTGTTATTTGGTCTTTTTTCACAACATGGTCATTATCATATAAGAATGCTCACTATGGGTTTTAATATCATCTAGTGCGACCTCATGAGAAGTGTCGAGGATAGATGGATAGACATCAATAGGTATAGAATATGAGGCCATGAGGGTATGAGGCTTATGAGTAGGAGGAGAAATCTTGATATGTTGAATAGGTTGACTTGTGAACCAAGCACTATTATGCAAGGGTATGGGAGGAAGGCATATACAAATTGAAATAAAATTAAAGTATTAAGAATTATCAGTAACATGTACCTCTAAAAATAGAAACCATAGGGAAATAAATGTTCACCAAATGTTTCCACCCTTTTTAGGGTTGCTTATTACTTTTATACTATAATAAAAAAAAAGGTATGAAATAGGAGATGTAGGGGTTATTCTGACTAATTAACTTCCAACATTAACCATTTAATATTTTAATAATTCTTTAATACCTTTAAAAATGTACATGATGCAATATAAAATCACAAATACATAGGATTGAATGAGCTTACCTAATTATAGGTGATTTTGGGATGATCTGGATGTTGAAATAGGGGTATCTAGGCATGGGAATGCTTTAGGACTAAAATTGTGACTTGATAATCTTCCTGGGTAGGACCATATAGTAGGGGCTAGAAAATCTATACATTCTTGACCTCTTTATATGATTTTAAACCTACTCAAAACTGAGGTATGTAAGATTATGATTTTTTCACTTTTCTAATTCTCTTTGTCTCTTTTTTGCGGGTCATTGTCAATCACATTGCGAGGGTATCTGATTACTTTGTTCAATATTTAGAAACCCTAACCATGAATTAAGTATTGAAAAAAAATCATTATTTGGTTTTTGGGTACCTCATACATTGTCGACTTCAGCACTACTTTGAAGAGGCCTCAAATCACACATCATTCTCTACCTAGTATGTGATATCTAGTTGTATTGCAATTAGATTTGACTTCCTTCTTTTGACAACGTTTGACTTGAGTTTCTATCTTGTCAATTTGGTTGAGTGAGTGACTTTGAGCTCTTAAAAATGTGGGAAGCAGTCCCCTAGACCTAGTGGGAAGCTTCAAACCTATAGATAGTGCTACCCTAATGAATTTATAGAGTACGTTTTAGAGTTTAGGGAGATTTGGGTTCCTTTTGTGATAGATTTTATAATAGGAGTCCATAAGTGTGTTTAACATCCGAATGAGGTGAGTTTCACTTGTTTATATATGGTTCTAAAGGTTATTTAAGATATAAAGGAAAAATGAGGAAGAGTAAGTGACCCAAACAATAATGTGCAATAGAAATTTTGGACCAAAGTGAACAACGTCAAAACCATACACTAGGGTTAGGATTGTACATTGTTTCCCACCCCTACTATACATTTTTTACCTAAGAGTGATAATCTATAATCTAATGTTTGGAAGATGATAAGTGGGGTTTCTTAATTTGTTTCATGTGTTCAGTTCTCAAAAGATGTTGACATATTAGTGTATAAGATAAAGCAAGTTAGACAAGAGACTTAGGGATATACCATATGACAATGGGTAAAGTGAACTTGTTTGAGAAAGAAAACAATGTTAAGAATCACATTTTCAAATATTATAATTACAAAATTTGAGTGTCTTCATTTACCCACTTTAATTATGAAATGAAACCACATGCTTAAAGGAAAAGATACTTAAGTATGTAGACATACCTTTTCTTCACTCAATGTTTATTTTGTAAGATCCTGTTATATTGTTTTTGGAATGCTCCATGATGAAACCTATGATATAAAGTGTATTTAATGTCCATGATAAATAATTAAACTTTAATTCAAATGTAAAGATGTAATGTAAATGAAATATGAAACTGTAAGAGTGAGATAAAGAGATGCAAATCATATAAGGAATACACTTATTTTTTTGCAGAGGGAAGATTTTTATTATACTTAAAGATTTGAACTACTGAACTTTTCTAAAGGATTAGGGGATATCAATTCCCAATTGTGTTGAAAATATGCTGGAGTATTGGGTGTATGGAACCCAACACATGAATGCCTAAAATAAATAAGAAGAATAAGGATTCAAAGGACCCCGTGAAGGAATAAGATTATGTATCAAATTTATTCAGAAACTCTGAAATCTTCCCCTTTAGGTGTAAGAGGAGAGGAAGGAATTCCTATGAAAATATTAGTCATTTTTCTACCTTCCATAACACCATGGAACACACCGTTGCAGATGGATCTAGGCCCAATTTTATAAATTAGGACACACAATACAAAAGAGAACGAATTTCCCCAAACTCTCCCCATGTGTCCTACAATTGAGTAAAATTTGAATAGAACTGAAATGTGCTAAAATATAGTTGGAGAAAGGATATCCATGCCCTAATATCCCTAAAATTGAAATTGAAACTAAAACTGGGTGTTATGGAGAAAAAGGAATGAAACATTTCATGCCCCCTGAAACTGATCCGAACTAAGTTATTTAAGTATTAAACTATTCCAAAAACCTATTCCTATAGGTGAGAATCTAAAACTATTGATAAAATGATGGTAACTTCCCCTAGGGAAAAACTGTATAAATGGGTCTAAAATTTATGTATAGTCATGACTATACTATATGTTTTTTACCCTAATCTTTATTTTCTAAGTTTCTATGTCTCTTTTTTCTTTTGAATTATTTTTCCTATTTTTTTCCTATGTCTAAACTCTGATCTCATAATTCTATCTATGTCTATTTTAGGTGTATAATATAACCAAAATAATTCCCCCTCTTTTTAGGTACGTGTGATAAATAATTTGAGCACATGGCTCAAAAATATAGATGTGTAACCATGTTTGATAATCTTAATAATTTGCGTAGAAAGAACATTAAGGGATGATGTTATACCCACCAAAAAGAACATATACCTACAAAGAGGATGCACATGGTAAATACCACGACACACATTGAAGAGCAACAATATTAGAAAGAATAATAGTGGTAACAATTTAAACAAGAGATCTTGTAGTAATCAGTTATAGTGATGCATATGTAAGTGAAAATATATCATTGCAAACAATGTCATGTAAAAGGATTTAACACCTATAAATATGGGACACCCATGGTGTCGCAAGACAAACAAGTCCCTTGGGCTTGCAAGTAAGAGATTCAATATCACACAACTAAGGCATGATGTCAAAAACATGGGAGACCCATGGTGTTACACAGAAAAAAAAGGCTCTTGAGTCACAATCAGAGTACCAAATAAGTAACTACACACAACTAGCAAACATGTATAGAAAATAAGAGTATAATTATGTGAATAAATGACATAGAAAGTGATATATATATGATCACATGAAACAACAATCATCAACACCACACAAGACACATGTTATTAATGTTAGTTCAAAAGATATAAAATACACTACATATGTAATCAAGCATAATGAGGTAATAAAACAGTACTATAATGAAATCATAGCACTTGTTTTGTGTGGAGGGATGCCCTTAGAGAAAGTATGTAATATCAGATATCAATTTGTATGTCCTACATCAAGCTCAATATACCCCATCAATGCATGTGTGTGAAGAATAAAAATTCTATCTATCAAACTAGAAGGAAAAACAACATGTATAATGTAAAGTGTGAACAATGTATGCTAGAGAAATAGGTATCTATTATTGCAATTTTGAAAGTATGTGAATGGTTTTTCCTTTAGTGATTATATATAGTTTTTTGGAATTTTTGAGTGTATAGCTATGCACAAAAAGGGGTACCAAAAATTCTACCAAATTTTATTGAAAATATCATCCATGGCATGGTGAAATCTAATAGGTCTAAGATCATCCATATTAGTAAATTTTTAAAAACAATAATCAAGGAAAAAAATTATCTCGTGAAAGTGATGGGGTGTCATAATTTATTCTTCATCGGTCTAAGGAGGACCTTGTATTTTCATTAAATGAGTCCAATGTGTCATGTTAGGTTGATAATTAGGGAAAGATTCATTCTAAATAGTAACCATGCTTATGCTCATGCTAAAGGTTATGCTAGTATTATGTTCATTAAGTGTAACAGATATATGTTGTAACCAAGATTTACCACATGTCAATGGTGTAGGTTGAGGATCAAGGTAAACCTAATTTTTTTTTGTGATAACACATAACCCATAAGTTATCATAAGAATAAAATATCCTTGAAACTTCATGGAAGAAGTGAGAAGAGGTGTGATATCAGATGGCATGAGTCCTAAAGTTAAAAAATCCTCAAAGGTACAAATATTATTATTTGTATTTAGATGCAAGGGGAGGTGTATCTAATATTGGTTGTGAATATAAATTGTACTAGTGAAAGTTTCAAAGTGAGGTACCTGATTGTAAGGTGGGTATGCATTATAGAAGATAGTAACACAACCATTTACTTTAATAGTATTTATTTTTTCAATTAAGGCCTAGCAATGATCTACATAGTGTCGAGATGTGGCATGTGGTGAAGAATCTAAGGTGTGGAATGCATTATGCAAGATGAATATTATTATAAGTAATGTGATTAGGAAGATGATAATCATTCATACTAAAGGTAGTGTCCCTAACTTGGTAATTTATAGGTTGAGTGGAGATAAAAAGAGAATAAAACATAGACTCATCTTCATTGATAGGATTAAAATTAAGCTTATGCAGGTTTTCATTCAATCATTTCGTCATCACTATTTTTGGTAGAATTGTGTGCAATAGGAAGATGAGTAGAATTATCTAAGATATTATGAGCAAGAAGTGGTGGTGAAGTAGATGATAAAGGAGGAACTGTGGAAGTAATATCTATAAGTGTCTCAATGTGAGGGGGTGCAAGATGCTCGTAAATATTACTAGCCTCACTAAAAAACATATGTATCCATATTGTCAATGGAAATAGGTTGTGACAGGGTAATGACAGAATGGACCTTTGGATTAGACATATCTACAAGTTGTGATATTGATAAAGGGTTTGGATTAGTAGGCATGGTATGCTTAGTGTCATTGTGTAAAAAATTTAACTCATTAGCAGAAATTATATGAAACAATTTGCATATCATGAAACCATGGATGACCCAAAAGTAAATTATATTGAAGATAATTATCCATGATATGAAATGTAGTAGGTGAAATTTTATAACCAACAAGAAAATAAAAAATTAATAGTTCCTAATGTAGAGCGTGTAACATCATCAAAAACTCTCATAGTAGTTATTTCATGATTAATCACAAGAGGAGAAATACCAATTTTCATGAGTAATGATTTAGGAAAATTGTTAAGATTAGATCCATTGTCTATTAAAAACCTCTTGATGAAGAATCCTTGGATGCATGTTATAATAAAAAAGGGTGGGTCTTCATCCATATCAACATTTGAAGGGATATTAGATGGGTAAAATTTAATGGCCTTATCAAATTTCTTAAATGTATCCATAAGAGAAGAAAAGGAATCTGGATGAGTTTCAGTGGTGAAAGTGAAAGAGTGTAAGGTGTCTTGTAATATCTTTATAAACAGACACTTTTTGAAGCATCTCTAAGATACAAATATTGGCAGGTGTGTTACTAAGTTTTTCTAATAATCATACCCTTTAGGTGGGAAAATAGTTTTATCTATAGATTCAGCTTGTGGGGGAGGAAATGGTGGATTTATTCACATCATCTTCCCCAAAAAAATTCATCCCTTTTAGGTTTGATTAGGTATTTTTACACTATAGTAAAATAATGAATGAAATAGGAGCTACATGGGGTTAATCTAATTAATTAACTTCCAAAATTAACCATTCAATATCATAATAGCACTTTAATAATTGTAAAAAATTTACATGATGCATTAAAAACTCAAAAATACATGGTATTGAGTGCACTTAGCTGATTACAAGTGATTCTAGGCTAATCTGGGTGATTTGGATGCTAAAACAAAGGTTTCTAGAACTAGGAATGTTTCAGGACTAAAATTTTGAATTGATAATTTTCCTGAGAAAGATTGTAGAGTAGGTATAAGAAAATTTGTATGGTTTGACCTCTTTTTATGGTTTTGTACCTACTTAGAACTGAGGTATGTGAATTTCTAGGTTTTTCACTTATCTACTTCTCTTTGTCACTCTTTGTCAGTCACTATTCATCACATTGTGAAGGCACTTGAATACTCTGCTAAATTTTTTAATACGCTAACCATGGATTAATTCATACAAAACAATCATTAGTTGGGTTATGGGAACCCCTTTACACTGCCAACGTCGACAATACTCCAAATAGGCCTCAAACCACACATTTTTATCCACTTAGCATGTGATATCTAGTTTTAGTGTAATCATATTTGACATCCTTCCTTTGACAATGTTTGACTTGAGTTAATCTCTTTCCAATCTACTTGAGTGACTGAATTTTAGTTCTTGTAAATATGGGAAGCATTCAAGCATGTAGATAGTGTTGTCCTAAACTTCATACATGTAGATAATGTTGCGCTAATGAATGTGAAAAGGTACTTTTGGTGTGTAGGGAGCTTTGGGTGCCTTTTGTGCTATCTTTTACCATAGGATTCCATAAGAATACTTTTCCTTCAAATGAGGTGAGTTTCACTTACTTGTATATGTTTTCTAAGGTGATTTAAGTTATAAAGGCCAACTAAGTAGGAGTAAGTGACCTAAAGAATAATGTGTAATGAAATTTTTTAAACCAAATTGAGTAAGGTCAAAACCATACACTAGGGTCGGGACCATATGAACGTTCTTGCCCCTACTATACACCTTTTACCTAAGAGTGATAATTTGTAATGTGAAGTTTGGAAGACGACAAGTGTATTTTCTCATTGTGGTTCATGCATTCAATTGTCAGAAAATATCGATATATGATGTTATAAGATCAAGTAATATAGACAATAGACCTAGGGATGTATCAAATGAGAATGGTTAAGTGCACTTGTTCGATCAAGAGATAAAGTTCAAGAAGAAAATTTTCAAATAGTGGAATTACCAAATTTGAGTTTCTACAAGAACCTGTACCTAAAAATGGGATTGCACATTGAGGAGACCATGGCATAGAGACAAAGCAATATGCAACATGAAATAAGAAGGAAAACATGTGTACAAAAAATAAATAGACGATAAAAGTGTTAATATTGTCATAATCTTGATTAGTATGGTCATAGAAACACCATAATGAGTTGAAACATACCAAAATAATAGTAAATACCATAGTGTAATCAATAAAGTATAAACCATGTGTTTCATGAGGAATGGGATAAAAGTAAAAACAATGTTGTAAACAAACATACAAGAAGACATAGTAAAGACAATAGTGTAAATACAAGTACACAATAATATATAGAAACATATTCATACGTAAGCATGGAGCCACAAACATAGGACACCCACTGTGGCAAAAGACAATTGCAATAGAATGAATAATGTGTCATAATCAGATAAATAAATGCATACATTTAAGATATGCATAAAGCCATGAACATGAGATACCCATGGTGTCATAAGACAATCAAGGCACTCAAATCATATCAAGAAAATGATCATAGAATTGTAATAAAAAATATAATTGATTCAAAGCACACATTAATGAATAAATGAAGTAATTTGTATAAACAGTTAGTGATAACAATATATGAAGCAAATATAGAAAATAATAATAGTAAAAATATAGATAGCAAGATAGGTTAACATTGTATACATGATAAGATTAGATATGACAATAAAATGAAACTAACACCTAGTATTTCCACAATATAGCTAAAGCTATCATAAACATCAAGATAAGATCTTAACGAAGTAAATTTCTAAAATAATGCATGAATCAAACTAAACATTACTATGCTACCTCTACTTCTCTAGATTGTTTAATAAAAATGAACGTAGTTAGATCCTAAACAATCAATTTTGTGTTGTTTTCTCCAAGTGGTGAAGAGATATGACTAAAATCGCTACAATGTCATATCTATATCTTCTCCTACTAACTGATCTTGGAGGAAAGAATGCAAGATGGAAGAGCTACCATAATGAGAAATGGCTCAAGATCAAGTGCTTCTATCTTTAGCTAATGTAAATGAGGATATTTTCCAAATAATTAAAGTGTGTAAGATGTTTGATATGATAATCAAGGTGTAAATTTGAAAGGGATATCCTACCCTTGTATTTATAGGCTTTCATTAGGGAAAATTTGGAATTCTAGTGCATGTGGGACAAAAGGAAATCCCAAAAAGATTTTTTTTCTTACGAGAGGATAAACATGCTTTAGAAGAGATAAACTTGGTCTAGGCTAGTTAAACTCGAATAAAAACTTATTAGTAACCTATGAGAGTTTGGGAGGAGTCTAATTAATTATATGAAATTGATTAATAGCCTAAGAATCTTGTAGAAGTGGTCTAGACGGAAATGGGGAGATTTTGAATGGGTAAAAGGGGGATATTTAGCTAATAAGAGGGTATATTAGCCAAATTAATTGATTATAGAGGAATTACGACAAAAAGAATGTCGTGAATGGGCATCTGAGAATGGAGCGAAGAATAGTCAATTGGTGAAGCGTCGTTAATTGGCTGGAGGAGAAGATGAGAAGGTCGTTAGTGCAATTTAAGTAGTAAAAATGCGTAAGCAGATTTTAGGTGTTTACATTTTCCCCTCTTTTGGGTTGCATAGGCGATGCCACTTCAAAGATAGTAGACAAGCATAAACAAGTAAAAAATTTGAAGGGATAGAAGAAAAATTAGTAGAATGAAGGATTCCCCCTTGAGTGTCAATGGGGTGATGAAAGAGGTCGATCGAAAAGAAGAAGAGAAAAGGCCAAAGAGGGGGAAAATCCCATTGTAATGGAAGAAAAATGACTATATACCAAATATCGATCCCCACATAATACCAGTACGAAATCCGTTGTTGAAAATTTCATGTGGGTACCATTGTGAAGTGTAAGATATGCTTTTCTAAACAGATCTTGTAGAAATGATTTGGTAGGAGGGGATCCTTATTACCCCAAGTGAGTTGGAAGAATAACGTTGATAGAAGAGAATGAAAGGGGAGTAAAATTAAGATGAAGGGAATGGAAACAACCTACATCCATCTAATGTAAACAACTTTATTTCATCATATTACTTAGGATCTACATCATCGCCCCTTTATTAAAATGAACGCATACAACAAAAGTGTAAGATGACATGAAAATCCATAATATGAACAATTTTTCATTAACAAAAATGCTTTACTCAATGAAACATACAGAATGCAATGCAATATGATAAAGTAACTAAGCTATCCTAATAAGGAAAACAAGTAGAAACACACATACTAAAACAAATAACATTTAAGATAGTTGCCCAAATGTTTTAGTTATCAAGATTCAATTCTGACATGTTCGTGTGTAACGACAAGGGTTAAAAGTGGGGCTCTAAGCAAGGATGCATGTGAGGGGAAATATGATGGATGCAGGGATCCGATGAAAAAGCATTTGTGCACCACAAAACAGTACTAGGTAACTGGTTGTGCCAGATAATACAGACAGAGCAAACATACCAACTTTGTTAATGCGGTAGATCCAAATAATACGCAAGTCGTTGTTACAAAAATAAGTGAAAATGAGAGAAATATATAATTTGAGTTCAATGTGTTTAACATAGGTTTGAGTTGCGTATAAGCATGCTACCAAATTTTGTAAATTTTTGAATTTTAACAATTTTTTTGGATTTTTAAATGATTCTACCATGTTTTGAGTTTTTTAATTGTTTCAATTTTTTATAGAATTTTCTGTTTTTTATAAGAATTATAGGAGAGAAGATCACTTGAAAACAAGAAAAATGCCCCAGGGAGAAGAAGCAGTTGCTACGTAGCAAAAATATTCCCTAGCGGGATTAAAATAGGCAAAAAAATGCTAATTTATTAAAAATATATATCGTGATAGGTAGTAAAAGAAGTTAGAATGATCGTGGTGGCCATACCATGCCTCTTGACCATCGTGGCAGGAGAAAACACATCACGAGGGGTCAAAAAAACCACATATACCCCTCTTCAGGGGGTAAATCATTGTGAGTAATTCATTTTTTACCGAGCCCTTTTTCATTTTTACCGTGATATTTACTATGACCCTTGAGAGAAATGGCATGAGCTAGAGGCATACGAGGCCAGAAGACAGAATATGGGAGTACGCGTGGATGCCCGACGATGGACACTAGGTGAGTACACCATCCCTCGTTTAATTTTATAGCATTTAATAGGCTCGAAAGGCATAATGGCATATGCATGCATCTTGGGGTGTACATACGTCATCGGCGGTGTGCGGGTGTAAGTAAGATGCATACATGTAGGTGCATGCATGGCTAAGGGTTCATGTGCATTGGAGTTAATGGGGGCATATTCGCATTGGTGCATATTATTTTATGGTGTATACATGTGGGCGCATATGCATTTAGGGTGTATGCACTTGGGCGCATATGTCAGGAGGAGCCTACATGTGTTAGGGAGGGATTGGTACATAGGAGGGTGCATAGGTACGGGTAGGTGAACGTATCTGCAAGAAAGGGCACACAAGCACTAGATTGAGATAAAGCTAAGGGGTGTATACACATGTGCTTGGATGAGTGTGTGGGTGAAGAAAAGGGCATGCATACGCTAGAAGGGGAGTGCAAGCTTCCTCAATGGTGAGCAAACATTGAGGGGGGTTTTAACCTTAGAATAAATTATTAGGGAATTTCGAAAAGAATACAAGGGTGAGTAAGATAATGTTAGATGATGTTAGATAGAAGAAAGTCTAATGATTGTATTTTCTGATCTTGCAGAGACAACTACTTTCTTTGCAGACTTTGGAGCAACATGGTAGGTTAGCTACCTTTGAGGTGACCTTCTCTCGACATGAGAGTATCTTTTTGGAGATTACATTGGACATGACGGGGCTTGCATATGTGGCACTAATGCCACATATTAAACTTTATCATATCCTTCTCACAACCTTGGTTAAGAGGTAGCATAGTGAGAATTAGTGCTTCAGATTATCGACTGTCGAGATTACTGTTACTCTTGAGGATGTCTGGAGGATACTCAGAGTATTGATCTAGGAATAGTTGATAGAGTATAATGGGTATGTTACCTAGATCACATATTGTTTGATTGAGCTATTCGGTGTGGTTGATATACCATGATCGGGTATGTCAGTGCAACTACATGAGTGCTTCAGAGATCCTAGGCTATCACGTGTGGTTGTTTATCTTATGGCTCTTGTCAGTGGCATCTTGTTGCCTAACAAGACATGTACCTCATTACCCATAGGCATAATTGAATTCATTTACACCCTGATCATAGGAGAGATCTATTATTAGGGCTAATGTTTGTTTGCTCACTTATACTAGGATTTGCATTTGATTACATACAGTGGTCAGAAGACTGTGAGGCCACCTCCACTTTTATAGATAAGGGTGTGAGACCATATTGCTATTGGCCAACCTATAGGAGTTTTATGAGTTTGATCTCCTGATGAGCCATTAGTTATGGAATGGGACCCAATAGGTGACAATGTGCATGGTCACATGGGTGATACCTAATACTATCATTGCACTTTTAATGATATTCAGTTATAGATGATTGTGTGGAGATCATACAGGCATTTCTAGTCACCAGAGGATCTAGTTGAGCTCATCCTTTTGTTATTTGAGAATTTTATGATTGGGATTCGCAACTATATTATGGATTATTACAGGATTGATTCGGTACAATGGAAGTTTGGGGCAATATATGGCATACCTAGGATGGAGATGTGGTATACGTGGCATTCCAGAGAGACATTCAATATTATCTCTCTGAACGGGATGCATCAAGATAGAGATAGCTTCCCGTAGATGGTTCAATTAGCATGGGTATAATTAAGGTAGATTATAGATCTAAGGACCACATCAGCCTACCCATCCTAGTATGCCACAATTCTATCAAGGACTTTGACTATCCTATAGGCTACACTTGACGCAGGAGTGTTGCTGCCACCCGAGCACTAGCCTCGTAGAGGGAGAGCAGGGTGTAGAGGACAATAGGGCAGTGACAGTGAGGATGGGTCCGATGGAGATGGTTTCGATGGTTAGGGACATTGAGGGGACGGATAGGGATAGGCCCATGCATAGCCCCAGGGACAGGCACATGTTTAGATGCCTCAAGTGGGTATATCACTTGGCATCCATGTGCCTCTACAACAGGTTTTGACATAGGGACCCATATAACAGGAACCACAGCAGGCTCCCATTGTTATCCTGCCACATAGTCCAGAAGGAGGTAGAGGGGGTGGTGAAGATGGAGGTGACTCAAGTTCTTTAAGGAAGTAGCTACAGTAGATGGCACGATAGATGCAACAGGTTACAACATTATTGCAGTATTTTACAACACAGCTACAATAGGTTGTAGATGAGTGATATCAACTTCAGACATAGAGGGATCAGCTGCGTGCCAAGAGGGCATAGTTTCAATTAGTTACAACATAGTCAGATCATCTCCAGGAAAAGTGGGTACAAGCTCAGGCTTAGGTGGCCAGTCTCTCATAGGAGGTCATTTCATTCCACAGATCCATCGGATCCTCTGCTACACCCCATATCTATATGGATATGGCTGCAACCACTGGACAAGTTGCATATTACATATCTTTATACTATGACATTTTTCTACAGGGTCAGAGATCTCCTATATTTAGTCAACAGGCCATGAGTAGGAGTGCCTCACAATTATGCAAGGCACCTCCATCATCCAAATTGGTGGATCAATCACTAGTAGGCCAGCTACCATTAGAACAGCAAAGTGCAGTTCCTCATGCAGGTTCATCACTTCAAATGCCCCTACCTAGTGGCAGACCTAACAGTCCACATGAGGGAGATGTAGACACCAAAATCAGCTCACACTCCCCTTAGCCCCTTGTTAATTAATCAACTTAAACACACTTACCTAACAATGGCCCCTTTCACCCCACACTAATATTAATTTAATTCATTTGAATTAAATTAATCTCTATCCTCATTATAGCTATTATTTAAATTATCCTAACTACCTAATACCCACCCCTGCACATCACCAAAACACCTCACCTAACCACCTCACCCTAAGCCTATTCTTAGTATGTTCCCATAACTAACTAAGACCTAACCAACACCCTAAAAATCAATGCCTACACCTCATTCCCGTAAAGACACAAATGACAACTTCCACTCTTTTCCAGAGGAATAGAGAGATCTGTTAGCAGTAATTACAGCCATGATCTCCTATTTTTACTTAACTTGAAGAATCCTCACGTTAACCGACGCCAGGTCACCCTTAAACTGATGTCGGTCAGACCATAACCACCATTGGTCAGCTTTAATTCCCTTGGGGAAACCTCAGTCCTTGAGGATCGTCAGATTTAGAGATAATACAACACACATACATGCGAAGAGATCAAGCATCGAATCTTTCACACAGACATCCAACACTCACTCATGCAATCATCCAGCAACCATCTAGCACTCTTTCTGGTATAGAGCTGATCCAGTCCAGTAAGAATAGGAGAGCATAGGCAGCCCATGCAAGAGCTCCACCAATGTTTGGTGATTCCTCCATAGCATCCAGGCCCCTCATCATCATTTTCATTCTTCATTCATAGGCATCCAGGCCCAGATTCCAAGTAAGTAGAACCTCTATCTCATCTTATTCACTTCATTAGTTCCACTATTTTAATCTTTCTCTATTATTATTTTCTCCCATAACCACTTACCTATATCCTTTGGTGGCATTCCCTCCATACCCCCGTCAAAGTCCCTTGCAATAAACCTCATCTAAATAACCTGATTCCTCATTTCTGATCAACCAAGCCCCTTTGTGCAACCACAAAGCAAGACCCAAAAACTCATTCTGTGATATTCCTAGTATCTCCAGTAATCGGCATCGGTTCACCTTAACCGGCACTGATTATCCTGCAATATAATGGCTTCATACCACCATTTTCCAACCTAACCCATAGCACATCCTAGCTCCATCCAAACCCCATTAGATCTATCCACTGGCCTGATATCCCACCTAGACCTCATAAATATCCCACTCAGCTCCTTATCAACTTGAAAAACCTCCCCCAAAACTCTGTTCTTGACCCTCTGTCATTTTTTCAGTGACCAGTGTCGGTCACCCTTAACCATCATCGGTCACCCCTAGACTGATATTGGTCTTTGTATCCACCAATACAACTCATAACAACAACCTACCTACTTGTTCCTAAGTTACCCATAATTGCCTGTGACATCTTCCAGACCTCTGCTAAACCTGTAGAAGCCAAAAGCCATTTACCTGACCCCTGGATCTTGTTTTAAATTAGCATGTTGAATTAGATCTTTCTTATTGTGTTTTATATGAGATGCCCAAATCGTATAGATTACAGTAAGATGACATTTACTTTATTTCTTGCATTAAATTGTTTAAAACAATGGATTGACATCCTTCCAGGAAGTATCAAACTTTCAGGATCTAGCATACACTAGGCAGTCCACTGCATATACTGTTTAACTCTTTCTGGTGGTCTTGCTTTCTATTTTAGGTAGTTCCTCCCAGCTAAAAGGATGCTCTCACGGTCAGCTATGGATGGAGGAGTGAACACGCATGCACAAAAACCTACAACCATCATCTTAACAGGTATTCCTCCTACGCCCGTTACCCTATCTATTTTCGTCAACATTCGAAGAAATGACTCTAGAATAAGGTGAAACATTTTGGAACATGCCTGGTGGGACCCATCCGGGGTTCCTTTGCATTCTTTCATTCCTAGGAGAAAACATTACGTATGTTTGTTTTCTTTTCCAAAAATGTTCTTACATTTAAACTTTCTCCCCTGGAACCTTCTCTCTCTTCTATTATCTAAAAGTAATCATACTTTGGTGCTTTAAAACGAACATTTCTTCCCTTCCATTAGTATCACATTAATGAAAGAGTATCCCTTCTCCTGTTCATCTTTTTGTGGAATCAAATTCTACATTTCAATTTGGGTTTAAAAATCATTACATTTCATTTTTCTTTTCTGGCATTAGCTCACATTAATATGAGGGCAACCTATACGCTCAAAGTCATGCCCAAGCTGATAGTTGACAAACAAATCGTAGAAAAGCACATATCTTTCTCTTTATCTTCTCCGAGTCTTACCAAACCTGCACAAAAATTGAAACAATATACACATTCTTAAATAACATCTTTCCTGGAAGAAGTTGCCTATCAACGATCACACTGATCAGAGGATATAGTGGGCACACCCCAACTCACTGCTTCTGTCAATTCATACTTCAAAGAAAAGCCCGCCCCTGCCATAACATACCTGAAACCTCTCCTTGTAGATCTCCTTCTTTGTAGGAAGCCATCCTCACCAAAAAACGCTATTTTACAGTTCATAAGTCAATCCTTAAAATAGCATAAGCTAAACAAACATAATAGAAAAGGCATTCTTAGGATCTTATTTTTCTTAGTGTTTCTGCTTGGCTTGCGTTTTGAGGTGATAGGTCATGCTCTTCATTTTTCCTATTTTTCCTTACACGCTCCTCATTACAGTTGGCGTATTCCAGCTTCATCTGAGTGTGCCTAGACCATATCCTCATCATTCTCAAAATTATGGGTTTGATTCCACATCAAATTTTAATTCACAACCACATTTTCTTCATTGTTGTCTCAATTTCACAATAACTGGTGTCGGTCAAGCGAACATCATTAGTTACCCTCTGACCATCATCGGTTTTACCTAACCGGCGTCAGTTATAGTTCTTTTGGTCAACCTTCCCAAAAGGACACCTATTCACATTCTTTACTTTTCAAAGTCTCTGTCACTATCATCATATTCACTTTATTGGTAAATCTCATTAGCATCTTGCATACTGGGTAGATTATTGGCCTTTTTACCTTATTTTTAACCAACTGTCCACTTTCCACAGTGACCAGCAGTGGTTACCTGTGACTGGCATCAGTTTAACCTAACTTGCATCGGTTGGCCTGTGTCATTTTCCATGCTGACATTTGGTACCTAATCCACCTACTACCACTTGTCTAATCCTATTTTCTACTGTATTTCTATGTCATTTACAAAAACAGTCCAACCTAATCAGTACCTATTCATATCGTGTTGACCCGAAGCCAAGCAAATGCCCTCATATTCTACACTAGTTGTCAACCACTCCCACTTATCCCTTCACCACCTTTTATTTTATCACCCATGGATTCTATCCAACCTATCTCTGTCGCTACTAGAGACAAGGAGTTTCACACGACTCCTTAACCAAAATCCTACCGCCTTGCAATTTTACCTTTCCCACTCGTCCACTCGAAATGCCTCGGGTTAGTTGATATATGGCATGCCCGTATCTATCCCCCAACTCTCATTCCCACTCCTGCGTCAACCCCATTTGGCTCCATGCTTCCCGCATCTACCTTATCTCCTGTCGTTTCACAGCTAGGCCCTATACCCACTTTGACTTCCGTGTCTGCTACATCCGTTGCACTCGCCACATCCACTATACCTTCACCAACCACCCAGAACACAACCTCATCCACCCCTATTGTCTCGCATATACCCATAGCTATATAACCACCTCTAGTGTTGGTGAGCCCTACGCCTTTTCAAAATGTCATCCTTTATATTCTACAATCTTTAGCCCCCATTGTCACTAGGGTCACCATGACCCTTCCACCTCCAAATACATACTATCAGTAGCCTCCTATTTCATCTATTATTCACTCTGGGTACGTACCCCCTATTTCGTTGCCTTCGTCTCAATCTACCTATACGGTAGCACCATATATTGGAATGCCACCCCTGTTATGTGCCCAACACCAACCCTCTTATGCTACAAGAGGCACCCATCCATCACAACCGACCAACGACTTAATCAAGTTAATGATGGACAAGATGCAAACATTGGAAGCATCAGTTTCTAGCTCCTGTAACACTCTCACCTATGATGAGATTTGTAATGAGCCTATACATCCATCCATTCCTATCTTTCCATATCCCATGCATTGGGAAATGCCTAAATTCAACCATTTCAATAACAAAGAAGACCCGCAACAACATTTGCGGTCTTTCAAACACGGGTGCTACCTAATCACCCATGATGACAATTTTCTTTTAAGGACCTTTCCCATGTCTCTGACTGGGCCTGTGTTATATTGGTATAATGGGTTACCTTAACACTCTATATTTTCATTTAATCAGGTAGCCCAAGCCTTCTTTGATCACTTCTCCATTAATATCATTAAGAAGGTTACCATGAATGACCTATATTCCACGCGTCAGCATGACGACAAATCTATCACAGATTTTTTTGCTCGTTGGTGTATCCTAATAAATCAAATCACATTCCAACTATCGAAAACCGAACTCATCAAACTATTCACATGGGCTTGTGCTAGACATATCTCACTGACCCTGCAGGTCCAAACTTTCCAAACCTTTGACGAAACATTCACCATGGCATGAAAGCTAGAGATTCGGGCTATTGAAGAGAAGAAAATCCAATTACGCAATAAGAAAATTGACATTCAAGTCAAATGATACCTCTTCTTCTTCAAAACCACAGAACAATTATTCAAAGGCCAAGGGGACTGCTAACACAATGGTAGTCAAAGCTGTCCCAGCTCATCCGTCAAATCAAGCTAGCCCCTCATCTAATCTCTCACCCGTTCAAACTTTTCAATTTAAACGGGAACAATGGAAATATACCCCAATTGGGGAACCTTATTCTTTTGTCTTAGACAAGCTCATCAAAGTTGGGGCCATCACCCTTCCCCCTATAAAACCACACACTGGTTTTGACCCTGCTTGTCCTACACCCGCATGGTATAAAGAACATGACTTCTATAACTATCATCGAGTAAAGGGTCACAGTGACAGAAATTGCATCACTTTCAAAAATATTGTCCAAGAAATACTTGAGAAAGGTGAGTTAACCGTGGATAATCCTAACACACCTACCAATCAAAACCTACACATATTCAAGAAACACTTTCCTAATCATGCCCCTTCATCTGATCAAACCGGTGAGACCTCAACTCATGATAGCCATACCCGCGAGGTCCACGCTATTTTCAGTGATGAACCCGTTGCTTCCCAATTACCTCATATTCCTTCCATCGAGGAAATCCTAGCCCGAAGTCCTCCACCTGCACTTGAACCCACCTCACCTATTCCTCCACCCATAGAGGAACACCCTTCATCTCCTTCATCACTCGTGGAGGAGCCTTCTGATAATATCAAGACTATTTCACCTTTGGGTTCTCCACCTAGAGAACTGTCACCCACAGTACTTCTTCAGGCCATAAAGGATACTTGTTTATCTCCTCCACCTACAGAGGAACACCCATCATCTCCCCCGCTTACAAAGGAGCACCCATCATCTCCTCCACCTACAAAGGAGCACCCATTTTCTCCTCCACCTATCAAGGATCCAGTAGAGATACCTTTGCCTCTAGGTGACCATTCTCCATTAGCTACCCAAGATCTTGCAGACCTACTTTCAGCTCTCTTACCCACGAAAGCTGAAGCTAGCAAATTCCCCATCTCTAAGACACATTTTACGAGAATTTCCATTAGGTCCTCCTCAACCTCGCCTATAGACGTGTCATTCTCATGTTTATCTGATCACTTAGATTATGTGGACAGAGCCTTATTGTGGGGACACCTTCTACTTCCTGTCTTAACATAAATGCAGATGTCACTTGCTCATACTTCCACTATCTACCCATAAACATTTCGACCAATCAAACCAAGCACAACCACGTCTATCACAACTTCTTCCATGACACCCATCACAACTCAACATACACCCTCACCCATAACCCAACATACATATACATCCAAACCCACACCTACATCATCTTCCTTCGACTAAACCTATTACTACCTTAGGAAGTCACCCTCAACCATTAGCCTTACTCATCCACCTAGCAAACTCGATTTAGCTACATCCTCCAAAGCCAACACCAAACCTACTCCGGCACCCAAATAGAAGAACCAAACCTATTGAACTCACACCCCAGCTGCGTCAATCATACCTTCATCACCTACACCCTTTCCATCCATCTTAGGACCTCAACCTCCCAACATGGTCAAGAAACCTGCCACCCATCAGTAAACCTAAAAACACAACAGCCCATTCCTTCCTCACAAACCTCTAACATATCCAAGCACTCGACATGACTTACACCCACACCTGCAACATATTTACCACCCATTCCCCTCAGATACAATCATGGTCCTTCGTTCACTACCCAATGCACTTCAGACTCTGACCCTCACCAGGCCCTATAGGACCCACTTCAACTGACCTCGCACAGCACCAATCCTTATACCCAAACATACCATCTACACCCATCCACCTAAAATTCTACTATCTCACAGCTCCCCATATCACTATTTACCCAATGAAGGTGCAACACAAAGACAGAAATGCAATGCCCTCCAATAAGGTAGTCAACTACAACCATACACCCTCCTTCAAAATTATCCTACCATGACCTCTATCCAAATAAACTTGGAATCCCATCGTCAAGACTATCATGCCAGGTCCTACAATCTATTGAGGTTTTACCCAATGACCCTACTACAAATACCGTAGCCTCCAAAATCTACCTCATCTACGCCCAAACCCAGTAGCACTTCCCATTGCGATCCACTAGCAGGATCCTATGCCAAAATCTTAACCAACCTCATTGAGACTTCTATCATCACATTATCACCACTCAAGCCTTATGATCCTCTCAAACCCAAACCAAAGGGATCACACCGACACCAAAATTTTCACCTACCATCGTGTGCTAGGACCCGATGTGGAGAACTTACAAGGCTTTGAAAAATCTCCTTATCCATTTGTGTCATCCTGAATCATATACGTTGTATGACGATGTCATGATTAATGGGGGTGCTAGCATTAATATCATTTCATTCCCATAGTCATTCACTCTAATGTGCATATTCTGACAATTGCATGACATCCCACCCCCACAGTTCCTAGAACCATGTCTAGGATGTTCAAATTAACATAGTGTGCATCTATCACCTCTACACTAAGCACTGTCATTGTCCACATTCGCATGGTCCCCCGCACTGTTCTAGACTTATTTTACATTTTGGAGGGGGAATTTCAATATAACTTGTTGCTTGGTAGACCCTGGATTTGTGTCATGGGTTTTGTTCCTTCCACTTTGCATCACTGTGTAAAGTTTGAGCATGAAAGACACACCTATACTATTCCAACTGATCCTTCACCTTTTAAAACATGCAACATGCTTTACTGACCCAATGATGTGCTTATACCCATTAAGACATGTCGACCTCCACAACCACTACCGCTTCACCTACACCTCTGCTTATCTAGTACAGTCGCTACCTCAACCGCACATACCTCTTCCATTCCTACTGCCACCACAACCTCCACAGCAGACCCATCAGCCTCCCAATCTGTTAGCTCCACCTCCACGTCGACCTACGACACATCATCTATTCTAGCTATGCACATACCAACCACTGATCCCTTGGAAGGCATTTTTCAATGTCTCAGTCTAGGGGAATATTGCCTATATAGTGTCAATACATTCCTTACTCCACAAGAGTATGGAAATATTCACCAACATCCTCGCTATGATCACCACATAGGAGAATGCCTCCTTTATGGTCCTCCTCACCTTTGTACCAGTCTCATCTATGGGGGAATTTATAGTACCACTTACACACCGAAACCACCAACACAAACCTGCCCATTTTCTGCTAACTTTCAGTCACTCACTAATCACCGTTTCGCCCACACCTTCCTGCACCGATGTGCATTGAAGGGTTTTGGTTTTGGATTTTACGAGCAAGGCCACCATACTATTATTCCATGTACTACCCACAAAAATAACGACCGTAGTGGTATTGGCTTTGTTGAACCACCTACTAAGTAGGCCCGTATTGAACTCATCGATAACATCATCCCTTCTCCACCCTCTTCACCCGCTCCACCTTCATCACCACATTCACCGACGAAGTCGATGGATCCATAATCCATCCCTCCTAAAAAAAAAATTCATAAACACCATTTCCTTGGGGTCTCTAACTTATCAACGCGAGGGCAAGGATCCTTCCTCTCTTCCCTTCCTATATCCTGAAATGATCGATGACAATATACCTTCAATTAACATCGTTCAATGTTAGGATGATGAATATATACTCACCTACCTTGGTGTAGAAGACTCATATATTCATTGGTCATTACCCTCTGAGATGCAAACCATGTTGAATGAATCAACTACCAAAATCAACATTCATACTCAGGATGACCCACACATTTTAAAGATCAGCCAATATTTAGATGCAGTTGAATAGGAAGCCATCACTTCTTTTCTCAAAGATCATAATCATGCATTTTCTTGGTCTTACGCAAACATGCCCGGTATTGACCCCACCATAGTGGTCCACAATATCGTGACTGTTCCAGATGCCAAACTTGTCAAACAAAAACTGAGGAAAATGCACCCTCGCATTGCCCTTCTCGTCAAAGAACTTCAGTGCCTTATTTTTGTTTCCTTCATCTTACCCATTGATTATCCTCATTGGATTTCTAACATTTTCCCTATCACTAAGGTGACAGGGGGACTCTGCATTTGCATAGATTTCTGTGACCTCAACCTAGCTTGCCCAAAAGATGACTTCCCTCTACCTAGTATTGACCAACTAGTTTAACTTATCGCTGGTCACGAGATGCTATCACTCATGGATGGATTCTCATGTTATAACCAAATATTACTTGCCCCAGAGGATCAACACAAAACCACATTCATCACCCCTTAGGGGACTTTCTGCTATCGAGTCATGCCTTTTGGCCTTAAAAATGCTGGTGCCACATATCAGTGGGATATGACTTATATCTTCCATGACATCACACACCATATATTGGAATATTACGTCAATGACCTCCTTACCAAATCTAAACACCGCTCTGAGCACCTCACCATCCTAAAATCCATCTTTGACCGCCTTATTAAATATTGTGTTTACCTTTGGCCCAAGAAGTATGTCTTCACGGTTCTCTCAGGAAAGTTCCTAGGATTGATCATCTCCTTACATGGTATAGAAGTTGACCCTGCTAAAGTCAAGGCCATTTTGGAAATTCCTCCACCCACCAACCTTAGGAAACTCTGTAGCCTGCAAGGTAAGTTACAATCTATTCACTGTTTCATTTCACAATTGTCTAATCGGTGTCAACCATTTCATCACCTTTTCAAGAAGGATGTCTCATTTAAATGGGATGATGATTGCCACAAAGCTTTTGAGGTCTTTAAATGATACCTTCTTCAACCACCCATACTCATTCCACCTAAAGACGATCAACCCTTCTACCTATACATCTCAGCTACTGATCACTCTTTGGGGGCCATGCTCACTCATTATGATGAACAACACAGGGAATAGGTAGTTTATTACATAATTTGTACTCTTTTAGACTATGAAACCTGATATACCCATGCCAAAAAACTTTTCCTATCCTTAGTTTTCATTGCCACCAATCTCCGCCATAACCTACTAAACCACAAAACCTATGTTGTGACCAACACCGACCCCTTACACTTCATGTATGCCAAACCATACCAAAATCAATGCACCACATGTTGGCTTATGCTTTTGGTTGACATCAACCTCAAATTCATTCATCAAAATTCCATCAAGGGCCAAGCTATCGTCGACCAATTGGCCGATGCACATATTTCCAGGGATCAACCCTCTAATTTTGACTTTCCAGATGAGTCAATTGTTGCCCTTTCCCTGGACGAACCCACTTACCAAATGACACTCTTCTTCGATGGTTCCAAGTGTCAGCATGGGGGTGGGGCTGGTGTTATCCTCATTCTTTTGGATGGTGAACCCATTTCTTTGTCTTTCAAACTCAATTTTGATTGTACAAACAATATTTCTGAATACAAAGCGCTCGTATTAGGTCTCCAAGTTGCCTACGCCCTAGATGTCAAATCAATCAACATATTTGGTGATTCTCAATCGGTCATAAACCAAGTTAATGGTATAAACCAATGTCGTAATGAGATACATCAAAATTATAAACATCATGTACAAATACTTTTGACTACCTTTGACCGTTACGCCCTTCAAACCATCCCCCGTTCAACCAACGAATTTGCAGATACCATGGCCTTCTTGGCTTCTTAAATACTTGCTTCGCCTGTCAATTCTAAAATATTTGTCACCATACAACAACTCTAATCACCTTCCTATTTACCTTGTGATGTTTACTCCATTAGAACCGTCACCTAGGACCCGAGCGACCTTTGGTATAAACAATACTCTGACTATCTTTCTCTCTCCATCTTACCTCCTGATCTCACCTGTAATGGACAACGTGCCTTCCTTAAAAAGGTATCTGGTTACATCATCATGGGGGGCCTCCTCTATAAGCTTGGCTTTGATGGTATTCTCTTACGATGCCTCACGAGTTCTAAAATTCCTTATACCATTAAGGAAGTTCATGATGGCATATGTGGAGGTCATTTCAGTGGCCTTGTTGTTACTAAGCATATTCTTCACCTAGGCTATTACTAGCTGACCCTTAACCATGATTGTTGTGATTATGTTAAGCGTTGTATAAAATGTCAACAACATGCCAACCTTCATCATACACCCAGTCACGCTTTACAGGTTGCCTATGCCCTTTGGCCCTTTTCTCAATGGGGTTTGGATCTTGTCAGAGATATCGATCCCCATTCTTCCCAATGACATCAATGGATCATCACCACTACCGAATACTACACAAAATGGGTTGAAGACATACCACTCATCTCCATGAAAGCTAAGAAAATATGTGATTTCATCAATCATCACAGCATTTGTCACTTTGGTGTTCCTCATCGCCTCATCACTGGTAATGGAAAATAATTCAAAAATAAAACCTTGTGAGAACTTTGTGACGCCTTTGGCATTCAATTGAGTTTCTCTTCTCCTTATTACCCATAGACTAATAGGCAAGTTGAATGCACTAACAAAATCTTTTAAAAAATCTCATGAAAGTGGTTAACGATACTGGGACACACTGGCATACACACATTCCTTTCACCCTATGGGCATACTGCACTAGTATCCATACTTCCACACCCTTTTCTCTGGTCTATGGTACAGAGGCTGTTGTACCTCTCAAATTCTAGATTCCCTCACTCTGCATTTCTCTTCATGACATGCTCAATGATGACGACTTTTGTCAAGACCGTTTAGCACAAATTGAGTTATTAGATGAACGTTGTCTTAACACCCTTTACCACCTTCAAGTTTACCAATAAAGTATCAAACATGCCTAAGATAAACACGTCCATAAATGAACTTTCCGATTCAGTGACCTTTTCTTGAAAGAAAATCAACATGTAACTAAAGTAGAAAAAAGTAAACGGGGAAAATTTTCTCCTAATTGGCTTGGACCATACATCGTGACCCATAATTATGGATCAGGTGCTTATCATTTATCTTCACTCGATGGTAAACCCAAACCTAAGCCCCTTAATGCCTTACATCTTAGACCATTCTACTGCTAATTTTTAGTCCTACCTCACTTTTTGGCCTATTTCTATGCTTGTCCCTTGAACGCTATCCACATCCTATGTCATCACCAATGATTACACAAGAATCATGTGCGTACCTATCACTTGTTATCTTCTCTTGAATATGTGTACCACGGTGTTGCACATAGCATGATTCTCATGGATGCTTTTTGTCTACCTTTAGATGAGATCCCATGGTCGTTTCACCCTGCTTTCTGAACAAGAATCATATTCTTCACCTTGGTCTTGTTCATGACTTCAAATCCCTCACACAAGATCCAACTCCTTAATTCAAACTTCCAATAAAAAGATTACTCCCTCAAAAGGACATCTTCCTCTCTACACTCACTTCTATAAATAGACTACTCCGTCGAAGGACAACTATGTGAAGCTCTTACAAAAAAAATAGAAGCAAGAGAATCTGAAGCTTCCCACATCAATCAGCTTCACGAATACCTCAAGGAGTTAATTTCCTCATCCCATATAGACTTCCCACATCGATCAGTCTATCTCAAATACAAATCAACACAGAAAGCCTTTTAGTCATACACTTTCCCATTGTGACCTTGGATCTCTTGTCCAAAGAGCATGCTACCTCATACCATATAAAAATTAACCACCTTCCACCCCTCTTACCATTCAAACTCCCATTTCCTACCACCTCAAGGGACCTTTTGGAAACCATGACATTTGGTGATTATGTGACTACATTTCACCCTTACAACAATCAATCATGCAATTTCTTTAGGGTCTCACATTCATCACCTCCTCTAAGGTATGACCTACTTGGTATGATCCTAACCAATCAGGTGGATTTCTTTCCCCCTCTTATCTTTTAACCTTCTTTATTATGTATTGATTACCTTATAAAGGACTTGGTCCTTGACACTTACTTTTGAGTAATCTTCTTCTTCTACCACAATTGAAATAACCTATACCAATTTTCCCACAACTCACCCACACCTAATAGACCTAAACACAAATGGTTCCTATGACCTACCATTTCATTCTCATACCTCCTCATACTCTTCTCTAGCTTATGGGAGAACTACATCGGACTAAGGTTCTTTTCCACTGGGACTATGTAGGTAGCACTCTGAGGGCATGGGGCCCTTGGAGCTTAGCTCAGCCACTCTCTACCCTAATCAATTCATCTTTTGTTTTCCCAAATCACATTCTACACTACTTCGTTTCCTTTTACTATATCAGAAATTAGAAGTTAAACCACACAAACAATAAATTGCTTCACATTTTTATCATCATCAAAACATACATTTATCATAACTACCATTTCTCTACCATCATCATGAATATATTATAAAACATCTTAAACATGACCCATATCATCATTCATTGCACAAATTAATGAATCACAACTTCAACCAATTTAAATCCATGTCTAAAACCTAACTCGATCCATGCCTATGACCTGACTCAATCCATGCCTAAACCAGCCTGACTCCATCATGCCTATTACCTGACTCGATCCATACCTATGACCTAACTCAATCCATGCCTAAACCAACCTGACTCCATCATGCCTATTACCTGACTTGATCCATGCCTAAACCAACTTGACTCCATCATGCCTCACTTACCCAGTTTCCGTCCATATCACGACAATATTAAAATTCTCATAAAACACCAACAAATCATTAGAATCTCATCCATCTCATCATATAAACAAATATGTGTATTATATATAATAAAACAATACAAAATATCTTCAGCACGTAGGCCGGTATCATCATCAAAATCTCTCATAAAAAAAACAAACTCTCATGTACATCCTCACTATCTTCGACACGTAGACCGGTATATATCAAAAATACAAATATCTACAAAATGGAAGATTTAATGGCTATCAGGAATCTCCTTGATGATATCCATCATCTTTGTCTCACCTATCTCCTCATTGGCCCCTGTACGGTGTCTCGCTAACAACAATGTCTGTGGCCTAGCCCCTATGCTCTCCTCACTCTAAGTGTGGGTGCTCCTCCTCTCACTCGAGGTCTGTTGGGCTCTATACTCTGCATATGACTGAACAAAAATCCCTACCTCCAACACGTGATAATGATAATACTGCTGTAGACACCAAATTTGTGTCTTATGAACCCCCGTGCCCCGCATCTTATTTCGCAACCTAGCCTCATCACCTAAACCTTACACAATTATTTATTAATTACCTTATAATTAATAAATCCACATCTCCAAACCTGCCACCCTTCATTTTGCCACCTCATCATGACCTAGTCCTAACCCTAAACTAACCTAATTAAGACCTATAACTTGGTCTACATCTACACCCATGACTAATGACTCCTCACCCGCACCCAAAACCAACCTCATAATGACTTGACCAAGTCCACAACTAATCCCTCAGGAGAAAAGGAGGGAAAGTTGGCTATTTTACTAAAAATAGTCCACTTTGACTTAACCGACATCGGTTCCTACTCGACCGCCGTCGGTTACGTAACCGCCATCGGTTCCCTATAAATGACCTCCCCCAACCCAAAACAAGGAGGTTGGATTTTCATTGGATCCGAATCAGAAGTCATTGAAAAGAATCAGGATTTCACTTGGCCGAGCAGAGATAAGTGAAGGAAAGAGAGGAGTTTGCAGAGAAGGACATCAAGCCCAAGACTGCAACTGAGTAACCAGAGCCCAGTGACACTCATCCAAGTATTGGGAGGGAAGATAGCTCATCTTGGATTGTCAGATCATCCTGCCTGAACCCTACCTTCATCATCACAGTCCTTGAACCTGCATCTTCATCAGGAACTAGTAAGTATTGTCTTGTACGTTCTTTTAATAATATTTCTTGGACTTCTGAATCACAGTAATTACAAGTCTACTCCCAGATCCACTACTCGGTAACACTCTCCATATAACTTTCATTCCTCTACCCCTACATTGCCCCAAGAATAGCCCCCATACTCTCTGAGTCTTCTCCATCACCTCATTACCTATCCCTAATCATTTACCAGCCTTATAAACACCATAGCTATCTTACAGCCATCTTATAACCAACCTTCACCAAAGCCCCTAAATCACTACCCCTACCGATATTGGTTATCAGCAACCGGTACCGGTGATAGTGACTGGCATCGGTCACTGTGATTCAAAACAAAGACCAGCCTTTTCTCTATTATTCTAACAAGGTAAATAAATTGTAATTAGACAATAGCTTATTTGTTAGAATTTGTGTTAATTCATATTAGCAGGGGAACTGACCACCTTCGAAAGGAAGTCTCATATTTCCTGGGCCCAAGGCAGTTCCCTCACTTATTATCTAATTAGAATCTGGTGGTCTTGTATTCTTATTTGCAGGTAGTCCTTCCCAGACAAAAAGGAGTTCTTCGCAATCGATCTGATCTCTCTCTACGGTACGTGCATACCCTCTCAACATTCAACAGGTATTTCTCCTAGCCCTAACCCTTATCTATTTCTCAAAGGAATGAAAGGATAGAAGCAACTCTATTCCAGGAACGGAAGCATTTATGTGCGAAACATTTTGGCACGCCCGGTGGGACCCATTTTGGGTTTCTTTCTTTCTTGCTTGCTTTCATATAGGGAGCACACTTGCTATTTTTCTTCTTCTAAAATATTCACAAGATATTCTGTTATTTGGTAAAAGAATTTGTCTTACTTTCACATCTTTGCATTAGTTAAAGTCATCTTTGCTTCATCGAATATCATTTTCGATTTGGGTTTAAAACACGTGCATCACATTCTTGCTTGTTGTTTTCAATTCTAGTGAACGTAGATTAAGTAACAGGTCATACATGTGGGGGTCATATCCACGGTATTGACCAGAAATTAATCTTATTTTCACTACACAACACATACCGAATCACATCATAATTAACACAATAGCTTAAACATCCCCCCTTTTCCACGGTACTCCTCCGCCCGACTGAGGTAACCTTATAAGCCAAATCAAACTTGACATTTCCCCTAAGTCTTTTGTTTAGGATTGACATCATCTTACATCTAAGGCATAAGCCCCAATTGATTAAAACTAATCCTAGGGTTAGTCTGTTAATTTGTTTGTGCATCTTGCTTGTTTGTGGTTCTGTTTTTCTGTCATACACTGTTTTCTGTGATCACTTCAGAACAGTTTGGTAGGCATACTAAGCACTGTTAACCCCAAATCAGCAACTTCCTACATATTCTTACACCATTCCTATTCTACTGACATCGATTAACCTACCGACATTGGCTATAGTATAACCGACATCGGTTACCTGACCGATATTAGTTTCTGTCTTTCACAGTTCCCAAAACTAGCAACCCACCAATTCCAACACTTTGTTACTGCTTCTGTTCCTGATAGATTACATCCCTGCTATGTACTCTTGTCCATGGTTGTTATCACTCAGAAACAAGCTGCAGCCATGGTTTCACATGCCTGCTCTGTGCCTTTGCCTGAATCACCCCCTTCACATCTTGTGGGGAATCCTACGGACACCGGCGAGGTTCCCAAAATCCCTGTAGGAGATAAGGAATTTGTGAAATTTTTGGACGCTAATCCTAGCGCTGTACAATACTATTTGTCTCATGCCCCTAACCATACACCCGATGGTCAACTCCTTGTTGGCATGCCTATTAGTATAGTTGCTCAGTTAGCTCCTTCTCCACCTGATAACTCCACTTTGCCTTCTGCATCCTTAGCCCCGTCTCCCAACTCAGTGGTTTCGGGGGTTCATATGGCACAGATTAGCTTTCCTTTGGTTAATCTAGGGCCCAACATATCATTACTGCTAACTGCTCTTACCTCGTCTTTCTCGTAGACTGCTCCTTTCATAACTTGCTCTCTGCCACCTATCCACACAAGCTTCCCTTCTCAAGCTCCGCCTACCTTTTCATTTCCACACACGTATCCGGTGACTTCAACATCTTATATAGGACATCTCTATTCGGTCACCTCAACATATTCATCCTCAATACCTTATCAACATTCAACCCCACCATTGTCTAATGGTGGCCTTTGGCCCAATCCTCCTCCGTTTACATCAACCGCACCATCATCTCATCCAACTACTGATTTAATCAAACAAATGATGGACAAGATGAAAAATCTGGAGGCTTCTGTTTCAGGAAGCCGTAGCACCCTGACATATGAGAAAGTTTGTCGGGATCCTATCCACCCTTCTATCCCCCTTCATTCATATCCTCCTCAATGGGAATTACCAAAATTTACTCTGTTTAATAATAAGGAGGATCCTCAACAACACTTGTGATCATTTAGACATGCCTGCTATCTGATTGCTCATGACGATGCCTTACTACTCCGCACCTTTCCCATGTCCTTATTAGGACCCGCCTTGGAGTGGTACAGTGCTTTAACCCAGCACTCAATCTTCTCTTTTAACCAATTAGCCCAATCTTTCTTGGATCATTTTTTTATTAACATTGCCAAGAAAGTATCTATCACCGACCTCTATGCCATCTGACAATTTGAAGACGAATCTATCGCAGATTTTGTTGGACGATGGCGGGGCCTTATCAACCAACTTACGTATGCCTTACCTCAGGCCAAACTTATCAAACTCTTTATGCGGGCCTACGCTAAGCACATTTCTCTTACCCTCCAAATTCAAACTTTCCGCACATTTGATGAGGCCTTTACTATGGCTCAAAAACTAGAGATTCGAGCCTTAGAGGAAGAGAAATTGCGGTTGCGCAACAAAAACCCCAATTTCCTAACCCAAGACTCCACCAACAAACCTAACACCACCAATCCTCACACATCGACAACTTTGAAATCAAAAGGATCTGTACATGTGGTGATGGTCAAATCCCAACCACCATCTAATACCTCGCCAAAAACCACCTATAAGTATAAAGCTGAGCCCATCAATTACACTCCCTTGGGAGAAACTTATGGTGTGATATTGGAAAAATTTCTTAAAGCGGGAGTTATTACCTTACCTCCTGTTAAACCTCACTCCGGGTTTGATTCCACCCGCGCTATACCTTCTTGGCACAAAGAAAATGACTTCTGTAACTTCCACCATGTGAAGGGACACAGTCATGAAAACTGCAAGATGTTGAAAAACGTAGTGTAGGAAATGGTTGATGCAGGGGATATAGCCCTCGATAATCTTAACGCCCCTGCTAACTGAAATTTGAAAATTTTCAACAAACCATTCCCAAATCACTCTTCTAACAGTAACATAAACCAATATATCTTAGCCAAGGAGAGTGTTCATGAAATCCATGCAATCTTCGACTCCCAACCAAAAGCCTCTATCGAGGAAATTCTGAATCAAGACCCTTTACTAATGCAAGGACCCGAACCCCTTCACCACCATCAAGACAAGACGAAATCCTTTCCGTTCCTTTCCCCATAAAGGAATTAACTACCCAGAGTTCTCTTCTCACAGACGAGCCTTCTTACACCACATCCTTGCAATATTGTGAGCGGATGTTATCTAACTTATCTATTTCCCAAACAGCTCCTTCTACCACTCTTGCTGCACAAGAGGAAGACTCGCCACTTCTTTTGTCATCCTTAGACAAGAAACCCCTTGAACTGGCATCATCAAATTCTTTAATCATGATGGATCCTCTCAAACATGCCCTTCTACTTATTAGTTCTTCATCGCCTAAATCTTTTCAGCGACCGGTTGACCTCTTAACGCCCATTGCTATAGTACCTCATTTATCCCCTGTATCACACCCACAGTGGACCGAAATCACAACCCACCTTGATTCCATACAAAATATCCTATTCACATGTGAGGATTTTCATCCCTCAGAAGATAGACGAGTCCTATGGGAATGTTTGTGTACACCATATTCTACTCAAATACAGATGACCGATCCAGACGCCTCTACCATATACCCGAAGTGTTTACAAAAGCTTAAAATTCCTATGTCCTCATCTTCACCCCCTCATCTCTACCAAATACCTCATCCACCTCTATTGACCTAACCAAACCTTCCCCTATGTTTGGGACCTCACCAATTCCCAGTCTAACACACCCACCTAAATGGTTAGATTTATCCAAAAGTAAAGTCATCCATCCACTTAGGAGACAGACCCAATCTCCTCAAGCCCAACCTATGCCTCTATCACAACTAAAACCATCACCGTCACACCTACCTTCCATATTGGGACCTCATCCCTCCACCTTGCATCAATATATCATACCTCCTGCGTTTTCTTTAAAATGACCTACACCTTCTACACCCATACAGAGATCCATGGGTGTATCAACACCGTCACCCCATGTATCCTATCCACCTATCAACCCTAAACAAGCTCCATCATCAAAGGATTTTTTTGCTATCACTTCTCTTTCTCCGTGGTTATTTCCTGATACCACATCATCGGTGGCCTCATCATCTAACCAATTGAACATAACTTCTACGTCGAAGAAGCCACGTTTAGTTAAATCCAATTATCAAAACCCCTTGGCTAAACCACCACCCGTACAAATCAACCATACCCAGTCATTACTGAAACCTACCCAGTCAATAGCCTCATCTTCCTCTGAATTTGACCCACTCAAAGGGTCTTACGCCAAAATCCTTGCTATGTTGGTGGAGAATGCGACCATTTCCCTAACCCCACTTAGACCCTATGATCCATCTAAACCTCGACCTATAGGTTATGATGAGTCTAAAATCTGTGCTTACCACTGCACACCAAGACATGATGTAGAGGGATGCAAAGCTTTGAAATCCATTCTTTGCCAGTCACCTCTCTCAGATAGAAAGGTTAAGAAAGAAAATTTACGACGGGAGATACCTTTAGCTTCAATCCCCTCTCCTATACCACCTATCCCTACCTCACCAAGATCTATCATTATTACAACCCCACCGCTCGAAGACCATGACTTATCCCTACCGTCTTCCTCCTCTCGTTTTCACGAGATTAACATGATTAGTGTTGCTACTCAAGGGCAGAAAAACAATGGGAAAGCTAAAGAAAGCACACATGCGGCCTCTCTTTCTCCATCCACCATCCCGATCGCACCACCACCTAAAGTGGTTATTCGTGGACCTACCTACCCCATCTCTAATGGAGTTTCCCACTGAACCATGATCAAACAGCTTCACCAATCACCTGTAAAAATGACACTGTACGATCTCATTTAGACCTCTGAATCTCATCGACAAGCTCTCATTGAAATCCTTCAAGGGATAGAGGTCTTACCTAATGAAACCTTTCCCGTTGCCTCCATTTTAACACCCAATCACGCTGTTTTTCTCACTAAACAACCTATCTCCCCAACCACTTCTGTCTCTGTACAGCAAGCCGCTGCTATCAGTTTCTCCGAAGATGAAATTGTCAACTTTGGTATAGAAGATCCTGACCCCGCTCTTTTCATCTCAGCTTATGTCTGGGACATTAGGGTGTGTCGTGTTATGATTGACGGGGGTGCTAGCCTAAACATCATCTCTTTAAAAGCCTTCCAACAAATGAATATCCCTTCTAGCTGCATGTGTGCCAACCCCATCATGTTGCGGTCATTCAATGATGCTATTACTTCTACCTTAGGCACCATGATCCTTAACATTCGTGTAGGGCCACGTACTTTACCCGAACTCTTCTATTTCCTTTAGGGTGAATTCCAATACAATATGTTGTTAGGCCACCCTTGGATCCAGGCTATGGGATGTGTTCCCTCCACCTTACATAGATGCATAAAATTTGAGTACGAGGGGAAGTCCTACACCGTAAAAGCTGATCCTCCCCCCTTCAAAACCTGTAATATGTTATATCGCTCTAATGATGTGCTTGTACTAATCAAGACACCCATTCATCCAACCCAACCAACCACTTCAACCACACCTCAACCATCCACCTCAACTACACCTACACCTTCAACCAATGAAACCACCATTGCAAATACCACTTCCTTTCCCGCAGACAACATCCCAACCTCAGACCCCTTAGTAGATGTTTTTCAATGCCTTACGCTGGGGGAGTATCACCTATATAATGTTAGCTCTTTCCATACTCCACAGGAGTACGGCTAGTTACATGCGCATCCTACCTACGACCGTCGTGTGGGGGAGGTAATCTCCTATGGGCCACCTAATTACTGCACCAACCTAACGTATGGGGGTGTCGACGCATCCTTTGTTACCCCTGAACCTCCCCTTAGTGTGGTTCCCTTCCAATCCAATTTTCAATACCTGACAAATCGTCATTTCGCTCTCACCTTCCTGACTCGTTGTGCTTGGAAATGTTTTGGTTTTGGTCTTTATGAACAAGGCCGACATACAATCATTCTTGTGACTACACGCAAACACAAAGATCATAGTGGTCTTGGATTTCCTAAAACACTTACACTGGAGAAACCTCGTGTCAGTTGTATCCTGGAAGATGACGAAGTCACCCCTTCCGAACCATCATCACCCATTTTGCCATCATCACCCACAGAGTTGATAGACCCTGAATCTATCCCTCCTAACTTTTTTTTTTCATAAATGTTATCTTCCTAGGTCCTCTCACTTATCGACGTGATAATGAGGACCCATCTTCTCTTCCCCTTCTGTATCCAGACATGATCGAAGAGGATTCAACTTCCATCAATTTTGTTGAGTGCCATGATGACGACTCCATCCTCACTTACCTTGGTGTGGACGACTCTTATATTCAACGCACCTTACCATCTGAAACTCAAACCATGTTGAATGATTCGACTATAAAAATCAACATCCACACAGAGGAAGATCCTCACATTGTGAAGATTAGACAATCTCTTAACGCATCAGAACAAGCCGCCTTTACTACCTTTCTCCGTGCCCGCAACCAAGCTTTCGCTTGGTCCTACGCTGACATGCTAGGAATTGATCCTGACATTGTTGTCCATAACATTACCCTGAAACCCAATTCCAAACTAGTTAAACAAAAACTAAGAAAAATACATCCATGCATTGCCCTCTTGGTCAAAGAAGAGCTTCAACGAATCCTTTCTATTTCCTTCATCTTTCCTATTGACTATCCTCAATGGATTTCTAACATTTTACCTGTCTCTAAAGCAACGGGGGGACTTTGGATATGTACGGATTTCCAGGACCTTAACCTCGCTTGCCCGAAGGATGACTTCCCCCTCCTGAGTATTGATCCACTTGTTGATCTCACTACGGGCCATGAGATGCTTTCTCTCATGGATGGCTTCTCGGGATGCAATCAAATTTTGGTAGCCCCGGCCGATCAACATAAAACTGCCTTCATAACTCTGTGGGGAACCTTCTGTTATCGTGTCATGCCATTTGGCCTTAAGAATGCTGGTGTGACCTATCAGCAGGCTATGACTTACATTTTTCATGACATTATGCACACTATCCTTAAGGATTATGTTGATGATCTTCTTGGAAAATCTAAACATGCAGTGAACATCTCGATGTTTTAACCATTATTTTCGATTGCCTGTTACAATATTGTGTTCATCTTCAACCAAAGAAATGTGTCTTTGGTTTCCTTTCGGGAAAACTTCTTGGTTTTATCATCTCTTTGCATGGCATCGAGGTCGATCCATCTAAAGTCAAAGGTATCCTAGAAATGCCCCCACCTACTAACCTCAAACAATTACGTAGTTTACAAGGTAAACTCCAATCTATCTGGCGTTTCATCTCCCAACTCTCGGATCGATGTCAACCTTTCCATCACCTCCTTAAAAAGGACATTGCCCTTCAATGGAGCGAAGAGTGCCACCAAGCCTTTGAGGCTCTCAAAGCCTATCTCTTGTAGCCACCTATGCTTATCCCACCTCAGGATGATCGCCCTTTCTACCTTTACCTTTCTACCACTGACCATGCTGTAGGAGCCATGCTCACACATCGTGACTCCGAGCATCATGAACAAGTTGTTTATTACATAAGTCGTACTCTCGTGGATTATGAGACTAGGTATAAACCTGTAGAAAAGTTGTGCCTAGCCCTTTCTTTCATGGCCACCAAACTCCGACACTACCTCTTGAATCACAAAACTTTTTTCATCACCAACGCAGACCCCATTCATTATATGTACGCCAAACCACATATAAACCAACGCATCACCCAATGGCGTATGCTCCTCACTGACCTCGACCTTGAATTTATACACCAGAATTCAATCAAAGGACAAACTATTGTAGACCAACTCGCAGAAGCCCCTTTACCTGGGGAACAATTTACCAATTTTAATTTCCCCGACGAACTCATCACCACTCTTTCACTCAGTGAGGAGTCGTATCCAATGACCCTCTTCTTCAATGGATCCAAATGCCAGCGCGGCGGAGGAGCCGACGTTGTTCTCATTCCTCTTGACGTTGAGCCTATGCCTCTTTCATTCCGGCTCGATTTCCCCTGCACTAATAATACAGCGGAATACGAGGCCCTTGTTTTGGGTCTCCAAGTTGCGTTACACTTAGGTGTCAAATCTATCAATGTTTTCGGCTACTCTCAATTGGTAGTCAATCAAGTTATGGGCATCTACCAATGTAAAAATGAGGAACTTCAAAAGTACAAACATTACGTGGATTCACTTTTGACCTTATTTACTCATTATTCTATCCAAACCATTCCCCGCTCCACTAAAAAATTTGCGGATACTATGGCTTGCTTAGCCTCGTAAATTCCTGCATCACCAATTGACTCTGACATTTTCGTCTTGGTCCAACAACTCTTTTCCCCATATTACACAGCCCCGGTTGTTTGTATGATAAATAATGTGTCTACTAATTTGCAGGATACCTGGTATCACCAATTTCACGACTATCTTACAACCTCTGTTCTCCCACCTGACCTTACTAGTAACGGAAAACATGCTTTTCTTAAAATTGTTTCTCGTTATGTCATCATGGGGGGACTCCTTTATAAACATGGCTTTGATGGCATCCTCCTTCGATGTCTAACCGGCGTGGAGGTCACCTATATCATCCAACAAGTCCACGACAGTGTTTTTGGTGAACATTTTAGTGGCCTTGCCGTGGCCAAACGAATCCTTCGCCTAGGTTATTATTGGCCTACTCTTAATAATGACTACTAAGAATATGTTAAGTGTTGTTTTATGTGTCAACAACATGTCAACCCTCAACATACTCCTAGCCATCCGCTATAGGTCGCACAAGATATTTGGCCTTTCTCACAATGGGGTTTAGACCTTATTGGTGAGATTCACCCACCCTCTTCGCAACGTCACCGTTGGATAATCACAGCAACCAAATATTACACTAAATGGGTGGAAGCCATTCCACTCATTTCAACCAAAAAAGAAAAAAATCGTAGAATTCATTAACCATCACATTATCTGTCGTTTTGGTGTTCCTCATCACCTGATAACAGATAATGGTAAATATTTCAAAAATAAGTTGTTACAAGACCTTTGTGACAACTTTGGTATCAAACTTAGCTTCTCATCACCTTACTATCCACAAGCCAATGGTCAAGCCAAATCTTCTAATAAAACCCTAACCAAAATCCTCATGAAAGTTGTTAACAATTCTGGAAGCAATTGGCCTGATCACATCCCCTTTTCCCTTTGGGCTTATCAGACTAGCATTCGTACCTCCACTAATGCCACACCATTTTTGTTGGTATATGGTACCGAGGCTGTCTTGCCTCTCGAAATACAAATACCCTCCCTAAGAATATCTCTTCAGGATATTCTCACCAATGATGATTTCCACCAAGAGTGGTTAGCCCAATTAGAGCTTCTTGACGAGCGTCATCTTACAACTCTTGACCACCTTCAAATCTATCAAAAATGCATCAAGCATGCTTATGATAAATGACTTCATGAGCATACCTTTAAGGTTGGTGGTCTTGTCCTCAAAGAGAATCAGCATGTAACCAAACTAGAAAAGAGAAAACGTGGAAAATTTACTCCTAATTAGATTGGGCCCTACATTATCACTGATACTTATGGATTAGGAAGTTATCGTTTAGCTTTGCTTAATGGTAAACCCGAGCCTGAGCCCCTTAATGCCTTGCATATCCGACCATTCTACTATTGAATTTAGTGTTATATCACTTCTTATCTACCTTGCGCTCGTCCCTTGAGCTCATTTACCACCTCATACACTTTGTTTCATGCATCTCAAAATAGAATCAAGCTCACGTGGTCTGGTCATCACCTCCTCTTAAAGATGCCTTCCCCTTTTTAGTCTGGTCCATGACTTAAAAGTATCAAAATAACATGTTCTCAATTATACACTTATGGGATATTCTTGAGTCAAACTTCCTACAAAACTAGATGCTTCATGCCAAATGGACATCTAGACCTCTAAGTTATACATAGACTACTCCCTCGAAGGACAGCTATGTGAAAAGCCACATCTCCTATTATAAATAGACTACTCCCCCGAAGGACAGCTATACACAAAAGCCGCATCTGCTACTATAAATAGACTGCTCCCTTGAAGGACAGCTATACAAAGTTAACCTTTATCAGAATCTTCTCGCATTGATCAGCTTCGTGAAGACCTCAAGAACAACAAAACACATATCCCATGTAGACTTCTCGCGTCGATCAGTCTATATCCAGAAAAAAAAAAAAAAAAAAAAGCAGTATTCAAAAGCACTTTTGAGTCATGGACTTGTCTATTTAGGTTTGGTTCTCTTTTGTCAGCATCATCACCTTATAACAAATTTTCTGTGCCCCAGCTTTATCAACCACCTCACCTCACCATTTGTCAAAACAACAAAACTCAAGGGACGTGACGTATATCCGATATATTGTGATTATACAACTCTTTTCACCTATTGACTTCTCACCTATGCAAGGTACCTAGGGATTCAAACTCATCCTATGTTAATATGTGGTTTGTTTAGCTCTTCTCAACTACGAGACACTTTTGCCTCTTTTTCTCGACTCTAGGATTGTGTGTTGACCTTAATCAGGACACGATTCCCTACTACTTGGGTAAGCTAACTTTCGCTTCACCTATACCTTACCAACACCAACAACATTACCCTACCAGCATCAAATTTTTACCAACCAAAAAATTGCCTAAACACAACCAAATTGCCTGAATTCACCTCTCCCTAGTTCTAAGGGAGAACTACATCGGTCTGAGGCCCCTCCTTGCTTTGTGCAATGGGCTATGTAGGCAGCACTTAGGAGACATGGGGTCTCCCAAGGTTAGCTCGACCATCCCCTACCATAACCTATCATGTGTGGTAAATATAAATCTTTTTGTATTTCTATTTGATCACATTCATCTTTATCCTTTTTTCAAGACACAACCATTCTTATTAGTATCATAACTCAAATCAACATACATATTTAGTTTTATTTAGATGTTAAACAAATACATCTTCTCTATCATCAATGCACAGGTCAACATCCTTATTTATTCTTATATTCCTATGAAATTCACTTAGACCCTTGCGCCTCCTCCCGAATCAGGTGGTGATCGTGATCGTCGATGCCACTCACTTGGCCTCTCCACCCTCAAAGGTCCCACTGCTATTGGTTCCTCGCACTGATCCACCAACATCTCCTGTAACATACAAATATGTCCTCTTGCGTGGAGGAATCTTGCCTCTAGTCTCTCCACTCATGACTCTGCAACCGCTAACAATCTCGTTGTCTCATTCACCCACGTTTGGAGCTGATGAACTAAACCCCACAGACGATCTCTCTCTGCTGTAATCACAGCTATGTCAGAACGATCACGTACACCTCGCAGCTCTTCTACCCACCATAATCTATAGGCCTCTGTCACTCCTGCATCCATTACCCTGCGATCAGCTGCTATCTCCTCTGGCCCTTCTGGAGGTGTTGGCCGGGGAGGTGAGAATGTTGCCTCAGCATCGATCCTCATGTATGGTCTATAAGCCATAGGTATATCCTGAACAAATCCAAATTATCGCCGCATGTGATCTAGAGGAATCCTCTCGTATTCACCTGGCCTGTGCCCTGTGATCCACCTCAATCGCTCTACACCCCTCAACTCCTCAGCTATGTTCTCTGTCACCATATAGTTCCCGTAAGGCCTCCAAAAAATATCCGCAATCGTCACCATCTCCCATACCTTCTTATAATACTCGATGTCATCTATCATGGCCTGGGATCTCGCCTCTTATTGTGTCTGGACCCATCGTCTGAATCCCAACCTCTGCACTCCTATCTCTCCCGACTGGATGGGTCAGCCTATCAGTCACACACAAACAATGTGCTCATAGGCCCAACAATGTAATAAGTATGAATAATCTAGTGTCGTCCTGTGTTTTCACCTGCAGGCCCATAAACCCCTGTATAACTCCACCAGATATGCGGATGCCCATGCGAGAGTCACTCTCCTTTCTATCATTTCCCAAATAACACTCATCAACGCTTTTGGAAATCTTTCCCCCTCCACCCTCAGTAATGCATAATACCCCACCGCTATCATTAATACCACTGCCAACCTTGTTTCCTCAGGGTGTGTTGCATACATTGTACCATAAGTGAATGTTAAACCTCACTGTGTCAAATCTCGTGTAGCTGAACCAAATACCGTTGTTATCGCTCCCTGCCCCGCGCTGGGCAACGCCTGATACACTGGTCTTCCTGTAATTGGAAGCCTCAAAATTCTAAACACATCTTCCAACATCATTGTCATCTCTCCTGTTGGCAGATAAAAGGTATTCTTTTCCGGATTCCACCTCTTAATCAATGCCTACAACATAACATGATTACATGTCATTCGTGAATAATAGCAGATCCCACTTAACCCCACACGGTTTATCAATGCCCATTCAGCTGGTGTTACATCCGCTCGGATTCGTGACAACAAAGCTGGCACAGTATCATTCATCCTTAACCCTGCCTCCACCTGCATACATCAAAACGACACACAACCATTCAATAAAGAAAATCCCCAAGGGTTTTTCCTCACATTTTGGAAATTCCTACAATAACCGGTATCAGTTATAGATAACTGATACCGGTTTACTTTAAACGATACCGGTCACAGTCAAACATATACAGCCTACTTAAAAACATACACCTACGATAATTATTTTGCTCATTTACTCCTCTCTATACCTATAAACATATGTGAACACCCTGCTTCCCTACCCCATAACACTCACTCTATCCAAAACCCTTGCCTATCACCTTTTCTTTCTCATCCCTACCCTCTTACCTTCTCTCATCCTATTCATCAAAACATGCAAGAATTAAAATACAACCAAACCATTTACCTCTCGGGATGCAGCAGCTTGGGGTGGAACTTGTCTTCCCTCTCGTCCCTACCTGCTGGATGCTTCTCCTCGTTCAGCCATGTTCACCACCCTCTTCAAATATAATTTGCTTTTCTAACTTACTAATCTCATCCCACACTCACTTCACCTGTTTCTTTCCTCCTTATCACTCAATTATTTCATGCAATTACCTATACCAGTCATCAAACAGTGTCGCATTCGTGTATTTAACTTGTTACATGACTCTAAAAATAAGACCTTAAGTTGCCGCCCAAGCTTTTCTATTTTTAGAAAAGCTCGTTTTTGCCTAACCGGTATCAGTTACCTAACCGATATTGGTCCACAATCTACCGACATCGGTTAGCTAACCAATATCGGTCACATGCCTCCTTTTTCTTAAATCTGGGCCTTTCCTTTATTTTTTTGCAAATTTTTGTAGTGCCCGCCTCTTTTTCCTGCATAACAACACCATTATCAATATTTGTCATCAAAATCACATCAATATCTCATCACAATTTCATCAACATCATCTACCTACAATACAACAACCATCAAACAAAATACATACGACATTTTAATATATACACCATTTGGATCTAACTCATCATCTACATACATTCCATTTCAAAAACAATCGACAAAATAGATAAAACATTTTATACATAGCATGTGGATCAAAATCATCATCTCTATATATATCAATATTTTAAATATACAACTTGCCCTGCATGGGGGCCTCTGTGATCTCAAAATAATACAAAGCCAGCACGCAGGCCACAATCACTGTCAAAATCTCGACTCGGCTCGTAGGCCGGTCTCTCATGTCAAAAATATACTCGGCTCGCAAGCCGGTATCAACTATACAACCTATACTCGGCTCGCAGGCCAGTATATACAACAAGAATGAATAAATGAATCATATGTGGGTACGCAGGCCTCTATATAAATAATCGGTTCGCAGACCGATACCTATATCCAAATATACAAACAAAACACCTATCTCCATTCCAGGGATATCTCAGCTCTCCCCACCACCCTCTGCCCCTCTCCCTACTGGTCCCTGTGCTGGCTCCCGCCTCCTCCCTGTCACCGACCCACCGGCTGTAGCTGCGCCCCCTGGGATCTTTAGCACCTGAGAGGTCTCAGCTCTGGTGCACCGCATATGGCTGATAGTCAGGCCCTGGTACCATCAAGGACATCCTGATAATACCAGGCCTCCGCTCTCGCCTCCATATAGCGGGCCCGTGCCACCAAAGTTGCTAGGGCTGGTCCCCCGACTCCTACTAATAATGGCCCCTATCCTGCCAGTACACCCTGTGCCGGGTGCCTATGCCTGTGGCTGTGCTGGTGCTGGTTGTGGTGCTTGTGGCTGTACCTGTGGTTGTGCCTGTGCCTGCACCTATGCCTGGGATAACTGCCCCTGTAATACCCCGATCTGTGTCTGTGCAGCAGCAAGCTACCCCTGTAACAACTGCACCTGTCCTAGGAGGCGGTCCCTCTCTGCTGTAACAGCTGCCAAATCTGGCTATGCGGGATGTGCTATCCTAGCTGCTCTCTAACCTGCCCACCAAACCAAAAATGAACCTGTACACCCGGCGTCATCCACTGTATCATCTGCCAGCCTCTCTGCTACCCAATCTGGGTCAACGGGCTATGGTGCAGGCAATGGGGCCTCTACATCATCCCTTCGGTACTGTGGGAAGGGAGGTGGCTCATCCTGTCGCAGCCCCAACTGCCGTCGTACCCTCTCTAAGGGTATCCACTCATACTCTCTCGGCCTCCGTCCTGCTATCCAGAAAGTATACTAGATCCAGCGCATCTGTGCTCGGGCTCCTCCTCGGGGCTGATGGCCTATGTAAGGCCTCCATACAATATCCAATGTGGTCAAGCCCTCTAGCATATGACGGTAGTAAGCTACATCCCATCCTACGAGCACCGCTCGTGGCTGGCCCACGACCCCCAACCACCTCTGAAAGCCATACCTGTATATAACTTGTGGCCCTGGCTGCTGGGGCAGCCCTACTGGTCGAATACATATGATGTGCTCATATGCCCAGCAGTGTAACAAAAATGTGGAACAAATCCCAAATCGCCTCATCCGGTGATAACCCCACAGCTCCCTGTATAGCTGCACCAGATATACTAGTGCCCAGGCATAGCATGTATGCTCCTCTACCATCTCTTGCAATACTCCCATCAAATCCCGTGGGAAGCGGCCTCCCTCTGAGTCCGGGAGGGTGAAGCAGGTGATACCTATCATCATCAGCACGGCAAGTTGTGTCTCATGTCAGTGGGCGCAATACATGTCCCCATAGGAAATGCTCACACTGTGATAAGTCAATAATGCAGCTACATCCCCAAATACCTGCAGAATGTTGTCCATAGCCGTCTCTGCATCTACCTGGAATATTGTCTCCCCTATGATCGGCAGTCTTAGGATGCGATATACATCCTCTAGGGTAATAGTCATCTCTCCAGTCAGGAGATGGAAAACATTGGTTTCCGGATCCCATCTCTTGATGAGGGCAACCATAAAGTTGTGGTCCCTCTCCACAGCCCTATACCGCTGGACTTCGCCGAGTCCCACCTCGCGCATAATGGCCCAATGCGCTGCAGACACATGTGGCCGCATCTGTCTCAATAGCGAGGGCATCCGATCCCACATAGTCAGCTGCTAACGTGCCTGCACAAATAACCCACTTCATTAGACCCACCCTTTACAACAACAGCAACTTTAACCCTCTATACCCCCTTTTTACCCACCCGACCACACCCCGACTCTATAACACACATCTACATCCACCTATTTTACCCAAAAACATCTATGATATCCCCTTTCCTTATCTCGCACCCTACCAATCACCCAGATCTACTCTCGCCATCAACCTATGCCCCTACCAATTTAACACCTCCTAATTCATACACAACACTTAATCTATCCTAACCAAACCAACCACACAACCGCCCCATTCCCCCCCCCCCACAATCACCTTTCCTATCAAACTCTACCCCCTCCCTCTTCACAAAACCCAAAAAACACAACACCCAACAATACACAAAACACAAAACCCAAAAAAAACACAACACCCAACAATAAACAAAACACAAAACTCAAAACACACAACACCCAAAAATAAACACAACACACAACACAAAACCCAAAACACACAACACCCAATAATAAACACAACACAAAACACAAATAACAACACAAAAAAACAAAACAAAACCTGCCTACTGACTGGTACCGGTCACCCTCGACCACCACCGGTCCCCTCCCCAGCATTTCTCCACCGGCGCCGGTCAACATACAACTGACACCGGTCAACCAAACACACAATTTGTGCGAAACATTCGGTGACCGATGCTGGTCGCCTAGTGACCGACATTGGTCACTGTATAATCGCGGAGCCAAACTCGACGCAGCCCCCCAAACTAGTTTTTACCTATTTTTTACCCCTTTTACCCACTGGAAAACCCTAGAAACCTACCCACCCTACCGTTTTAGCCTAATTAACCTACCTACCCACTCCATTTTTCAAACAACTTCAATTTATTCATTATTTTATTAAAAACTTGGATTCCTACCCAAAACCCAAATCTAGCTTAAAAACATTAAATTCACATAATGAGAGGTTTAGAACCTACCGGTACAACTACACGTCATCGTGGTGGGATAGGTGGTGGTGGTCCAGCTGGTCCAGCACCTCCTGCTCCTCCTGGGTGTGCCATGGCTATAAATCTCCTCTGTTGGGTCCTCCACCAATCAAATTCTACCTCCTACTCACTGGGATCTACCAACCACTCACTTCTCCACTCAGATAATGCCACCGCAGCCGAGAAACTCAACAATACCACTAAAACACCTTATACAACTAAATGTGGTTTTCAAATTGACAATGTGACAATGACAAGCCGTATTTTTCTTTTTATAGGTTTTTCACCTATAACCAATATCGGTTATATTATGCCCTAAGGAACCGGTATCAGTCATCTAACCGATACCGGTCATAGCTGATCGATATCGATTTAATCCCTATTTTACCGCAATTTTTTGCCCTTATTCACTAATCTCCCTTTCTCACCACATCGCCTATACCCTCTTTTGCTAAATAGCCTTTTTTGACTTCATTGGCCCAATTCACGGCCGCACCCAACTAATCAGGCCCGACCCAAGGCCGCACCCAACCAATCAGGCCCGACCCAAGGCTGCACCCAACCAATCCGGCCCAACCCAAGGCCAACCCAACCAATCAGGCCCGACCCAAGGCCGTAACCAACCATTTGGCCCGACCCAAGGCCGTACCCAACCAATTTGGCCCGACCCAAGGCCGCACCCAACCAATTTGGCCCGACCCAAGGCCACAACCAACCATTTGGCCTGACCCAAGGCCGCCACCCAACCAATTTGGCCCGACCCAAGGCCGCAACCAACCAATCAGGCCTGACCCATGGCCCTCACTAGTCAATTGGCCCGACCTAAGGCCGCACCAATTAAAAAAACCAACAAATTACAATTTTATCCACCCATCATGTGGCCTTTTGTTCAATCGAGCTCACATGTTCATGTTTTAGCATGATTACGGTACTTGACTTGATCAGTCAACCAACTTTTCCTAGACCAAGACCGTGACGTTTATCTCAACCAAACTAACTATTTGGTACTACCGAACATGCCTAAACATTCCTGTACCTTACCTGTTATATCCCCTGGAGCTACTTCCTATGCCTTGGATACTAGGATTATATCACCCTTGTTTGGATAAACTATCGACCTTTGCCTATGAATTGCTTGTTTGCTCTTCAAATCGAGTACCCTGATCACACTACTGCATTTCAACATGTGTCTGCTTCCTTAAACTTAGCCCACCCATCTTACCATCATCTCAACACCATTCACCATTTATCAACCCTATCCCTGATTTCACGTCGCCTCAATCTGTGATAGATTTGAGGGGGATTACCTATACCCTTAACAGGAGTAACCACTTCTTATTATTGTCAGTGCAGCTTTACAAGACAAGCTACACGACAACAAGGGGCTATACACCAAATTTGTGTCTTACGACCCCCCATGCCCCGCATCTTATTTCGCAACCTAGCCTCATCACCTAAACCTTACACAATTATTTATTAATTACCTTATAATTAATAAATCCACATCTCCAAACTTGCCACCTCATTTTGCTACCTCATTATGACCTAGTCCTAACCCTAAACTAACCTAATTAAGACCTGTAACTTGGTCTACATCTACACCCATGACTAATGACTCCTCACCCGCACCCAAAACCAACCTCATAATGACTTGACCGAGTCCACAACTAATCCCTCGAGAGAAAAGGAGGGAAAGTTGTCTATTTTACTAAACCACCGTTGATTACGTAACCACCATTGGTTCCCTGTAAATGACCTCCCCTAACCAAAAACAAGGAGGTTGGATTTTCATTGGATCCGAATCAGAAGTCATTGAAAAGAATCAAGATTTCACTTGGCCGAGCAGAGACAAGTGAAGGAAAGAGAGGAGTTTGCAGAGAAGGACATCAAGCCCAAGACTAAAACTGAGTAACCAGAGCCCAGTGACACTCATCCAAGCATTGGGAGGGAAGATAGATCATCTTGAATTGTCAGATCATCCTGCCTGAACCATGCCTTCGTCATCACAGTCCTTGAACCTGCATCTTCATCAGGAACTAGTAAGTACTGTCTTGTACGTTCTTTTAATAATATTTCTTGGACTTCTGAATCATAGTAATTACAAGTCTGCTCCCAAATCCACTACCTAATAACACTCTCCATCTAACTTTCATTCCTCTACCCCTACATTGCCCCAAGAACAGCCCCCATACTCTCTGAGTCTTCTCCATCACCTCATTACCTATCCCCAATCATTTACTAGCCTTATAAACACCATAGCTATCTTACAGCCATCTTATAGCCAACCTTCACCAAAGCCCCTAAATCACTACCCCTACCAATATCGGTTATCAACAACTGGTACCGGTGACAGTGACTGGCATCAGTCACTGTGATTCAAAACAAAGACCAGCCTTTTCTCTATTATTCTAACAACGTAAATAAATTGTAATTGGACAATAGCTTATTTGTTAGAATTTGTGTTAATTCATATTAGCAAGGGAACTAACCACCTTCGAAAGGAAGTCTCATATTTCCTGGGTCCAAGGCAGTTCCCTCACTTATTATCTAATTAGAATCTGGTGGTCTTGTATTCTTATTTACAGGTAGTCCTTCCCAGACAAAAAGGAGTTCTTCATAATTGATCTGATCTCTCTCTACGGTATGCGCATACCCTCTCAACATTCAACAGGTACTCCTCCTAGCCCTAACCCTTATCTGTTTCTCAAAGGAATGAAAGGATATAAGTAACTCTATTCCAGGAACGGAAGCATTTCTGTGTGAAACAACTGCACCTCACCCAAGGCATCTCTCAAAAGGATTTAAGGTACTATCCATGGTGGTGCCATTGACCTCTAACTATATCCTGCCCCTGCTTATACAATGGGACCATGTCCCTGAACCTGTGGTGGTGCCACCGACCCCAGACCCTGCACCTATATCTAGGCTTGAAGGGGCGCTATCTATGCTTGTGCTGCTGTTAGTTGACCCTGTAAACCTGTAACCTATCCCTGCACCATGGCCAATTGGCCCTATGAATCTGTCACCTATGCTTATAGGATGGCTACATGCCCCCCATCCCCCTCTCCACCCTCTCCATCTCTACCCTGGGCATTTACCTGTCCCTGTCCTACCTATGCCTGTCGTGTGGCCACCTATGCCTGTAATGTGGAAACATGTGCCTCTATCCCTATCAGATGCCCCTGCATGATCCCTAACTAGGTCACTAGGGTCACCATCTACCCCTGGAGGGCATCTCTCTAAACAGTGATGGTGGCTAGATCTAGCTACCCTATCCTCAATGGTACTACTCTCAACTGTGTCACCCACCACTATTTATAGCCATCTACTACCCCAACATCGTCTATCTACATGTTGAATGTCTGCTCCTCCTACCTGGTCAGAATTATAGGTCGAGGTGGAGACATCGGCCTCTCCACATCATCTCTCTTGTACTGAGGGAAGGGTGGCAGTACATCCTAACACAACCCAAACTACCGTCTGACCCGCTCTATATGCATCATCTCGTGCTCTCCTACTCACCACCCCTCTATCCACATATAGATCTTAAGCCCATCCAGCGCTACCACCATCCCCCTGTATGACAAGAATCCCACATATGGCCTCCAAATGATGTCCACTCTGGAAAATCCCTCCAATAGTTGCATGTAGTATGCTACATCATGTGTAGCCTTGTCTGGTCACCTCTCTCAAATCATGAGTACCCATCACCTATACCCAACCTGTAGTAACCTCCCCTCAAACGCATCTTCTTGGGGCATCCTAACTAGCCACACACACACAATGTGCTCATAGGCCCAGCAATATAGTAGAAAAGTACAACATAGGCTCAACCATCGTAGCCACCCAAATGCCCACAACTCTAGGTATACCTACGTTAAAAGTGCAGGTGCCCATGCAAACCGGGTCCTATCTATCATCATGTCATGTAGCACCCCCAGCAGTGACCATAAAAACCACCCACCCTTTACAGCTAGCAGTGCAAAACAACACACTACCTCCATTAACAATACAACCACCCTCATCTCATCGGCATGGGTATGTACATCGCTCCATAGCTCATACTCACGCTATGGAACAACAAATCTGCCACACCCTCACCAAATACTGGTTCCAGTAACTCTTCAAATTCCTCTGATGAGATTGAGTACACCTGCCTCCCTGATATCGGTAGCCACAAGATCCTATAGACATCCTCCAAGGTGATCGTGATCTCACCCATCAGTAGATGGAAGGTATTGGTCACCGAGTCCCATCTGTCGATGAGGGAAACCATCAAACTCGCCTCCCAGACTACATGCTGATAGTATCTGACCCCAGTCAGGCCCACCTCCACCACATGACACCACTCCTTACGCGTCGTGATCCCTCATACCTCCAAAATTAACGGTGGTGCCCTTTCTCTCATATGTAACTGATCTCTCACCTGCATCTAACAAAACAATCACATTATTAAACACTTACCCACATCTACAAATTCCATCGAACCTATCTACCCATACCCCAAGCCTTCACCTTTTTACCTTTCTCTTTGACCTCACATTCTGACCTAACCTACTTACCCACACCTATACCCTTGCATCTTAACCTTACCTATCTATCCATATCTTTCCCTATCTACCATTACCCTTTCCCTTTCCTATCTCTCCCTACCCACTGAACTTACCTTGTTTATCCCCATGTGGACTAGCATTGGTCAGCATTAATTGACCCCAGTCTAACCTTGACCAACCATGGTCTCACTATGACTGACATCAGTCACCTACCTTGTAACCGATACCAGTCTGCAACCACCGACACCGGCCATAGTGGAACCAACGTCGGTCACTTTCGTGGTGACCACCGCAACCCCAAACCCCCTTTCTCTTCACACTCCTCTTTCTACCCACCCATTCCTCCCCCAAACCCCTCACATCCCTTCCCACCCCTCTTTTACCTATCTCCTACCCTTCCCCCTTCCCATTTCATCCATTTTTCCTGACAAATTCAAATTTCAATTATTCCCCCCAAAACCCCATTTCCCACTACCCAACTTCTTCCCAATTTCACTAAACAACCAACAATAGGATTTAGATCTTACCTCATCCCACTTCCGTCGACGTGGTGGCACCTCAGGCCATTGCACTGGTCCACCCGATCTCTCTCCTGCCTCCACCATCACTGAATTCTCTTTGAATCTCCAACCAATTAAATCCAATGCCCCGCTCTTGTGGCCCCACCAATCACTCCACACTCATCACCTACATGGCTCGCTAACTCAACTTTCCAAATCCCTCAATTTTTTTCTTCATCTCTCTTTTGTAAATCACAAATAAATTTTTTAAAAAACGTGGACTTATTTCTTTTTATAACCCTCCCGACCTGACCGGTGACGGTGTATCCTTGACCGACGATGGTCATTTGCCCTAGTAGACCACCAACATTTAGCCTTGAACGACCTCAGTTGTTCTTGACTTATGTCAGTTACCCTGCTCAGCCTCATTACTACCTATTACCCCTACTTCGCTTGCCTAACTACCTTTTTAGCTCACTCCCATACCACCTTGATAGCTTTACCCCTCCACGTTACCCTATATTTGCCCTATTGTATTCGAGCCTCCTTATTTTAATCATGCCTCAGCCCTACCCATGCTACACCCTATATACCAGGACCTGGCACACTATTTGTGACCTTTGAACTAATGTGCTCACTATACATTGCAACACTATTACCCGTATTGTTTGACCTTGTGACCTTACTTTGCCTATTTTTGTGTTGATTTTCCTCACCCAACCTTGGTGTACCGGAACATACCTAAACGTTCCTACACTTGACCTATGTTAGGTTTCCTAAACATATCCTATACCCTGGATACTGGAATCACTTCAGCCTTGTTTGGATAAGCATATTGACCTTAGATGATGTAGAGTTTACGATCTCTTTAATCAGGTATTGTGCCATAGTTTATATGTGTGCGTGCATTTGACTGCCACTACCTTTGACCTTGGCCCATTTACCCATTTGCCTAATTTGACCTTTCCCCTATTACCTCATTATTTCACACATCTTCATCATATCCACTTTTATCAACCCACTCACCAATTTGGTTTGCCACCTCATCAGTTCAGGAAGTAGCTGCAGTAGATGGCATTCCAGATGCAATTGGTTACAACATTACTGCAATAGTCTACAACACAGCTACAATAGGTTTTAGCAGAGTGATATCAGCTCCGAACATAGAGGGATCAACTGCATGCCAAGAGGGTATAGTTTCAATTAGTTACAATAGAATGAGATCAGCTCTAGGAAAAGTGGGTACAAGCTCAAGCTTAGGTGGTCATTCTCTCATAGGAGGTCATTTCTTTCTACAGTTCCATCGGATCCTCTGCTACACCCCATATCTATATGGATATGGCCACAACCACTAGACAAGTTACATATTACATATCTTTATACTATGACATTGTTCTATAGGGTCAAAGAGCTCCTATATTTAGTTAGTAGGCCATGAGTAGGATTGCCTCATAGTTACGCATGGCACCTCCATCATCCAGAATGGTGGATCAACCACTAACAGGCCAACTACCATTAGTACAATAGAGTGCAGTTCCTCATGCAGATTCATCACATCAGATGACCCTAACTAGCAGTAGACCTAACAGTCCACATGAGGGAGATGTAGACACCAAAGTCATGTCACATTCCCCTTAGCCCCTTGTTAATCAACTTAAACACACTTACCTAACCATGGCCCCTTTAACCCCACACTAATATTAATTTAATTCATTTAAATTAAATTAATCTCTATCCTCATCATAGCTATTATTTAATTATTATAATTATCTAATACCCACCCCTCCACATCACCAAGACACCTCACCTAGCCACCTCACCCTAATCCTATTCTTATTATGTTCCCATAACTAACTAAGACCTAGCCAACACCCTAAAAATCAATGCTAAAACCTCATTCCTACAGACACAAACAGTAACTCCCGCTCTTGTCCGAAGGAATAGAGAGATCTGGCAGCAATTACAGCCATGATCTCCTATTTTTAGTTAACTTAGGGAATCCCTCCTTAACTGACGCCGGTCACCCTGTACCCACCATCGGTCGGCCTTAATTCCCTTGGGAAACCTCATTCCTGAGGTCGGAATTTAGAGAGAACACAACATACATGCATGCAAAACAAGAAAGCATCGACTCTTGCACAAAAGTCCCATAATCATCTAGCAACCATCGAGCACTCATTCTGGCATGGAGCTGATCCAGTCTAGCAAGAAGGAAAGCACAAGTAGCCCATGCAATATCTCCCCAATGTTTTGTGATTCCTCCATAGCATCTAACCCCTCATCATCATCTCCATTCTTCATTCACAGGTGTCCAAGCCCAAATTCCAAGTAAGTAGAACATCTCTTCATCCCATTCACTTCATTAGTTCCAGTATTTTCATCTTTCTCTATTGTTATTTTCTCCCACAACCACTTACCTATCTCCTTTGGTAGTATTCCCTCCATACCCCTGTCAAAGTCCCACAAAAACTACATCTAAACAATTTGACTCATCATTTCGACCAAACAAGCCCTTTGTGCAACCACAAAGTGGACCCAAAAACTCATTTTTTGATATTCCCAGAATCCCCAGTAACCGGCATCAGTTCTCCCTAACCGGTGCCGGTTAGCCTGTAGTATATTGGCTTCACACCACCATTTTCCAACCCAACCCATAACTCATCCTAGCTCCATCCAAACCCCATTAAATCTACCCACTGGTTTGATATCTCACCTAGACCTCATAAAGACCCCACTCAGCTCTCTATCAACTTGAAAAACATCCTCCAAAACTTTCTTCTTGGCCCTTTGTCATTTTTTTTAGTGACCATTATCGGTCACCCTTAATCGGCATCGGTTACCCCTAGACCGACATCAGTCTTTATATCTGCCATACTACCTAGAATAGCAACCTACCTACTTGTTCCTGAGCTACCCATAATTTCTTGTGTCCTTTTCCAGACCTCTGCAAGACCTGTAGAATCCTAGAACCATCTACCTAACCCCTATATCTTGTTTTAACTTAGCCTGTTGAATTAGATATGTTTTAATGTGTTTTATATGAGATTCCTAAATCATATAGATTATAATAAGATGACATTTACTTTATTTCTCACATTAAATTGTTTAAAAACGGTGGATTGACATCCTTCTAGGAAGTACCACACTTCTAGGATCTAGCATTCGCTAGGCATTCCACCGCATATACTGTTTAACTCTTTTTGGTTATCTTGCTTTCTATTTCAGGTAGTTCCTCCTAGCCAAAAGGAAGCTCTCACAGTCAACTGTGGATCAAGGAGTCAAGATGCACACAACAACCTTTAACTATCTTGAACAGGTGTTCCTCCTATGCCCATTACCCTATTTGTTTCATCAACATTCTTAGAAATGCTCCAGAATCAGGTGAAATAGGAGAGATTCGTTCATGACTCTACTTTATTTTATGTATTTGTACACATGTATCTTTTTTTATGTATGTCTCGATATGAAGACACATTTTTGAAGATGTATATGTTTTATTTTTTGCTATGCCTCGCTATGAAGGTATATTTTTTATCAATGCCTCTAATGACATACTATATATCCAATGATTTATGTATAGAGACACATTGTATATGGACATCGATATTTTGACAGACATATATTTGATGATGATGATGATGATGGACTTTGATTATGATGTTTTATGATTGTATCACATGTTTTTGATTTATGATATAGCAATAGATGATATCACATTGCATGTTGATGAGATACTTTGATTAGTCCACATTTTTACTATGGTCTATGTTTGAGGGGGGTTTAGAAGGTGGTCCCTCTTGCCCCTCTTGGCAATATTATATGATGTAAGCTTAGCCTCATGTTTAATTTTCATGTTCATGATGATGTATCTTAGCCTTTATTGATATATGATGTATAGATGTGATGGTAGATGATATGATGATGAAATGAAAACAAACTATACAAAACAAAGAATCAAGCACAAACTAACTAAATCTAATCAACACAACACTACTAAATACAAGTATACAAGATAAAATGAATTCCATGCAATGTACAACATATTAAAGAAACACTCAACCTAAGTAAGAAAATGATCATCATAAAGCATACGATATGAAAAAGCATTGTAATCAAAATTATACAAATCAACAACTAAAAGTAAGCAAACTATTGCCTTATTTTTGCGAGATAGTTTTGAAATGTTTTTCACTATTTTTGGGATTATCTTAAGACAATTTTCAAGGCTATTGTTCACATTGTTTTTAGGATTTTTGTAAGATAATGTTATATTGGTTTTTTTAGTTTTTTGTGGAGATGTTTTGCTAATGTATTGGGATTATCAAACCTTATTGGAATTTTATGAGTTATATGAATGTTTTTGGAATTTTCTAAGAGATTTTTTTGAAGCTATGTAAAAAAAACAAGAACCGTGGATGCCACCAGTGTTAGATAGGATGCACAAGGGTAGAATTCCATGCACATATGTGTAAGAAGGGGAAGATGTGAAGGTGCCCCCAGATCTAGATGGGAATATACAAAGGAAAACCCTTCACAAATTTACAAGAGGAGAAAAAACTAGATCAAGGCCAGAGAGGATAGGCTCAAATGAATCTCAAACACAGGTGGAAACCAACTATGGGTAAATTTAATGTTCCCTATAGATATGAGAGTGCTTGTGAACAACCAATCTTCCCAAGGCACTAGAAACCAGTTTTCACCAAGGGACCTGTCCAAGGTGACACAATTGCGTGGTTTTCACATTTGGACGACCTGTTTTCTATTTACTTTCTCTTAATTATTTTTCTTGTATTTTTTTTTTGTGGAACCTCATACTCAAATATAGAACCGATTGAGATGGATTGCATTCATGGGTTCCTTTAATTCCTCACCATCTGAGTGAGAATTTTTTTATGCCCCTAAACCATACTTAGCCACTAAAACATATGGTCCTAACCAATTGGGCTCGAACTTAACTTTCTTTTCTCGGTCTTTGGTGGTGTTGAACTGATTTTATTTGAGAAAAAGATCTCCTACGTCAAAATATTATTCACTTGTTGTAGCCTCATGAAACTTGATTCTAATATACCTTTAAGTGATTAAGTGTCTACATGTGTTTCTCATCTCGGATCTCTAACTTTGCTAGTTGCGCCACTCGATAATCTTCATCTTTATCCAGGTAGTCTCTAAGATATATTCTTAAAGAGGGAAGCTCATTTTCCAGGGGAATGATGGCCTTGGTGCCAAAGACCCTGGAATATGGTGTAGAACTAGTAGGAGTGTGGATAGAGGTTCTATAAGCCCATAGGGTGGGATGGATTTGTAAGTTTCGATTATAACCTGTTTTACTTACCATTTTTTCCATTATGTGAATAAGTGTTTTGTTAGTTTCCTATACTTTTCCATTAACTTGAGGGTAATAGGGAGTGAACCAATTTAAATGGATTTGGGAGCATTGACATAATGCTCTAAAAATCTTCTTCTTGAAATACTTAACATTGTTTGCTACAATGGCAAAAGGGATGTCGTAATGGCAGATGAGGCAGTTCATGATGAATTTTGAAATTTTCACACCTGTAACGTATGTGAGAGGCACATCCTCTACCCATTTTTTGAAATTCTCAATTACAGTTATGATATGTGTATGGCCATATGAGGACGTAGGAGTGATCTTTCCTATGAGATCTTATCCCCATTTTGAGAATGGTCATAGTGTTGTAGTTATCTGTAAAGTTTATGTTGGCACATGAATTAAGTTTCCATACTTTTGACAGAGTTCACACTTCTTGGTTACAACAATCTGATTCCATCGTAGGCCAATAATATCCTAATATTAATAATTTCTTAGAGAGCACCATTTCACTCATGTAAGCCCCACAAAAACCTTTGTATACTTATTTGATAGCTTGGACGGAATCAATCAAATCAAGACAACGCAAAATATTCCTGTCATAGCCACGATGATAGAGGGTTCCTCCTAAGAGGGTATAACAGGTTATGCATCGGATAAGGCTTCTTTTATCAAGGTGGAAAACATTTAGGGGAAAGGTATCGTCTTGTAGGTAGTTGTAACTGGGCTCATACTAGGGGAAAAATGACCAACAACTTCACATACTAGACACAATTCCAGCATGTCATATGCAGGCACTCACAAATGTTCAACGAAGAAAGGCATTTTTTTGGACTGTGGTGGAATGTGAAGAAAATATATAATTGTGGACATGGTGTCCACTGACTGATTATTTTCCCTTGGTATCTGTTCAAATGTAACATGTACAAAATACTCTTTTAGATTCTCAACCATCTTCTTGTATGGGATGAGCTTGTCATCTTTGACCTTATACTCATCATTGACTTGGTTAATGGTCAATTGTGAATCCCCAATGACTCTAAGTTTTATCATATTCCATCTAATAGTAAGTTTTAACCCATCAATGAGTGTCTCATACTCTGATATGTCATTGGTACATGTGAAACTCAAGTGGAACGCATTCAAAATGAATTCTCCTATAGGGGTGACTAGTACCACACCAACCCCTAAACTGTGAAAATTGAATGAGCCATAAAAGTGTACTTGCCACATGAAAGACTCCTCAATATACATTAGAGAACCATCTGGCAGATCCAGATACAATGGTTTTTCCTGACACGGGGGATTCAACTAGTTGATCAACCAATACCTATATTTTGAGTGAATTTTGGTTGAAAAATTCAATATCAAACTCACTTAGTAGGATGATCTAATTAGCCATTCTTCCAATAAGCATGGGTTTAGACAACATGTATTTTAATGGGCCGATTTTAGAAATGAGCTTGGTCTTGTTATTCAATAGGTAATGATGTATTTTTTGAAAGAAAAAGACCATAGCTAAGCCTTTTCAATTTGGGGATAATTCATCTCACAAGAAATTAAAGTGCGGTTAAGGTAATAGACCACTCTTTATTTTTGGCTTAGGTCATATTGGGCTAGTAGTCCACCAATAGCACATTGGGTGGCTAAGATGTATAGTAACAAAGGCTCACCTAGAGTAGGTAGCATGAGGACATGAAGATTAGTCAGATATTGCTTGAGTAATTTAAATATTTGTCAGCATTCAAGGCCCCAATGAAAAGTAACATCTTTCTTGAGTAGATGAGTGAAAGGATTACACTTATTCGCAAGTTGAGAAATGAAGCGACAGATTGCCTATATTTTTCCTTGCAACCTACGCCACTGCTTAAGGTTATTTGGTGGAGGCATTTCAGAAATATCTGCAACCTTAGCTGGATCTACTTCAATTCCTCTTCTTGAGACAATGAATCCTAGTAATTTTCCTAGTTGCACAACAAACACACACTTCTTTGGATTTAGTTTAACTTTGTAGTCTTGAAGGTGTTGAAATATGCGCCTCAATATTTTCAGGTGTTCTTCTCTGATCTTGGATTTTCCCAGGATATCGTCAACATAGTCTTCCATGATGTAATTCATCATGTCATAGAAGATTACTATCATTTCTCTTTTATAGGTTTCCCTAGAATTCTTGAGACTGAAGGGCATTCCTTGGTAGCAAAAATTCCCCAAGGATTTGTAAAGGTAGTTTTATGTTGATCCTCCTTTGCAATCTTGATCTAGTTATAACAGTAAAATCCATCCATGAGAGACAACATTTCATAACCCGTAGTTGAATCAACAATCATGTCGATGTTAGATAAAGGAAAATCATCTTTAGGGCATGCCTTATTGATGTCTCTGACATCAGTTTAATACTATGATGCCAACTGGTTTCTTCTATACCAACACTATGTTAGATATCCATTCTAAATAGTCGATGGTTCTGATAAAACCTATTGTTAATAACTCTGTATTTCTTATTTAACTAGAAGTGATACACATGGGTTCATCTTCCTCAACTTTTGTTTGATAAGATTGGTGTCTAGATGCACAACAAGGTTGTGCATGACTAAGGATGGATCCAAACTTGACATATCTACATATGACCATGAAAATATGTCTACGAACTCTTGTATTAGGTTCATAAAAGTTTTCTTCTCATGTGTTGAGAGTGAATCTCCTATTTTTACCATCTTAGGCTGATCTTATGACCTGATATTAACATTTATGGTATCTTCTACCAAAATTTTAGATGTATCTTCCATACACGTAGGATCAGGATGGAGATTGAGGTCTCCTTCTATAGGTGACTCAAAGATATTTTCATCTTCAAGTGGGTCAACTATCTGGGTCAATGGGAAGGAAACCTAGGTTCATGTCCCACCAGGCGTTCCAAATGTATGCATGAAAAGATTAGCTATGACAATAAAATGAAACTAATACCTAGTAGTTCCACAATATAGATAAACCTATCATAAACATCAAGATGAGAGATTAACGAGGTAAATTTCTACAATAATGCATGAATCAAACTAAACATTAGTATACTACCTCTACTTCTCTAGATTGTTTAATAAAAAAAACCTAGTTATATCCTAAGCAATCAGTTTTATGTTGTTTTATTCAAGTGGTGAAGAGGTCTCACTAAAATGGATACAAGGCCATATCTAGATCTTATCCTACTAACCAAACTTAGAGGAATGGATGCAAGATGGAGGAGCTACCATAATGAGAAATGGCTCAAGACCAAGTTCTTCTAGCTTTAGCTAATGCAAATGAGGATGTTTTCCAAAGTCTTAAAGTGTGTAAGATGTTTGATATGATAATCAAGGTATAAAGTTGAAAGGGAAATCCTAGCCTTGTATTTAGAGGCTTTCATTTGGGAAGATTTGTAATTCTAGTGCATGTGGGACAAAAGGAAATTCCAAAAGGAACTTTATGATTAGGAGAGGATAAACATGTTTTAGAAGAGATAAACTTGGTTTAGGCTAGTTAAACTTGATTAGGAAGTGATTAGTAACCTATGAGAGTTTGGGAGGAGTCTAATTAATTATATGAAATTTATTAATAGCCTAAGAAGCTTGTAAAAGCAGTTTAGAGGGAAATGGGGATATTTTGAATGGTTAAAAGGGGTATATTTAACTAATAAGAGGGTATATTAACAAAATTAGCTGATTATAGAGGAATTACAACCAAAATAATGTCGTGAATGGGCATCTGAGAATGGAGCAAAGAATAGTTAATTGACAAAGTGTCATTAATTGACTGAAGGATAATATGAGAAGGTAGTTAGTGTAATTTAAGTAGCAAACCTGCATAAGTAAGTTTTAGGTGTCTACAAACACAACACAAGATACATGTCTTATTCATGTTGTCCCAAGAGATAACAATTAGAACTATGCATAAAATCAAGCATGATGATGAAAGTGTAAATTAACATAATAAAATAAAAGCACATGTATAGCGTGGGGGTGCCTCCAAAATCTGGTGCAAGAAAAAATTGGCCCCTTATCATTGTGTATTAACTTATGTGTGTCTTGCATCAAGCTCAATATACCTCTTGAATGCATGTGTGTAAAGAGTAGTTATACTATCTATCAAACCAATGTGAAAAACAACATCTATAAAGTAACAAGCTAGTCAATCAAACCATTAGTGAGTCCTAATTTGTATATGTTGACATATTTTCATGTTATTGCATTATGTGATTAGTTGAATGTTTTTGAGTTGTTTTGAAAATAATTATGTACTAGAAATGGGTAGCACAAGAGTTACCTAATTAGAGCCCCATAAAGAGGCCCACTCTACATAGATGATGAAGGGTACATAAGATTTAAAAGAGTCAGTAGAGATATAGGATGTACTCATGTATAATTTGTGTATTATTCATATCATATTCTGTCGAAAGGGATAGAATAGGGAGACTTATGATGAATAGTATGTGTCAAAGGTGACCTAGTATGATTCCTAGAATAAAGTGTCATGGGAGAAGTAGTATGTGTTTTGGATGATTGAACAGAAGGCCATGGAGAAGGTTTCCTATGAGGTAGTATGAGATTGAGAGATGTGATTTTCAATATGTGAAGAAAAATAATATTGTTCCACACCGATAAATGACTTGGAGAGATCCTTTTATTGAATATATATATGAAAATAATGATTCATGATATTGGGATCCATGATAGGAAAAATAAAACTAATGAAACCCCAAGGCCACTAGGGTTTGAACAAGATATTTGATTTAAGAGTAGGTTTCACCAAATGTTTACACCCTAATTACATTCTATGTTATGTACATGCACAAAAGGTAAAATCATGTAAAGGTTTGCAATAGCTAAAATATTATGATCAATTAACTTCCAACATTAACCATTGATAATAAGAATAATGCTTTCATAAATGTAATGATTAGTAAACGATTAATTGCTCAAATACATAAGAGGAGAAAGAAACTTAGTTGCAAAATAAAAAATAAGGGCATCTGGCTATTCAAGATGGTGAAACATGTAGAATAGAGACATGATATGGTTTGGTGTTGATCCTAGAAATGGAAAATGAGAAGGGGTGGGATCATACAACTATTATACGGTTTAGACATAATTTGTATGGTCATGACCTAGATCTATATGATTTTGGACCCTTTGACAATATAACTATGAAACTTCTTGTGTGTTTCACTTATCTGGAAATGTCCTCCATTATATGTTTCTCTTGCTCACACAAATTTGGGATGACATGTAATCACTTTTAACAAATTGGAAACATTAAAAACATGTAAAACAATTTATTATAGCATTAACAAACTAAAGAGATAAAATTTGTGTGTGATTAAGGTTGGACTACCCTTGGTGGTCAGAATCCTAGTTGTTGAGCCAATTCAAGTGTTGCATTACATACCCTCATTGCGATATGTTGATTTGTGGAGCTTAATTACTTCACATTAACATGTTTTTAAAAGATTTTGGAATACACACTAACCATCGTCGATTTCCTGGGGACCGATATCATTCAAGGCAAGGAGGAACTGACATCGGTTAGGGTAACCGGCATTGGTTACTTGTGCGTGATTGTTTTATTTAACTCACGGGAATTAGATCTAACCTTTGATATAAAGTTGATCTAATAGTTGTAACAACATAGCAATTTTCCTTAATTTTTTATATGGTTATATAAGCTTGGAAATTAGGGTTATAAAATAGATTGGGAGAATTGTAAAAAAGAATTCTTGAGTAAACTTAGAGAAGCTTGTGAGAGGAAAAGTAATGTACATCGTGTAAGGTGTGGAAGATTACATATTTTCAATTGTATATCCTCTTGATTAATATATTGGTCGTTTCTTGGTAGACGTAGCCCACATTGGGTGAGCTACATTATATCTGGTGTTATCTTTCTCTTGTCTATTTTATCTTCTGGTTAAATTATATGTTTATTGTTTGTATGCTTTAATTGATTATAGATCTGTACAACACTGTATTTGGCTTAACCCCAAAAAATGGTATCAGAGCTTTGCTTGAGGGTTTTGTGTGTTGACAGGATTTACTCACAAAGGGTTTTCTGATTGAGTGGGAGCTACAACAATGACAGAAGATGGAAAATACATAATTGAGAAATTTGATGGTCGTAATTATCAATTATGGAAGATGCAGGTGGAAGATTATCTGTATCAAAAAGATATATGCTTACCGTAGGAGGAGAAGACAAGACCTTCAAAGATGACGGATGAAGAATTGACATTTCTTGACAAAAAGGCTCTGGGGTCTATAAGATTGAGTCTGACAACATCTGTAGCTTCTAATATAACAAAAGCAACAACCATGGTAGATTTGATGAAAGCTTTAACTAATTTATATGAAAAACCAAGTGCATCGAATAAAGTTTATTTGATGAAGAAATTATTTAATTCTAAAATGCAAGAAGATGGATCTGTGTCTAATCATTCGAATGATTTCCATTCTATTGTTAATCAAATAAAATTGGTTAATAGTTTGTTTGATGATGAAGCGAAAGTACTCTTATTCTTATGCTCTTTGCTAGATAATTGAGATAATTTCGTAATGATTGTTAGTAATACATCGTCTGCTTATGATATTTTAAAGTTTGATGATGTGGTTAATATTATCCTCAATGAAGAAATTCACATGAAAAGTACATGAGAATCATCATTTGGAAATGCTTTGAATGTGGAAAGCAAGGGAAAATCAAAGGAGAGGTCCAAGAGCAAGAGAATGGGAAATCAAAATCAAAGAGTGGCAGATCTAGATCTAGAGTCAAAGATATAATTTGCTAGAATTATGGAAAGAGAGGACATGAAAATGAGTGTTGGTTCAAGGAAAACAAAAAGAATATACTAGATAAAGGTAAGGAGGCAAACGTTGCAAGTGAAGTAATGCAAGACGCCCTTATTCTCTCATTGGATAATAAAGTAGAATCATGGGTTTTAGATTCTGGAGCTTTTTTCCATTCTACCCCTAATAAGAGTTATTTCAGAAATTATGTTTAGGGTGATTTTAGACATGTTTATTTAGTAGATGATGAACCATGCAGTATTATTGGTAAATGTGAAGTTCATCGTAAATTGCAGAATGGAAATACATGGGTATTGAAAGATGTGAGGTATGTGTCAAGCCTAAAGAGAAATCTAATTTCTGCAGGGCAACTAGGTGAATTTGGATGCATGGTTACATTCACAGCCGATTCTTGGAAAGTTACCAAGGAATATCTTGTTGTGGCAAGAGGCAAAAAGGTAGGAACATTTTATTTGTCTACCTGTGTTATAACTCATTTTCTATGCTATTTACTTTAGATTCAGATGCAAGCATGTGGCATAATTGGCTAGGCCATATGAGTGAAAAATGAATGCAGATCTTAAAGGCAAAGGGTAAGTTATCATATTTGAAAGATTTAGATCTTGATTTCTGTGAGCATTGTATATTTGGAAAGCAGAAGAGAGTGAGATTTCTCAAATTTGGGGCAACAAAGAAGGAGCAGAAATTGGAACTTGTACACTCATATGTGTGGGGTCCAGCTCAGGTAGCTTCTCATGGTGGATCCCAATATTATGTGAATTTCATTGATGATGCCACAAGAAAGGTACGGGTTTATTGTATTAAACAAAAATCTGATGTTTTTGAGACTTTTAAAAGATGGAAAGACCTTGTGGAAAATAATTCAAATTCAAAGTTAAAATACCTTAGATCTGACAATGGTGGTGAGTATAGCAAAAAAGGTTTTCAATGATTATTGTTCAGTAAATGGAATATGCAGAGAAAGAACGGTTCCTAGAACACCACATGAGAATGGTGTTGCTGAAAGAATGAACAGGACAATCATGGAACATGCAAGAAGCATGAGGATACATGTTGGATTACCCTTGCAGTTTTGGGCAGAAGCAATAGACACAACGGTTTATTTAATTAACCGTGGGTCTTCAAATGCACTAGATGGAATATCATAAGAAGCTTGGACTAGAAAAGAGTTAGATCTTTCTTTTCTTAGAGTATTTGGTTTAAAAGATTTTGTGCATGTTGATAAAGAAAATAGAAAGAAGTTGGATTCTAAATCCAAGAGATGTACTTTTATTGGTTATGGCTCTGGTGATTTCGAATTTCGTTTTTGGGATTTAGAAGATTCTAAAATTGTTAGGATTCGTGACATTAAATGGAATGAAAAGAGAATGTACAAGGATCAAGGTGGTACCCAAAAGACGGACCGGTTGAGAAGTTTGTGGATGAAAATGAACTCTCGGATTTAAAATTGACACTTACATGTTTACACAGTAACCGGTGTTGGTTTACCCCTGACTGGCATCGGTTGCCTGTACCGGCATCGGTTACAGAAGAACTAGACCAACATCGATCGCATGGACCGGTGTCGGCTACAAAATAGCAGGACCGATGTCATTAGTTAGTAGAGTCAGCATCGGTAGGAGGTGACCAGCGTCGAGTCACTGTTTAAGATTGATACAAATTTGTAAAATGAGCAGATTGAGCCTCCGACACCCCAGATCTCAGTGAGAAGATCACAAAGGGTAAGTAGACCTCCAGAAAGATTTACACATTCCATATCTTATTTATTATTGATTGATAATAGTGAACCAGAAAACTTTGAAGGATTTGAGAGTTGCAAAGGAAATCCCTAGCATGCAAATTCACATAGATAGGAAGAACAAGAAATTGTATTTGTCTCAGGAAGATTGTATCAATAAGGTGTTGGAAAGGTTTAATATGCAAAATTCAAAACTTGTAAGTACACTTATGGATGGACACTTAAAATTGAGCAAAGATCAGTGTCCTACATCACATGAGGAGGTCAAGTACATGACACAAGTTCCATACGCTTCAGCAGTTGGGAGTCTTATGTATGTTATCATTTGTACCAGACCAAACATTACACAGGAAGTGGCAATTGTGAGCAGATTTATGGTCAATCTAGTTAAAGAGCATTAGAAAGCAGTCCAATAGATTCTCAGGTATTTGAGAGGGACATCCGATATGTAATTATTCAATGGAGGGTCAGATACTTCTTTATATGGCTATGTTTATTTAGATATGGCTGGAGATTTGGATGGCAGGAGGAGTACCACTGGATACACATTCACAGTGGGTGGGGCGCTAGTTTACGTTAATTTCACTTCAGATTGCAGAAGGTTGTGGCCTTATGAGGAGGTCTACTAGAGAGGTAAAATATGTTGCAGTTACAGAGGCTAGCAAAGAGATGATGTGGATGAGCAGGTTCATGGAAGATTTGGGAAGGGAGCAATAAAATTACAGATTGTATAGTGATAGTCAAAGTTTGATTCATCTAGCAAAGAACTCGGTGTTTCATTCAAAGAACAAAACATATTCAGTTGAGATATCGCTTCATATGGCAAGGTGTTGGAGGATGGGCAACTGAAACTGGAGAAAGCTCATACAAATAAGAACCCTACAGGATATGTTAATGAAGTCTGTTGGCAAATGAGAAGTTGGAGCTACACTCCATTTCTGTTGGTCTTTCGAGTTTGAGACTTGAAGAGGGAGAAATGGGCCAAGTAAAAGGATCCAATGATGGAGTTGTATGGTACAATGCAACAATTTATCTCCACGTGGGAAATTGTTGAGTTGTAGAGCTTAATTGCTCCACATTAACATGTTTTACAAACTTGTTGGAATACAAAGTAATCGGCATCGGCCGGCTGACCGACGTCGTTCACCTGGGGACTGGTATCGGTCAAGGCAAGGAGGAACCAACATCGGTTAGGGTAACCGACATCAGTTACCTATGCGTGATTGTTTTATTTAACTCATGTGAATTAGATCTAACCTTTGATATAAAGTTGATCTAATGGTTGTAATAACATAGCTAAGTTACCATAAGTTTGTATATGGTTATATAAGCTTGGAAATTAGGGTTAGAACATAGATTGGAAGAATTGTAAGAAGAAATTCTTGGAGAGAGCTTAGTGAAGCTTGTGAGAGGAAAAATATTGTACATTGTGTAAGGTGTGGAAGATTGTAGATCTTCAATTGTATATCCTCTTGAATAATATATTGGTCATTTCTTGGTGGACATAGCCCACACTGGGTGAACCACATTATATCTGGTGTTATCTTTCTCTTGTTTATTTTATCTTCTGGTTAAATTTCATGTTTATTGTTTGTGTGCTTTAATTGATTATATATATGTACAACACTAGTATTTGGTTTAACCCCAATACGATATCAAGCATCATGTAGTTCTCTTTGGTGCTTGTGTAAGTGTGAACAACTAACCAACCCACTTGGGGTGCCCCCATGTCTCTTAACACCAAGATAACATGTTAATTGCATAGTATATAATGTACCCAACACGGTAATAGTGTGATGCTGTGTGACTCAACTACATGACATAACCCTTTGAAACCCTTGAACACTTCTTGAAGTTACTTTTATCTTTCTAAGACATGTCTCTATGATCTTTGCATGTTTGAAAATAGAGGAATCTAGAATTTTTGATCTGATTGGGTGATTTAAGTCTATAGTAGGGACTACTCTAATTGATGTACAATTGATTTCAACAAATTTAGAAACCTTTTGAATGATATTGATAATAGTTTAGTTTGTAAGAGCATGTTGGGTGAGTTATAAAGTGACATTGACTTGCATATATAGCCTTCCGTATGAGAAATATTCTATAAGGATGACCCTAGGAAGGTGAAACAACCCAAAAAAGATATTCAAATTAAAAATAGAGTTGGCGAACTTGAAGAGCTAGGATTGTATAAGTCATCTGAGACTAGACCCCATATCTTGATCTAGTTGTACGATTTTGGACAAAGAAGGAAAAATGTAAAACAAAAATTGTGGACATGAAACACATATGTTGTTTACTATATATTTATCAGATAATATTCGTAAAATTGATGACAAAGCAAAGTGTAATGACAAGCAAGTAGAGAGAGAGAGAGAGAGAGAGAGAGAGAGAGAGAGAGAGAGATTGGACTTCACATGTAAGCATTTGTCTTAACAAGGGAGCATGATCAAACTTAACATTACACATGAATTAGTTGCCAAATGTTAGTGTTTACAAAAGTTAGCTTTAAGATTTATTTTTATAAAACATTGTGAAGTAAATATTACTTGACAATAGAGTCTCACATTCTTTTTATATATACCTTAAATACATCTACCTAAAAATTTCTATAGATATTAATCTCAAAGCTCTTATCTTGGATTTTACATGTATCATGCAATCTTTAATAACTCCAATACCACCTTCAAAAAATTCATTGTGATTGGTGACAAATGGAATGACTATAGTTACATATATGTTTTAGGTTCAAACAAATATTTCTAGAAAAAACAAGGCTTCAAACTCTACTATACAACAAAATACCATGATTTTTTGATTGGCTTCACAAACCAAAAAGAAAAACTTGTAAATGACAATCATATAGACGTCAAATTTTAGATTGAAATTATCCTATAGTGGTGACATGGATATCAAATTTAATGTAATAATTAATTCATTATATATAAAAATTATAGCTCAGTACAACCTTAAGTTGTCATTGTAAAATGTCTATCATTATAATCATGGGCGTCATATAAAGAGGACTAGGGAAGCGATGTGTCCAATGTATATTGTTGAACACCAACATTACTCTTTTAACCAAAACACCATAGATTGTTTCTTATGCTATGTCAATACAAAAGGCGCAATTGATTATTATTATAAGAAATAGAAATTAACAAATGAATTGAATTTGTGCCACAATAACAACTAACCCAAGATAAGGCTAAATGGAACAAACCAGTTAACTAATCCACCAATTTTGGGTGCTAACATGTAAATACTATTTTATTAAAAACAAATGTGAGGACTACCTGAACTTAAAAAAAGGAAATTAATAAATTTAAGTGTATCCGGAAATTAATACATATCAAGTGTGGATACATTTCGTAAAAGTTACTTACTAAAATGTTTCATCGAGAAAGAAGTTTCGTTAGCCAATAAGATTCTTGGAAACTCGACACGTCCAATTTTAGTCTCCCCCTCGCGTTGATTGGTCGACACTTCGTCATTCCTTCACTCGTTTATACTTTTTATTTATTCCTTCCGTTTAGCACCTCTTTTAATATTTTGTTTTAACGTACATTTTGGGTTTTGGAATATTTTTCTCCGGCAGGAAAAGTTGAGTTAAGCTTATTAAAAAAAATTAGAAAATATTATTAATATTTGTTATGTATTATAAATAATCAACTTTTTTATTAGGCATTCATAAAATGAGGGGGTCTATCAATCTGTTATTCACAATTTTTTTATATAAATTTTGTGATTGATAGAGAATTGGTGTAATCATTTTATGAATAGGTTATGTGTAACAATTTCAAACATTTAGAATGATTTGACATATGAAAGCAATGAAAATAAAAAATTAATATGCACTTATTTTAAGAAAATGTTGTCCTTCACTCTTTCAATACAAAATTTGATCCACAAAACTTTGATATGATACCAAGCCATGAAATTTCTTCATTATCATACACCATGTATCAAATAGTTTTTCCCCTCACACTTAAATACCCAAAATGTGAGTGTTAAAAGCTTGTGGCGAAGAACAAACACAAGTCTTCAAGCAATATTTCTGTGTTTGCAACTGCATCGACATTTGCTTCCAATTCCAACCTGCTAACTTCGAGACTTTAGACCTAAATACTGAACCAAAAAACATGAAAAGAAATATCAATGATGATATTGAATTCACTGGTTTAACATTGAGATTCCATTCAATTTTGTTAATACAAATTACCTCGAGTGCTTTCGTGAAGAGAAAAAGTGCAATCTTTTCAACAAGCTTTTCCATTGTCGTACTCCCAACTCCAACCATGTTGCTTAACACATTTTCAACACGCCCCTCCCCATAATTATCACTCACCAAAGGAGGTGCGCTCGCCACAATTTGTGCCTGCACGCATGCATTCCATATATTCTTTTACTCAACGTCTTCATTTCAATACTAACACACACACATTCTACCAAATTCTCAACTTACTTCGGCGAGTACAATAACCATGCTCAGCTTTACTTCTCCAGAAAACCTGTTTCACATTTGTTTTTGTTTTTTTGTCATTTAAAAAATTACAAGGAAAGTAATGAGATTACAAATACCAAAAAAGGCGGGGTTTAAATACAAATACTTGTTGTGTTTGTCCACAATTGGCCACGCTGTTTCATCGTATCCCATACACACAACCCTGTGCCGGTACGCTCTGCAATTATAAATAATAATGAATAATAATATTATATATAATTTTTAAAGTAAAAGAATGATGTGTACTAATTATAAGAAGTAGGGATGATACCTTCCAGAGCCAATCAAGGTATCGGAGGCCATGCTGTTTTTGCTGTACACGCGGATGTCCAGCTGGTCAACATCTTCTATCACTCGAAAATAATACTTCTCGTTGTAACTCGGATTCTTTCCTCCCTCTGCAAATTCCAAGACATTGTTGTTATTTCGAGAAAAAACTAGGTATTTACCCAAAAAAAAGAAAAAAGAGAAGAGAATATAGATAAATAGGCGGTTAATGCAACCTTTGTGAGTAGTGGTTCTGAACTGGGTGCCCACGTAATCGAGACACACGTACGGCTGCTGCTTTGTAAAATAGTTCATGTTCTTCAGTTTGCTGCATCCATGGACTGCTGCCCATATCCACGTGGCGTGCCAGCTCAGCAAATATACAAGCCAAATAAAACACACACACACACATTTGGTTTGAGATTTGAGTGTGTACATTACCTGTAATTTCCAGCAGAGGATTATTGAGCATTCCATAATTAGCATCCATCTAAAACGCGAACAATCTCTCGCACACCACAAAATATGAATGTACAGTACATATTTCTTGTAAATGGAGAGCACTGGTCAATTATTGACAATATCAGTAGGTATAACTGTGTTGTGAATTCGGTACACCACATAAACATAAATAAATAAGAAGAGGAGAAGTGAAAAGGAAAGATGTTCACCGTTGAGTGACGTTTGGGTGGCGTGCATTGTAGTTACAAGTTAACGTATATATTTAAAAGGATTGTAATTGCAACACAAGTCATTATTCAACTGCTCTGCAACAAGGAAACATAGATTATCGAATTTCAGGGTTGAGTTTATTTTAAGCTACCAACTAACGCCATTAGCGGAGTTAGCGTGCATTTTTCATTTATTGGGAGGGTTGTCCTACTTATATACAAACATTCATGTTCCGATCCCGAATTAAGATATGAATCTTGCCATAAGCACAAAAGGGTTCCTTTAACATTTAGATGGATTGGAACAAACATTTATAGTTGTATAACTTGGCTAGAATTCAGAATGAGATAAAGTAAGTATAAAAAATGTTATAAACTTCTTTATTCCAAACTTTATGGCTTTTACAATGTCTTTTGAAGTAATATTTATAGGAAATCCATAGTTTCATAACATGTTATAAGAAACAAAGGATTACATCTTGTATGGGTTTGAGAGAGTGCTAATCTAACTTAGAAAAGAAAGTTACACCTATAAGTTCTTAGGATTAACCATATTAACTCTATACATCAAGATGAAGCTTACAAAGAGAGAAAACCATTACTGAAGTGTGCATAAACAATAAGTAAACTCCAAATCTCCCTTTGACATTGAGGATTTGCTTCCAATTTTAGATTTCTGTTGAACCGTGTTCAAGATGAAGAACACACCCAAGGTTGGTAGGAAGCATTTCAAGATACAAATAGTCTTCCCAAATCAGAGTTATCTAGATTTGGTAGCCTTTTGCAATCAACAAAGAGGCTTTCTCAGTTTGGTAAGCTTCAAGGTAGGATGATTATGAGAATTTGGTGTGTATATGTGTAAATTGCTACTAGGTTGAGGATTTATTATATAGGTTTCTATTTTGGGAAATGGGTTGATATTGATGATGTGAAATAAGAGAGATGTAAGATTAACCTTAATTAATTACAATTAATTAGGATTAACATTAATTAAGTAGAATTAATACTCCGTGGGATTTGATAGGAATTTATTACGTGGAAGATGATTTAGTTAATCAATTAGGAGCTAATTAATAAGAGTTGATATAGTGTATTGAAGCAATATGAGAGGGAATTAAGAGGGAAGTCAACATGAAAAGGGGGAATTTATTTAATTAAGGAATTGCCATTAATTAATAGATGAAGAGGAATATAGGTACAATTTATGTAATTTATGATTAAAATTAGCATAATGGATTCGGGTGTCTACATTTCCCCCTCTTTGGTAGGGTGTTGTGGAAATGATTGTCTTACAAAAAAGTAGAAGAATAATAGACAACTTTTTTGTGAAAAATTAGAAGAAAAAATAGTTTAATAAAGAGGTGCCTCCTCGAGGAACCGTGGGGAGATAGAAGAAGCATATGGGAGCTCGAAAGGTTGAAATATGACCGCTATAATGAGAAAATCCATTACAACAATAGAAACATCATTGTAATAGACTACAGTCGAAACCATTGCGGGGAGGCTATATAGGAGGGGTGGGAATATTTAATTTTCAATGATTGTAATTTGAGAAAAAGAGCTTTAGAGTAGGAAATAGTGAACCTTCCATTCATCCACACCGTGTAGATCCCATTTAGGAGTACCACGGACCCCTAGACATGGACTCGTCATAGGTGGTGCATTTATTTATTTTAAATGGAGTGCAATATTGTTGCAAAAATGGTGGCAAGAGTAGTCGCTTAGCTCACACCTTAAATTTTTTGTGATTTTGCATGCAAACATATCAATTGTGCATACATGTTTAGAGATTTCATGAACATTTGTAATGATTAAGTGTAAATGTGCAAGTTTGGAAAATACACCTATAATTAGCACGATTGCATATAAGATTGTAGTGATTTTTCCTATGATTGAAAATTTTGAAGTGGTCTATAGTAAATTTGTTGTTTAATGATTTTTTTTTTAGTTAGTTACAATTATTCCCTAGTTTAGTAGTTTTGCACTAGTTTGTAGCAATTTTTATGGATTTGATAGAAGACTAAGCATTGTGTTTGATTGTGGTGATTACATGTACGTTTAGGAGTGATATAAGATCTTGATAGTCTAAAATATTATAGGTCACATTATATTTCACAAACTATAAGTGGGGAGTTTTGAAGGTAGTAGCACTATATTATGTAGCATTTATGCCCACCATCTATGTCGATAAGAAAATCTTGACCATCTTAGCTGAGAGATGGTATTCCAAGACTAGTTAATTTCATCTATATATAGGGAAAATTACAATAACACTTGAGGATGTGTACCATATACTCTAAGTACCAATCACGGGGGAACTTGATTTACTAGGATGATCAAATGTTTGTGGATGACTTACTAGAAATTTATAGGAAAAGACGACTTACCCCATTCCAAATCAACACTAGATTTGGTTGAGAAACTACATTGAAACATGATTAATGACTTATCTTGTGTTAATGGGACTTGTCAGTGGAATATTTTTTCTTGACAAGTTGGATGCTACTTTTCTATTAGTTATATGGATATGATTGTGTATATGATAGATGATCACATGGCCTTTGCATGGACTCCGCACAAACTAGGTCAGTTATATACAAGGATCTACACTTGGTGACATACAAATGTGTCTATAATATAGGGTATGCTACACTCCTCTAAATCTAGGCATGGGAACACATAGCCATTGGCAAACTCATTGGTAGACTCTAGGCCCCAATTGCTTATGATACATGGTATTGAAATGGTTGATGATAGGTAGGGCATGTTGAGATCACATGGGGGACTTGGATTTTTATAGGAGGGGCACTATATTTCCTATCGTGAGTTAATATTAAATGGATTCCATACATTTTGCATTCGATATTGGGATGATTTGCATCAATAAATATCATATTCTTGGAAATATTACTCCCTAGTTACCCGACGAGACTACATTGTGGAGAGATAATGACCAGATATGGTACGCTAAAATTTCATGTATAGATAGGGGGTTTTATCAGCACCCCATTTTTTTCTAGAGTCATTTGTGAGATCAAAGACTTGGGTTCCATTATTGATACAAGGAAAATGACATAAGACTTGGATGAAGTGGAAATAGTGATATGAGATGAGTGCAAGGTCATCATAGATGTAGGGGTCATAAATGGGCATTATTGGGGTTTTTACGAACATTCCCACACATTTATCCTGAAAGGGCCTAACCCAAGTGCACAGGACCTTTTAACCCACCACGTGCATTGATATATCATGCAATATTTATCTTGTGCACTCATCTAAGGAGAAATTAGTGTGTCAGGTCCCTTACTAGTTTGAGGAACAAAAAACATGCCATCATACTTAGAAATAACAACATGAACAATAAAAACAACTATGTTAAACAAGAAACTACATGCACTACCATTTTATACACCATCATTAAGCTAGAAAGACAAGTGATAACAAAAACTATGCATATATTCATTCATTTAAATAAGGGCTTATCGAGTAATCATTAACTTTTTACATTTACAAGACACATTTCTGAGTTAGAGATGATCTAAAATTACATATATGAAAAACTTAACAACTACAATAATTTATTTAAAAAAAAACAATCAATAACCAACAAAAACAAAAAGAACCCTTTTCCTAGACTCAAGTGTTCTATTTATACACAAGTTATATTTCAAATTGGAATCCATTCCCACTCAAAGCAGTTAGTCCCCATTACTAGATGTGGTTTTTACTCTCTGAGAGATGTCATCTGGGAGACACCTTAAATGCACAAGTGGTTCCTAAGACTCTGTTTGATTCAATGAGAAGGTTAGGATTCCATCCACTGCGATTTACATTGATAGATCAAAATATCCGATAGCGTCACCAATATATCATTTTTTCATTACATTTTTTTGTACTCAATTCTCACTATTACCTATTTATCCTCTTCTACTCCTTTTGTCATTTTTTCCATCTCAACCTCCTTCAAACGCTCTCTACATGGCACTCTCTTCTAGCTTTTGTTCATGAATTCCCCTTTTAGACTCTTTGGTGCACACACTATTTGACCGTGCTAAAATAAAAATTTCTCAAGTTTGCTTCTTATTTTATATTAATAGTTTATATCTATTCAATACTTAACCAAAATTCTGGGGTCAACATCCCCCAAACTACATTGTTTGTCGAATCTCCCAAAAATATTATTCCTTCTCATTAAGAAGCCTAGGTGCACTTTGAATGCACTTGATTTGATTAGTGCACCCTCTATGTCTTCAATAGATTATGGCAAGAGATCCCCCAGAGTGTCGTTATTTTTTACCTTTCCTATAGACCCATGCACCGATTTCACCTTGGTCGAGAATAATCCTATTGCCTCCTTCAAATATTCTTTGACCTATATGGCCTCCAAGAGGAGGACCCCAAAGGTATCATCATATATCATCTCATTGGTTTTTATTTGGCCACTAACCACTATAATTTCATTATTTTTCTTCTCACGCTTGAGATTATCCTTGATCTTGACCACTTGCCTCTCCAAAGCTTTCTTCTTCTAGACATCATCTTTCACCGTCTCCCTTATCTGATCATCTGGGGATTAGAATTCCTTGAGTAATTTTTATACTGCTTCCTCCTTTCTCTTTAGCTCCTCAAGTGTCTCCTCACATGTAATCAGTTGGTCATTGATTTATTTTCTCAAGACCTCGGTAGGGTATTCTTGCTTTTTGAGATCTACACTTTTCAACACTTCTTCTAATAGTAGCTCAAGATGAGAAATGGTATATTTCCCAAATAACACCTTTGTTGAGGCGAATCCTATCTCTAGTATCTTTGCACACATGGATTTTGTGCACACATCTAATCCCTTAGATTTTTCTATGGTATCCTTATCCACTTGGTCTAATAGATATAGGTTGTGCACTTTCTTATGTGCCTCATACTAGTGTTTGAGGTTATTTCAATGTTAGGAAATAAGGTATAAAATATGTGGAACAATCCCTCATAAAATCACAACAGTATAAAATAATATGTAGAAAATATTACATATCTCAAATAAAAGTGCAGGATAAAATCAACACAACACAAAGAGACAATATTTAATGTGGATCACCTAATTTGGGCTACATTCACCAAGAATCACTTGCTTAGATTTTATTACAAGCCACCACTCTCTCAATACAATACCCAGATCTGTTTGGAGCTATGCTCAACAAACTCTACAGAATTCACACCTGAATTCAGACACATCTGCAATGTTACATCATCCCTACCATATGCACAAAACCACATAAATAGGCATATGCTTGATTAGTTTTACAATACTGTGGGTACCAAAACCATGGGCCAAAACCGTCCCATAAACCTATCAAAATTCCCACTCATATAAAAAGAGCATGTTTCCTAAATATATTAGGCATGTTTATTGTAAAGTATTCAACACTTCACACATGAAAATAGGCTCCACAACATAACAATCTCCCACTTGGAGACTGGTTTTCCTCTAAGCAAGCTTCTCAACCCTTCACTAGTTTCCATGAAGACCTAGCAAAGTTGAACACAACTTCAGTTTTTCCATTGTGACCACCTTGGTCATCATGTCTATAGGATTCCGGATGGTATGAATCTTCTCCAACTTCAAATTCTCTTTTTTTAAAGTTTTCCTAATGAAATGGTACCTAAGTTGTATATGCTTCATTCTAGAGTGGAAAGCAAAGTTATTAGCGAGTTGTATAACACTCTGACTATCACTATGTAGCTTTCCTTCCTCCTGCTTATGCCCAAAATCCTCAAGCAATTTTTATAGCCAAATCATCTCTTTTCTTTCCTTTGTGGCAACAACATACTTAGCCTCTTTGCTTGACAAAGCCTCAAGCTTATGTAGTCATGAAATCCAACTCACTGTTATCCCACCTATAGTGTAAATATAACATGTCGCGCTCCTCCTGCTATCTACATCGCCAACCATATTAGAATCTACATAACCACACAAAGTGGTGTCTGATCCAATATAGCATAAAACTATCCCCATGGTCCCTCTCAAGTACTGAAGGATCCACTTTACTACCTACCAGTGATCTTTACCTGGATCACTCATAAATCTACTCACCTTTCCCACTACATGGGAAATATCAGGCCTAGTGCACACCATGGCATATATTAAAATGCCAACCGTTGATGAGTAAGGTACCTTGGACATATGGTTTCTCTTTTGATTTTTCTTGGGACATATCTCCTTTGATAACTTGAAATGGCCTTCCAAAGGATTCCCAATTGGTTTAGCATCTTGCCTGCTAAACCTCTCCAATACCTTCTTAATGTACTCTTCCTAAGATAAAGTCAACTTACATTCCTTCCTATCCCAAGATATCCTCATACCAAGGATTTTTTTGGCTGCCCCGAAATCCTTCATAGCAAAGGAGTCACTTAGCTACTTCTTGAGTACTTTTATTTCCTACATTTTTTTTACCTACAACCAACATGTCATCCACATATAGACACATGATAATATAACTGCCATATTCAAATTTATTTTTATGCACGCAATGGTTAGAATGACATCTAATATAACCTTGCTCCATCATTAAGCTATCAAATTTCTTATACCATTGATGTAGATCTTGTTTCAAGCCATACAAGATTTTCTTCAGTTTGTACACCATCTCCTCTTTACCTTTGACCTCATAGTCCTTTGGTTGCTGCATATATAAATCCTCCTCCAAATCACCATGGAGAAATGAATTATTTACATCAAGCTTCTCTAAGTGCAAGTCTTATGCTGCCACTATTCCAAGAACAATTCTAATAGAAGTCAATGTTTACTACAAGAGAAAAAATCTCATCAAAATATATACCTTTTTTCCATGCAAACCCCTTAACCACCAACCGGGCCTTTTATCTTTTCTTGCCTCCTTATTCGTCTTTAACTCTGTATACCCACTTGTTCTACAATTATCTAATGCCTTCGGGTAGCTTCACCAAATCCCAAGTCTAGTTCTCCATAAGACCTTCATGCTCCTCATCCATGGCTTGCTCCCACTTCTTGTTGGCATCTACCTGCATTGCTTCATCAAAGGTCTTTAGCTCTCCACTATCAGTGAGTAATAAATAATAAAGAGAAGGAGAAAAATGTTTATGTTCTCTTCTTACCCTAAAAGACCTCCTTAATATAGGAGTTTGGGGTTCTTATTGAGTAGGTTCTTGAACTGATTCATGGGTCACTTTCCCATCTAGAAGATCCTCTACCACTACATATTATTTCTTGGATTCTTCCTTGTTTTCCTACAACTGTTGCTTATACATGAATTTCTCATTAAATACCACATCTCTAGATCAAATGATTTTTTTTCCCTTAATAGTCTAGCATTTATATCCAAATTCATCACCACCATAACCAATGAAAGTAATTTTTTATGATTTATCCTCTAGCTTGGTCTTATCATCCTTGTCTATATGGACAAACACCTCACATCCAAAGAATCTAAGAAATGAATAATAAACTTTCTTACCATACCAAACCTCCTCAGGTATGCCTCCATTCAAGGAACTTGAGGGTCCTCTGTTTATCAAGTACACAGTTATGCTCACCGCTTCTTCCCAAAAGAAAAGAGGCACTCCTACATGTAACCTCATGCTCCTAGCACGTTCCATTATTATCTTGTTCATCCTTTCTGACACCCCATTCTGTTGTGGAGTTCCTAGAACTGTATTCTGTCTGTAAATTCCATTATTAGAAAAGTAATAATCAAATTCATTGTTATAATACTCCCCTCCATTATCTGACTTGAGACATTTTAGCTTAAGACATGTTTCATTCTCTACCAAGGATTTTGATTTAACAAAAGTTTCAAATACATCAGATTTGTTTCTTATACAATAAACCCAAACTTTCCTTTTTACATCATCAATAAAATTAACATAATAACTTGAACCCCCAAGAGATGATAACTGAGTCGGCACCCACACATCATAATGTACCAACTCTAAATTACTCTCTTTCTTTATAGGTCCAACCTTGATAAACCTTACTCGCTTTTGTTTCCCATATATGGCATCCTCATAGAACTCCAAACATGTTTATTTATATCTAGGAAAATTATTCTTTATGATCTTTATGCCCTTATGGCTCATATGAATGAGCCTCTAGTGCCACAATGTTGTATCTACTTCTAAAGCCACAAGATTACTAACATTAGTGTTATAAGTGGTTAAATACAATGTTCTAACCTTCTTACCTCTTTCCACCACAAGAGCACCCTTGGTAAACTTCCAAGAGTCCATTGCAAATATCACAATACAATCATCACTTCCTAACTAGTCTGCCAATATCAAATTTCATCTTAAAGTAGGCACATGTTTGACATCCTTCAATAGCCATGTATTCCAATTCTGCATCTTAACCCAAACAGAACCTTTTCAAACTATACTGCGAGTCTCATCATCACCAAGAAAAACATGCCCAAAATCCCCTTAAACATAATCAATAAAATAACACCTATGTGGAGTAGCATGGAAAGAATCCCCCGAATCTAGAACCCAATATTCAAAAATATTGTGCAAAGAAATAATCAAAGCATCCTGACATACATTACCCATTGCCACATTTGCCTCCTTGTTTTCTTCCTATTGTTTATTCTTGTCCTGAAGCTCCCAAAATTCCTTTTTTTCATGCCCAAGCTTCCCACAGTGCGAAAACACTATTTTGCTTTTGGATTTTGACCTTTCCCGATCTTTTAATTTTCCACAGCTTCCTCTATTCTTCTGTCTCCCTCTAGTTCCACTGTCAAAGTATTCCCTGAAGAAGAAGATTCCCCATAGCTTTTTCTTTGCATTTACTCACTTAAAATAACCCCTACAACATCCTCAAACTTCTACTTTGAGTTAGTTGGAACCGAGTTGCTTACCACCATTACTAGGCTATTCCAACTCTTAGGTAAAGAGCACAAAATTAATAAAGCCCTAAATTCTTTATCAAATTCTATTTTAACTGAAGCTAGCATATTTATAACCATATTAAAATAACTGCTACTGAACCATTCTCATACATCTTTATATTAAACAATTTTTTCATTAAAAATATCTTGTTAGAGGTAGAGGGTTTTTCATATAACTTCCCTAATGCATCCATCAGTTCTTTTGTAGTCTTTTCCTTTGAAACATTAAATAATACTGAAGATGCATGACACAACCAGATCATTCTAAGTGCCTTCCTATCTAGAAAATCCCATTCCACATCGGTCATACTCAAGGGTTTTCTCCCTTTCTTAGATAATGGAATATAAAGATCCTTATGATAAAGGTAATCTTCCATCTACATCTTCCAAAGACTAAAATTCTTCTCATTGAATTTAATAACCCTTGATCTTCCATCATCTGCCATAGCTCCCACTCAAGATAAAATGTTCCTTGTGATTCAAAACTTCAACAAACCAAAACAAGATTTGATACCAATTGCTAGGAAATAAGGGATAAAATATGCAAAACAATCCCTCACAAAATCACAACAGTAGAAACTAATATGCATAAAATATTACAGATATCAAATAAAAGTGCAGAATAAAAATAACACAATACAAAGAGATAGTATTTAACGTGGTTCACCTAATTTGGGCTACGTCCACCAAGAATCACTTGCTCAAATTTTATTACAAGCCACCACTCTCTCAATACAATACCCAAATCTGTTTAGAGCTATACTGAACAATCTCTATAGAATTCACACCCGAATTCAGACACATCTGCAATGTTATATCATCCCTACCATATGCAAAAAACCACACAAATAGGAAACTGCTTAAGCTATTTTACAATACCATGGGTACCAAAAAGCATGGGCCAAAACCATCCCATAAACCTATGGGTCAAAATCCCCGCCATATTAGAAGAGCATGTTTCCCAAAATATCCGACATGTTTTTCAAGGCCATTTTTTTCTCGAGGGCTGCGCCCCCGAACCCTAACAAGAATACATGAAGAGTGTATAATAATTTTAGTGTACATTCTTCAACACTTCCACACATCAAAATAGGATCCATAAAATAACATTCGAGACACCTCAACTTCTAATTTCATTAAGGAATTAGATGTTTTCTCTTCATTCATGCATTGTGTATTTAGGCATATACATACTTGTAACCTACTACCCTGATGGTTTTAATTTCCTGTAGTGTTTAATTAATACCTTAAAATGAGGATCATCCATTAGTCATTATACTTGGAAGGAAACTAAGTTGCATGTCTATCCTGAGGCTCCAAATTGGTGCATGTAATTCTACATGAACATGTCATTGACATCTTTCTATTTTTGGTACATAACCTGTGCCAATTTAGGTAATTTAAGAGAAGGGTTCCTAGATGGGGTCTTTTATAGTGATTCAAATGTGATATGCTTCCCTGTGGATGGATATCTCTTCCTCTTCTCCACTTCATCCTCATCCTTGGGTCTAGAATATTCTCCCAAGTTTATTGACTGGTTCTATTGACCATATACTTCTATCCTTTCCTCTCCTACTAGATTCTCTTCTTCTATGTGTGGTCCTTCCTTGCACGACCCATATTCTACATGCATATTCTCCTCATTGCATGAATATTTATACATTTTTTCTTCCTCTCTAGAGGTATTTTCCTTGTACCTAGGTTCTAGATGTGGGATCTTTACTCCTTAACTTGTGGCATCATTCATCATCTCCTCTATGATAAGATGTTTATGTTACGTGCCTCTCTAACCTGTTTCATTTTGTGCTTCTCTAGACGTGTACCTATCACTTCATAGTTTATCCTTCTTCCACTTCTTGGGTGGTGAAGCCATGTGGGTCTTTGGTTACTAGTGGAGTGTAAGAAGGTGGAGAATTTGGGGGAGTGAAGACAAAGGTAGTTCTACCATTAGCTGAGTCCCTCCTTTATGTGAGCTTTGCAAGAGAGTTCTACCATTAATGAAGGATTATTTGTAGAAACAAAAGTACATTCACTTATTTTAAAAGGTAGAAGATGTAACTAACATATCTACACATTAATGCATCACAAAAGATAAATGACATTGTAAGAAGTACAATAAACCAGATCTAAGCCATGATAAGTCATATAACATGAGGGTTTACACCTATAAACAAGATGTACATAATAGATATGTGTATATTGATTTAACAAAATCTCTAGTAGACATATTACATTCAAAAGGGTCATCTCAGACCATATATATTAAATGATAGAGACTTAAATTCTATATGCTTCTCAGATATGAGATTCTATCTATACTTTTTCCCATTCTATCCTTTGTTACAGATCCCAGTACCCATACATATGCTTTATGGCATCCCTTACAACCCTCTAGCACTAAGTAATCTAAACCCTAGCATTACTCTAGCACTTCGTTACTCTTTTTACCTTTCTCTACCTATGTGTTTTTTTCTCTCTATATCTCTCCCTAATCATGACCTAAGAATCTCTTTAAACAGGATCATCGACCACTGCCATGACTTCTCATTTGAGAAGATCGTGTTCTAAGTGTCCATGTGGTCCTCCATTAGTGAATGCTTATCCTCTTCAAAAATCTTCCACTAACTGTAATGATGTCTCTGGGAATATTCCATGTGGGGAATATCCTTTTTAGGACCTCCAAGGTTCCAAGATGGCACCTTATCCACTCATCACGTCTAGTCGGATCCTCACGTTTTTCCTCAAGTGATTCCATGATGCTGGGTATGGCTATGTCCTTTAAACCATTGTTCTTCCTCCCACACATGCCCTAGTTTCGCTTAAACCCTTATTAAATCCCTTTTTCCTGTGTACTTTTCCCTACGCACCCTTCCATCTACTTATCCTGCACGTGCATGCCTCTTGGTACTAAGCCAATATTTTAGGGTCCAACATCACCCCACACTATCCATATTCTCCATCCTCAGAAACTTTCTACTTCCTCAAAGAATAAAGAATAGAGGCATCAAAACAATTAAAGAATGGAAGGATGAAAGAAATGGAAGAATAGAAGAATGTGTTATTATTGTATGAGCAGTGGGAATTCATTCTTCACGGATGCCTCAATTTTCTCCCATGTGTCTAATTCTCCATGTGCCTACTAAAATAGGTCACCCACTAATGTTCTTACTTCATCAAAACTAATTTCCTTGCTCTTAGCTTTAAGCATATCAACAAAGATATCCATTTTCTTACTAATTTCACCTAGCGCATCCATCCTACAAGAGACTTGGGGGTATAGTTCCTTTAGTTCACTCTTAATCAAACCTCGTAAGGTCTCGATTTCTTCCAATTTCTTCTCAACTTCAGCCACGACCTTTTCGCGCTCTTCCCTATTACCTTTGTGCTTTTTTTGAAATTATTTTAGATTTGCCTTATGTGTACCAACTAATATGATATTACCCTATCACTTTTAACACAATTTTCATACATGGATCCATCCATTTGTGCAACAATATTTACTACGGCAAGGAGCTCAGAATACCGAGTCACTATCTCCCCTATCTTCAAATTTTCCTCCTCCTTCTGGCATGCCATCATCTCCTCTACTGACTCTAGTGCGAGTGGTCACCTTTCCATGGTGAGGATGTGTCTCAATTCTTCCAAGTGTTACATGGTTTACTCGTATTTCGTCTCAGGTGGGATCATGTCTGGGTGCTTCAAGATTACGGTGTATGAAATGACCTCTATCTTCTTATGGATTTCATGCACCTTTACCTGTTCATCCCTTAGTTCATGCCTTAACTACACACTAATCAATTCGTTCTATTTTATTTCTTTTTCCTACTCAATTATCTCCTCATTATTTTCCTCAAGCTCTTCCCCCAAGACCATTATTCTGTCATTTCTGCTAAAGAGTCTTGCCTCTATCTCCCCCAATAATTTTTTGAGCACATTGCAAACTTGCTCATCAAAAATTTGTTGGGAATTCACCAGAGGGTTTACTCCCTTGGAATTTTGTATCTTCATCAATGCATATCATTTGACCTTGAATTTGGTTAATCAACATGGGACTCAAAAGACCAAGATAACATTTTCCTTGTGCGTGGGTACACACCCTCTTCATCGAAAGAGGACCAAGCAAGGAGTTGGTTTGTAGGCAGGGTACTTTGGAAACACGCGCGCAGTACCTTGTTTAGATCATTAATGTAAGACATCTCTTGTTCTTGTGTCATTATTATGCCCTTTCTACCAGTGTGTGTTGCCTTTGGGAAGCTTAATACTAAGTTGGGGTCTCCGCCCATGATGCATACTCCTTTCCCACACTTTTTCTTTACTCCATCTCCTTCAGTACTTCCTCTGTGCTTTGCTTGATTTCATGCTCTACCAAATGTTGGATAATTTCTACCACTTCCCTCTCTATAGTATTATCCATCTGTTCCTTGGTTGGGGTTGAGATCTTTTGATCCTTCATGTTTACTTCCTCACTCCCTCATTTTTCGTGAGTGCCTCCTTTGTCCTCATCCTTCTCTTCATTTCCTTCTTCCTCTAACTTGTGTACATCATACACAATATGGTTATAAACCTCATCTCCCTCTTCATCATCTTCATCACCCTTTTTGGCCTCCATGCTTTCTATTTCATCTAAGTCTGACCCTTTAGTCACCCTTTGCTTCTTCCTTACTGCTGATTCTGTTCAAGGGACCTCTCTTTTTTCTCCTTCTCTCATGACTCTTCCCTTACTGGTGACTCTTCCTTTTGTGGTGACTCCTCATTTTTTGGTGAATCTTTTCTCATAGGAGACTTCTTCCAATGGAAGTAATTATTGTTCTCGTGTCTGACTCCTATGCCCCTACTGTCTGCATTGTCTGCACGCTCGGTGCATTTTTCTCAGGAGTTTCTCCTCTATCTCTTTTCCTTAGCATAGTCTTCTTCCGCATGGTTGGGTCTTCAGGAATGGAGACATCTTCTTTAACATAAGCACCCTTTTCATACTTAGGCATTATGCACAAATACATTCTTGTTGTTGTCCTCCCTACAACATGTAATGTTACTGGTTTGAACATGTGCACGTCATGAGAGACATACTTCTCCACATAGGTGCACTTCTTGGGGTATATTAGTTTCCTACGAAGCTCATGGTAGTCTTGATCCACTATACTCAGATAAAATATGAGTTTCTTCACCTCTTTAAAATGATAGACCCCAGCTTGAAAGTACTGCGTTGTGAAGGAGAAAGGCAATTTACACCAAGGACTCTTGGTGTCATCTACCAAAGTACATCTGCCGATGTAAAAATGCTGGTATATGGAAAACTTAGATTCTCCTTGTACTATTGAAGGAAAATGTTTGAGTATTCTCCATTCAAACCTGAATGCATCGTGCATCTACCTATACCACTTTTCTAGGCACGCCTTATAATTGGTTGTCAGGGTGTCACAGGTATATCGTTTAAACCTCTTGGCGAGGGAGGGGTTCTCATCTAGGTACTCCCAAACAAACTTATCTAACCCATCAGGAACTACAATATTTGAAAAGATAATGGTGAGGAGGACATTACCAAACATGATCTTTTCTTTGTCACACGCGGTGTCTATAATATCCTCTGCAATGAAATATGAGTGATTATAGATGGCTCCCTCTGAGATCTTTCAACACACATTCAACTAGGCTTTATTGATCTGTGTCCATCTCTCTTGACCATTCAAATTTATAACCAAATGTGTGGCCATCTTCATCACTGGGTCAGTAATTGCAGAAATGTTGAAGTAACACGAACCCTTCTTGTAGTCATAAGCCTCAATGGTCTTCTTAATGGCTTCTTTATCTTCCAAGTCATTTTCCAATAAATATCCTTCACTGATAAGGCCAGTGAACTTATAAATTAGCCACGAGGTTATGCGTATCCTCTGGCTTGCAAGATTTAAGTGGTCCTCATGCACGTTCAACATCAACCATTGGTATAGTCATTCAGTCTCACCGAAATAGGTAAACTCGTAGAGTTATAACAACCCAACCTTATCCATTTTTACCTTTACCTCATCGTCGTAGATGGGCATTCCATCTAGTGTCCTCTTCACCATAGGGATAACTTGTTCTAGTATCATTTCATTCTTTGTGGTGCTCATTCTTTCCAATGTACCTTTACAATAAAGGAAATTTTTTCTTTCCAATGCCAACATTCAGTGCTTTTCCTCCACACTCAATCCTATGTGAACACTTCCATAACCTTCTGGCATGTAACTGCCTTGACCACATAGTTCTTCATGCTTTCTCCTGCACCAAAGTAAATTCCTCTTCTATGTCTTGGACCAAGTTATTTCAGCTGCCTATCTCATGTTGCTCCTGCACTTTTTACCCTTGTACGTGGTTTCTCAAAGCATTTTGACACCATCCTTCCTTTATGTTCACCTTTTCCACATGTGATTTTCTAATCCACGTGTCTTTTATTTTTCAACCCAAGCCATCCACAACCATAGCTTCCAATACTTGTCACATCACTCCACTCCACATAAAATTGGATGAGTGGTCCTATATGCATAGAAAACTTTTGAAACTAATAAGTGGCTACTGATTCACAAATGCACACAACACAAAGCAAAGAGAAAGGGAAACAAAAATAAAGGAAACTACAAAAAGCAAAACCTAAGCTAACTGACAATACTACCTTATTTACAAACAAAAGTAAGAATTATTTATAGTAGGACTTCAGCCTACTCCCATTGAAATGGACTGGTAACCGTGTTCCATCCAACGCTTGTAACTGGTAAGCACCTGAATCAAGTAAATAAGATATAATGTACTAGCCCATCCAATGAAATTTGAATTTCCCAAGATGGTGCAAAAACTTGGAATCATACAATAGAACCATCTACCCAACCTCAAACTTTTTGTTCCTGATGTGTCTATCATGCCACGCCTTGTTCCTGGATTTTTCTATTTTCTAACTCCAATGAGTAATATCCCACCTCTCATCTAACTACATTAACTTATCAATCCTCTCCTCAAGCACTTGTTCATCATCTAATCCTCCTATACGTGATATACACAACGATGGTAACATGAATTCAATAGGTAACACCACTTTTACACAAAACACCAATTGAAAAGGTGTGGCCTTGTTCAGTCTTTTATAAGTAGTCTGGTATGACCATAACACAACAAAAACTTTATCATCCCAATACTTTCTTCCCACATCACAAATCTTGGTTAACATGTGATTTAGAATTTTGTTAAATGCCTTACTAGTCCCATTAGCTTGTGGGTGATAAGGGGTAGTATTTTGGTGGGATATCATGAATTTTACCAACAATATCCTAATTGTCTCATTCAAGAAATGAGTACCCCCTATCACTTGTTAAGCTTAGAGGGCATCCATATCTATTGATTATGTTTTCTCAAAAGAACCTAGTTGTTGTTATCATTGTAGAATCCCTTGTAGGCACCGCTTATGCCCACCTTGTAATATAATATGTGTATGTAATGATATAGCGTGAGATTTTCCTTCACGTGGATGGGGAAATATAGCCTACGAAGTCAATTTCCCACTTCTCAAATGGTTCTGCACTGGAAATCAATATTAATGGCATTTCATCTCTTTTCCCTAGTTTACCAAGGCATTGCAGTGGTCTTGGGCCTTACAATACTCGATATAATCCTTGTAAACTGTTTCCCACCAAAATCATGCTAGAAGGATTTTTCACGCAGTTGCATTCCTTGCATAGTGTCTTCCTACAATTCCACCATGTGATTCCTCCACGATTGCAATGTGTTCATGCTCTAACATGCACCTGAAACAAAACCTCATCATGGACTAGCTTGTATAAGTATCCTCTAATTAACATGTAGGATGTGGCACATATATCCACTAACTAATTCCTTTCCAAAGTCTTCATTCCATCTTGTACCACAAGTGTCTTGAGAAACACCACAATATATTTCATTTCAGAGGGAGTGTGCCATAATCTAAATAGTTGCGCATCTGGCATTGTATCCTCAATGCTCAACGTGTCCTCCTTTGAGTCAATCCTTGATAAATGGCCAAGTCCTAAATAACCATTACCTAATTTCATAAAAAACATAAACTCAAACTCTTGAAACAACAGGACCCACTGACATATGCGACCTTGTAAAACAAGATTGTTTACCAGGTACTTCAATGCCATGCGATCCATGTAGAATATAAAGGTTGTTACCAACAAATAATTTTCTAAATTTGTGCAGCACGTAGATTAGTGACAATGTTTTGTGCTCAGAAGTAGTATAGTTCTACTCTGATTAGGTTAGCTTCCTATTAGAAAAGCACAAAGGGTGGTCAATAATTCCCTCTCTAGGTTGTGCTAAGATTAATCCAATCTCCATCCCTGAAGAATCAACATGTGCATGGAATGGCTTATCCCAAGAAGGAAATCCTAATATGGGTGCAGTGATAGATCTTGCACCTAAGGGGGAGAGGCGTAATAGAAGAAGGATATTGTACCTCTCCCCAATGAAATGTACTTTTGTGTTTTAGTAAATTTTCCAATGGAATGGCGATCTTGGCATACCTCTTAATAAATTTATGGTAATACCTCGTATGCCCAAGGAATCTAGATAATTCGCTCTAGCTGGTAGGTTCCCCCAATCCCACAATAACAAAAACTATAGAAGGATCCACCAGAAATCCTTCCTTACATATTATATGACCCAAAAGGGTTCCAAATGGAGTAGTGAAAATACATTTCTTAATGTTGAGGGATATCCTCAACTTCCAACATATTTCAAACATCAGCCTCATATTGTCACAATGGTCCCTCACTAATTCATATATCGTCCAATCATCAAGGTAGACTTAAAGAAACTTATGGATGAAGTCTTGAAATGCCTGCACTACAAATGTGTGAAAATAGAATAGGTGCATTCTTCAGTCCAAAAGGCAGGACCGTGTAGGAAAATATTTCCCATCCAGTGGTGAAAGTTGTCTTTTCTTGGTCCTCCTTGGTAATTCTGAACATGGTGATATCACAAAAAAACCATCTATTAAATGAATAGATCTTTCATGCCTGGCTACTCCTTCTAGGATATCTCCTCAGTGGACAAGGGGTTGGGAAAGGATCGATGACACACACCCACATTCAAAATCCCTGTAGTTAACCATAGATCCTTATCCTTCCATCCTTCTTGATATTGTTGACCATTAGGATCACCCATTCTAAAATTCTTCAATGGCCTCTATGATATCTGAATTCTATCATATTATCAATCTCCTCCTTAACCTTCACACATATATTTGGGTTCATTTATATAAGGCCTCTTCTGAATCAAGTGCACGCACCTTCCTTTAACTTGATCCTCATTTCCCCTAGCAAAGAGTGGTGAAATTCCTTAAGCTCATAGAACCCACATGGAAAAAAATCCTAAAAATCATGCAAAAGCTCAATAATCTTTGAAGACCTCCTAGTCCATGGCTAGTGGTCACCTAATAATAGCTTCCTTGGGTTCTGCCATTTTGTACCAATGTTAACCTTATTCATCTTCAATAGGGGTTCATGGTAAACACATGATTACTCATCAACACTATCCATAACCTCACGCATACCCTCAATATAGATTAACATCCAAGTTCTCCACCTATTCATCATCTATCACAGTAGACTAATCTTCCCTTTCTCTTTCTCCATGGGAGGCGTTCTCAGGTTGTATATCCTCTTACTTCTTACTTCCATGAAAGTGTGCTCCCAAGCTCTGGTTCACCTAATAGTTCTAGAATCTGTGTCTTCCACCATGGTACTATCTCCCATAGGTAAGGCTCTTGACTACCTACAACGCCTCATTCACCAATGGATTAGTCACTCCAATATTCGAAGTGTTTGAATAAGATCCATCCATTAACTCCTTCCAGTTTTCTATGTATGAGTGTCATAATTCTAAGTGAATATGCCATGCATGTGCACGTAACCCTGCATAAGGTGGAATAGAACTTGTGCACCCATAGGGATGGGGGTAAAGTTTGTGTGCCTCCCATCCAAGTCCTCTCACACTACTGAACATGGCATAGGGTAGATCCCTTCCCATCATAGTCACAAATTTTAGTAGGTGCATTACTCTGGAGGAACCTAACAGGGAGTGTAGTCATATTTTATACCCTTATACCAATAGTCTAATCCTATGTGTTACCGACCTATCACCCAGTGGGGATTAGCCACTCACCTGAGGTATGCGCAAGCAATCGAGTGTCTCCTTTATGTGAAGTCTTGTAAGAATACATAATCTTATGATAGATCTTCAAGTGCAATTGAATAGAAAAGAACCATGTAATCATTCTGAGAACCTAGGACAAGTTGTCATTTCAATGCATCCAGAATAGGGAAGCATAACATAACACCATGCGTAAAAATGGTTCATACATAAAGGAAATACACAAGGATGATACTTATGAACATGCATATGATTTAGATCAGAGCCTTATATTCATATTAATATGTTTAATAATCAACATTACAATCCCTAAAAGTCATAACAGATCCTTCATATAACAATATAGAGCCAAGTCATGCATCAGAACTACACTATGTTCATCACATTATAACAAAACATGAATGCAGAACCCATCCCTCTAAATGTGTCATGACTTCCTAAGATTTTCCTAATCCCTAACCCATAGACATCCTCCATGGTGTTTCATGTATGGATTTTTTTCCTCTTTTCTCTTCTGCACTACTCTCTCAAACTCTGAATCCACTGCATATGTCCTCTCCGTCCTCTCCTTCTGCTATCTGCACACCTCAATATATAGGTGCTTGTATTTATAACCTCAACAACCACTGTCATGCATTTTAGAGGATAACATATCGGATGCCAAGTATCCAAGTAGTCCTCCAATGGGAGCATGCCTTCTTTGATCCAAGATATCCACTCCTCTACAATGATTTTCTTCTAGAACCTTCCATCTGCATGCATGGAATATTCCCTTTTTGATCCTATAGTCATCAGGATGGCACCTTATCCAATCTGCATGCTAGAAGGATCACACTTTTCTCATGTGTTACTTGAGATGTCAGAATATGGCTAAGTCAAAAACCTATTGTTCGGCCTTGTGCATGCGTGCCGCATGTCCTACAAAACCCTGCTAGAATCCTTCACTATGCATGCCTTCAACCTCATGTGCCCTTCTTCAAATAGGTCCCATGCGCAGCCACACACCTTCTCATCCTTACCCAATATTCTAGGGCCCAACATCACCCCACACTACACCTATTCTCCATCCTTGGACACACTCTTCAATAGATAAATAAAGAATGGTGGATACTCTACAATGATTGGGAAGAAACAATAAATGAATGAATAAATGGGGATAAATGAATGGAAGAATGGGGAAAAGGTTTATTGTCTGGAGGAGGAGAGGGAAATCCTTTCATAACTGTCTGCCTCTAGCTTCCCCCAAGTGTCAACCTCATTCTGAGCTTGCTGACAGAGGTCACCCACCAGGGTGCTCACTTCCTCAAAACTCATCTCCTCTCCTTTGGTGATCATGGTGTCAAAAATACTTCTCCAATTGCTTTCCCAACTCTTTAAGTGTGTGCATCCTGTGGAGTGGTTTTGGGGTATAGTTCCTTCAACCGAATTTTGATTGAGCCTTGTAGGGTCTTGATAGCTTCTGATTTCTTCTCCACTTGTAGCTAAGATATTGTCCCTCTCCAACCCTAATCCCCTTGTTTTTTCTCTTGGAACTCCTTGAGGTATGTCTTCATGGGTGGAAACTAAGATACTTTTCACTCTATCCATGTTCGCACAATTATCATAGGTGGCCTCAACAACTTGTGTAGCGGCTTTTACGTTGGTGAGGATATTGTTGTACTGAGTAAAAATTTCCATAACCTTTATCTTATTTTCTTTTTCTTGGCATGCCAATGCCTCTTCTGTGGATTCTAAGGCAAGTGTCCACCTTTCCATAGTGAGTATGTAGGTCAAGTCCTCTAGACATTGCAAGGATGATCCATACTTTTACACGAGTGATGTCAAGTCTAGATGTTTTAAGAAAATGACATCCATGGTCATCTCTATCTTTTTGTATGCCTCATGCACCCTTGCCTTCTCATCCTTTAACTCACACCTTAACTGAGTGTTGATTAGTTCCTCCTGGTTTAGGTCCTTGCTTTTCTCGAAGAGCTCTTCCTCCTCTAGAAACTTCACCTTGTCATTTCTTCCAAAGAGCTTGGCTTCAACCTCAACTAAAACTTTGTTGAGCGCATTACATATCTAATCATCTGATAATTGTTGAGCATTAACCAAGTGGTTTATCCCTTTTGTTTCTGACACTTTCAACAATGCTCCTTAGCTTACCTCAAATTCAGGCTCATCAATGTGGGACTCAAATGTCCATGATAGAATTTTCCTAGTTTAATGGTATGTACCTTCCTCATCAAATGAATCCATGGCTAAGAGTTGTTCCATTGGTACAGTTCTCTGGAACCGCGTGCATAACACCTTGTTCAAATCATCGATGTAGCCCATTCCTTGAACTTTTGTTGCTTCTGTGCTCTTTGTCCCTGTACATGTGGCTTTTGGAAAGCTTACAGCCAAACTAGGATCTCCCCCCATGCTACCATATTCTTTACCTATACTTTCCTCCTTAAATTCCCTGAGAACCACATCTGCGCTGCATTCAACCTCTTGTTCTACCAATTCCTTGATTATTTTTTCTACCTCTTTCTCTGTGGCCTCTTCTATCTGTTCCTTTGTGAGGCTTGGGGTCCTTTGATATTTTGTATTTTCTTCCCCACTTACCCCCTTTCCTTGAGCCTTAGTTTCTTCTTCGTCCTCCTTCTCCTCATCCCCTTTGTTATACTCCTCATCTCCTTCTTCCTCAAATTCATGTATCTCATAGACTAGATGGTCTTCACCTCCTTCTGGCTCATCATCGTCATCCTTGTTGCTAATGTAGGTATCTAGATTCTCCATCTCTTTTGATTCTGCCTCATCAGTCACCTTTTGATTCTTCCTTACTGGGGATTCTAGTACAAGAGATTATTCCTTTTCCTTCTCTTTGATAGGTGATGTCTTCCTTGGAGATTCCTCTTGGGTGAGGAGCTCTTCATTCTCTAGCACCTCTTCTTATAGGGTATTTTCCTTGACTGGAGACTTCTTCCTCCATGCGTAAGTACTAGGCTTAGTGCTTTCTTCTGACGCGCTCACCGCTTGTGTGTTTTGAACAATTGGTGTCTTCTGCACCTCTTCTTTTTCTATCTTCCTAAGCATGGCCTTATTCCTTCTAGTAGGGTCTTCAGGTATGGATACACCATTCTCTAAGTACCTTTTTCAAAATTTGTCCTTATTCGCAGATATACCCTTACTACGGTCCTTCCGATAATCGGTAGCATTAAAGGCTTCATCATCTATATCTAATGGGAGACATATCTCTCTGCGTATATGCTACTTTGGGTAGGTAAACTTTTGATGTAGCTCACGGTGGTCTATATATACCTCACTAAGGTCAAACCATAGTCTCTTGGCTTCTTTGAACCAATTATCTCTGGCTTCGAAGTATTGCATGGTGAAGGAGAAGGGTAGCTTGCACCATGGACTTATATTCCCATATTTCAATATAAATCTCTCAATACAAAATTATTGGTACACTACAAATTATGCCTCTCCATTAATAATCATGGGAAAATTCTCTGGGATCCTCCACTCATCCCTGAATGCATCCCGCATTCTCTTAAACCACTTCTCCAGGTGCGCCTTGTGAGTGGCTGTTATGTTTTCACAATTATATTTCATAAACCTTTTTACAGGAGAGGGATCCTCTTCTGGATATTCCCAAACAAAATTTTCTGGCTCATCGGGCACTCCAATATCTGAAAATACAATGGTGAGGAGGATTTTACTAAAGAGTATCTTCTATCCCTCCTACGCACTTCTTATAATCTCATCTATGATGAAAGCAGACAAGTTGTAGATGGTTGCTTTTTATATCTTCTGGAATACATTTAGCCATGACTTTTTTACTTGTGTCCATCATTCCTGATCATTGAGTTTAGTGAAAAAGTGTGCAGCCATCCTCATAACTAGGTCTGTGATCTTGACAATTTCAAAGTATCGCAACCCCTTCTTATAGTCATATGTGGTTACCGTCTCCTTGATAGCCTCCTTATCACTCAGATCATAATTTATGTTATCTCCTTCACAAATGAGGCATGTGAGCTTGAATATCAGTTGTGATGTGATTTTCATCTTACACCCTATGAAGTAAAAATGATCCTCATGCATGCGCAACATCCACCATTGGTAAAGGTGCTTAGGATTTCTAAATTATGGAAACTCATATAGTTGCAATAATCCAACCTTCTCTAATTTGACCTTGACCTCATCTTTGTAAATGGGCATTCTGTCTGACATCTTATTGCTAGTTGGTTAGACCAACTCCAATGCCATTTCCTTCTCCGTTATGCTCATGTGATGGTTATAATAACTTATGGAAATATTTTGTAAGTGTGACTCCCACTTCTTACCTAGCAATACCCCATCTGGGTACTGCATTTTTGCATACCATTCTTCATTGGTGCTTTCAACAATAGTGATTTTCTTTGCCTTGCCTTTGACCTTTGTTCTCTTTGGTGAAACAGTTGATTTCTTGGGTGTCATATCTTCTCGTCAGAATAAACTTAAATACCCCTTCCTCTTTTTCTTCTCTGATACTTTTCTCAATCCCAAAGCTTACTCCAAAGATTCAACTCTTGAAATGAATCCTTCTTTCTCCATGCACTAGCTGCCAAACCCTAACTAAGAAATCCTTCCACAATATGACGTTCTTCACATAACCTTCCCCATGCCTGTGTACTCCCTCCTTCTGGTTCATAGATCTACTATAGATGCACACTCATATTTCTTGGATTTTCCTTTCTTTGCACAAATTTCTCTCTAGATGTTCTAGTTCGCAAGATCTTCTTTCACTTTGTAATTACAAGGTAAAAAATGACTTTCTCAACCTTGTATTTTTATTTTGTGCTTCTTAAATGCTAACCACCTACCAATGTACTTATAACATTACATGAAACTTTTTCAACTAAGCCGCCTTTAAACTCCTTTACCCACATGCCACATCCTGCACAAAAAACCCTTTATAACCTTCTAGCATGCAAAAAAAACCCACCCAACCAAAGACTCTTACATGCGCATCCACAACTCCAAAGGCACTTCTTCTGTATTTTACCTAATTTTTTGACCTCACCTACCTCATGTTGTTCCTACACTCTTCATCCTTTGTACATGGTTTTTGCAAATACTTCTTGACACCATAATCCAATATCTATTATTTCCTCAAGCGCTTTCTCCACCTTACACGCCTCCTTTTACTGGGCCATTTAACTTGTATTGCAAGCCTATACTTTGCATCACTCCACCCCACACTAAAGAAGATTCATGATCTTTTACGCATACACAACCTTGGGAAAAATAATGTGGTTACTGGTGCACAAGGCACAAAATGAAACAAAAATAAGGGAACAAGCAAAGAGAAAGGGAAACACAAGAAAAGAAAAAGCAGAAAGGGAAATTCTAAGCTAACTGGAAATAATTCCAAGGGCTCATGATAGGAAAGTTCTCACTCATCAGTGCCATCTATGAATTCACACTTACCTTCTAAATGGTTAACATAAAAATTCTCCATCTCTTCTCTTTCTATTACATAGACCATATTTATTTTTTTATTTTTCCATGCACGCGCGCTCAAGCTCTATTTCCTATGATTCTTCTTAATTGAGGCACGTCTCTAAGTAAATCTCACCTAGTATCTCTAATAGAATATCTTATACCATAGCAATATCCCCCATCATAAGGTGTTTGATCACCTACAATGCATTATCTACTAATGGTTTGGTACTCCTATACTCGAAAGCTTGAATGAGATTAGCCGCCAACTCCTACCAATTACTTGTTTGATGACACATCACCGAATGAATATACCATGCATGCACAAACCTTATAATGTGGATTACAATTTATGAACCCATAAAAAAGGCTGTAATACTTCTGCGCTCCCCATCCAGTCCTTCTCACATGCTTGGATATGAAATGAAGTAGTGTCTTTACCATGATAGTCTTGTATGACCATGGGCACGTTGCTCTTAGAGAAGCTTACAGAAAATGTGATCCTCACATTACGCCACTCTTGGAGGTTCTCCTGATGTGTATCCCACCAGTGTGCTATAGTTCTGAGTAGGTTATAACTAAGCATTCCCCTCCTCTCTTCCTCATTTTTCCACTGAGCTTCCATTTCTCGCAAGAAAATTTCAGGATATGCTCCTCCAGAGTAACCTGGAAACTTTTTTCCTCTAGGTATTTGACTGAGCATGCCTTTGTAACCCTTGTTATAGATCCTCTCAACTATCTCCCAATTAACTCATAAGTTCCATGCGTCCAATTGTCGCATGCCAAAGTAGTGGTATCACTCAAGGATTAAGCATATTCAAACTAGATACATCCCTCTATGGAGTGAATTATCTCAGGATTTCTGATGGATCACACATAGATTTTATAAAATAATTCTTCTCTTAAGGGCTCAGTATAGGGTGTTGACTTCCCATCTGTCAATTTGTCAAAGCAATGACCACTTTTTCTTCCTTGTTTTCAAAGTTGATATATCCTTTGTTAAACCATAGGTCGACATTGTTCTTGTAACACCATGGGCATCCAAGTAACACTGGAAAGTTTTCTACCTCGGTGAGTGCCAAGAATTAAAATTCTCTAAGGAACTTGGCCCCTTGAATGGTGATAACTACATCCTTTAGGACTCCAATGGGAATTTTCTTAGTCTTTTTTTCCATATACAACACATTCGAAGATGGTTGCAACATGGGCCTTCCCATTTGATGTCAGGAATCTAAGGTAAGGAAATTTACCTCTGCTCCTATGTCAATGAGAATATTACTTAGAAGCCATTTATAAAAAACTACATTCAAAGTAATCTCCTTGTCAAAGTCGAAGTTGTGAGGAGGAAGGTTTGCATGTAAAACCTTCCTTTTGCACTTTACTTCGGCATGTGGTACCTTTTCTCTTAGCCATACTCCTAGCAAGGGAATAATATTGTCTTGCCTTAACATCATGCACACTTCCTTGACCTCATCCAAGTCATCTTTTGGAACCTCATAATTCTTCCTTTGCTCCAACTACTTTGATTTCTCCTTCAAACATTGGGTCTCCCCTTATAAACTCTAAATCACATCCATAGTCTCTTAATAGACCTCTTTTTGATGAGTAGGGTCTGGATACTTTCCATGTACCACTTCCTCTCTTGAAACTAGTGTCCTTTGTCTTGGCATCTCCCTAGTGCGCATGACTTGTACTTGCGTCGGCACAAACACAAGTTCTAGCCTTGACTCACGCGCCACTCTTGGAATCCACTACGAATTGGCCTTCTTGATGCTCACCATTCCAACGCCATTTTCCTTCTAGTTTTGCTGGTTCATATGCTCATCAAGTTCTGGACACTCTCCGTACTTGTATTTATTTCCACACTGAGAATTGTAACAAATAAGGACACTCATGTTTGTAATGCTCTATAGATCCAAAATTATAAGAGGTTCCTCATGGGAACTCACTTCATCCTCCATTGTAGTTACTATAACCACAAAATCCTCCAAAAAATTTCTTCCATGTGCTCCTCCATCTGCATGCCCTTCATAACAATAGTCATCATCCTTTAAACTACTTGCAAGGCTATTCTGGCACACACCCAGATCAATAGCATCATGGATTTGATCAATTAGTTTGCAATCCTTGGTATCATGGGTCATAGAGGTACAAATCTTATAATAACAAGAAACATTCTTACAGATTGTGCACTGGAGTAGAGGGCATCTACTTGCATCATGATTCCAATGGAAAATCTCATAGTCTACCAACATAACATACACCAAATTCCATGGGAAACTATCTTTTGCATGCCCCTCCACTACACAATCTATACACTAAATCCCACCATGAACCTCATTTTATAAGTTTCCAGATAGCTTATCACACTACTTGGTCACTACAACAATTTGAGCCTCTAGAAAAGGACTAACACGAGTATCAACACCCCTAATAGATTTGACATGTAGGATAGCTTCTGGTTCCTTGTGCGGTTCTGTGAAAGTCTTGTGTGACAGATCCCTTCTAAATGGTGTTATCAATCCTCTGAAAAACCTTTGAGCATGTTGAGAAGGATGAATGTCATTGGATGGTTTTGACAAGAGATTATTGAAACTCGCATCATACTCCCACACACTCTTTGTTATTCCTTGCTAGATCTCCTTTAGAGTGTTGATGCTCTTCTGCTCAAACTCAGGGATATGGAACTCTTCTAGGAAGGATTTTTTCAATCCAGTGTAGTCTACCACCATCTGATGGGGGTCATACTTCCTATACCAACTATGCACGCACCCTTATAACGTTGTTACAAACTAGATTTCCTTCCATTCTGGGGTAGTGATCCCCTTCACGTGCTATAGTAATTCACACTTATGTACATGCTCTGCAGCATCTTCAATGCCCCTATAGTCTTGTAAGTGTAAATAAATCTCAAAAAACACTTGGGGTGGTAGATGGGGTCCTTGTCCTCCCAATCCAAAGCCTTGATTTCCTCTGGTGTTTTCTCTTCCATCAGACCCACTGTGTAACATTCCCATTTTAAGACTTTAGAAACAAGATTTTTAAAAAAAAATATAATGTTCACTATTCTAAATAAAGCATTATTTAGAACAAACATTCCATGTCAATCAAATAAAAATAGATAACCATATGTAGCTGTAATGACTTGGTGCTCCATCAATCTATTCATTCCATAACTCGGTAAGCTACCGATCTATTTATGTTATCGTAAGTATTGAATACATATTGTATACTTTGTATACTTGGTTTTCCCTACCCTACACCAGGTACTGAGTGATTTTTTTAAAGAACATATTTGAATATCTATTACCAATATTCATTCGATATCACCTTGTTTTAAACTTGGTGATGTAGGACAACACAAACAGTAGCTTGTGATACTTTGACCAAATTTTTACAACATATTGTGTACATCACTATTCCTAGATGACATACTCGTCATATTGGAAAACGTCCTTCACCTCACTCCTCCATTATCATGATTGATCTTTACTGACTACCGTTAGTTCACTTGCCCTAGGTTTAACCCTAGCCCTAGTTAGAAACATAACTTATTATAGGAAGACACTCACAATCGCTTAGGGTAAATGGGCATACTTAGTTGACCTAATTCAACTGGATGTGCCAAGGTACCCTAAGCCATTGGAAGCTACTTTCTATCCTAAATCTGCCACTAACTTGACTTAGAGAGAAACTAAGTTCAAGTCCAAGTTCTTATCGTGTGTAGATCTAGATGATCAATGTGGAAGGGTGATGCCACATGTCAACTACAATGCTACATCTCGAGAAGACCAAAGTCTTCTCGAAAGTAGAGCCCTATAGTTGGTGTGTGCCAACATCATACAAAAATTGCCTCATCGAGATGTACTTACCCCAAGGAGATCATTAATTATTAATTTGGATTAAGTCTTGATTACAACATCCATGCTAAACCCTAATCCAACACTCCATCATTTCTTTCCTAAATTTGTTTCATTTAGTGCATGAAGAACTTCGTTAAACTTATGGTTACTTTTAATGATTGTTTTCTTAGTTAAACCGGTAGTTTATCAAAACAGGACAACGATATCATAAGTTTCATTTTAAATGTTCTTTAACTTTTAGGAAGGTTTAACAACCGCGTATATCCAATTAAATTAGACTTCATATTAAATTAAGTCTAATTAATAGTAATCATACCTCTAAACCTTTTAGGTTTATATTCAATTGAGAGAGAGAAAGATTCTTTCTCTACATGATTAAGTATTAGGGTATATCATTCCCAATATCCATATTTCTTAATGCATGTTCATTATGCATCACATTATTATGTTAAATTGTTTAGATAAAACACATCATATTATGCAACTCAACAAGTTGCTTCATTATAGGGGAAATTGAACTAATTCCCATTAACCATTTTATCAAAGATAAAAAGATAAGCATAACATAATAAAAATAATATCAAGATGGAACTTTAATCTTCTTTATAAAAGTACAAGATAATTTTAACAACTAATGCAAATAAAGCACAACTCGCAATTCATCATTACAACTTATAAAATTTACAAGGCTATTCTCTTTAGGGAACTACATAACAACAACCCTCATTCTATAAAGTATACAACTTTTCTTTACAATACAACAAAATAATGAATTAGAATTATTTGCTAAGAATTATACATATATCAGCCAATGCATCATATAAGTTTTTGCCTTATTTTACCACTTAAGTCATCCATATGCAAAAATAGCTAGCATGGGTCAGTTAAATGAATTGAGCATTATAAGTAATAATCATTAAAACGAAGTGCATTCCACTAATTGTTTCATTAAAGCAACATTGCTTTAATGAGATAATTAAATCTTCATACAATCAGCATAAGTGATAAAAAAAAGAAAGGAAGTACATTAATAAATATATATCCACTTTAAATAGAAGAGCAAAATATAATAAACAATATCTGACTAAGATCTTAAAGTCAATTAATCCCTTCAATGGATTGTAACAAACAATAAATCCTATCATCCCATTGTCTCCTAATTCTATCCTAATAGAATACCAATTTTATCTTTTCTAAGAGACAAAATAAATTAATACAACATGGTTCATTCTAGGGTTATTCATCTATATCTTAAGCAAGAATAAGAAGAACCATTATGTACCATGCTCGAACCTATAACATCTAAAAAATAGACCAGATTATTAACATGAGTTACTTGTTCCTTTATGGGTAACAACCTTACACATTCAACATTAGAGTATACATCAAAACAAAATTCCATAACAATAAAAGAAGGTATAGAAACCAGAACAGTCCAACTAGAATTCCAATTCCAACTCTTCATGTTAGGAGTTATCAAACAAAGATCAGAAAACAATGATCACAAAAAAAGCATCCCCAAAGAGGAGTTAATCTCTACTCAAGTTCTTCACAAAGGATAAAGAGTACAAGAGACAAACCTACTCCTTTCCATAAAAACTAGGTAATACTAGTCAACAACATTCAAACCCATAAGTATCAACTTACTTAATAGCAGAACCTTCCTGGCTACTAGCTCTCAACATTATTTCAATCAATGATTCGAAGTAGGTAGACCAACAGGTCATGAGAAATCACTATCTCGAAATGGAATCGAGTATAGAAAAATTCAAACAATGAGCATATCCAAGGACAAAGGAATGGTAACTTAAATAAGGAGAGGACTAATGATAAATCATATCATTTCAACTGAGTAAGAAGTTCTAGTTTTCAAACCAATTCAGAATGAAAGCAGTTTGCAGATTCAAAACCAATACACTAATCACAAAAGAATACATATACATACATACATACATACATACATATATATATATATATATTCTTTCTCAAAGAGAAACCAAGGTATTATTCATTGTATCAGTCGAGAATAACATCCCAAGACAACAAACGATAAGGTTCACAATTACCTATGAACCCAAAACTGGAGACTTACAAATTCCTCTCCACTAAATACAAAAGGTAAGTAGTAATTCAAAAGAATCAAAATCATTACAACTGAATGGAGAAGGAATCCTTCCTGATAATTTCAGTGTCGAAGGTAATAATCCAAATCTTTCACAAGACCTATATTTATTCAAAGAAACAGAATAGAGAGAAAGAACCAGAAATGTTTCAAGCAGAACATGTCTCAATCATAATTCCCAAGCAATTGGAAAAAAATTCAAAGCAAAACCCTCATGTCCACAAAATCGTGACAGAGGTGACTTGGCGCAAACAAAACAGTCAACCCAAAACACAGGTTTCCCCTAGATAGAGGGGAAATAACATCCCATTCTATTCTGACACAAATACAATCTCAAGGGAGTCGTTATAGTAAAAAATAAAACAAAAGTTCAACATTCTTTAAGATGTTTCTAGTTCCAAATCTCAAGAGATTCAAAACAAATAAAACAAGCTTTCACCTAGTATCCTCGTGAGTGAGTTGCTAAAAATAAAGAGTTATAAGCTTAGCCATTTAATAAAAGAATAACCCAATACTAAATACTAGAAATAAATCAAATGAATCAACCCAAATATGAGTTCATAATACTCAAGTGTTAAATAAGATTTCAGTGTCGAACGCAAGCTTCACGCACAATGTTAAGAACTTCACAAGAAAAATAATGCAAAAAAATTGATAAATAGGAACTCCATGCAATAATTCAGAAATACAGAAGTTTCCCAAACACTGATTCCAATCAAAATGAAGCTCTAACACGAGTTTAATCAAAACACAAATTTCCAACACAAGTCTGCATCCAAACAATGCAACCCAGAAGCATAGTAAAATAGAACTCAAGTTTCCCTAAGCTCAAATACTCATATTGTCTTGAAAGTTAGTTCAAAGAACATTAACTTTGAATACAAGATCTAGAGAGAAAAACAGAGATACAAAACAAGTTTCAAATCCCATTTTCACTTGCATGCAGGTCAGAAAATTTCACAGAAAGGCAATTTCCAAACATCACTATTTTTTGCCATGGATACAAATCCAAACAACCCAAAGATTCACCAAACCCAACAAACAAAAATAACCAGACATGCATGAAAACATGAATCTCATGAGAGCAGAGTTGTTCTAATGATTCATTTAGAAGAACACAAAGAATTTTAATAATTAGAGCCTATCATGCGTGATAGTGCTTCCACCAAATCGAAGGAGACTTCCATCCGAGATTCCAACTCTTTTTCTCCTCCACGAAAGATCAACAATCAAACTTCTTTTCCTCCTATGCCTCATATATGTTCCTTCGATCAAAAATAGGCTAAATAAACAAAAAATAACATTGAAGTGAAGGTCGAACTGCTGGTTCGAAGAACTAGTTACCTCCATACAGAGAAAAATCTGCTATGCATGCAAAACCAAAGGACCTCCTACAAACCCTCCTTCTAACTTTACAAGATGGTTTGCATGGGAAGATCGAGGCTCATAAATTCCATAAATGCCATTCAATCCAAAATTCCTGCTTATATTTCCTTGCCACCACCTCCTAAATCTGGCGAATGCCAATTCAACACAAAAATTAAATTCCATCCTTTAGTGGAGCTTCCATGTAGTCCTCCACCAAGTCTACTGCCCCCTGCCAAATCTAGCAATACCTCGTCATTTAAACCCTTTCAAATCATTTAAATGTGATTGGAACTATTGCCTTTGTGTCATGTGACCCCTTTAGTTTTCCTTTAATAGTTTAGGTTAGATTCAAATAGAAATTAGGTTAGTTTAGAAAATACCAACACAAGTCTTAAAAACATTTTCCATTAGAATTCCCCACCTTAGGTTAGGCTCAATTCATAACCCTTTAGTATTAGGTAATAGCTAAAATAGCTTAGTATCACTTAGTAACCCTTCCCTAATCCCTTTAGCACAAATTTTAGGTTAGGACAAAATTCCAATAAGTAAACATAGCTTAGAACATAGATATTCATACTTGGCTTAGGTAACTATTAGGATAATCCTTATATTTATAGGACTCTGAACTTATCTTTAGAGAATTGAATTTTTTTGAGTCCTTATAGTCCTGCCAAGATCAATCACTAAAGACCCGAGCACAAACATACAACTGAACAAAAACACGTTCAAATAATACCAAAGAATTTTTCAACAAACAAGGTTTAGTATTTTATATCTCTCAAACTATTGAATGTCAATTTTACCATTCAGTCTATGAAGAAGATTTGAAACATTCCTTGGATCACTGAAATTGATCCAAGGATGAGTCAGAAGTCTGCAACTCTTATAGCCAGATCACAGTTCATCTTTCCAAAGTGAAAATAAATTCTCGATAACCATATAATTTTAGTCTAATTATTTTAAGAACAAAAAAGATTTATCCTTATCAAGCATGATCTTCAATCAGTCAAAAGAACACATCTTTATCTAGAAAATCATATGTCAACACTTGAATGCAAAAAGAGGAATATATCAATTGCTGAGGGTGTTACATGCTTCCCTACTAAAAAGAATCATCGTCCCGATGATTATCTCATTTTTAACAAATTGCATCAAAGAAAAATCATCTTATTCACTTTTCTTACCATATGTCAAAAACATATCAGAATTATTAAGTTCTAGAAATCAACATTACATAGCTACTCATTCAAAATAATTAAATATCTTCCCAAACTGGCTTACTTAGTATATTATAAAGATAAAATCTCATTTGTTTATCATGTTAGGAATTAGTATTTACATTGTATAGATAATAATTACATTTGGTAATTATTATTATATTAGTAATTTGTTATTTAGTTATATAAAACAACTAATGACAAATGTGTGTTGAGTTGTTTGGTTGTTACAAACAACTCACGAGATTAGTATTTGTTAGTATAGTAGTTTCCTAATTTATAGGAAACTATGTGCCTATATATTTGTAATTGCATCATATGTAATTCATCCAGAATGAATGTAATTGACTATCATTATTCTGTGTATTAATATAAATAGTTTTATTATTTAGATATGTGGCATTTATTTCATTTGGCATCAGAGAAAAATAATAGTTACGGTTATACCCGTATATAAGGTGATCTGCATACGTTGGAAAAAAGAAGAAACATAGTTTTTCAGTCATGGATCTGATGCCTCAATCACAGTTCAGGGATTATCCACATTCAATTACCAGTCTACTCATAAATGTTGGATGATTTTATTTGATCCTCTAGTGCATACTACCAGTCCTCATACAACAAATTATCATGAAAAATCCTGTAGATTTTGCCAGTGTAGTTTGTCATCAGTTCTGTTGGGAAGTGGTTCCTGTCAGTCTTATCTTGCCATACGGTCAATCTTTTCTGCACATAACATCCGAGGGTTGGTCAATCACTTCGAGTGTCTCTTGGTAAATACGTCTACATTTGGTATTCAACATTGTTCGTTCTCGCCTTCTCTCTCTCCAATCAATCCTCAACCATCAACATTTGGTGAATTGGTCGCATTATATGAGATTTGAATATCTTTTGAGATAGTTCATTGTTTCACGTGTTGAACACAAAATTCAAGCCAGAGATAACAATATATAGTAGTGGCAGATCGGTCAGAGATAGATGCACAAGATTATATATGCTACACATTCATGAATATGACTTCACATCTCTATGCCTAAACCACCTTTATGTACTCTTTTCTATTGGACATGTCATAGCTCCACCCAGAAATCCACAAATTAGAGGAGAGAGAATCCACACAATCCAATAATATCGAAACGTTCCATGATTCTACTTGCATCTAGCATGCATTTGGTATTTTTTCCAAGTCATGTAAGTCTAGTATTATGTTTTAAGTTTGGTTAAATAGTGTTTACGGATTAGTTATTTTTAAAAGTGAATAAGAGGTCGATTATATCCTTTAAATTTGTATTAGGTTTTTTTGTTTAGATCAAATAGCTCAATCAAATCTTTGTGTCTTTGTGAATTGTCATTTGTCATTGTATTGAAGGTAAAGTCAATTTGGTCATAGTGTCAATGTCAAAAGTCTTGAAGTCATCAAAATTGTGTCAAAAGTGTGAAAAGTCGTGAAAATCCAATCTTTAATTGGATTTTGTTATCGTCAAAATTATTTCCATCATTGATGTCGTCTTATTTTAGTCTTAAGTGTTATTTTTTGTTTGTCTTGTTATCAAATAGGTGATTCTAGGTTGTTATCATGAGTCAGAGTAAAAATTTGTAAAACTCTTAAAAATAATTTTTTTTTTTGACTTACGGATGCATTTTCGGTGTTACCCGACGTCCGGAAAAATAAAGTGTTTCACATTACGGGAGGGAAGAAAATAATAAATCACAATGTGGAAACCATTGAGCCTCAAAGACAATATCAGTTGAGCTAGCAGCATGTTCATGGAGGATGGAGGCACAGGAGGTAGGATGTTGATCAGCGACCTCTCATCAGTCACCAATGACGGGGCCACACAGAAGCTATGGTGGCATATGTATGTTGTGAGTATATGATTTTTAGTGTGGTTTCCATTTTTTCAATGTGCTTTAATTTGCAGTGTTCTTATTTTGTGTGGTATTTGATGGATGTTGGAAAGAGAGTTGTGTTGGAGTGTAGATGACTGTCTGTGATCCTCTGACTGACTTGGTCCTTTGACTTCCGTACTTCATTGGAAGATGGTCAGCTAGAAGAATACATTCACTAGCATTAGTGACCATGTGCAGCAAGACCTAACTAGCAAGATCCATTTAGGAGTATGTTCTTCAATGCATTTTTCTTCTTAGTATCTATATGAGTGGAGTTTCACATTGTGGGGGGGGGATACATACCAATGTTCCATTCCCATTCTGCACCTGAAATGAATTAATTAAGGAAAGCTTCCAGTGGCAGTGGCAATTTTCTATGTTGTTTGAGATTGAGTGGCAGCAATCAATGACAAAGACTATGATTAAGAACATTACGATTCGTATAGGAAGTAATGTGAAATATTTTTAGTATATATTCTATTATGTGGTTTTGTAATATGCAAGTTGTGTTTCCTACATAATTCCCTGATGTATGAGCATAGTGGTGAATAGTAGCACCAAAGTAAGTCAGTTCATGGATCTTGAAAGGGTTTGTGGGAGGATCCAGAAAACCACACGAGGTGGACAGTTGACGAAGTTCCTGTCATGTCAAGGTTTGTGGTAAGCTTGTTTAAAACCATGGAAGGAGTGAGCCTTTCTTTTGGATCAAGGTAATGAGTCAAAGAGTTGTACATGCCACAGGGGTGAGCATACTGCAGTTGAGAGTGTGGATGTTTTCCTACCATGTAAACACTAAGGGGGGGAATGTTAGAAATTAGTATTTACATTGTATAGATAATAATTACATTTGGTAATTATTATTGTATTAGTAATTTGTTATTTAGTTGTTATATAAAACAACTAATGACAAATGTGCGTTGAGTTGTGTGGTTGTTACAAACAACTCACGAGATTAGTATTTGTTAGTATAGTAGTATCCTAATTTATAGGAAACTATGTGCCTATATATTTGTAATTGCATCATATGTAATTCATCCAGAATGAATGTAATTGAATATCATTATTCCGTGTATTAATCTAAATAGTTTTATTGTGAAAATCTGTGGCATTTATTTCATATCAGTCAAGAGAATCAATCCTGTTCAAATAGATATGAAAAATTAGTTTTCATATCCTCAAGGTTTTCCCAAGTTGTACTCTCTTCATTAAACTGGTCCCATTGGACATTGCATTGACTTATCTCATGATTTATCAAATGCAACTGGTGAGTTTCAAGCACTCATATGTGTTTAACTACGATTATTCCTAGGTCCTAGACCTGCAAGGAATTCCAATTCAACACATGTGATAAATCTGAAATGTATTTCTTAAGCAAAGAAATATGGAAAAAATCATGCATTCGTGACAAAGCAGGAGGTAATGCTAAATGATAAGCTACAGGGTTGATTACTTAAACTATCTCAAAAGGTCCCACATAACGAGGTGATAACTTGGCAGCCTTGCCAAAAGTTATAGAACTCTTTTTCAGTTTAACCCGAAGAAAGACTTTCTCACCAAGTTCAATTTTCCTATCAACCCTCTTTAAGTCAACATAACTCTTTTGCCTATCTGCTGCTTCTTTCAAGCATTCACAAATCAATTTAACTTGTTGTTCCATTTTAGTAAGAATTTTAGGTCCAATTACCTCTCTATCCTCTATGTTATCCCAACTAACAGGGGTTCTACATTTTCTTCCATATAATGCCTCGAAAGGTGGTATCTTAAGAGAAGCATGATATGTATTATTATATGAGAATTTAACTAATGGAAGATACTCTTACCACATATACTATTGATCCATGCAGTGCATCCATAACATATCTTATAAAACTTGATTTACTCTTTCAGTCTATCCATCTATTTCTGGATGATACACAGAACTGAAATTCAACTTAGTCCCTAGATCTGCATTAAGCATTTGTCAAAATCTTGACGTTATTCTAGGATCTCTATCTGAAATGATTAATTCAGGTACTCCATGCAAGCTGAAAATTTCGTGTACAAATATTTTAGCTAAAACAAGAGAATCATCCTTCAGATTCCCAAGAATAAAATGTGCTACCTTTGTTAGTTTATCCATAACTACTAAAATAACATCATGTTTATTTTTTGACATAGGTAACCCTTGTACAAAATCCATGCTTATTACTTGCCACTTGTACTGTGGTATGCTATGAGGATACAATAAACCAGCTGGGTGCATATGTTCTGCCTTAACACGTTGACATTCAAGGCAATGTGTCACAAAGTCTATAACATCCTTTTTCATCCCTTTCCAAAAATATTGTTGTTTTATATCAGCAAGCATTTTTGTAATGCCAGGGTGTCTAGAAAAAGATGAATTGTGAAATTTTGCTAACAATTTCTTTCTCAAATCATTTAGCAAAGGTACATAGACTATGTTTTCAAATCGTAAGATTCCTTATTTATCAAAGTGAAAACCTTTATACCTCAAATCATTCAAATCTGCAGCAAGTGCTACTTTTACTTGCTGAAAGCAAGAGTCAAATTCTATAACACTTTTTTACTTCATCCTTAAACTGAGTTCTTAACATTACAAGAGTAGAAATATGCTTCTTATGACTTAGAGCATTAGCCACTCTATTTTCTTTACCCTTTATATAATTGATGTCAAAATCATATTGAGACAAAAATTCTAACCACCTTCATTGTCTTGCATTAAGATTTGGCTAAGTGAAGATATACTTCAATCCAAGGTGATCAGTTTTCAATTCAAAAGGTTTACCAAGCAGGTAATGTCTCCAAACTTGTAGTGCATGAAAAATGACAACGAGCTCTAAATCATGTGGATCATAATTCAACTCATGTAACTTCATTTGTCTACTTTCATAAGCTATGACATGTCCATTTTGTAACAAAATACCTCCTAGACCTTCACATGATGCATCAGTCACCACCATAAAATCTCCATTAGGGTCTGGTACTACAAGTATAGGTGCTGAAGTTAACTGTTCTTTGAAGGTTTTGAATGCAATTCCACATTTCTCACTCCAAACAAAATTTTTATCCTTCTTCTGTAAGGAAGTTATTGGTGCAGCTATCTTAGAAAAATCTTTTACAAATTTCCTATAGTAGCCAGCAAGTCCCATGAAGCTTCTAACTTCATGTACATTCTTAGGTGCAGGCCACTCTGTTATAGCTACAATTTTTGAAGGATCTACAGTAATTCCATTCTTACTTATTACATGTCCCAAATAGTGTACTTCTGTGTCATAGAAAGAACATTTAGAAAACTTACCAAATAACCGTCTCTTTCTTAATATTCCCAAAAATATATTCAAATGCTCATGATGTTCCTCAATACTTTTTGAATATATCAAAATGTCATCTAAGAATATGAGCAAAAATTTGTCCAAGTATTCTTGAAAGATATTATTCATTAAATTCATAAATGTTGCAGGTGCATTAGTTAATCCAAAAGGTAAAACCGTGAACTCATAATGTCCATACCTTGTTCTGAAAGCTATTTTATGAATATCCTCATCCTTAATTCATAATTGATGATATCTAGATCAAAGATCTATCTTAGAATATACCGATGCTCCATGCATCTGATCAAATAAATCATCAATCCTAGGGAGTGGGTATCTATTCTTGATTGTTGCTTTGTTTAACATTTTGTAATCAATGCACAATCTAAGGGTTCCATCCTTCTTTTTCAAAAAAATTACAGGTGCTCCCCAAGGTGAAACACTTGGTCTAATCAAACCTTTAGACAAAATCTCATGCAACTGAGCCTTAAGCTCTACTAATTCTGTAGTAGTCATTCGATATGGTGCTTTAGAAATAGGTTCAGTTCCAGGCTTGATCTCAATCATGAAATCAAATTCCCTTTTGGGCGGAAGACCTAGAAATTCTTCCAGAAATACATCACTGAAGTCACATAACAATGGATATCATTCCATAATATCACTTCTCTCTTCTGTTGATTCAGTAATTTTTACTGCATATAAGGTACATCCTTTATTTTTGGCCTTTTTAAGTTGCATAGCTGATAGTTTTCTAACAGAAATCTCACGTTTCACACCCTGAATCTCTGTTGTTTTCTGTAGGTCATCTAAACAACTAATGTGTTTTTCAAAATAGTCCACTTTAGCCTTATGTTCTGCTAACCAATTAACACCTATGATTACATCATAAGACCCCAAAGGTGCAACATAAAGATCAACCTCAGTGGAAAATTTAGGTAAATCAAGGACTGCTCCAAAAAGACACATATTAACCATATGAACAACATTGTTCCCATACTGTACAGTCCATGTTTTATCCATGTTTCCATCTTTTATTTTTATTTTTGATGCTAATTTACTAGAAATAAAACATTCAGTAGCTCCGGTATCAAAAATAATAGTTATAGGTAAGCCAAATAACTTACCCAAAAATTTTATGGGCGTGGCCTGTTTCTCAGCCTACTTGTCAGCTACTGCAGTGTGTATCTTGTGTTACTGATTACGATCATCTTTCTTCATAGGACATTGATTCACATGTAATGATCTTTTCCACAATTATAATAGCCTCCTACAGGTCCCTTCCTAGGCTTGAGGTTTATTTCTAGCCTTAGAGTTATCGTTTTGACCCCTATAGGACTTATGTCCGTTATTATTGTTCTTAGCAAAGTTGTTCCGTGCATTACCAACAAACTTGTTTGTTGCTACTTTCTTATTAGTATCAGATGAAAACTTACTTTTCATTCTGAATTTCTTCCATGGTCCTTTCTTAGGTGCAAGAGATGATGAAGAGGAGTTGGGATTTTTCTTCCTTACTTCCTCCTTGTGAGCAGAAATTGCCTTTAATTTTTGTTCCTGCCTTATGGATTTTTCAACAACCCCTTCCATTGTGGTTGTGCTGTGAACATCTACCTCTCCCCCTATAATGGGATTCAATCCCATGATGAATTTTCGTATCCTGAACTTCTCATCAGTTTGGTATTGAGGTACATACTTAAGGAGTTTTGTAAATCATTCCCAGTACTCAGTTACAGTCAGCTTTCCTTGAGCTAAGTTCTAGAATTCAGTCATTTTCTGGTCATAGTAGAGTTGTGGCAGCCATCGTTTCCTAAAGTAACCTTTAAATTGATCCCATGTGATATTATCTTCATCAATATTCAATTCAGCCTTACGGCTGTCCCACCAGGAAGATGCTTCATGAGAAAGTTGATATGCTCCCCATATCGCCTTTGTTTCTTTTGAGAAATTCCTTATTGCAAAGTATTTCTCCATTTCACTGAGCTAATTCTCAGCTCCATCTCCTAATGTGGTGCCATCAAAATTAGGTGGACTTATCCTTTTTATATCATTAGTGAGTTCAGCTGCTAGCCTAGCCTTTTTGTTCTTAGGCTGAACAGGTATATTAGCATTGTTATTATCAACACCCACATTGGCGTTGTCCCCCGGAGGTGGTAGATTATTGTTATCAGCTTCTTCTTCCTCCTCATTACCCATTACTTGTTGTTCAAGTACAACCAAATGATCTCTTGTGTCCAACAGGGTAGTAAGGATCTCATCGAGTTTCTGGGCAGTTATTGCTCCTTCCTCAGGCGGAGGGTTATTTACAACATTTCCTCTTATTCTAACCATTTTTTGTTACAAGAAAATTTAAGTTTCATCAGATTATGGACACAATAGGTCCAAGAGCTGCAACCTTCAGCTCTGATACCAAGATGTAACATTCCCATTTTAAGACTTTAGAAACAAGGGATTTTTTTTTTATAAATATAATGTTCACTGTTCTAAATAAAGCATTATTTAGAACAAACATTCCATGCCAATCAAATTCAAATAGATAACCATATGCAGCTGTAATGACTCGGTGATCCACTGATCTATTCATTCCATAACTCGGTAAGCTACCGATCTATTTATGTTATCTTAAGTATTGAATACATATTGTATACTTCGTATACTTGGTTTTCCTACCCTACACCAGGTACTGAGTGATCTATTTAAAGAACATATCTGAATATCTGTTACCAATATTCATCTGATATCATGTTGTTTTAAACTTGGTGACATAGGACAATGCAACCAATAGCTTGCGATACTTTGGCCAAAGATTTACAACATACTGTGTATATCACTATTCCTAGATGACATACTCGTCATATTGGAATACGTCCTTCACCTCACTCCTCTATTATCATGATTGGTCTTTACTGACTACCGTCAGTCCACTTGCCCCAGGTTTAACCCTAGCCCTAGTTAGAAACATAACTTATTATAGGAAGATGCTCACAATGGCTTAGGGTAAATGGGCATACTTAGTTGACCTAAGTCAACTGGATGTGCCAAGGTACCCTGAGCCATTGGAATCTACTTCCTATCCTAAATATGCCACTAACCTGACCTAGAGAGAAACTAAGTTCAAGTCCAAGTTCTTATTGTGTGTATATCTAGATGATCAATGCAGAAGGGTGATGCCACATGTCAACTACAATGTTGTATTCTTAGAAGACCCAAGTCTTCTTGAAAGTACAAAGCCCTGTAGTTGGCGTGTGCCAACATCCTACAGAAACTGCCTCATCGAGATGTACTTACCCCAAGGAGATCATTAATGAATTATTAATTTGGATTAAGTCTTGATTACAACAACCCTGCTAAACCCTAATCCAACACTCCATAAGTTCTTTCCTAAATTTGTTTCATTTAGTCCATGAAGAACTTTGTTAAACTTATGGTTGCTTTTAATGTTCATTTTCTCAGTTAAACCGACAGTTTACCAAAACAGGACAGCGATATCATAAGTTTCATTTTAAATGTTCTTTAACTTTCAGGAAGGTTTAACAACCATGTATATCCAATTAAAGTAGACTTCATACTAAATGAAGTCTAATAAATAGTAATCATACCTTCGAACCTTTTAGGTTTATATTCAATTGAGAGAGAGAAAGAGTCTTTCTCTACATGATTAAGTGTTAGGGTATATCATTCTCAATACCCATATTTCTTAATACACGTTCATTATGCATCACATTATTATGTTAATTTTTTTAGATAAAACATATCATATTATGCAACTCAACAAGTTGCTTCATTATAGGGGAAATTGAACTAATTCCCATTATCCATTTTATCAAAGATAACAAGATAAGCATAACATAATCTAAAGAATATCAACAAGATGGAACTTTAATATTCTTTATAAAAGTACGAGATAATTTTCACAACCAATGAAAATAAAACACAACTCAAAATTCATCATTACAACTTATAAAATTTATAAGACTATGCTCTTTAGGCAACTACATAACAACAACCCTCATTCTATAAAGTATACAACTTTTCTTTACAATACAACAAAAGAATGAATCAGAATTCTTTACTAAGAATTATACATATATCAGCCAATGCATCATATAAGTTTTTGCCTTATTTTACCACTTAAGTCATCCATCTGCAAAAATAGCTAGCACAGGTCAATTCAATGAACTTAGCATGATAAGTAATAATCATTAAAATGAAGTGCATTCCACTAATTGTTTCATTACAGCAACATTGTTTTAATGAGATAATTAAATCATCATACAATCAGCATAAGTGATAAAAAAATGAAAGGAAGTACATTAATAAATATAGATCCAATTTAAAGAGAAGAGCAGAATATAATAAACAATATCTGACTAAGATCTTAAAGTCAATTAATCCCTTCAATGGATTTTAACAAACAATAAATCCTGTCATCCCATTGCCTCCTAATTCTATCCTAATAGAATACCACTTTTATATTTTCTAAGAGATAAAATAAATGAATACGACATGGTTCATTCTAGGGTTATTCATCTATATCCTAAGCAAGAATAAGAAGAACCATTATGTACCATGCCCAAACCTATAACATCTAAAAAATAGACCAGATTAATAACATGAGTTACATGTTCCTTTCTGGGTAACAACCTTGCACATTCAACATTAGAATATACATCAAAACAAAATTCCATAACAATAAAAGAAGGTATAGAAACCAGAACAGTCCAACTACAATTCCAATCCCAACTCTTCATGTTAGGAGTTATCAAACAATGATCACAAAATAATGATCACAAACAAAGCATCCCCGAAGAGCAGTTAATCTCTACTCAAGTTCTTCACAAAAGATTAAAAGTACAAGAGACAAACTTACTCCTTTCCATAAAAAAAAAGGCAATACTAGTCAACAACATTCAAACCCATAAGTATCAATTTACTTAATAGTAGAATCTTCCTGGCTACTAGCTCTCAACATTATTTCAATCAATGATTCGAACAAGGTAGACCAACAGGTCATGAGAAATCACTATCTCCAAATGGAATCGAGTACAAAAAAGTTCAAACAATGAACATATCCAAGGATAGAGGAATGGTAACTCAAATAAGGAGAGAACCAATGATAAATTGTATCGTTTCAACTGAACAAGAAGTTCCAGTTTTCAAACCAATTCAGAATGAAAGCATGTTGCAGATCCAGAACCAATACACTAATCACAAAATAATACATATACATACATACATACATACATACATACATACATACATATATATATATATATTCTTTCTCAAAGAGAAACCAAGGTCTTATTCATTGTATCAGTCAAGAATAACATCCCAAGACAACAAATGATAAGGTTCAAAATTACCTACGAACCCAAGACTGGAGACTTACAAATGCCTCTCCACTAGATACAAAAGGTAAGTAGTAATTCAAAAGAATCAAACTCATTACAACTGAACAGAGAAGGAATCCTTCCTGATAATTTTAGTGTCCAAGGTAATAATCCAAATCTTCCAAAATACCTATATTTATTCAAAGAGACAGAATAGATAGCAAGAACAAAAAATGTTTCAGTCGGAACATGTCTTGATCATAATTCCTAAGAAATTAGAACATAATTCAAAACAAAACCCTCACATCCACAAAATTGCAACAAAGGTGACTTGGCCTCAACAAAACAGTCAACCCAAAATGGGGGTTTCCCCTAGATAGAGGGGAAAGAACATCCCATTCTATTCTCACACAAATACCATCTCAAGGGAGTCATTACAGTAAAAAAGAAAACAAAAGTTCAACATTCCTTAAGATGTTTCTAGTTCCAAATCTCAAGAGATTCAAAATAACTCAAACAAGCTTTCACCCAGTATCCTGGTGAGTGAGTTGCTAAAAATAAAGAGTTATAAGCTTAGCCATTTAATAAAAGAATAACCCAATACTAAATACCAGAACTGAATCAAATGAATCAACCCAAATATGAGTTCATAACACTCAAGTGTTAAATCAGAGTTTAGTGTCGAACCCAAGCTTCACACACAACGTTCAGAACTTCACAAGAAAGATAATGTGAAAACAGTGATAAATATGAACTCCATGCAACAATTCAGCAATACAGAAGTTTCCCAAACACTGATTCCAATCAAAACGAAGCTCCAACATGAGTTTAATCAAAACACAAAGTTCCAACACAAGTCTGCATCCAAAGAATGCAACCCAGAAGCAAAGTAAAATAGAACTCAAGTTTCCCTAAGCTCAAATCCTCATATTGTCATGAAAGTTAGTTCAAAGAACATTACCTTCGAATACAAGATATAGAGAGAAAAACAAAGATACATAACAAGTTTCTAATCCCATTTTCACTTGCATGCAGGTCATAAACTTTCATAGAAAGGTAGTTTCCAAACATCACTATCTTTTTTCCATGGATACAAATCCAAACAACACAAAGATTCACCAAACCCAGAAATCAAAAATAACCAGAAAGACATGAAAACATGAATCTCATGAGAGCAGAGTTGTTCTAATGATTCATTTAGAAGAACGCAAATAATTTTAATAGTTAGAGCCTATCATGCCTGATAGTGCTTCCACCAAATCGAAGGAGACTTCCATCCGAGCTTCCAACTCTTTTTCTCCCCCACAAAAGATCAACAAACAAAATTATTTTCCTCCTATGCCTCATATATTTTCCTTCAATCAAAAATAGGCTGAAGAAACCAAAAATAGCTTTGAAGTGAAGGTTGAACTGCTGGTTCGAAGAACCAGTTAGCTCCATGTAGAGAAAAATCCACCATGCATGCAAAACCAAATGACCTCCTACAAACCCTCCTTCTAAGTTTCCAAGGTGGTTTACACGTGAATATCGAGGCTCATAAATGCCATAAATGCCATTCAATCCAAAATTTCCACTTATATTTCCTTTGCACCACCTCCTAAATGTAGCGAATGCCAATTCAACACAAAAATGCAATTCCATCCTTTAGTGGAGCTTCCACGCAGGCCTCCACCAAGTCTACTGGCCCCCTACCAAATCTAGCAGTACCTCATCATTTAAACCCTTTCAAATCATTTAAATGCCATTAGAACCATCACCCTTATGTCATGCGACCCCTTTAGGTTCCCTTTAATAGTTTAGGTTAGATTCAAATAGAACTTAGGTTAGTTTAGAAAATACCAACATAGGTCTTAAAAACATTTTCCATTAGAATTCCCCACCTTAGGTTAGGCTCAATTCATAACCCTTTAGTATTAGGTAATAGCTAAAATAGCCTAGTATCACTTTAGTAACCCTTCCCTAATCTATGTAGCACAATGCTTAGGTTAGGACAAAATTCCAATAAGTAAACGTAGCTTAGAACATAGATGATTCTTACCTAGCTTAGGTTACGGTTACGATAATCCTTATATTTTTAGGACTCCAAACTTCTCTTCAAAGAATTGAATTTTGTTAAGTCCTTATAGTCCTACCAAGATCAATCACCAAAGACCTAAGCACAAACATACAACTGAATGAAAACATGTTCAAATAAGACCAAAGAATTTTTCAACAAACAAGGTTCATTATTTTACATCTCTCAAACTACTGAATGTCAATTTTACCACTTAGTCTATGAAGAAGATTTGAAACATTCCTTGGATAACTGAAATTGATCCAAGGATGAGTCAGAAAAATAATTAAGTCTGCAACTCTTAAAACCAAATTGCAGCTCATCTTTCCAAAGTGAAAATAAATTCTTGATAACAATATAATTTTAGTCTAATGATTGTAAGAACATAAAATATTTATCCTTATCAAGCATGATCTTCAATCAGTCAAAAGAACACATCTTTATCCATAAAATCATATGTCAACACTTGAATGCAAAAAGAGGAATATATCAGTTGTCGAGGGTGTTACACATTAGATCCACCAGGTCCTCTTCCTCCTAACCCACCAGATCCACCTCCTGTAGTCAGTAAAGGGCCTAAAGTGGTCATGCCTAGTGTACCTGTACGATGGAAAAGTGACAAGCAAGCATAGGAATCTACAAGTAAATTTTCCTCGCACCCGACCTCCCGAGGTCGTGCCCAGACAACCGGTGGGGATTAAATATGTGTGGGATGCAGACAAGCTAATTAGGCAATTTGATGTCTTCGACGCGCACTAGTGGAAATTGTGAATCTAAGGCAAAGAAGCCCCTCCTAACCTGAAACTGGTGTGATAGATTGATCAGCAAGGATGACTGCTCAAAGGCTCCAATCAATATCGAGCTCTGGCGTGATTCGGTCTATGGGTTGTGGAATACGTGGAAAATGACCTGGGATAGTTTCGTGTATGTCCCCAGATAAGGTCATAGGGCGGATGATAAATATAATTGACCCTATGGGCGATTCTCTGGCCTAGTCCAGAACTCCTTAGCTTTGTTAGCTGCTGTGTCTAGGAAGGATAATTGTTTGATGATGATAGGTGGAAGTGGAGTAGAGCTGAATACTAGTGTACGTAGGCCAGCATCTATGTCTGATTCACCTATGGGCTCGTTGGGCTATGGGATTTGTGGGTCACAACCGTAGATTCGTATTTGTTGTGGTCCTATCTATGGTCATGCGCGGAATCAATCCCTAATCCCTAGTATCCAATAGTCATATGCCTTTTCAGCTTCTATAATCAGAATTAATAATTGTGCGATCTTATCAGAATATCTTATAGGCATTTGTACAACCTGAATTCTTAAGCTGGTATCTATATCTGTGAGAGTGTCTCCTGCGTCTGGCTGTGGGACCAAAGGATCACAACCAAAGGTCTGCTCTCTTTCAAACCCTTCTACGGTCATGCGGATATGAATCTAGGGTAATCTGTAGTTTGGTTGGTTTGACCAAAATGTGTGTGCTTGGTCGTCTTCTATGTTTAACCCGTACAGTTGGAAATTGATTTATTGTAAGTTTACTGTTATTTGGAAGACTTGGATCCTGAGATTCTGATCTATATTAGTTATGGCTGTGACGAGATTGGGTTGGGGCACGATTGGCTTGAATACATATTCCCTGGGCTCTCTAGGTCCCGTGATTGTCATACAAAAGCAATAATGTAAACTAAATGCAACAAGATAAAATTAACTATGCGAAGTATGTCTGTAACATATATAACATCTCTATTTTTGTTATTTTCTGATGAATTTTATAAATGATTTTGAAAGAGCAACTATTTTAATATATCTAAAAATTGACAATTAACCTAGTGTCAAATTTTAAAACAAACAAAGTAACCGAGTATAGCTACTTGCCTGTGCAGTTGTAAATCTATTCTAAACAATGAAATAACTAATCTAATCTATTTGAAAGACTCTCGATCCTACCTCAGAAGTGAGGAAAGAATTATAGTCTCTCAGAAACTATCAATCCCCACAGCTTCCCTGGCAATATCGAAAGTAATATTGACTGAAATAAAGTAATTAACTACTCTATTTGATACAATTCTAATTAGAACTTTGAAAGCTAGAACCTGGATTCTACATAATAGTGGTGAATCCGATGGTGTGTGTGATATTTTTCCCTCAGTGTGATCTCCTCGTTCCTTTGTGTTCACGTGGATCCAGAAAAGCGTGTAATGCTAGCATCAACAAAAGTAGATATTGGGACAAAGGCAACTTAGGATACAGACTAAATACAATGCGAGTAGGAGAGGGATAGCGCAAGAGTACAGAGCTTGGCTTATGTAATTCCTAGCGGGATTTATTGCGAGTCATGTAACATAAAATGACCAAAACCTGAAACTATCCTGTTTGAAGAACAAAACCTACAACTTTAATGGCTTCCTATTGAAAACAAACTATTCTACTCCAATGGATTGGATAAAATATCAACAACACTTGCACAAGATGGATATGTGGCTTCCTAACAACAAAACAACACTAACTAAGCATGGAATGAAAGAAACTAAGAATTCTAAGTAAAATGAAAGACTAATCTATTGCAATGAGAAATTCAGAGGAAAATTTGAGGGGCCATTTGCTTGAGCACAAGCCATCTATTTATAGCATTTGCATTTACCCAAGGTAAAAACCAAATTGATCTCTTAAACTATAAACAATGGCAAAACACTATTCCAGGGAACCAAAATCATTAATGCAAGCTTATGGCAGTGAAAAAAAGCTGGTAAATGTTGAAATTTACATGATTCGTGTTAAAAGAGCATTCTGGAAAATGCGTAAAGGACTGCCACCCTGAGCAAGGCGGTGGTTATAGGACCGCCTCTCTGATTAGGCGGCGGTCACGAGACTGCCGCCCAAGCAGGGTGGGGGTTTCGTAATTGAAGAGAAAAAGGCCAAGAAAAGAGGGGAAAAGAGAAAAACAAAGCATGCAGGGGCTAAGCGGGGCATGCAGGATGATAACGCATACTTGGAGAGATTTTTCGGATCCTGAACACCTTACAAGGAGATCTGTATCATCATTGGGGTACGTGTTACATTGTTCCGATGGTACAGTACATATAATTTTTGGTACGTACATATTTCCCCCTCGGAGAAGTGTTTTAGCCATGAAGAGGTGTAAAATGGTGGGTCTGAGTATGGCGGTCCTGAAATGGGAAGTTGGAAGTCATACCTGGTACATCTGTGTGTCAAAATGATGCCATCCAAAATTCCTACTTCTTGCAAAACGAAAAGAGAACTCAAGTGCAGATAGAAAAGATAGATCGGAAAATAAACACTAAAATAACGGGAAATGAGGATGTACCATTTGTGTGGGGCTAAGAACTTACCTCCGTCGGTGCTCCAAACCTGTGAAAAAAGTATTTTAAAACAAGTCAGGTTGCTATATATATGAAAGTGGGCCCATTTTCCTATTCATTTATGTGTGTTGATTTGATTGATTCTAAGCTCTGGGACCCATAGTGACGGTTTATTATGAGAGTAGAGTCAAAATGTTCGTGGCGAGATAGCGATCATGCCTCCGCGTGCAGATCATCAACCTGCAAGATCACAGGTTAGTTTTCCTCAATTTATCATTTTTACCTTCAAATTTTTAAAAGGTTAAAATCTTTGTCATGGGGGGGTTATTTTCAAAAGTGTTAGGTTGAAAAGGTCCATCTAGGGGGGCGCCTACTAGGTAGGCTTTGTTTTTAGCTAAAACGGTCCTTTTTTGGTGTTTTTAGGCTTTTTAAGTTATAAAACCCGCATTGGTTTTCGGGACATGACCGCTACCTTGCCCAGGGTGGCAGTTACATGACTGCCGTCCTGTTCAGGGCGGCAGTTACAAGACCGCCACCCTTAAGGTGGTGGTTACTAAACTGCCTCCCTGCTTAGGGTGGAGGTTTTGAACAGAATGTCAAAAGAACACCTGTTTGAGATTGTTTTTGCATTTTTAGCATTTCTATGTGTTTTCATGATTTTTCTAATATCACTCAGATGCTAACTTGCTTTGTTTTATGTGTTTTTGGGTGTATGCAGGCGAGGGAGGAGTACATTCGATGGAGCGAGAGAGAGAGTGTGACTGGATCCCAGTAGTACTAGATGCACTTTCACAGGATGAGGAGGACACTCTTCAGAGGGCCGAGATACTACATATCTCATGTGTTCCACATGTTGCACCATCCAGTCACATTCTTTGTGACTTATTCTCCTATTGGGATGCTGATCAGAACACCTTCTGATTATCAGGGGTCTGAGGTGAGTGGACTATCACACTAGAGGAATTTTACCGTATCCTAGGGGTCCCGATCATCGGGAGACGAATCACCCTCGAGACAACAGGTTCATAGGCCCAGATAGCACAGTGGGCTTCCTACATGGGAGATGCAGTCATCTCTACGGGTTCGAAGAAGGGGGTCAGAGTTCAATCTATTCCTAGTTTTCCCATCCCCTTGCTTCGCCAGGATATTATGGGGATCCTTGCCTCGAGATTGATCGGGGACAAGGGAGGAGACACATTACTATACTGTTGGTCCCCCATCATTACACAGATTGAGGGCCATGGCCAGATTTACGCCTAGGGAGCAGAGATACTTGGGACTACGTACCATGACTTGTACAGGGTAGTCTGTTTACAAGGGCAGTCTTTGAGCCACCCGACTCTGGTCATGAGTTGGGTTTACGAGCACTTCATTCCTTATGGTAGAGGTGTAGAGGTGACAAATCCCAGAGCTGTGAGGGTAGCCAGATGGATAGATATGTCGATGCTCAGAGCAGCTCATTAGCTAGTTACTTCTCTGACCACCGATGACATGGAGGCCACACCATATCAGACCATGGTAGGTATATGGGGCGAGGAGGCTCTTACTTTTATCTCCTGCTCCACCACAGGGAAGCTTATTGACAGAGTGGAGCGAGTGGAGATACACCCCTTTGGCCAAGTTCCTCAGCAATTTGGCCTACCCTACATGGGCATGCTTCCCCCGGTAGCGCCAGTATACAGGTCAGTTCGAGAGGCCAGAGGGGGTCCTAGAGGCCAGGGTTGGAAAGTTGTTACTCCTGGCGTTCCTATTACAGCCAGGAGGGTAGTACGTGCCTGAGGGAGAGCCGGTGTGCCTCAGGCACCCTTGCTTCAGATTATTGAGGGTCCTGCCCATAGCAGTGATGAACCCATCGACATAAACTCCGAGTCTAAGGAGTTTACAGGGGGAGAGACTGAGGAGGACAATGATCCTAAGTGGCATGACACTCAGGATATCATGCAGGCAGAGAGGGCTGAGTAGAGTGTAGAGAGAGTTACTCTGGTTTCAAAGGAGCCACTCTCCCAGGGCCATGGTGGGGAGTATGAGTCTGTTGTAGGATGCTACGTTGCTCCAGCCACGGGGGGAGCACCTCAACCAGCAGTGGCATCTGTGGCAGGTGCTAACCCTAGAGATCCATCCTGGAGGTCTGTGATCCGAGTAAGTTACCATCCTTCCTTTTAATGTTTGTTTTTAATTAGGATTTCCTTAGTTGTTATCTCTCCTTTTGTTTTCTCTTGTATTTTATCTCTTGTTTCATTTCTAATTTGTTTTCTCCTTTGTTTGCAGAGACCGCCGATGAGTGGCGGGACTTGATTCATAGGGTATGCACTGATACCCTGATGATTCCCATGGAGAGGACCCGCGCAGAGTTGTCTGTGGATGCTAGGGAGCCCTCAGTAGCTGGTAGACACACTGACATCTTTGTCTCAGTCTAACATGTGGCCAGGATGGTATCAAGTCTTCGCACGAAGCTAGCGGGGTATAGGACAGCCGAGAGCCTGATGAGAAGTCATTCTTGTGGCAAGACTACGGCTGCCCCTCGAGATCCTGAGCCCTTTGTGCACTCAGAGTGCCAGCATATCCAGAGTCCTAGGCATGGGCGTGCACCTTCAGAGGGGTCTCATAGGGGTTGATAAGCCATTTGGGTCCCCTATATTTTTGCATGATATTTTTGTATATCTCGGGCTCTTTGAGCATTTTGAACATGCTTAGCGCATGATGGCATTGTACAGGAATTTTGATATATATATATATATATATATATATATATATATATATTCTTTTTGGATTAGACTTGTGGCATTTATGGCTTACTTGCATTTCCGTTTCCTCATGTGAACTATGATATTATGCTTATATGCTCTTTAGAATGTATGTAATGGAGAACAAATGATACAAATGTTTACTTTCTTTTTTGTATTTCATGATGCTGATATATGATAATGTAGATACAATGTGATTTTGAATCTTAGTTTCTGTAAGCAATTTTGGATACTTCATATTTGTTTTGGAAAAGTGGCAAAGACAAGCTGGTATGATGAGTAGATAGACTTGCCCCACTCCTAACCCCGCGCAACTAGTAAGATGCGAGGGCTCATCACCGAGAGCTAGAAAGGGCACAAGTTGTGAAACGTGTTGAAATGACAGTGATGAGAGATAGACAAAGCTTTGACGGAATCAAATTAGGATGCTACAAGCTTACTCCACTCGAGTGACTTCATAGTTTTTGGGATGCAACTTGCTTTATGGTTTATCTAGACTTAGATCCATAGATGGCCACATGGTAGACAAAATCTAGTTTTTAGGATTTTGAACTCTCTTGGAATTTTGGACATCTGATTCATTTGTTTTTAACTCAAGACTTCAAGATTTGAATTTTTTGTCTATGACCTTTTACGTTTTTTTGTCAAGAGGACCCCCTACACCTTGCCCCATGCTACTAGTAAGAAGTATGGGATTATCACCATAGGCAAGATATAGGTGAGTAAGGGTATTTCCATCCTTTCCCAACCCTACTTCACTAGTAAGAGACACAAGCTCATCACCAAAGGTTGGTGGGGCAAGGAAATGTGTAAATTTAAAATTTTCTGTTTGATTCTATATTTGACTTGTTTATTTGAGCAAAATTTCAGTGTGTTCTTATTTCCAAAGAGATATACACACGGGATAGATGTGACACCATGAAGCTTCAAGAACAGACCATAGGCAAGACACCCATTCTAAGAAGAAACCAAAAGTGAGAATAAACCCACAGATCTTGGCATGGTTACCATTAAGACCTTGTCATATCTAGCTTTATTTGATGAAATGATTCTGAAATAATTTGATGATATCATGGAAATAGAGAAGTACGATTAGAGTGTTTATGCCAACAACATCATGAGTTTGTAATGAATTACTTTGAGAATAAATTCCTTGATCACAATTTTTGTATGAAACAAGCAGAAAAAATGATCCTAATCTATATGAAGATGCAATGTAGATATAATTATACAAGTAGTGCTAGCTTCTTATGCATAGAATTGTTTGAGGTGCAGGGAATTGACTGTTTCACCAAATTACTCACCTTCCAGCGTACATAGGATATATGCACCATTTTCGTAGTCCTTAATGACTTGGTATGGGCCCAGCCATTTGGGCCAGAACTTCCTTCCTTTGCCGGTCTTTTTGTCGATCCGGCTATCTAGCCGTAGAACTAGATCACCTTCATATATGTCGCATTCATAGACATTTTGTTATACTACTGACACATCCGGTCAGCATAGACTTTGTGCCGCTGTTCAGCATCTAACCTAGCTTCATCTAGGCTTTCTAGTTGGGAGAGACGTGCTTCTCTATAAGCGTCTTCATCTAGAATCCCTTGTAATGAAATGCGGAGACTAGGTATTTCAACCTCAAGTGGGAGAACTGCTTCTGCCCCGAATACTGGCGAGAAAGGAGTTGCTCCTGTTGGTGTCCTTATTGAGGTTCGGTGGGCCCATAAGGCCGGATATAACTTCAAATGTCAATCTCATTTGTTTTCTTTCACCGTTTTAAGGAGAATGGATTTTAATGTTTTGTTTGTCACCTCAGCCTATCCATTGGCTTATGGGTAATACAAGGAGGCTGTATGATGGCTTATTTTAAATTTATTGCATAATTTGTGAACTTCGTCATTCTTAAAAGAAGTACCATTATCTGAGATAATGACTTGTGGGACACCGTACTTGTAAATGATTTGGTTCAAAATGAACTTGGTGATTACAGAACCCGGTATAATAGTAAGAGGCATAGCCTCTACCCACTTGGTAAAATATTCAGTGGCCATGATTATAAAATTATGGCCATCTGTGGATGAGGGAGAGAATTTCCCTATCAAATCTTAGCCCCATGTGGAAAAGGGCCATGGAGTAGCGATTGGTTGTAGAGCTTGTGCCGGCATGTGAATCTCATGAGAGAATTCTTGGCATTTATGACACCTTCATACAAACTCTACTACATCGTGCTTTAGAGTGGGCCAGAAATAGCCCATTCGATGTATTTTACGAGTGGTGGCATGGCCACCGAAGTGGCCTCCACACATTCCACTGTGAGATTCGTGGAGAATCTTCTTGGATTCTTCTGTGTCAACGCATCTTAGAAGAATTCCATCAAACAATTTTTGATAGAGCACTTGTTCTATGATGACGTATTTAGCTACGATAATGCGTAGCTACCTTCTTCATTGTGGTGTAAAACTTTCTGGATATGTACAGTCCATGATATAATTAATGATATCAGTGTACCAAGGGCACTCAGAGATAGAAGGTCAGGTTTTGACATAGTATACGCACTCATCTGGAAAGTCCCGATCTACTAGATCACCTCCGTCTAATGGATTATCAGCTAACCAATTCACAATGATTTGTCCTTTAATTGACTTCTGATTTACGAATGTTAATTCAAATTCACCCATTAAGGTTATAAAGCACCCAACCTTTTTAGACAAGGACCCTTGCATGAGGAAAGTTCGTAAATGGTCTGTTTTTACAATGACCTTTGTTTATTGATTTAACATGTAATGTCTTAAGCATTTTGTTGCAAAGACTATGGCGAGGCATTCTCGTTCCACTGGTGTGTAGCATGTTTCATAGCCAAGAAATGTCCGGCTGATGAAATAGATCGCATGTTCTCTATTGTCAACATCTTCTTGAGCCAACATACAGGCTAGCGAGAAATTGGTGGCTCGCGAATATAAAATTAACGGGTGATCTGGCTTAGGTGGTATTAGCGTAGGTGGTGATAACAAGAAACACTTAACTGCATTGAAATATTCATTGCAATCTTCAGTCCAATCAATGCTATAATCTTTCTTGAGTAGATTGTTGATTGGATTAATGGAGAAACTTAAGTCTGGGATGAATCTCTGGATTGCACCAAGTTTTTCGAGAAATGATCTGATTCCAGATTCATCCGAAGGTGGGACCATTTCGAGAACATCCTTAATTTTGGTTAGGTCAACATCGATCTTACGTGATGATATAATGTAACCTAGGAGCTTCCCTCCTGTCACACCAAAGACACATTTTTTTGGATTTAGCGTGACTTCGTATTCTATCAAACGTGAAAGAATGACGCAAAGCACTACTAGATGGTCACAACACTTCTTGGCCTAGGCCAACAAGTCATCTATGTAGGATTCCACAATTTTATGAATAAGATCATGAAATATATACGTTATAGCCCATTGGTATGTAGCGCCAACGTTCTTGAGACTGAATGGCATAACAGCATAGCAATAGGTTCCCCAAGGAGTTATAAATGTGGTTTTAGCTTGGTCTTGTTCAGATATTCTGATTTGATTGTATCCCAAGAATCCATCCATGAGAGACAAAAGCTCAAATCCAGCTATTGCATCAATAATGACGCCTATGGATGGTAATGGGAAGTCGTCTTTAGGACATGCTTTGTTAATGTCTCGGAAGTCTATGCAGATGCGTATCTTTCCATTCTTTTTAGAACCAGAACGATATTAGATACCCACTGAGAGTAATCGACTGGTTTGATGAATCCTACTTGGAGGAGCTTTATTACCTCCTCTTTTACCATGAGAGCTACCTTGGGTTTCATTGGTCTCAACTTTTTCTTAACCGGTTTTGCATCTGATTTAGTGACGAGGTTATGTACCACAATGTGGGGTGCAACTCCTATCATTTCCTTATAATTAAATGCAAATGCCTTCTGATGTTCCTTGAGGATCCGAGTGTGTATTTCTACTTCTAATGGAGTTAACGAGGATTCTAACTTCAGTATCCTTGGTTCATCTTCCGTTCCGATGTTAATATCAATTGTTTCTTCGATTAGAGAAGCGTTACCTTCTTCAAACTCAGGCGGAGCTGGGGGTAGCTCCATCTCGTCTCCATTCTCGACTGTGTATATGTTGAGTTCCTTTTGTAGGGGAAGCTCTACCATGGGATTACCATAATAGGAAGATGAATGCGGGATCAAAGATAAATCTACTACGTGATGGGAAAGATGTAATGCCGCATAGGTGTTTAATAAATCAAGAGTGGTTGTATCACTATCGATGTGGTCTAGGATAGCAGATTTGTTTTCATTTCCATTTAAAAGAGGATTTGACATTGTTTTTATCAATGGTTCATCATGAAAGGATACCATGAAACAGATATCCTCTAACTTACTGTTTGGAGTAAAGCGTGATGCTGAGGTTACTATTGAATCAGTGAGAAGATTTTGTTCACGCAGGATTGCTTCAATTGCTATGAAGTCAAATTCCTTGCTTAAATTCAATACAGCCATTTTGTAGAGTTGTAAGTGCTCAGCTCTGGTTTCATATACTTCATAGACTTGGTTTGCTACCAATTGTGAGTCTCCTAACACTCTGATGTTATCAAAACTGATTCTCTTGGCTAGGATGAGGCCAAGGAGAAGGGCTTAATACTCGGCGCTATTGTTAGTGCATTCGAATTTTAGCTTAAAGGAAAATGGTAGGATTTTTCCCTCTGGAGAAGTAAGGATTACACCTGCCCCAACTCTGTAACGACATCTAGCTCCATCAAAATGGAGATCCCAATACTTAGCTGGGAACATGGACACTGAGACACTTGTTGTGTTAACGTTCTCTACTTCTATCATGTAGAGATCCACTACTGGAAGAGAGCCAACACCTAGGGTGCACCCCATGCCTACAGAATAAAATGGTAGGAACATTGGTAGATCCTATTCTAGTAATTCAACAATTTTTGCAGTAGTTTCTAATGATACTGTTTCTACAGTTGGCTAGGCTCATAGTTTTGAGATCTGTCGTAGGTACCAACTTTTCTTCTAGTTTTACGTTGGTAGGTTTATTAAGTTGGTTCATTGGGAGTTCAAACTCCGAGTGTATGCCTGGTCTTTTCTTTAGGTCAACCAGGTGTACATCGAATGGTTTTGGATCACCTTTGGATATGAACACCTTTCTTAAATGTAAGAATCTTACTTCTTGAAATAGCGTAGAAGGGATTGCCTTCATACGGTGTATCCATGGTCGGCCGAGGATCATATTATAGTTAGTTTCCCGATCTATAATATAAAACTCAGTCAGGATTGTTTTGGATCCTAATGTGATTGGTAGTATTATAGTTCCAATTAAAGTGGCTTTAAGGCTGTCATATCCTCTTAGTGTATTTTGAGTCATAGAACAATTGGTTTCTCTATACCCTAGCTTTTGAAGGAAATAAAAAGGGACTATGTTAACTGCTGCCCCATCGTCAACCATCACGTGTTTCACATAATTGTTATAGACCCACACTTGCAAGTGTAAGGACGGATCACCTCGGCGTGCAATCTCAGCGTCTGTTGGCATTTTGTTTATTTCAAATATGAATTCAGTGTCCCTATCCGGCTTCCCCAGAGGATGGATATCAAAGTCTATATGATTTACCTATGTTTCTGGAGGTGGAGTGATGCTAATTAGATGACCTAAGCCTAATGATTTTAAAAGAGCAGCCTTGTGAGTAGGTGAGTTCTTCAATAAATCCAAAAAGGAGATGTGTGAGAAGGTTTTCATTAGATCATTAATTAAGTCGTAAGCACCCATGGGTTTTATTAATACTTGTTGGATATCATCTGTTTCTAGCGGGTAGCTTGGACTTAGCTGAGAGGAATACTCTCGTGTCCTTGTTACAGCTTCTACGGGTAGTTCGGAGTCTAATTCCACTAAACCAACTATCTTTGGTCAAGGCTGACTTCCTAATTGTGGCGCAACTAATGGATTTAGTGAAGTTGAAGCTTCATGATCATTGTTTCCTGCAATTACACCCTTGTTTGTCCCACTTGGATTTAACTTGTTATTGTTGTGATTTGGGAGTGGATCATTGAAGATCTTAAGGGGTGCATTTTGAGGGCAAACTACCCTGTAAAAGTATTTGGCGCTGGTGAGGCAGGATCTACCAAGAACATATCTATGAAAGGTTGTCTTTGTTCTTTTGGAAAATGTTGCATGAATTTATTGTAGTCGCGGCATGTTCTAGTGTCATGGCCTCAGATTTTGTGAAAACCACAATAGGAGTTAGGATTGTAATTCCTAGTTTGTTGGCTCGGTGTATATTGTGGCCTAAAACTTTGATCAAACTGTTGCCTATTAAAGTTTTACGTTTGTTGTTTTTGGTTTGAATTCTGGTTTTGATACCTAGTTGAATTTTGATTTGGATCCCGTGTAGGGCTTCATCATCGTCGTTGTTGTTGTGGATGATTAAAATCCACTGTATTGATTGTTGGAGTAAAGTTATTGTTTCGTTGATTGTTTATTTATGGTGGATTATTCACAACATTTACCTTTCTATCCTGATCAGTTACTCCATCCGTTGTCACTCCACAATTTTTGTTAAGGATTTTAGGTCCTTGATTGACATTCATGATAGTAGGATAAGTTTTAGTGTTTTGATTGGAGGTGATTAACCTCTCATTTGCTCCATATGTCTTGCGACCACTATCAATTATCGCTTGATATATTTAGAGAGCACTCTCTAGTACTTCATCGTAAGTTCTTAGCGGGAACTTCTGGACTTCTTCCTTTACCTCTCTACTAAGAGAATGAAGGAATAGATCACATAGTTCCATCTGATCCATGTTTGGAGAACTTGCTGAAGAATAGAGAACTGTGCGCCACCTATGGATGAAATGGGTGACAGATTCATTGTGTTCTTGCTTAATGTGCAAGAATTCCCTAATTCTTGTCCTTAATAGTTTGTTCATGTCAAAGGCCTTGAGAACTCTGACACGAGTTACTTAAACGAATGGATGGAAGCCTCAGGTATTCTATAATACCAATGAGAGCGATGCCCTCCAAAGTTTTGGGGAATATTTTAGCAACAACCCCATCCCATGGGAGTAGTTCTCGGATGGCTGTAGCATAAGCTTTGATATGTGCATTTAGATCTCCCTCACCTTTGTATTTGGGCAAATTGGGAAGAGGTCTTAGAAGCATGATGCTTTGTATGGTGAAATCTAAGGGCTCTTTTAGGTATTCTAAATATGTCCCTATCGCATAGGTTTTGACCATTGATGGTGCCTAATGAGGGAGCGGCGGTGGAATGGGTTGTTGATATGGCGTTGCATATGCATTGGTAGGAGCATAAGGGAACCCCTGTGGTTGAGTAAAAATACTGGGAGAGGAGAACATATCCCCTTGTGGTGATTTGGAGTACATGTTTAAGTATGGAGGGGTATTGTCCAAGAATGGATTATTTTGTACTAGACCGGGAGGTATTGGAACGGTGTTAGAAATGGTGGTTCTAATCAGCATTTGTTGTGAATACTGAGGGGTCACGCCTAACGTACCTATTCCGATGAGGAGGTCTATTTGGCTAGGTTTGGAATTTCCTACCTGCATGAGTTGAGAATGGTGATTTGCCTGGGCAAATTCTAACCCCCTCACTTTTTCTACTAACATTGAAATGACTTCATTTGGTGAAGTCACGGTGTTTTTCCTTAGCGGAGTTTGTTGTATATCATGGTGTTGTATAGGCATGTGATATAATACTATGAATTGATCGCTGCCCTGACAAGTTTCCCTGAGGGCATTTCCTATATGTAGTGGCATGGAGGTATTTCCTTGAAAAGAGACCTCGGGTTGTGTTTGTAAACCTCCTATAGGTGGGTACATACTTTGAGAGCGTTGTTCATTCCTGGAATAACGTACCAAATTTTCATCATCTAAACCCAGGTATGAGTCTGATTGTCTACTAATTTTTGGTCTAAGTATTACCTGAGGAGACGAACTAGACTCTCCTGTGAGCGTCATATTGTTCGATCCTGAAGGCTCTGTTTGTTGTGTTTGAGAGAGCTGGTCCAACTCCTATATTTGGAAAGATGAGCTATATCTGACCGTTGGAGTTTGTGTTGAAAACTGGTTAGTTGAGTAGTTGTCACCCCATACTGAGAGCGAGGGTGATGATTGTCCATTCAGTTGAGCGTAGTATGCCTCAAGACCTAAGAGAGGCCTACGATATGCATCGAATCCTGACATATTCGGGGGGTATATGAATACCCACAGAATAATGGGAAGGAGTGAAGGTGATGGTAAAAGATAATGAGCCAGTAAAGATGAAAGAGTTGTTTTAATTTGAAAGAACCAGTAGAAATCTGACTCCAGACCAGAAAGTAGAAAGGTTCACATTGGGTTCACTAATTTTGTACGATGGAAAAGTGAAAAGCAAGCATAGGAATCTACAAGTAACTTTTCCTCACACCTGACCTCCTGAGGTCATGCCGAGATAGCTGGTGGGGATTAAATATGTGTGGGATGCAGACAAGCTAATTGGGAAATCTGATGTCTTCAACGCGCACTAGTGGAAATTGTGAATCTAAAGCAAAGAAGGCCCTCTTAACCTGAACTGGGCTTGAAGGCTCTAATCAATATCAATCTCTGGCATGATTCGGTCTATAGGTTATGGAATACGTGGAAAATGTCTTGGGATAGTTTCGTGTATATCTCTAGATAAGGTCATAGGGTGGATGGTAAATATAATTAACTCTATGGGTGATTCTCTGGCCTAGTCCATAACTCCTTAGCTTTTTTAGCTGCTGTGTCTAGTAAGGATAACTGTTCGATGATGATAGGTGGAAGTGGAGTAGATATGAATACTAGTGTACATAGGCCAACATCTATGTCTGATTCACTTATGGGCTTGTTGGGCTATGGGATTTGTGGGTCACCACCGTAAATTCGTATTTGTTTTGGTCCTGCTATGGTCATGTGTAGAATCAATCCCTAATCCCTAGTATCTAATAATCATATGCCTTTTCAGCTTCTATATTCAGAATTAATAATTGTGTGATCTTCTCAGAATATCTTACAGGCATTTGTTCAACTTGAATTCTCAAGATAGTATGTATATCCATGAGAGTGTCTCCTGCGTCTAGATGTGGGACCAAAGGATCACAACCAAAGGTCTACTCTCTTTCAAACCCTTCTACAGTCATGCGGATATGAATCTAGGGTAATCTGTAGTTTGGTTGATTTGACCAAAATGTGTGTGCTTGGTCGTCTTCTATGTTTAACCCGTGTAGTTAGAAACTGATTTGTTGTAAGTTTACTGTTGTTTGGAAGAATTGGATCCTAAGATTCTAATCTATATTAGTTATGGCTGTGATGAGATTGGGTTAGGGCACGATTGGATTGAATACATATTCCCTAGGCTCTCTAGGTCCCATGATTGTCATACAAAAGCAATAATGTAAACTAAATGCAACAAGATAAAATTAACTATGCGAAGTATGTCTATAACATATATAACTTCTATATTTTTGTTATTTTCTGATGAATTTTATAAATGATTTTGAAAGAGTAGCTATTTTAATATATCTAAAAATTGACAATTAACCTAGTATAGCTACTTTCCTTTGCAGTTGTAAATCTATTCTAAACAATGAAATAACTGATCTAATTTATTTGAAAGACTCTCGATCCTACCTCAGAAGTGAGGAAAGAATCATAGTAGCTTAGAAACTATCAATCCCCACAGCTTCCTTGGCAATATCGAAAGTAAGATTGACTAAAATAAAGTAATTAACTACTCTATTTGATACGATTCTAATTAGAACTTTGAAAGCTAGAACCTAGATTCTGCAGAACAGTGGAAAATCTGATGGTGTGTGTGATCTCCTCATTCCTTTGTGTTCACATGGATCCAAAAAAGTGTGTAATGCTAGCATCAATAGAAGTAGATATTGGGACAAAGGCAGCTTAGGATATAGATTGAATACAATGTGAGTAGGAGAGGGATAGCGCAAGAGTACAGAGCTTGGCTTATGTAATTCCTAGCAGGATTTATTGCGAGTCATGTAACATAAAATGACCAAAACCTGAAACTATCCTGTTTGAAGAACAAAACCTACAACTTTAATGGCTTCCTATTGAAAACAAACTATTCTACTCCAATGGATTGGATAAAATATCAACAAAACTTGCACAAGATGGATATGTGGCTTCCTAACAGCAAAATAACACTAACTAGGGATGCAATGAAAGAAACTAAGAATTCTAAGTAAAATGAAAGACTAATATATTGCAATGAGAAATTCAATGGCAAATTTGAGGGGCCATTTGCTTGAGCACAAGCCATCTATTTATAGCATTTGCATTTACCCAAGGTAAAAACCAAATTGATCTCTTAAACTATAAACAATGGAAAAACACTATTCCAGGGAACCAGAATCATTAATGCAAGCTTATGGCGGTGAAAAAAAGCTGGTAAACATTGAAATTTACATGATTCGTGTTAAAAAAGAATTCTGGAAAACACATAAAGGACCGCCGCCCTGAGTAGGGCGGCGGTTACAGGACCGCCTCCCTGATTAGGGTGGCGGTCATGAGACCGCCGCCCAGGTAGGGTGGCGGTTTCGTAACTTAAGTTTCAATCTATCAAAAACAAAAACAACCTCAAAAAGATGAATTTGGCAAGTTGTTGGTTTGTCAGGGGCTGATGAAGACAGTAACCGATATCGGTTAACTAACCGGTGTCAGTCACAGAGAAAACGACGTCGGTCCCTTAACCGATGCCGGTGTCAAAAGTCTAGGATAAGAAGATATAAAAGGCTGCTAATTTGATTTTTAGCAACGTTGAGTATATTTATCAACTTATTGATCACATAAGACAAAATATGACAGAGAAAATAGAATTTGAAAACAAGCAAGATGCACACGCAAATCCAGAGACTAATCCTAGGGTTAATTTTAGTTATCGTGGGCTTATGCCTTTAGACGTAAGATGATGTCAGAATCCTAAACAACAAGACCTAGGGGAAATGTCAAGTTTGTTTTGGCTTATAAGGTTACCTCAATCGGGTGGAGGAATACCGCGGAAAAAGGGGGGATGTTTGAGCTGTTGTGTTAATGGTGAAGTGATTCGGTATGTGTTGTGCAGTGAAACTAGGGTTAATTTCCTGTCAATACCGTGGATATCACCCCCACGTGTACGACCTGTTACTTAATATATGTTCACTAGAATTGAAGAACAACAAGCAGGAATGCAATGCATGTGTTTTAAACCCAAATCGAAAATTATGTTCGATGAAGCAAGAGAGATGACTTTCACTAATGTGAAACTAGGAAAGCAAGACAAATTCTTTATGAAATATATAACAAAAGCAACAGGAAATATGCTTCCTAAAATGAAAATAAGCAAGAGAAAGAAACCCAAAATGGGTCCCACCGGGCGTGCCAAAATGTTTCGCTCGGAATGTTTCGGCTTCTGGGAATAAAGTTGCTTCTATCCTTTCATTCCTTTTAGAAACAGATGAGGTTAGGGTTAGGAGGAATACCTGTTGAATGTCGAGATGGTGTGCGCGTACCGTAGAGAAAGATCAGGTTGACTGCGGAGAACTCCTTTTTGTCTTGGAAGGACTACCTGTAAATAAGAACACAAGACCACAAGATTTTGATTAAACAATAATGAGGGAAACTGCCTTGGGCCCAGGAAATATAAAACTTCCTTTCGAAGGTGGTCAGTTCCCCTGCTAATATGAATTAACACAAAAGACTGCAAAATATCAATTAAATTGTTTCGTTGAACTGGGTAGGGGAAAGGCTGGTTTTCTGGTTTTGATCAGAGGAACCGATGCCGGTTACTAATAACCGATGCCGGTTACTAATAACCGATACCGGTAGGTTCTAGGATCTTCTTGGTAGCTATGGTGTTTTGTAAGGCTGGTTTACGAATGATATTAGGAAATGGGATGATTAGAAGCAAAAGGATAACAGTTAGATGCAATGACACGTTGGGTAGTAGATTCAGAGACGGATTTAGGAGGACTGAAATTCACAGAGCAGAAGAAATGTTATAACAGAGGACATGCAAGATATGACTTATTGGTTTTGGCGAAGATGCAAGTTGATATCCTCTACTGCAAGCACTTCTGGTTTCTTCACTCGTCTCTGCTCTGTCAAGTGAAGATCTGGACTCTGTTCCTTGCTCGCAATGCTCTTTGTTGATCCAGAAATCCTTTTGACGGATCTCCCAAATGAAATTCTGATCCGTTGTTTTGGTTTGGGGAGCCCATTTACAGGGAACTGATGGCAGTTGCGTAACCGATGGCGGTCGAGTAGGAACCGACATTGGTAAGGAAAAAGTAGGCTATTTTTAGTAAAATAGCCCACCTTCCCTACTTTTCTCCCGAGAGATCAGTTGCGGGCTTGGTCAAGTGGCTAGAAGGTCAGCTTTGGGTGCGAGTAAGGAGGCATTAGTTATGGATGTGAGTCTAGACCAAGTCACGGGCCTTAATTAGGTTAGTTTAGGGTTAGGGCTAGGTCATGATGAGGTGGCAAAGTGAGGTGGTGGGTAAGGTGATGTGGATTTATCAATTATGAGGTAATTAATAAATAATTGTGTAAGGTTTAGGTAATGAGGTTAGGTTGCGAAATGGGATGCGGGTCACAAGGGGTCGTAAGACACAAATTTGGTGTCTACATTAGCCCCTTATTGTCGTGTAGCTTGTTCTGTAAAGCTGCGCGGACAATAATATGAAGTGGTTTCTTATGTTAAAGATGTAGGTAATCCCCCTCAAATCTATCGCCGATTGAGTGAACGGGAGATCAGGGATAGGGTTGATAAAGGGTACATGTTGTAGAGATGATGGTAAGGTGGTGGGGTAGGTCCAAGGAAGTAGACGCATGTTGAAATGCAATAGTACGATGAGGGTGCATGATTTGACAAGCAAACCAGCAATGTGTAGGCAAAGGTCGATAGTTTATCCAAACAAGGGTGATATAATCCTGGTATCCAAGGCATAGGAAGTAGCTCCAGGGTATATAACAGGTGAGGTACAGGAACGTTTAGGCATGTTCGGCAGTACCAAATGGTTGGTTTGGTTGAGATAAACGTCACGGTCTAGGTCTAGGCAAAGTTGGTCAACAGATCAAGTCAAGGACCCTAATCATGCTAAAACACGAACAGGTGAGCTCGATTGAACAAAAAACTACCGGATGGGTGGATAAAAGTGTATGGTTCCACACTCTATCTAATCTTCTTTCCTCTCTGTACTCTTGTTTCCTCTCTCTCTCTCTCTCTCTCTCTCTCTCATCAGGTGCTTGTATTTATAACCTCAACATCCACCACCATGCCTTTCAAAAGCTACATATCAGTCTCCAAGTGTCGAAGTGGTCCTCTATGGGAGCATGCCTTTTCATATCTGAGCTCTCCACTCCTTACAATGATGTCTTCTGAAACCTTCCATCACATGCCTAGAATATTCCCTTTTTGATCCCACAATTGTCAGGCTAGAACCTTATCCACAAGGGTCATGTTTTTCTCTTGTGCTGCCTGGGATTCTGAATGAAACTAAGTACAAAACCTATTTTTCCTTACACACGTGTGCCATGTGTTATGTGAAACCCTACGAGAACCCTTCCTTGTATGCTTTCAACCTACGTACCCATGTGCCTTCTTGTACTTAGCTGATATTTTGTGGCCCAACAATCCTCCCCATGATAATCTAGTATGATAGTAGGTGCATTTCTTTGAAAAAATCTAATAGAGAACGTGATTCTCACTTCACGCCATTCTATAAGTTTATCACAATGGGTCACCCACCAACATGTTGCGGTCCCGAGAAAGGTATAGCTAAGTATCCTTCTCCCTTTGAACTCACATCTCCACTAGGTCTCCATTTCTCATATGAAAACATCAGGGTCAGCTCCCCCAGAATGAATTGGCAACTTCTTCCTCCTAGGTTCTTTACTGAGCACACCTTTGTTACTGTCATCATAGAGCCTCTCAACTACCTTCTGACTAACTCATATGTCCTATGCACCCAATTGTCACCAGCCACACTAGTTGTATCACTTATATATTAAGCGTATTCCCACTGAATAACACCCTATTTTGTTGGTTGCATAACTTCAGGGTCCCAGATAGTGCACACGTAAATTATATCTAGGTCTTCTTCTCCTAAAGACTCAATATAGGGCACTGACTTCCCATTTGTTAAAAGAATGATAACAAGTTACTCTTTGTTCTCAAAAATTATATACTTGTTATTGAAACGTAAGTCAACATTGTTCTTATAGCACCAAGGGCACCCAAGTAATGCTAGAAAGTTTTCCGACATAGCAAGTGCTAAGACTTCAAAGTCTTTAGTGAAATTTTCCCCTTGGATAGTGATAGCGACATCCTTTAAAAGACCAATGGGAATTTCTTTTATCTTGTTAGACATTTACAACACATTTGAATATGGATGTAATGGGGGCCTTCCCATTTGATTCCAGGTGTCTAGGGTGAGAACATTAACTTTTGTGCATGTGTCAATCAAAATATTGTTTAGGAGTCATCCATCAATAACTACATTCAAGGTAATCTCCTTATTGTAGTCAAGGTTGTGATGAAGTAGATTAGCATGCAAGACATGCCTCTCACACTCTACTCCAGAAATTGGTATCTTATCCCTAAACCATTCTCCTAAAAAAAGAATGATATTCTTTTGGTACAACATTTTACACACCTCTCTTACATCATCTATATGTGACTGAGGGACCTCAATGATTTTCTTCTTCTCCAACTTCCTGGATTGATCCTTTAGACATGTCATTTTCTCTTGAAGAATTCTGATTATGTCTATGGTCTCTTGACTGACTTCCTTCTGATGGGTAGGGTCTGGATACTTTCCATATACCACCTCTTCTCTTGTGACTAGTGGTCTCTACTTTAATATTTCCTGATGCAGCATTAGCTCGCGTTGTCACCAGTATAAGTTCTAACTCTGACTCACATGCCACCCTTGGAATCTACTGTGATTTTTCTTTCTTAATGCTTACCATCCTGGTGCCATTGTCTTTCTGTTTTTTTTGGTTCATGTATTCAAATATATCTAGGCAATCCTCATATTTGTGATTCTTCCCACACCATGAGCAATATAGTAGGTCAATACATTCATGCTTGTAATATTATGTGGACCCATAATTATAAAAATTCATGTGAGGGAATTCACCTCTTCTATGTCCACGATTTCCATGGCCTCTAAATCCTCCATGAAATCCTCTTCCACAACATCCTCCATCTACACATCCTTCAAAGTGAAAACCATCATCCTTAGAATTGTTCGCAATGTTGGTCTGATACACACCAATATCAATGGCATCATGTATTTGGTAAATTAATCTACAATCCTTGGTGTCTTGAGTAGTAGAGGTGTAAATATTACAACAACAAGACACTTTCTTATAGATCGTGTGTTGTAGTAGTGGACACCTACTTACATCATGGTCTCCATAGAAAATTTCATAGTCTACCATTATGGTGTGTACCGATCTCCAAGGACAATTATCCTTCATATGCCCCTCTACCACACAATCCGTGCACCATAGGCCACTGAAAATATCATGGGCCAAGTTTGTAGATAAATTCTCCTGCTACTTTGCCATTGTAACAATCTGAGCTTCAAGAAAAGGACTAACACTGGTATCCATGCTTCCCACAGCCTTAACCTGCAGGGAAGCCTCCAAGGCCCTACACAGGTCTGCGAAAGTCTTGTGCAAAAGTGCTCTCCTGAAGGGTGTTATTAGTCCTCAAATGAACCATTGAGCATGTTGAGAAGGATGAATATCATAAGACAATTTTGATAAGAGAGTTTTAAAATGTGCATCATACTCCCATACACTCTCTGCCATACTTTGTTAAATCTCCTTTAACGCGTTAATGCTCTTTTGTTCAAACTCAAGACTATGGAATTCAACTAAGAAGGCATTTCTCAATGTGGTATAATCTACTAGTATCTAGTGGGGGTCATACTTCTAGTACCAACTATGCACGTGCCCTTGCAACGTTGTTACAAAATGACTTGCCTTCCATTCTGGGGTATTGATCCCCTTCACATGCTATATCATCTCACCTTTGTAATCTGGTAGATGCAAAGAAATTTCAAATAATTCTTCTTGAGACGGTTGAGGTCCTTACCTACCTGATCCAAAACCTTAATTCCCTCCAGTGTTACCTCCACCACCTAATCCACTAGATGCACTATCACCTATTCATCCTAACCACCAGATCCTATAGAGCTACCAAGTCGGCTAGTTCTTATTCCACTTGACCCATCAGATCCACCTCCCGTAGCCGGTAGGGTCCTGAAGTGGTCATGCCTTGTGTCCCCAATGTCATGCTAAACTTTGTGCCAACAAGTCATGATATTGCACCACTACCAGATGTGTGTACGATTCCATTTATAAACACGATACCCAAGCTTTGTGTACTTGTATGTTTTCTAAATGTTGTACCAGACAATATGGCTCCAAACATAGGATACTATCTAATGGGGGTCATACTTCTGGTACCAACTATGCGCGTTACCTTACAACGTTGTTACAAAATGACTTGCCTTTCGTTCCAGGGTATTGATCCCCTTCACGTGCTATATCATCTCACCTTTGTAATTTGGTAGATGTAAAGAAATTTCAAATAATTCTTCCTGAGACGGTTTAGGTCCTTGCCCACCTGATCCAAAACCTTAATTCCCTCCGGTGTTACTTCTACCACCTAATCCACTAGATGCACTAGTGCCTATTCATCCTAACTACCAGATCCTATAGAGCCACCAATTCTATTGGTTCCTATTCCACTTGACCCATCAGATCCACCTCACGTAGCTAGTAGGTTTCTGAAGTGGTCATGCCTTGTGTCCCCACTGTCATGCTAAACTGCGTGCCAACAGTCATGATATTATACCACTACCAGATGTGTGTACCATGCCTCTTATAAAAATGATACCCAAGCTTTGTGTACCCATATGTTTTCCAAATGTTGTACCAAACAATATGGCTCCAAACATAGGAAATGATTGTTCAGCCATAGATGTGCCAAATGAAAAGTTATACCTCCTAGGTGCTGATCAGCTACTACCACCAAAACCAACTGGGTTAGTAATACTTATATCTGAATTTGGAAAACTAAGCACAGGGGTTTTTCACCAGGTGGATTCAGATGTGTGTCAACTACTCTTCTCCTTTGTTCATATGATGATCTCTCTCCAGAAGTTGAGGGGGTTTTTCTTCTATACTTGCCAAGATGGGGTAACACAAACTGCTCAGGTTCTGCATCCTCTACATGAACCTCAAATCCTTCCTGTAAAATTTGAATCCATAAATACATCACTCCCATAGCTTTACACTATCTTTTCAACTCCCTCTCCTGATCCTCATTATGCTTAAGCTATCTCTCTTCCCTCTCATTTTTAGCCATAAGGTCTGACATCTTCCTCCACTCTAGCTTCCTCACCCAGAGCTCATAAGAAGCTTAGCCGGCTATAGGAAATGCTTCTAAACTCATTGTAATGATCTCTATATTTATAGCTAAAGGGATAACATGAAATAACGATCCTCTTGACTCCCTCAAGACCTCAAACTCAACAATTTCTACACAAGAATACGTAGAAATCACGTACTCCAAGGTGTAACTTGTCAAAAATCTACTCCACCAATGATCAATAACATGCATCCAAGTTAGATCAACATCATGTAGCCTTTGATACTCCTCTTGGGTCCATACACAAGGTCTATAGTACCATCTTGATCTAGATTCTTACACCCATATCCATTCATACAACTCCACTGGAAAACAACAAAAGAAGGTCTCATACAACTCATGATACATATTTTTTTCTACCCATTTATGTGCATCAGACTCAGATCTAGTACTAAATCTCTGAGTGAACTCATCCTCCATGCTTTTAAGCCATGATTCAATACTTTCCAAGGTCAAGTTCTCTGTCATCATGCACCATTCTCACAGCAACTTCAAAAAGAGGTCCTGACAATGGAACCAAGATGTAGTCATTATTTTACCCTCAATACTTCTTTCTAACTCCAAACATGTCGACTTATCATCCAACATATGTTGGGAACTCACCTGAGGTGTGCACAAGCATCGAGCCCCTCTTTTATGTGAGATTTGTAAGAGATTCCTACCATTAATGGAGGATTATTTGTAGAAAAAAAAGTACATTCACTTATTTTAAAAGGTAGAAGATGCAACTAACAGATCTACACATTAATGCATCACAAAAGCTAAATGACATTGTAAGAAGTACAATAAAATGGATCTGAGCCATGATAAGTCATATAACATGAGGGTTTACACCCATAAACAGGATATATAAAATAGATCCATGTATATTGATTTAACAAAATCTCTGGTAGCCATTGATGATTGAACAATATATGGATTAGTGAAGGACCATTGTGACAATATGAGGCTGATGTTTGAAAGATGTTGGTAGTTGAGGATATCCATCAACATTAAGAAATGTATTTTCACTACTCCATTTGGTACCCTTTTGGGGCATATCATATGTATGGAAGGCTTACTGGTGGATCCTACCAAAGTTTCCGTTATTTTGGGATTGGGGGAACCTACTAGCCAGAGCGCAATACATAGATTCCTTGGGCATATGGGGTATTACTGGAAATTTATTAAAGGGTATGCCAAGATCTTCATGCCATTGGAAAATTTTCTAAAACACAAAAGTACATTTCGTTAGGTAGAGGTGCAGCAGATGTCATTTGATACATTGAAGAATAAGCTTATCACTGCGCCCATATTACGCTTTCCTTGTTGGGATATGCCATTCCATGTACATGTTGATGCTTCAAGAATGAAAATTGGAGAAATATTAGCACAACCTAGAGAGGGAATTATTGACCACCCTTTGTGCTTTTCTAGTAGGAAGCTAACCCCATTAGAACAAAACTATAATACTACTGAGCACAAAGCATTGTCAATGATCTACGCGCTACACAAATTTAGGCAGTATCTATTGAAAACACCCTTTATATTCTACACGAACCACATGTCATTGAAGTACTTGGTAAACAAGACCATTTTACAAGGGCACATATGCCAGCGGGTCCTATTGTTTCAACAGTTTGAGTTTACAGTTGTTGTGAAACTAGGCAAGAGTAATTTTGGACCTAACCATTTATCAAGGATTGACTCAGGGGAGGATGTGCAAAGAATTGAGGATACAATGCTAGATGCACAACTATTTAGATTGTGGTGCGTACCCTTTGAATTTAAAGATATTGATGTGTTTCTCAAGATGGGTGTGGCGCCGGAGGGAATGAAGATTTTGGAAAGGAAGTAAATAGACATACTCATCATGCCCTACATGTTAATTATTGGAGACTTATACAAGCTACATCATGATGAGGTTTTGCGTTGGTGTGTGTTAGAGCATGAACATGTTGGAATCATGGAGGAAGAACATGGTGGAATTACAGGAGGAAACTATGTAAGGAATGCAACCATGCACAAAATACTTCTAGCATAACTTTGGTGGGAAATGGTTTACAAGGATTATATCGAGTATTGGAAGGTCTGTGACCACTGCCAGTACCTTGGTAAACCAGGGAAAATATATGAAATGCCATTAAGACTGATTTCTAGTGTAGAACTATTCAAGAAGTGGGCAATTGAATTCATAGGCCCTATTTCCCTAGCTGCACAAAGGACAAGTTCATGCTATATCATTACATGCACATATTATCTTATAAAGTGGGCATAAGCAATGCCTACAAGGGATTCCACAATGATAACAACAACTAGGTTCTTGTGGGAAAAAATAATCAACAGATGTGTATGTCCGCTAAGCTTAACAAGTGATAGGGGTACTCTTTTCTTGAATGAGATAATTAGGATCTTGTTGATAGAATTCATGGTAGCCCACCACAAGACTACCCCTTATCACCCACAAGCTAATGGGACTACTAAGGAATTTAAATTTTTTTGAATCACACGTTAACCAAGATATGTGATGTGGGAAGAAAAGATTGAGATGATAAAGTTTTTAATATTTTATGGTCATACCAGAATACTTATAAAATACTGAACAAGGCCACACCTTTTCAATTGGTGTTTGACACGGAAGCAGTGTTACCTATTGAATTCATGTTACCATCATTACATATAGTGCACACAAGAGGATTATATGACAAAAAAGCATTTAAGGAGAGGATTTATAAGTAAATGTAGTTAGATGAGAGGTGGTCTATTGCTCGCTAGATTCAAAAAATAGAAAAATAAAGGCAGAAGGCATGGCTTGATAGAAACATTAGGAACAAAAAATTTGAGGTTTGGAAAATGGATCTATTGTATGACTCCAAGTTTCTGCCCCATCCTGGGAAATTCAAAGTCCAATAGATGGGCCCATACATTGTATCTTATATACTTGTTTCAGGCACTTTGAAGTTATACGTGTTGGATGGAACACGGTTACCAGGGCATTTCAATGGGAGTAGGCTGAAGCCCTACTATAAATAAGTCTTACTTTTGTTTGTAAATAAGGTAATATTGCCAGTTATCCTAAGTTTTTCTTTGTTGTAGTTTCCTTTCTTTGTGTTTCCCTTTCTCTTTGCTTTGTGTTGTGTGCATTTATGTGCTGGGAGCCACTTATTAGTTTCAAAAAATTTCTATGTGCATAGGAACGCGCATCCATTTTTGTGTGGGGTGGAGTGATGTGACAAGTACTAAAAGCTATGGTTGTGGATGGCCCGGGTTGAAAATTAAAAAACACGTGGATTATAAAATCACACGTGGAAAAGGTGAACATAAAGGAAGGATGGTGTCAAAAGGCTTTGAGAAACCATGTACAAGGGTAAAAAGCACAGGAACAACATGAGATAGGAAAATAAAAAAACTTGGTCCAAGACATAGAAGAGGAATTGACTTCAGCATGGGAGAAAGCATAAAGAACTATATGGTCAAGGAATTTGTGCACCAGAAGGTTGTGGAAGTGTTCGTGTAGGATTGAGCACGAAGGAAAAGTGTTGAAGGTTGGCATTGGAAAGAAAAATTCACCTTTATTATAAAGGTATATTTGTATGTGGCATGGAATTTATTGCGGAGAAAATAAAAAGCTATAAATAGAAGATCGGGGGTGCGTTATTTTCTACCTTGTGTTTTGGATATTTTTCATAGGGTTTTGCGGGGGGGGGGGGGGGGGGGGGTTTGGCGGGGGGGGGGGGGGGGGGCATCTAGGTATTTTCCCATTTTGGGAAATATTGTATAATAATGAAGTCCTATCTTCATTTTTGGGGTTGTATGTTAATTCTGGCTCTAAATTTTTTGGGGCTCTAGTTCTACTTTTGAGTTTTTTCAAAGGTGATTACATTATATACTCATTAACAGGCATTATGAGAATCATTTAAATATGTCTCCCTTGTCCAATTTGATGTATGCATAACCATTTTCCATGCTTTAGTCAGAATTTTTTTATTTTAAATTAGATAACAGTTAAGAAATATAATCTTTTATTTTTTAAATCAATGAAATTCTAAGATTTTTCTTTTAGTTATTGCATATGATTTCTTATTGAGAAAACATTTTGTTATAGTGTTACTTTGTAATGTATTTCCAGTTATAAAATTCCTTTCTGTAATATTTTCTTAAGAGGTGAATGTTTAAATCATTTGAGTGCATATTAGGTGTTATGGCAGTGATTTTTTTGATATCTTGAAGTTTCATGAATGAGTGTTTGTGTTAAAGCTTATAATATTATATTGGTAATGCTTGCATGCATTTCATGTCAAATAAATGCAAGTTTCCCTTTGAGGATTGTGTTGTTGTGATATTTTCTTTTCTTTTAGATTCTTGAAGAAGAAGGTTGAGATGGTAAGTTGTTGTACCCCTTCTCATAAGATCAACCTCTACCCACTTCACTTCATTTAATTAATACCATCATATCCTACCCCATGTAAATCACATTACCTCTACCTATTTTATATATGTTTTTATACAAATCACACCTATTACGTAATATTTTAAGCGAGTTTTCTGTGATTTATAGATTTTAACATCACAACATCATCAAACCCCAAGTTTTCAAAAATTATTCAGAGATGATGTATTTGATCACCTTAACATCCATTTTTAGTGGATTGTGTCTGGTGTATTAAGTGTTTGCAATGCTTGTGAAAACATTCTTTTTAATGAGTATTGCATTCATTGGTTACATTTGATCTCAAATTGAGGTTCTAATAAGTTTGAGGGTTGGAAACATAAATATCTCCCTCTCTTTCAAGCTACCCCTTAGGTTATTTCACTTTGGTTCAGACAAAGCCATAAATTAGTATAATAAAAACCACATCATTTTTCATGTTTCTCCTTATTATTCTCACAAGGCATGGCCAAGATATATAGATAAACTAGTCTCTTTATACAAAATGACACACATATATAGGTTTATTATTTCTCCTTTCCTCCCTCATCATTCTCTCGCATCCTTGGTACTATATTTATAACATTTATCTGGTTCAGTTGAAGTAAACTAAGTATTCTATATAATAACATAATGATATTACGGTATGGGATGTAATAATAAAGATACTATTGTTAGACTATAATGTTATAAAAGTACATGGTTCTAAAAGTGGACAAGTAAGTCTAATTATTTGAAATCTCATTCTAAGTGCATACTTGGGGGTGTTATATTGGTGAATACAATCTTAAAAGATGGTTAAATATGATTGAGGTAAATAAGAGTAATATAAATAGTTAAAAATCAAGAGTGCATGGTTTATTCGAAAGAAGAAATGGTAGTAGTGAATTTATATTGGTCCACTTAGATAATTAGAATGATGTTAATTAACTCATTTTATTAATTCATAGATAGTCCAATAGTTGTCTCTCGTTTATGCAAATCTATACCTATGATATTAAGTGGAAATACAGATAAGATGATGCTTTTAGTATACTTAAAATGCTATACACCTAGCAATGCTAAAAAGATAAACTTGTTGTACATGAATAAACAAGTTGGTAAAGAATAAGTGAGTAAGTATGAAACAAAAGGTGAATCAACTACTACACCCTTACAACATCAGCTTACACTTCATAAATGCTTAGTATATTTGCTGCTAGGAAAGGTGTTAAGAGTATGATGAATGATGAAAAAAATTGATAAATACTGTTGTATTTTAAATAGAAACACTATTTAATTATGTGGTAGTACCATTGATGTACTACTAAATCACAATGGTATGAATAAGGAATTAAAATGTGCTTTATGAAATCTTAATATAATAAAAATGTACTTATCAGTATTAGGAAGTTTAATCAATGTAATAACGAATACATGACATTAATGAATGCTTAAGTTATTAACTATGAACATAATAACTTAAGAGATGGAAAAAAATGTATATAACATAATTAGGTGAAAGAAAAGTTCTTAATGATGAGTGTGTCGTCACGGAACTGATTATGGAAAACATGTCTCTGAAAATTTGATCACAATAGTGTAAGTTGTTGATTACACTATCATGATTTCAACAGGATCTAAGATGTTAGATGCTTGATGGGATTCAAGTGATTGAGTTCCAGGTATGCACTTAGAAAACATTACTTGATTATCAATTCATGTAAAAGTAAACAAAAATTATACTTGTATAGACACTTGTAAAGTGTAATCTATGAGAGATTGGTTACTAAACATCTCATGCAATTGGACATGGTTTATGAATGTTATTAGATGCATTAAATTTAAAATTTATGCTGGATTTAAAATTTGGGTATTTAAATCAGTGAAGCATGAAGTTAATTTAAAGGAAATTAAAAAAAATCCCTAGACGAGAAGCGTAATAAAGTGCTTTTTACATAACCGATTCCTGAGAAGAAATGAAAAATGCCTTCATGATTTAATATGGTGATAGGACTAACTCTAGGTTAGTCTTGAATAATTTTAAAATATAAATAAGAATTGTAATGAGTGTGTGTAGGATTTTAATACAAGATTAAAAAATACTTTGAAAATATTTCCAACTAGTTTGAGACCCAGTGATGAATCTTGTCTAATCAAATACTATGATGCATTTAACAAGAAGGGGACAAATTATTTAAGGGATAAAAATCATGTAAATTTAAGACAAGCATTTACCATGGCTATCCAAATTGAAAATAACATTGAGGATTCTAGTAAACCTCTTAAAAGAGAAGGGGACAAATTTATTAATCCTGAGAAACCATAAGAAAGTAAATCTGCTGATTTGGTGGAAGTGATGTATAATTTTTTAGGAGAAGTAAAGGGGATTTCCTACAAATTGGAAATAGATGAGAAAGGGTTGTCTTCTAGCCTTCAACATCATAATCAAAATAAATTTTTTTTAGAGGATACCATAGAATTTATTATAGCGGAAAGATACCTATGGGTCAGAATGATAGGCAACATGCATTTAAATATAGTAGAGTAGTTCCTAATCAATTTGGGGTGAAAGTTGCAGTAATTAAAGATGAAAGCATCATTCATTAGTGTGCAAAATTTTTTTTACGTTATTCTCTATGTGAACAACATCATTTGGATAAGGATGTTGTTGGTTTGGACTTTGATGATGCATGTTTGCTTTATGTTGGAAAGAAAATTTGTCAGGTAGAAAAACTGGTGAGTATCTTGGCAATGCTTTAGGACTCTAGGTAACTCTACTCGTGTAGTGTAGATCCACTTTATTGTGAGTAAAAAAAAAGAGAATTTGTTTTTGGCCAAGAGGTTGGGGATCCAATAGGAACACTTCCTTGTACCCATGAAAAATGTTTATAATGAATTTCAAAGGAGGAATTTGATGAAAGACAGGGGAAAGGGAGTGAGAAGTTAGGTAAGGGGAATTAATTCTACAATTAGAAAATAAGATTCTTTACAAAGATAATTATAAGGAATTAACATACACTTCATATATGACTAATTCATATAAGTGGACACGAGATAGTGAGTGATGGAGATAGAAATGGAGGTACAGTCAGTGTGGTTTACGCTGTATTGGCTGTAGAATGTCTGCGTTCTAGGCCAAATATAGCTGAGAGGAGGCTGCTTATTGACCAAAATCAGACGGATGAAAAGCTACAAACTTAAAAAGTGGACACCTAGGATCCACACCTTTGGCATGGAATAAGATTCTTCAAAACCCTAACAGAAAAGTGGGTCCACAATCCCCTGAAAGAGGGTAGTTCATGTGGGAAAAAGACAATGAAGGTGCTACCTGTCTAATGGTTCCAGATGGCTACGTAAATAGGGCTTTGGACAAAGTGAATCTTTCTCTTATTGGTAAGTTTCTAGGCTCTAGACCTAATATTGATTTTATTAGAAAATGGGCTCTTAGAAAGTGGAAACCTAAGGGGGATCTGAGTATTACCATCATGCCATGGGGTTTTTTCTTGGAAAAATTTAATCAGTAGACTGATTTGGAATTGGTGCTTCTAGGAGGACCATGGTGGCTGGGTAATATGGACCTCTTTTTGAAAAAATGGTATCCAAGGTTTTACCCGAACATTGAAAATATAAACACCATTCCAATATGGTGTAGACTCTTTGGGCTATTGTTGTAATTTTGGGATGATGAAATCTTGCTAAACATTGCTAAATCCATAGGTGCTCTGATCGGGCTGGATGGACCCACGAGAAATAGATCCATAATTGCTTTTGCTTGATTCTGCATTTCTTCTGAAATGGAGCAGGAGTTACTGGAGCACATCATCTTGAAATCTAAGTGTGGAATGCAGATCCAAAAAATCGAATTAAAAACCTTTCATTTAAGGTGTAAGCAATGTCATTGTATAGGAAACTTCACCAAAAAATGTCCTAATAAGGAGATCTCTATAGAGGAGGATAAACACAAAAAGAAAGAACAACTTGAGGGTGATTTAGAAATGACAAAGGAAAGCAGGGTACTAGACAATGAAAGCCAGAGAGAAGAAAATTCCCCTAACCATCCTGAGTTGAACTACAATAAAAAGAAAAAAAAAGGGGGTTTAGAACTCCAATAAGGAAACACCTCGTCTGGCATCCAAAAACCCTAGTGGAAGATTTGCATGGAGCACAAATAAGAAAAAAATAGGACTTATAAATGCAAAATCAAGTAAAGGTGACTATGGAGGTGGGACGAACAAGAAGGAACTGTAAAGGTAAATATCATTCCTAAGGATCTAGCTCAGAATTTGGAACTTCCAAATGACACTAAGGAAGCTGAAATAGATAATTCACTGTCCATCATTGAGGAAATATTGGAGAAGGACAACATGGGATCAGAAGAAGCATTACATAAAAACACTCCAAGGGGTGAAATTAAAATCTCAACCACAAAGGGAAACTCTTGCTTCAGCAACATATCAGCAGATCTACCTCCTTGCTTCAGCAAACAGATCAACAGATCTACACTTTATTGATAGTAATCAGAGAGAGAAAGAGGAGGGAGAAGTAATGCCATTTAAGGAAGATGGGGAGCTAACTTATGGATTCATAGAGGTCATTTAAAAAAAAAGAGAATGAAAGGATTTGAAATTATCCTGGAGTCACTATATAGTGAAAAGAAAAAGAAACTTGGCAATTGGGAAACTTCAACATATAGAACTACTAGATATTCTGCTAGAAGACTGGTAGATTTTGGAAGTAGTTCTAAAAGAGGAAGACCCTCAAAGAAAGCCCTTAGATCCAAGAGAACAAAGAGAGACATTGCAGATGGAACTCAACATCAATTGAACCATCAGATAATACCATCTCCCATTCCTATTTAATGAAGATTATCTCTTGGAACATCTAAGGTATAAACGGAAACTCCAAACAGAGAATCATTAAGGAGTTATGGGAATATAGTAGTCTTAGTATTTTGATTTTGTAGGAAACTACGATGAAAGCTAAGATCCTTGAAACCAATAAAAAAGTTTTCTGGGAAAACTTTGATATGGCTGCGGTGGACTCTCAGGGAGCCTCTGGAGGTCTGGCTACTCTTTGGGATAAAATACACTACACTAGTATGATTCTTAATGCTAGCACTAATCATCTTGCTATTAAATTTCATGCTATTGAGAACAATAGTGAATGGATCCTTTCTAATATCTATGCCCCTAATACGATTAGTGGGAGACGTAAACTCTGGACTGATCTTAAGATCTTTAGAACCTAGCATACTATAGCCAACTGGCTTATCATGTGGGATTTTAATTCTCCTCTAAACCCAGGTGAAAAATATGGAGGAATCTCCAGCTTTTCCACAGATATGGAGGAGTTTGCTGATTTTGTTGTTGATCTCAATCTCTTGGATGTGGATCTCCATGGAAATAAATACACTTCGAACAACAGAAGGTTGGGAAAAGATCTTATCCAAGTTAGACTAGATAGAGCCCTAATTTCTACTAGTTGGATTCTCAATCAAGACTTCCATCTCTCTTCACTTCCCAGAATTGGATCGGATCACAATCTGATTGCCTTAAATCTTCTCAATTGGACTAAGCCTAGCAGAAGCTCATTCAAATTTGAAAATATGTGGATGGAACATGATGACATTTATGAAAAAATTAAAGAATGGTGGGTTTGGAATGGTGAAGGCACTGCTCAATATAGATTGACTCAGAAGCTCAAAAATATCAAAAAACAAGTTAAAACTTGGAATAAAAGAGTTTTTGGTAATGTGTTTGAACAAAAAAAGAAGTTAAAGTAGAAGCTCCAAGATTTGGAAATCAAAATGAATATAATGGGGAGATCTTTTAAAGACCAAACTGAGGAAAAAAACATTCTTGCAGAGCTGTATACGATCTGCAGTAGAGAAGAATCCTTATGGAGACTAAAAGCTAGGGCTATCTGGCTTAAAGAAGGAGATAGAAATACAAAGTTTTTTCATATGACTACTTTGAAGCACAGAGCTTGTAATAGGATTATGGAATTCACTAAAAGTAATGGCATTGTTATAAAATATCCCAACAACATTAAAGAGGAAGCTCTCAATTTTTATAAAAAACTTCTTAATGAGAGGATTATCATTACCGAAGAGGTAATTTATTTCATGTCGGAGGCTATTCCCCATAACAAAATTGAGGAACAGAGATTTAAAGATATCACTAAAGCTATCACACTTGAAGAACTACAAAATGATTTGTTTACTTTAGAAGGTGACAAGGCTTCGGGCCCGAATGGATTTTCTATAAAAAAAATTAGAAATTTTGGGAAGTATGCTCGGATGATCTTCTCAGAGTAGTGAATGAATTCTATAGAACTGCAAACCTTTTGAAAGAGATGAATAACACCCACATTGTTCTTGCTCCAAAAAAAATGGATGCTAAGGACTTCAAAGATTTCAGACCTATCAGCCTTGTGAATGCTATTTATAGAATTTTTACCAAAATCATTGCTACCAGGCTTCAATTTATTATGAATGATTTAATCTCAAGGCAGCAAAGTGGATTCATTAAAGGTAGGAGTATCTAAGATGGATTGATTATGGTGCATGAAACCATACACTCTATGGATAATAACAAAAAAGCAAATATGGTCCTTAATCTTGATATGAATAAAGCCTTTGATAAGGTCTCTTGGGATTTTTTAGAAAAAAATTTAATTAAATTTGGCTTCCCTGCTAAATTTAGAAATATTATTAAGGCTTGCATCACTACGGTCATATTCTCAGTAGTTTTTAATGGTGAGCCAGTGGGATTCTTCACAAGTAGCAGAGGACTAAGATAAGGGGACCCAATATCCCCCCTACTCTTCATTCTTATGGTAGATAGTCTTAGTCGAACAGTTAGTCAAAAAATTATTGACGGTATCCTAATAGGATCAAAGCCCACTTCCATTAGCCACGAAGCTTCTCATCAGCAATTTGTGAATGATACAATTCCTCTTTTAATGGCATCTGTCCTTGAATCTCAGGCTATCAAATCTATTCTAAAACTTTATGAAGCTACTTCTGGGCAAGAGATCAATTATGACAAAAGCTCCATATTCTTCTTCAATACGCATGAGGAAAGATAACTGAAAATTGCAAAAATTATGGGATGTAAAATAAGTGTGCTTCCAGCCACTTACTTAGGACTCCCTCTGGGCACTAAATTTTTTTTACCAAGGTGTGGAATGATTTGTTGGAGAGATTTAAAAAAAAATGGCTGGATGGAAAGGAGCCATTCTTTCTAGTGCTGGTAAATGCCTGCTCATCAAAATCACTCTTCAAAACCTGCCTATCTATATAATGTCTCTTTATAAGATTTTTGTTACCTTCAGAGAAAAAATTGAGAGGATCCAAAAAAACTTCTTATGGTAGGGCATGGAGGAGAATTTTAAATACCATTTAGTTTCTTGGGATAAGGTTTGTACTCCAAAATCTATAGGAGGCCTGGGCATAAAAGACATCAAGAAAATGAATGAGGCTCTTATTATGAAAATAGGCTGGAGAATGCTAACTGAGAAGCAACCCTGGATAGATTTAATTAAGGCTAAATACCTTAATCAACAAGTTGTTTCTTATTTTATTCAAGACGAGCATCTTCCTTATGGTTCCATCTTTTGGAATAACTTAGTGAAGAGTAGAAATTTCATAAAATAAGGAAGTAAGTGGAAAGTGGGAGATGGTAGTTGTAGACACCTATAATTATGCCCAAGCAATTTAAATACTTAAATTGTGCTAATTATCCCCTTTCTCGCAAATCAACGACATATCGTCAAAAGCACCCATTTTCCCTCATATCATCATTAATTAATTACACTAAGCTAATTAATTAAGTTTCCTATCCAGCAAATACCCTAATTAATGACCTTCCGTTAATAAATCACCCCTTCTACCTAGACTAATTAATTATTATTAATTAATTAGCTTTCCCTTCCATTTAACCAATAAATCAATATTTAATTGATTTAATCCCTTTATAATAGCCTAAATCGTACTAATATTCCTCTAATTATCTTCCATAAGCTTACAACTACCTATTAGTTAATCACCTTTGATTAATTAAAATACCTCCAACTCCCATGACTTGCTAAGCATGTATTAAACTCTTATAAAGTAAGGTTACCTTTAATAAAGCAACCTTATCCATTCCTAATCATGTTTTACCTTTATCCCACATTCATGAGAATGTGTTGAATCATTTATCCTTTGGGCTATATAAAGATCCCTCCACCTACCTTTTTACTTACACCTAAACTCCTTAGAGATAAAATGCAAAACATATAGCAAAGAGACTAAGAGATTGCACCTTGCCCTTTTGAGAGTTCATCATCTTGAAGAGTTAAGCCTCTTTCTTAAAATTCTTGGGTCATATGGGAGGTGTCAAAAGGGTCTTGTAGCCCAACTTTGATTAGCGCCCATTCCTAGGTTCTTGGAACATTAAGGACAACTATTTTAATAGCCATGGAGCTTACTTAGGTTTATTCATTTATTTTTTGTTAGAGAATAGAGGAGTTTAGATATTTAGAATTGTTAGTTTCAAAGTTTGTATTGATGAATGCTAGCCTCTAACCCTTGTTTAATTCTTATCATGATGGTGTTTATGCTTTGTTTTAGCTAAATTGTAGAATTATTTTAGGTGGTAGTTCTTGCTTCATTTGATTTAGCATTAAGCAAAGTATACATGCACACATTTGGTACGCCCGGTGGGAGTTACTCCATTGTCCTTTGCACTTAATTTCAAGTTTTTGTAGTTAAGTTTTATTTTTGGTTACTAACCCTCTTTTACACATGTTGATCTAACTTATTTTTTTTATCTTGTTTTGTTGAGTTTGCATGTGTTGGGTATTCCTTGTAGGTATGAAGGAGGTGAAGTGCTGTCAAAATTGGAATTAATGGGAAAATTTCAAGATTTATCCATGTTTTCATTTTTAGAGCTTACTTTTTTTAACATTCTACATGCTACTTTTGTCAATTTCTTGAAAATTTTAAATTCTTGAGCATGTAGGTTAGTTTTTGATAGTGCTGAGTCTTCTATTTATATATTAATGTGGTGGGTTGCTATTAAAATTTAATCTTGGTGAGAAAATTTCAAGATTTCATCATATTTTCATTTTTAGAGCTTACTTTTTCAACATTTTACATGCTAGTTTTGTCAATTTCTTGAAAATTTTCAATTCTTGAGCATGTAGGTTAGTGTTTGATAGTGATGAGTCTTCTATTTACATTTTAATGTGGTGGGTTATTGTCAAAATTTAATCTTGGTGAGAAAATTTCAAGATTTCATCATGTTTTCATTTTTAGAGCTTACTTTTTCATCATTCTACATGCTAGTTTTGTCAATTTCTTGAAAATCTTAAATTCTTGAGCATGTCTGTTAATGTTTGATAGTGTTGAGTCTTCTATTCATATATTAATGTGATGGGTTGTTGTCAAAATTGAATCTTGGTTGGAAAAATTTACCCATTTTACAGATTAAGGGACGCTTTTTTTGACATTTTTTGAGTGCATGTCAAGTGCATACCCATGAGCATAAGAGCATATGCGTAACCCATTTTCCGAAGGCCATAAATTTTACTCCCAAACTAAAAATGACTCCATTTTTCTTGCGTTGGAAAGGTATTGAAGTTAACTAAGCAATGAAAACATAAATTTGGGATTTATACTTACAGAAGTTATAGGTTTTTTTTGTTATTTTAAAACTGGTCATTTTCTAACATGTCTAATGTTTTGGTGAATGTTGTATTTCCATGCTTACTCGATTTAGACAAAAGCATGTGTATGCTCTTCTCTTGCACCTTTTGGTGATATTGAGAATCAAAAACAACTTTGATCTCTATCTTGTTAACATTGGGATTAAACTTGGAAACTTGATTATTCATTTTGCTTAAGGGAATGAACATTTTACAAAGCATTTTTCAATGGTCCTTTGATTTGAAGTTTTCCATTTCTATATAGTTGGGATAAATTTTTTGTATGCTCTTCTCTGGCACCTTAGGGTGATCTTGAGAATCAAAAGCAACTTTAGTCTTCATTTTATAACATTTGGTAAATTGGAAACTTTATCTTTCACTTTTGGTTTAAGGGAATGAACCTTTTACAAAGTATTTTTCAATGGTCCTTTGATTTGAAGGTTTCCATTTCTATATAGTTTGGATAAAGTTTTTGTATGCTCTTCTCTTACACCTTAGGGTGATCTTGAGAATTAAAAGCAACTTTAGTCTTCATTTCATAACATTTGATAAATTGAAAACTTCATCTTTCACTTTTGGTTTAAGGGAATGAACATTTATCAAGAATTTTGTATGGTTCACTGATTGAAAAGATTTTATTTACTTTTTAGTTAGATTATTTGTTATGTATGCTCTTCTCTTGCATCCTTAGATGATATTGAGAATCAAAAGAAACTTTTAATCCTCTTTTAAATAATGTGATTTTCTTGGAGAACTACTAACACTTGAGTGCATGACCTAAAAACGCTTGTCAAAGAAAAGAGGAACTACAACAAAATCAAAAACTACTAATACAGTTGTTATACAGGTTGCCAAAAGGTGTTCAAGAAAACCACACCTAATTAAACAAGATAAAAAGAATAACATATTCAAAACACTGTATTGCAGGTTTTAGAAAAGGGTACGTCCCTCTCCGCTCAACTGGAACATAACCCCTTTGGCATAACGCCTTAAGCTACAACAATGGGGGTGGTTCTAGGAACCCCAAAGTAGTCCATGCAAGAGGGAACCTTATGGATGAAACGGGAAGTTCTCTACACTACCTACTTGACTAGTGATTCCTTTGTGAGATAGTGTTACAAGTTGTCTATTGTGGTGACCCCAGTGATAGTACACGTAAACGCACTAGTTGCCTACTTTTCTTGAAGGGGGTAAAGTAAAGCCGAGATACTCCCAAACTAGTCAGTGAGACTTTTTGGGTAAATCACACTTGCTTGTAGAAACTTTGTAACACCTAGGGTGAGAGAACCACCTAGGAGAATATACTTTGGTCAGGAGCCCACTTTGACCATTTTAAAACAGTGTTGAGTTGTGAACCTTTTTTTGAGAAACGTGTGACGTATTACTTTTGCCTAGTTTTTACTTGCCTTAGGGCGAGGCAAAACTCTGCCGTAGTGAGGCTAACATTTTTTATCTTTTTTTTATTTACTTCCTTCACATTATTTTGACACTTTGTTGAGAAAAAGAAGGGTGACTACCTTTGTGTTACCAATCGACTATTTTTCTCACTTTTATGTCCGTTTACACCCATCCATGTTTGCGGTTGGGTTAGTTAAACGTCTAAAGTGTGTGGAGGCATTTTCACATCATTGGTAGCCATTGTGATCTTGATACCCATGTCAAGGTTGTCATTGTAGTTAGGCATGGTTCATCACCGTATACTTCCTTAGAAGAGTTAGCTTGTTTGTATCGTATCACTACAATTTCGATATTTACATCTTGTTTCTTGTAAACTCGACATAAATACCTATATTGTATGGTTATGTTGCACACATTTTTAACTATTTCTAGCTATAATTTGATATTTTTAGTTTGGTTCTATTATTACCTCAATTTTAAAGAGTGCTCGGTGTTAATATTTGTGTGTGTTATATCAATAACACCTAGATATCAATACTTCACTTTCTCGCAAAGTGGGTTAACATATCTTGGTGATATTGTTGTGTCATTCACGAATTGTAATTGCCACTTTTTAAGATATAGGTCTTAATCAAGTTTGAGCTCGCTCATTGTATATCTTGATTGGGAGATCGCATTGACTTCTTGTTTTTACTTACGTTTTGTTCATTTCCTTGAACTTGACATAAGTGAAAACATCTTGTTGATCATCTTTGCATCGCATTTTCATATGGTGTATTTCCTTGTTGATTGGATTTTGGTTTCACACTCGTATGATTGTTCCTTGTGATTATTCATTCAGAAAAATTATTTTCTAGGACAATCCCTCTCGATTTTATCGATATTTCGCCATCACGATGTCTATTTTCCTTAGACATTCTTTAGAAAATCACGCATGCATATCAATACTTACAAAATGTCTAGTTGGTTGTCCTTATGCTACCCAATCGACATGTCACTTCCTTCCCTTTGAAGGAGTTCCATCACACTATCTAGATCTAGACATTTGTGCTTAAAACAGTGCCAAAAATGACTAACTATCACGTGGTTCCCCATACTTACAAAAATATGGAACCTAGGTTTAGAAATTCAAAGAAAAAGATTCCCATTACAACTAAATCTCGTTTGGTTCTTCATGCTAGAGAGTCCATACAGGTAACTTGTTCCCCACCTTCATCTCATAGTCGGTGGTATGATTTAGACACGTCTGATCCAAATTATTATTCGAGTTCCCCCCACTCTTCTTCTAATTCTAATCCAAAAATTTCCTCTTCTTTTGAGGATTTCAATCCAAATATTTCCTCTAACTCTTCTGAGGATTCAGATCCAAACTACTATTTGGATTCATCTAATGCGACTCCTAATTCATGGTACTCCCTTTCATTGTAGGATCCTCTTCATCAATCATCTAATGTGACTCTTATGTCATGGTCCTCCCTTTCTTCGCAGGACCCCTTTTATTAGTCACCCCAACGACGTCTTCTTCCTTTGAAGATACACGAGACTCCAAATCCCTCCAATCAGAAGTATAATACAATTCTTGAGTCGCGGTCCTCTCTTTCTTCACAGGACCCTTTTCATCATTCATCTAATGCGATGCTTGAATCGCAGTCCTCCCCTTCTTTGTAGGACCTTCTTCATAAATCACCCCCATGGAATCTTCCTTCTTTGAAGATTCATGTGACTCAAATTCCTTCAAAACAAACATCTGACTTGACCCATGCATCACAATCTATAGACTTTGGACTTAATCCTACTATTTTACACACGGCATACCATTGTATAGGTAGGTCCACACCACCTTCTTCTATTCCTGAGAGATCTAGCTACACATATTCTTCATCTCTCATCTCATCTTCTTCTATCAATCATCATCAAAAATCTTCTAATTCTTCCACACCAAGTGAACCTCTTTCTTCCAATCAACCCCTGATGGTCGATCAACAAATAATACCGATTAACCTCTTTCAGAATGAAGAAACAATCAGGGCATTTATAGGGGCACGTGAAGATATTCCTTTAGTAGATTACAAAAAGGGATTCTCTTTAGACTTTGATGCATCTGCATATTGTGAGGAAAAGGTTGATTCCTTTAATCAAGAAATGGAGGAAGAGCCTCAGATCATGCAACTTGATCCTCCTCTTATTCTTCCATCTTCACATTCTTCATTATGTGATGAAACTCCTTGGTCTTGCATAGATCCATGGCCTATTTTCTCATCACTCAATAACTCTTCGTCTATCATAATTCCTCAATCACAATCTCTTGTGGGGTCAGCGCCAAGTATCCCTTCATCTTCATCTAGGTGTGGGTCACCTTCTAGTAGCCCTCCCTCTTCTATTTGTGGGACATTTTCGAGTAGCCCACTATCTTTGATTATTGGGGCACATCTAACTAGCTCCTTATCTTCTATGTATGAATCACCCCCGGGTATTCCATCATCTTCTATTCTTGGGCCACATCCCATTAGTCCATCATCTTACATCTATGGGCCACGTCCTAGTAGCCCTTCTTCTTCTATTCTTGGGCCACATCCTAGTAGCCCTTTGTCTTCTATTTATGGGTCATGTCCTAGTAGCCCTTATTCTTCTATTCTTGGGCCACATCCTAGTAGCCTTTCACCTTCTATCCATGGCTCACCTCCTGGTAGCCCATCCTCTTCAATTCTTGGACCGTATTCTTTTCATCTATCACATATTTCTTCTATTAATGGTTATGGCAAGCCCACTACCATTCCTATCATTCGTATCATTAATCGTAAATGCTTGCATTCTTCTCCTTCTCAAGGTTAGAAAATTCAAGTGTCAGCCTATAAGAAACCCAAACAGGTTCATTATCAAGCTCAGGTCAAAACTTCCAAGAGCTCAAAATCCCCCAACAACTAGAACAATCTCAAATTTGTAAATCAAGCGCGATTCAAGAACATAACCATCAAGTATGGCGTAAAGTACATAAACCTCTAGTTAGGGAACTCAAGCTTCCGCATACAAAATCCATGTTTCAGGATAAATCACAGTCCTTTGTTGAGTGTGAACTCACCATGATTATCAAGATTGGGGAAAATATGACTCTTGATAAACAAACACACTTAGTCTCCCTTAGTAAGGAAGTCACAAACATCGTTGTTAGATCCTGTCACACAGAGTGACTTTGTTAGTAACAATGGTTCAAATATATATATATATATATATATATCAAAAATCTAAAAAAAAAAAAAAAAAACAACAAAAATCAAAGGTACAAAGATCAAACATTGCAATCAGGTGTTGCGTACACATGGATATTTCTTTCTTCCCTTGTTATTCTTCTGCAAGTATTCCTACCATTTTCATCCCTTCGGTGATATTTTGGTTAGCTTATTTGCATACATTTTGTGACATTTTTCTCTATGGTATCTATTTGCCCCTGGTCTTTTATCACCTTGGTAAATTAAAGAACGACTGACCTCGTAAAGATCCTATCACAATTCAAACATTTAATAAACTTGTTGTAAATAAATTTTGGATATATTTGTTAACCCTAGCCAATGTCGTCATCGCAATAAATTTCATATCCTTCCATTAAGCCATCAATGGTTCTTAACCCCTTATCAAACAAGAGAGCTGAAATAAGTTTGTAGAAAGCAAAGGAATCAAAATCAATCAATTGAAAAGCTAAAATCTAAAAATCAAAAGCAAACTGATATATAACTCTCTCTTGGGGTATTTCCAATAATCTCTACTAGGGCTATGGGCTCCTAACTGGATAGTAGAGAAATGTTATGATTAGAATCAAATGCATCTCCATTGGTGCTATGGACGCCTAGATGGAAGTGGAGTAATCTACAAATCTCCTTCCACAATTCATTCACAAAATCACCTTATCAAACTAAACCATTCCTACATGTTATCTAATGTCTCTTCACTTGCTGTCTATCAAATCTTTCACTTCAAGAGGTAATTCATTTCCACATGCACACATGGGATCTCGATGAGTAAACATGATTAGTATGTTACTAAGTGTTGCTTTTCTGGACCTTGTTCAAACTCTTACTCTATTAGCGCATGTCTCGTCTCATGATTTCTACCTTGGGCTAATAACTTTTTCATCGTGTTGCCATCAAAGCTATTTTCATAGCATTCACTTTGTTCTTTGGAATTCGTTCAGAACATCCATGTGCACAGGATGTCCTTATTTTCCTTGTTTTCATACACTTTTGTCCCCTTTTAATAAGAAAATTTTCTAATTCCTTTCTCTCATGTGTTTCTTGGCCATTTTACGCTAGGGGCATCCTTGCTACTTCCCAGCATTTCATTGACTAATGTTCATCATCATGTTGAACCTATCCATAATGGCCTTGGGTCCCCCTTCAGACCTGTGAAGAGTTTGCCTTTGAATACTCCCACCTAATTGCTGGGGAATGTTCACATCTTCACCTTTCAGGTATGCATACATGTGGAATTTTACCCTTGTACATCCCATATATCGCTGGGGGAATCCACACTTTCTTTTTCTTCTTGTATATAGTTTCATAAAAATTTTAAAATCAACCAAAACATTCAAATATATATAAAAAAAAATCATCAAAAAATATTTAAATATGTTTCAAAAAACTTCTAAAAATTTAAAATCATCCTACAAAATGTCACTATTTGGTTCTCACTTGTTCATGTGTGCGACTTGCGAATCATCTTGATCTACCTCCATTAACAAAATCTTAGGCTACTTACTATCATCTGTACTCTGGGGCACAATGAGTTGTCTTGGTACTATTTCATACTGCACATTATTTTTCCATAGGACCTAAGTGTCCTCCGTTATTCTCCTTGCATATATCCTTGCTTGGGGCAACATCATTTTAACCCTTGTCATTAAGTTGCAAAAAGGTCAAAACTCAAATCTTGATAACAAAAACATTGTATTATGTTTCTCTGTTAGGTTATCTTCTTTACTTTCTCATATTGCATTACATTATATATGTTGTAGGGAGTTAGGCATATTTCAATTTCACGTATTGCATTACATTTTGTATGTTGCATGGAGTTAGGCATCTTTCACTTTCTCATATTGCATTGCATTTTGTATGTTGCATGGATTTGGTGTTTTCAGCAATGGACATTTGTTCGTAGTATGGATTTTCATGTCTTTCAGGACACTTTTGTTCATATGCTTATATTTTGCATAAGGACCGATAACGTCGATCATAAGAAAATATGATGAAACCGAAAGTTGGTTCCAATACATAGCGGCTAAGATGATAAGCTATATCCATCTCTTTTCATCTCCATTTTTTTTTCCACATCACTCTCCTTCTATCAACACTAATTCTTCAAACGCAACTTGGGGAAATAGGGATCAGTTCTTCTACTTATTTTATTCTGTTCTTCTCATCTTTTTCAATCATCGGTCAGCCCTCTTTCATCACCCCATTGACACTTGAGGGGGCATCTCTTCATTCTATTAATTTTTCTCACATATCCCTTCAAAAAAATTATTTGTTTGTACTTGTCTACTATATTTGACGTGGCGTTACTTACACCACCCCAAAGAGGGGAAAATGTAGACACCTAAAATTACGCTTATGCAGGATTTAAATGCTTAAGATTGCACTAATTATCCTCTTTCTCATCATTTCTGTAATCAATTAGCACTTTTCATGCTAATTATTTAACAATTACTCTTCATATCATCATTGATTAATGACACTTTCGTTAATTAATTAAGCCTTCCTATCCATTAAGGATGCCCTGATTAACGACCTTTTGTTAATTAATCATCCAGTTCTACATCGGTTAATTAATTATTATTAATTAATTATGCTCGTAACTTCTATTTAATCAATAAATTACCATTTAATTGGATCAAATTCCTCTCTTATAATAGCCTACAAATCATACTAATTTTCCTCTAATTAGCTTCTACAAGCTTATCATCTACCTATTAATTAATCACCCTTGATTAATTAAAACATCCCCCAACTCCCATGACTTACTAACGACATGTATTAAACTCTTCTAAAGTCAAGATTAACTTTTATAAAACAACCTTATCCATTCCTAATCTTGTTTTTACATTTATCCCACATTCATCAGAATGTGTTCTAGCCTTTATCCTCTTCAGGAAAGATATATAAAGAACCCTCCTTCTTACCTTTCTTACTTACACCTAAACTGCTTCGAGAGCAAATGAAAAGCATATAGCAAAGATTTTAAGATCTTGCAGCCATTGCTCCATTGTCAGAAATAACTTCATCCATCTTGCAGAGTTAAGCCTCTTCACTCAAAATGCTTGAGTAATATGGGAAGATGTCAAAATGGTCTTGTAGCCCAAATCTTGGTGAGATTCCATTCCTCAGGTTCTTTGAACATCAAGTAACAATCCACTTTGATTAGCTTATGGAGCTTACATAGGTCTATTCATTTAGTTGTAAGTTAGCAGATCATAAAGGAGTTTAGGAAATAACTTAGCATTGTTAGTTTCAAAGTTATGCATTGAAGAATGATATCATCTAACCCTTGTTTAACTCTTATCTTGATGGTTCATTGTTTAATTAGTATTTGATTTTGAAGCTATGTAGATTATTAGTTTCAATTTATAGCTGGTAGTTAAAAAAACATGAGCACAACCAGTGCAAAAAATTCCAATTTCATTATAAACTTCCTCATTTTCTGTTACGGTATTCCCTCCGCACACTGTAGTTGACAATGGTAAGTCATTCAAGAAAAATAACCGGTGAAATGGCATTGTGTCATTGTTTTCAAATCTGGACTCAAGTAATCAAGACATCTATTGACCCTCAAGGTAATGGAAATGCTAGAGTCCTAAGGATAAAACTCTTGTTCATATTATGGAAAATATGGTTAATAAGACTAGTCATAATTGACATTTGGATAGATACGATCTTGCCCTCTAGGCCTATGACACATCCATTTGTAAGATCTACTGGTGCTACTCCATATTCCTTTAGTGTTCAACACAGAAGCCATCTTACCCCTTGAGATAGAGACACCTTCTTTGTGCATATCTTTAGCAAGTTCTATCTAGACAAAGAGGAAATACTATAAAGTTGCCAAAATCATGCCTAGCTAATAGTTTCTTTGACGAGAAACACCTTCAATGCACTGAATAACCTAAAATTGGATATCAGAATTTCGAGTGTGTCAAGGAGCTAACACCTAAAAGAATCATACCTCGCTAGTTTGAGATAGGAGACCTTGTTTTAAGGGAAAGATCAGTTCAATACCACTAAAGATAAAAAAAATAAGGGAAAGGTTTGGTACAGGATGCATATAAACTTGCTGATTTTGATGGCGAAAAGACTACCGAAGCCTATGAATTCCATGCACTCATCAATTGTGAGTATGCTACTCTTAAGCATGGGGAGTTTTTCCTATTGAAAATCAAAAAAGTATAAAAATTCCTGAAAAAGAAACAAAAAAGAGAAATTAATCCAGTCTAAGCTGTGAAAACCATGCAATTGTAGAACACCCTGGATAAGTCCTTTGGTGAAATCCTATTTCCAGTGCTATCTAAGGGTCCTTTGTTCACAAGCCTCATCATTACCTATGGAGTACATCTTCAGAAATGACATTTATCCTAAAGTCCAATTTTCCCCTGAAATGTCATGGGATCCTTCTGAACCTATCCTTCGTGGCCTTGATTCGGTTGATCCTAGCTCATGCATTGTGAAGAGTTTACCATTGTATATTCCCATGAAACTCGAGGGGAAACTTTTCGTCTTCAATATATTGCACCCATATATGTAGTGTTATCCCTTAGTAAATTCCTATCATATCATTGGGGGCATCCACATTTTCTTGTTTGGAGCTTGTACATAGTATTTGGAAATACTTTCAGAAAATCCTATACACATATTGTATAGACTTTTTAGAAAATTTTAAAACATGGCAAAAAATGTTCTAGATCTAAAATGGTAAAAACATTAAAATATTGTTCCATAGAAAACTCAAAAAATTATATAAAGTTGTCTTAGAAAAAAATGTGAAAACAATGCAAAACATTCCCAAAATGGCCCATCAAAAACAAAGTAGTTTGGTTTATGCTTAGTTGTTTGTTTGTACATAGTTTTGAATAGTTTGTTGTCTTATGTGCTTTCTTAAAGTATTAGTCTACTTTATGGGGCTTTAGAATTTCTTAGACTCATAACATCCATAATTTTAGTTCTGGATTGTGAGACTTTATTCAGATTCATTTTTATCAATGCATGTTTGTACATCAGTTGTGTTGTGTTGTTACTTAGTTGTGTATATCAGTAGATTTGATCTAAGTGTTCATAAGTGCTTGTATTTATTACCTTCTATAACATTTAGTTATCATTTCACCATACCTACTGGGAGGGTAATCTAGGTGGCATCATGCATTTAACGTCACATCTGGCATAAAATGCTAAGCTACATCATCATGGGATGATACTGATCACATCCCTAAACATGTACTCTAAAATAACATCATATGAGTATTGCGGATACTTATGGGCATACAAATTTGGGATAAAATTAATGAGTATTGGGAGGGGGTCTTTATGAATAAGACTTGCACACGTGCGGATAAGTTTAAATGAGCACTTAGACATAGATATTGATGGGAATTCAAGGTTATACAAAGTATAATGATGATTTAAAGTGGTTTTATCTTAAGATTAAAGCTACACATGCAGGAAATATTATGCCTATAACAACTATTAAATAGTTTTTTACGGATTCTCAAGTTTGTGGTAAGGCTGATGATGATCTGGAGTGGATTTCAAAGGATACTGATGCTCGCACATGCAGGGAACTCATAGGGTCAGATCAACAATAATGTAGTCATTCGTGGGAAGTACCACGACAACAACAGTTATACTATGCATTTTCCCCATAGCGTGAGAAAAAATAGAGCAAGGCGTAATTGTGGGTTCTGTCGAACTTCTCAAAGGGGTTTTGAAGTTTACAATGTCATTTATTCAAAACTGGTGAAAATGGGAGGAGCCCCATGCTAGATCGAGCCCAGCACGGACACGGAGTGGAAAAATAACGAAGAGATTTGGAATCTTCTCAACCAGGGAGGCATCACTAATTTCATTGAGAAGATACAGGGTCATGACCAAAACATCTCCGATCAGTTCATAAAGGATTGGAAAGACCGTAAAGTCGAGTATGGAGGATAGAAATTTTTGATTAATGAAGAGTTAATCGCCGAAGCTACTAGCTTGGGAATGGATGGGTACTGATTTTTCAATAAAAGGATTGACAGGCCGGCTGAGGAGAGAAAATTTGTGGAGGGAAATGAGAAACTAGTTTTTGTCACAGCGGGTCTGCAAGTCAGCTCTATCCCTCCACCTTTTGATGAGGTCACCCATATGATGGTGAGATACATTTCTCTAGAGGGGAGATTTGTCACAGTGCCCTTAAAGCATCTCGTGTTTCTCAACCACTTCCATAAGAACTACACAGTATGTTTCCCTCATTATTTAATTAACTCTCTTGATCAATCCATCTTGGAGTTTCAAAAACATTCTCGAGCAGTCCCGTTACATCAAGGGCTCATTTTCTTGTTGCATAAACTATGCCTTCTCAAGCTTCTCTGGCTTCCCTATCTCCCCCATCTCCGTTCCTTCTTTCCCCACCACCGCCACGGATACCACTCCCTCTATACCCTTCACCACGGATTGCTTCCCCTTTACCTTCATTCTCTACTCCCCTTATCATCCCCCCCCAACTCTGCCCTCAACCCCTTTTACCTCCACCTCGAACAGGCCTAGAACTAGATCATCTAAAAGGCTAAACCTGGAAACCCCCATTTCGGGGAATGTGCCTCAGGACTTGGAGGTTGCCCATAATCTCCTACACATTAGCAGTACGGATTCTCAAGAGACACACATTGAGAGCTCCATTCAAAGGATGGAAGCATTAGAAACTGACATGTTGCTGCTAAAAGAGGAAGTAAAACACTTGTCTAAGCAAAAAGGTAAGAGAATGAAGGAGGAGGAGGCTGATATTGACAACAATCAGATGGAAGATATCTACAAAAAAAATTACTCCCTGGACAACCGACTTGGCAAAACCAAGACTCGCCATTATTATAATATGGATATTTTTAATGCAATTGAGGAGTTTATTGAGCAGCATGTTTGTTGCGTCTCTAATCTCAGCAGCATACCAGCTATTCTTTGGGGAACGGAAAAAGAAAGCAAACAAACCATTCAACAGTTGGATACTACTGACCCTGCTCACATGATGGTATTGGCTATGTTCACCTCCTGGCAGAATATCAAATGCAAAATTGCCAAAGACGCCAAGAAATAATTGTGGATCTGCGCTGTTCTTGCTGACTTCTGTCGTGGTTTTTGTTGTTTTGTTGCTTTTTTTGGCTGCTCTTTTCTAGTTTTCGAACTAGTTGGCTGTTTTGGGATAACTGCTCTTTGGTTACACTGGTTTTTACGTCTTATCTGGATCTTGATCCTTCTTGTTATGTTTTTCACTCCTATTCTGGCTTCTAGGCCCCCCTTTTTGTATACAAGGGTATAGTCCCTTTCAAAAAACTATTTACCAATAATAAAAAACTCTACAATCATTTATAAAATCTACGTTGCTTACTTCGTCTATAATTTAGGGCACTATCAGTTGTCTAGTATTATTTTCGTCATAAACATTGCTTTCCCATTGGACCCAAGTGTCCTCCATCATTTCCCTTGCATACAAAAATTGCTTGGGGTGTCATTTTAAAGCCCTTATCAGTTATCAAAACATTTGGGACTACATCTCAATAACAAATTATTTGTGCAACTATCTTGAACGTTTTTGGTTTGAGTGTGTGTGATTGTACTTATTTCCCTGTTAGATGAGTTTGTTTACTTCTTGTATTACATTGCATGTTTGTATGTTGCATGGAGTTGTTGTTTTAGCAAGGGATTATTGTTTGTATCTTGGATTTTCATGTCATTTTAGGCTTCCGTCATATTCTCACATTTTAATAAGGACCGATGATGAGGATGCTAAAATGTTGATTAAAAATTGTTTGCATTGGTTTGTGGATATCTTAATATCCCCATTTATTATTGTTTTCTCATCTTCTCTTTACACTTTTCTTTATTCTATTCTATTTTCAAATGTTGATCAAGTTCCACCATCACCCCATTGACACTCGAGGGGAAATCCCTTAAGATAATTAATTTTTCTTCTACCCCTTCAAAAAAATTCATTTTCTTTTGTTTGTCTACTTTCTTTGAAGTGACATAGCTAACGTCACCCTAAAGAGGGGAAAATATAGACACCTATAGTTTGATCAAAGCATTGTTATTCCTAATATTACACTAACTATTCTCACTCCTTGCAAATTTATGACATACTGTTAGTTAGACCTATCTAACTCCCCTCTTATGACACTCTTTTCATTGTATTCCTCTTGTAAATCAATTTAATAGGCTAGTATAGCCTCTTTATTGACTAAACCATCTTCTTATTCCTCTTATAGAACACTTTTACTAACTTCCTAGTCTATCAATCCATCTCATTGGATTGATTAGACCTCTCAAAACTCTCTCAAAAACCTAATTCCTCTCTAAACAAGATTAACTAGCGTAACCTAGTTTAACTAGTCCTAAACCATGATTAACCTCTTCTAAACATAGTCAAATCTTACTTTGACTCCCTAATTAACTTTTTGTTTTTTCCTCTAGTCCCACATGCACCGAAATTCCCCCAATTTCCCAAATGAAAAACTATAAATAGCCCACTACCCCCTCTCATTTCTAAGAACTCTACTTCTTCCTAACATAAACCTATATCACTTTAGCTTAGGGCTTAGAGCTATTTCATTTCTTTCATTGAGCTATTGCTTTGCCATTGCACTACACATAACAAGCCTTCAATAAATGGGAAGAACCATTGGCCTTAAATCCATTAATGATGAGATTTCATTCTCATAATCACATAACTGATTGCTTATAATCCTACCTAGATTCATTTTTAAAGCTTTCAAGAGTAGAGGATTACTAAAAATGATAGATTTGATTGTTTCTTTCAATATTAATGTATGTAAAGTGATGAATCCTTGTTTATCTTTTATCTGATGGTTCGCTGACTAACTTGTTAAGAGCCTTTGGGGTTTCTTTAGACATTCTTACCCCATGTCAATGAATTTTGAAAAATTTCTTTGAACACATTTGGCATGCCCAGTGGGACACTTAGTTCCATCCTCCATTAATGGGGTCATTTTGAAGCTTTTATTTCAATTTCTAACTTTTTACATGTTTTTGTAGCGTTAAATATTTAGCCTTGGAGCTTTCTAGCTAGATTTTATGTAGTTAACCCTCATTTTCATGCTTCTTTGTTAAGTTTATGCTATAAATTGCATTTAATGGCTAGTTTCTACCCTGTTGACACTTTTAAAATTTCATTTTCCATGTTTTTTGGTGGTTTTTCAAGCAGTGTGCGCACACACCTTTCTACCAGTGCAGGCGCCTTTAGACTATCATTTTTAGTAGAGGGGCGCAGGTACCCAAAACCATACGTACAAGTACTTGAAAGGTAGGTGCACACACTTAAATCATGGCACACACACCCTTCTATCAGTGCAGATATCATGTTACCTATCATTTTTCACTAGGCGCGCATAGACACCCAAACCTATGCGCAAGCACCCTGTGTATTCTCGGCCCTCTATCAATTTTTTTTATCTAGGTGCGCACACGCCCAAACCATGGTGCATACACCCTTTTGTTAGCACAAGAACCCTTCTTCCAAAACAAATGCACTGTCATAGCTTTTCCCATTTTTCCTCTCCCCTAGCATAGGTACCTATTCTCTGGTGCAGGCATTTACCCTAGTGCACGCATCTCTCGGGTAGCTCAGGTACCTTGCAGACCCGCTAGGTTTATACAGAGGGGCGCATGCACCCAAACCCACATGCACACATACCCAAAATGGCATGCATACACCTTGAAGGGGGTGCAGGAATATCTGTTTGATCTGAATTTTTTGATATGAGTTTTAGTGCTCCTAGTTTGGGTCATATCTTTTAACCTGTTGACCTGTTTTTGGAGTTTCAATAGGCATCGAAAAGAGAATGAAAGATGATATTTGTGAGGGAAGTTTCAGAATATAATATAAATCTATAGTAGCATTAATTCTATCATCAAATCTCCCAAAGTTCCTCAGTAGACCTCATAAAAATGTAAAATACTAAAAAACCATTGAAAAATTGCTACAAAGATATTTATGAAATTTACTATTTTTTCTTGGTTTTATAAATTGTTTGCTAGGTTTTAACAAGTAATTGTAGGTTTTTTAATTTTTATACTTGACTAAAGTAGTTTAAGTGTTTCATTTTCTTAGTTAAAAGGTAGGTTTCTCAAAGTGTGTATGTTATTCCCTCGCACCTTTTAGGTGATCTTGGGAATCAAAAACACTTCTAAAAACATCTTGTCACTTTTAAAAACACTTACTTTACATTTAAATAATTGGATTAATCTTTCAAAATTGGCTAAAATGAACTCTAACTTTTGAAGTATTTTTCACAAAGGATTATTTGAGTATGGTTTTCACATTGTGTATGCTCTTCCTTCACACCTTTTTGGTGATCTTAGGAATCAAAAACAACATGAAAACTCTCTTTCTTATTTGACAGAAAATTACTAACTCTTTGCATGTAGGGCCTAACTGCTTGTCAAGGAAAGGAGGATTCGAGGACAAAACAAAAACCTTCTAATACACGTGCTTTTCATATAGGTTGTTGAAACAATGTTCTACTTAAAACCACATTAAAGTTAATCAAGATAAAAACACACACCATTTCACTTCACACTTATATTGTAGGTTTTGGAAAAGGATACGTCCCTATCCACTGCAACTAGAACATAACCCCTTTGGCATAATGCCTTAAGCTACAACAATTGGTGTTGGTTCCAGGAACCCTAAAGTAATCCATAGCTGAGTAACCTCGTGGATGAAATAGGAAACACTCTACTTACCCACTTGACTAGATTTTACATTGTAAGTGAGAGTCAAAGTTGTTTGTATCATGACCCTAGTGATGGTACAAATGAATGCACTAGTTTCTAATTGTATATAGAAGGGGGTAAAGTAAAGTCTAAGATACCCCCAAGTCAGTCAATGTGACTCTTTGGGAAAATAAAGCTCACTTCTAGACAAACTTGTGAAACCTAGTTGAGAGATCTTATTAGGGAAGCCATTATGTCTTGAGAGCCCACCTTTTTTAGTTCATTGTCGTGTCAAGCCATCACGAAGTGACGAATCACTTGGAGATCTGAACCTTGTTTCTCGAACAAGGTAAAATATCCCACATAAGTTATGAGCTAAGTTTCTTTTATCACAAAATTAAATGACACTCACTTAGCTCAGTTTCTTTCTCACCTTCAGGCGAGGTGAAACTCTGTCTCAAGTGGTGCTTAGTTTATTTTCATCATTTTGATCTATACCCTTGTGTTCTCATTGCCACTCATTTTTGAGGTGAGAAGGAGGATCATACCTCACACGTTTTATAAAAGATAGTACTCGCCACTTTTTTTTCCATTTACACCCATCCCTGTTTGTGGCTAGGTTATTAAATGTCTAAAGTGCATGGGTATGTTTTCATATCTTTGATAGTCCTTTGATCTTGGTTTCAAGATTGTCTTCACTTCTATGATTTTGGTCCATCATTTATCTCTCCTTAGGTTGATAGTTTTTCTCTCGCATTCTAGTCACAAAAATTTTGGTACTTATATTGTGTTTTCAATTTCTAGAGAACTGGATATAAGTCCCTTTATTGCACGGTTACGCTAATCATATAACTAACAACTTCTTGCTATGCTCATACTTCGTTTCAGTTTTGATGTCATCTAAGTATTTTTTGAGAGTGTCGATATTGCCTTATGTATACTGAAATGATGTCATCTTGATACTAATACCTTGTTTGCTCAGTTAATGTATCAAGATAGTGTTGTTATGCTATACATACTCACAACCTCCCTTTTCAGAAAACTTAGCTTTCATTGGCATTCAAACTAGTTTTAGTATACCTCATTGATAGATTGCGTCAGTGCCACTTTAATATTTAGGCCTTGTTAGAATTCTAACTCACCCTATGTATTTATTTGATATTGTCACTATCCACTTTGGACCCTTCACCAAAATCATCATTAGGGTATAAGTAGTGGCAGAATGACAATTTGAGTGATTGTTGCATTTGAGCGTTCATATGAGTGTTTTATTAATAATTAAAACAACGACATAACATTACTTCTATAACACACTAGGTTGTTTCAACATCACATCGAGTGACTTGCACAAACATATGCCTAGGTTTCACATAAACCTTTGAAAGTATTTAGACAAAATCTAGTATCAATATAACTAGTAATGCCTAGAATCATGAAGATGGCATCCAAACCAAATGATCATGACTTAGGATGAAACCCTTTTGATACCTTCCCATTTAGCGACAACAACTTACCACCTCTATTTTCAAAATTCAAGGACAAAGAGCCATTGATTGATCATAGCAGAGAGGATTTTGAATCTTTTGAAGAACAACACCAATTAGCCCTATGTCACTTTGAAAAACTCCTTTATTACAACAGGGATCAAGTACTCACAAGAGAATTATAATTAGGGGCTAAGCTTCCACAGGAATGCAAAGCAGAAACCAAGTTTGTTAATCATAAAACAAAAGAATGAAGGTCCCTCTTAGACATGGATAACCCCTTTAACGTAGGGTACACTTCTACTTCTGGTCAACATCATAACAACATTGAAGGAGACCCATCCAAGCCACTTAGTGATCCACGATGAACTTGTTACAAAGCTTCACGTAAAGTTAAGATTGAACACAAAACCTCACTTCTTCCCAAGTTTGATGAGGAAGAGGATACTTTAATTGAAGAAGATCATGAAACTGAGCCAAAAATTAGCAAACTTAGGCACTCAAGTAGGAATGTATACAAAGACAAAATAAAAATGAAATCTATCGAGTTCCACTTTGATCCATATAGTGACATGACTTTTAAAGTGACGAAGGAAAAATACCAATGTCACCTACCAAAGAAAAAATCATTGAACATGGGAATTACAATCAATGAAAGACACACTTACTACACTACAAGGAGGGAAACATATGACACAGTAGGAAATATTTTTATGAGGAACTATGCCCTCACCCCTTCAATAAGGACATGTTACGAAAACCCTTCCCAAATCATTTTACTGTTCCTAAATTCAATAAATATAAAAGCAAAGGTGATCCTCGTGATCACATAAAATACTGTTTATATGGCTTGCCAAGAGGTCACATACAACAATAAATTCTTATATACGACTCTTCCCTCGTAGCCGATGGAGCACTAGGATTGGAATGGTTCTATAGCATACCTAAGAGTTCCATTACAAAATGCGGTCCACGTTAGCAGAAAACAATTATACGACATTATTCCTACAACATGGAAAATGATATCACAATGAATGACCTTTGCAATGCAAAATAGAATCCCAATGAGACATTTTTGCAGATCTTTTTACAATGATGGCAAGGGTTAGCAATTCATTTCCCTTGTGCCTTGCTCAGAAAAACAAGTTGGTAAGCATATTTATGCCTAACTTGAACAAAGAAATAGTCTTTCATTTGCAAATTCACTACGGCTCTAACTTCAAAGAAATCGTAGAGAAGGGAATTCAAATTAAAAAGGTCCTCATCACAAAGGGAACACTTACAACTGGTTGTCAAAGAAAAACATGAAGCAAAATCCTTAACTAAATCGAATTTCTTCAACAAAAACAAACATTTCATTAGAGATGGCATTACAAACTCCAAGAGAGTCCTAGCCGTGCAGATTGGTCTGCTTTTAAATCTCTCACAAGGACCTCATCCCAAGGCACCCACCAAACGTGAGTTCACTTCGTTAACATAATCCCTATCTACCATACTAAAATAGTTAGATAACGTAAACATGATGGAGTACCCAAGCGCGATGGTACCATACCCATAAAATGCTCCAAAACCCATTTGGATCAAATAACATGAGTACTGTGACTTCCATTCAAGTTAAAGGGGACAAGATAAATAGGTGCTTGAGACTACGTCATTACATACATGACTTCATTAAAGAGGGTAAAGTTGTCATAGATTCTCCCCCTAACCCAAGATAAGGGCCAAATGAAAAAATGGGTATCTTTTTTATATCCCTTTCCTAACCGTGCAGATAAAAAGAAAAGGAAGCCATATCATAGAAAAAATTCCATATGATTATAGGACTGCCGCTTATATTTATCCCACTAATGATAGTCCCTTTGATTTCCTCATAGGATGTATCCGTTCATTTGATGAACAAGTCAATACTATCAGGATCTTAGAAAAGAGTTGTGCACTAGGGACGAGATGTGCTTGTTTAATCATGCCAGAACACCTATCTATCCCTTAGGAAGGTCAGTACAATTTGATAGACTAGTTAGAGAAAACATCTGCTAGGATATCAATTTTAGATCTCCTCCAAATCTCTACTACCCATAAAAACATACTTTATAAAAAACTGCAAAGTTTGGAAGTATCCACCAATGTAGATCCCATGCACTCCTCCAAGTCATGATTGTGCACCTTGAATCTAATGATTAATATCACTTTTGATCACGCTGCAAACCATCGTAAAAACCCAGAGCACAACTTACCCTTATATCTAGAAAAAATTATTACCCGTCGCAAGATCAAGAGATTACTTGTGGTTGGTGGATCTAGTCTAAAAATTTGTACTTTGAAGCTGGTTAAGCAGCTAGGACACTCAAAAATGGATCTAAGTGCCAAAACTATTACAATCATGGCCTATGATAATGAGGAGTGAGAGTCAGCAGACACTATAATAGTTCTAATGGAATTAGGGATGACTTTTCATGATACAATGTTCCATGTCCTTGACTTGGATCTACCATACAACATGCTCTTAGGATGCCCATGGATCCATGCCATGCAAGCCATTCCTTAAAATTTCCATGAATGTATCAAGATGTGCCATAAAGGATAAATAATCACCATTCAGGGTGATCTAGAACCATTTACACATTACAGAGCCTTGCACAATTTCTATCATGTAGATTATGAATGCCCTTCTACAGACATTGTTGTTCCTTTGCAAATAGAGGTTATCAAATAATGTGTGGATCTAGATTCACTCACTCCTTACAATAAATACTTTTCTTCATTGGTCAACGCATTTGCATCATGGGAGACAACATTGAAAAAATATGGCCCAGGCGTGCCATTCACCCTTGAACAAGATTTATTAATATCAGATTTATCAGTGTCACCTAGGACACATGGAAAACCCTATTTTCAGTTCAAAAGTACTCAAGCTAAATTCCCTAAACCATTGGATAATTTCATTCCTAGTGGTTTCTTATCTAAAGAAAATATGTTAGAAGATTCCACCACTAGAGTACCTGAAGGTACCATGGCTTCATACCATCAGGCCCCACTATATGTCAAAGGCCATTGTATGATGTACATCATGGGTTATAATAGGTTTGGATATGATAATAATGTGTAAGGGTGATTAGAACCCATTCCTATCCCTTGCTTCAAAAAAAACAAGCATGGTCTTGGAATAATACCTCATGACAATCCACCCTTTGAGATTGATGCCACCTCTTCCAATGTAAGGATGACTCATCTCATTCTGATAGCAATGTGGATTCCCAATGTAGCCTCTACGAGGATCTTTCCTCCACTAACTTATTCCCTAATTCAGATGTCCTTACTTTATCTAGATCTAATCCTCAAACCAATTGCCAAGTAACCCTTGTATATCCCAAACTTGTAGATTGGGATCAATAATTTCATGTGCCAATCAATTTCTTTGAGAACGACATGACATTTATAGAATTCATGTGTCTCAGGGATTTTATTCTAGCTGGGGATCATAAGAAAGGATTTGCATAATTTGGAGAAGAAGCAGAGATGTGTGGATGCTTAAATATGAAGGTCGTAAGCAAGAGTAAGAATAATTCAGAGAAACCTTATGTAAGGAATAAACGCAAGTCTCATTGCGACAAACTTGTTGAAGCACTTGTAGACAAACAAAATGAAGAACCTATGGAAAAAATGATCTATCTGTTTAAGGATGATGATGAGATACCTAAGGAGGTTGACCTTACTCTTCCCCCTAATCCTACGCGGATGGAAGATACCTCTAAGATGCTTATGGAAGAAACCATCAGTGTCAACATTGACTTGAAAGAGGAACCTAGAATGGTAAAGTTTGGAGCTTCACTCTTAGCTCAAGAACAAAAGGTTTTTGTCAAGCTGTTAAGAGAATATGGAGATATATTTGTGTCGCCATACACTGATATGCCTAGTTCAGACTCATACTTGGTCGTGCACAACCTCGTTGTGCACCCAGATGCCAAACCCATCAAACAAAAGTTAAGAAACATGCATCCTAAAATTGCACTACTTGTCAAAGAAGAACTTAAAAAATTATTAGTTACTGATTTCATTAAGCCCATCGACTATTCATAGTGGATATATAATATAGTCCCTATTCAGAAGAAACCTGTTGGCATAAGGATCTGCATTAATTTCCATGATATCAATAAGGCATGTCCCAAAGATGACTTCCCCTTGCCTAATATTGACATGATTTTTGATTCCACCACTGGTTATGAAATGTTGTCCTTAATGGATGGTTTTTCAGGTTATAACTAGATTTGGATTGCAGAAGAAGACCAACATAAAACAACTTTCATCTCCCCTTGGGGAACATTTTTCTATAAAGTCATGCCTTTTATACACAAGAATTTTGAGGCTACTTATTAGCATGTAATGATTGTCATCTTCCATGACATAATGAATGACATCATGGAGGATTACGTTGATGATATTTTAACAAAATCCAAAAGTAGAGGAGAGCACCCTAAAGTGATGAGATGTATTTCCCAATGTCTCCAGGATTACAAGATATGCTTAAACCCCAAGAAGTGTGTCTTTAGCATTTTGTTAGGTAAAATCCTAGGTTTCATCGTCTCATAAAGAGGGATAGAAATGGACTCTGTGAAGGTTATGACTATCACAGAAATGCCTCCACCTATAACTCTCAAACAACTAAGGAGTTTATAAGGGAAAATTTAGGAAATTCGTCGATTTATTTCATAACTTGCAAATAAATTCCATCCATTTACACATCTCCTGAAAAAGAATATTGCATTCAATTGGGGACCAAATTTTCAAAAGGAATTTGCATTGCTAAAATAATACCTTGTCAACCGACCTGTACTCATGCCACCTACCTTAGGTGAACCTATAATCTTGTACATATCTACTACCCAGTTTTTTATTGGTGCACTACTTTCCCAATATGATCTAAACCAAAGAGAAAGGGAATTTCATTACCTCAATCACACTATGATTTCCTATGAGTTAAATTACCCATAGATTGAAAAATCCTTCCTAGTGGTTGTCTCTACCTTTCAAAAAATTCACCACTATCTCCTTAACAATAAAACTAAACTAATATCCAAATATTAACCTCTCAAGTACCTTTTATCCAAACCCACCCTTACAAGATGAATGGTTAATTGGATCATTCTCCTAAGCAAATTTGATATTGAGTTTGTGAATCAAAAATCCTTAAAGGGACGAGTATTGGCTGATTAGTTGGAAAAATCTCCTCTACCAGGTATGGAAAATTTGTGTTTGGACCTTCCAGATGCATCCATGATGTATGTTGAAGAGTTTGTAGAATGGAAATTCCATTTTTATGGATCATTCACCTTCAACAGATCAGGAGCAGGGGTAGTGCTCATCACTCACACAAGTGAGGTTATTTTGAGGGCATTCCATTTGGGATTCCCTTGCACTAATAACATTGTAGAGTATGAGGCACTCATTTTTGGTCTCAAGTTGGATATCGGTTGGAATATCAGATAACTACGAGTCATTGGGGACTCCCAAAAAATTATTAAGCAAGTTAATGATGAGTATAAGGTTAAAGATGATAAACTTGTTCCATATAAGAAGTATGTTGAAACCTTACAAGAATATTTTACACATATTGTCTTTGAGCAAAAACTGAGGTCACATAATAGATCAATAGATGTTATGGCTATAATTGGATCTCTCTTACGCATTCCAATCTAGGAGAGAAAAATGCCTTTGTTTTTAGAAATTTACAAATACCCACATACGACATGCAATAATCATGTTTGGCATGTGAGATTGTTGGTCCATCCTACCCTTAGTATGACCCTATATTTAGATACCTACAAGATGGAAAATTTCCCCAAGACATTACCCATTATGAGAAGAAATCCCTTATCCACCGTATAGTCTGTTATACCCTCCTAGAAGGCACCCTTTATCGTCATGGCTATGATGGAAATCTACTTCGTTATTTGGATGTTACTAACTCAGTCTACGCTATTAAGGAAGTACACGATGGTATTTGTGGAGTGAATACTAGTGGTATGGTTTTGGCTAAAAATATCTTAAGGGTAGGTTATTATTGGCACACCACGGAAGCAGACTATTGTAATTTTGTCAAGAAATGTGAGCTATGATAAAAGTATGGGAACTTGATACATGCACCAGCACAGGCTTTGTAGCCCATTGCAACACCTTGGTCATTTTCTATATGGGGCCTGAATCTCATAGGGAAGCTCCATCCTTCCTCTTTAGATGGCCACACCCACATTATTACCACCACAAAGTATTTTATTAAATAGGTAGAGGTTGTGCCTCTTAGTTATGTTATTGGTGCACAAATTTCCAAATTCATCATGAATCATCTCATTTGTTGTTATGGTATCCCTTCTTCCATTGTCACTGATAATGGTAAATCCTTCAAGAAAAAAATGGTTAAGACATTGTGCCAATGATTCCATATTCAACTCAAGTGGTCTACCCCATATTACCACCAAGGTAATGGATAGGCTGAAGCTACTAATAAAACCCTTGTATGGATCATGGATAAAATGGGAAGTAAGACTGGCTGTAATTGTCACTTATAGATACATCCCACCCTCTGGGCCTATCGAACCTTCATCTGAACTCCTACTAGTGTAACCCTATATTCCCTAGTTTATGGAACTAAAGCCATCATACCCTTAGAAGTGGAGCTTCCCTCCCTGAGAATATATCTCTGGGATTATTTTGATAAGGATGGAGACTATAGAGTTGCTCAGCTAGCAGAGCTAGAGCTGTTGGATGAAAAGCGGATAAGAGTGCTTAATCAACTCAAGGTCTACTAGAACAGAGTATCAAGAAGATATTAAAAAAAATCATTTATCATGAATTTGATGTAGGTGATCTAGTGTTAAAATAAAATTATAAGAACACTATCAAAGATAGAGAAAAGAAAGGTAAGTTTGATTCCAACTGGCTAGGGTCTTATGTGGTGGTTAATAAATATGGGTCAGGAGCTTATAAACTAGCATATTCAGATGGTGAATAACTTCTGAAATCTATGAATGCTAAACAAACATGAAAAACTTTCCAGAAACCTTACGTGCAAACCTCAGATAAGGGTCTCCTATGAGACCTTACAGAAAGAATTTCAAAAGTGTTTTATGGGTGCTCTTGAGTGCTCTCCAAGATTTGAAGGAAAATGCTATAGACATAGTTCAATAGAGTTTTTGTACTTCAAATTCAAGAGGGATTAGAAGGAAGGTAAGCTTGTAATTATAAGGTAGTTGGAATTGGTTACATGGATAAATGAACATGTTAAAAATAACATTATGGGCAATCGCAATAGTGTCGGGGGAAATAATGAAATTAATTACAAAATGTTACATCTGGAAAGGTGGTTGTACGTGCATTTTAATTGCCCCAACCTTTCTAGGATTCTAGAAGTGTTGTTAACTAGGGTAGTCAAAGTGGAGTCTAAGTGGAGTTTGATCAAGTGGAAGATGACTAGGATGTGCACACACTTAATTAATTAATTATTTATTAATAAATAATAATTAATTTAGCCAAAGGGGTATAAAGGGTACATGGGATTAATTTAATTAATTGAAAGGGGTACAATATATATTAATTAACCAATCTAATTAATTAATTACAAGTGGAAACATGAATGTAAATTTGGGATGTCTACATTTTTCCCCTCTCTAAAGTTCTATTGCAGAGTAATAGTGCTTTAAAGATAGTAGATGCATGCAGATCGGTGAGCGGAAAATTTTGAAGCTTTCGGATGCCCCAACATGAAGGATGGTAGAGGAATGCCCCCTCAAGGGGATGGATGCCACAGTAAGGCAGCGAACAACCGCTTGATAGGAAGAAAGCAAGGGATTAAAACAAGGATGGGAAAGGACTATGTTCATAGCATGAACGTTATTTGGAGAGTAAGTTTTTAGAGAAACCTAATTTTTGTTGTTGCACAATAGATTCGTCACCATGATTATGAAAGAATCAAGATGGTTAACCCAAATACGTGTAAAAAAAAACACACAACAAAGAAAAAATAATAATGAAAAAAACCAAATATAAAAATTAGGTGCCGACATCAGGGTTATAAAGGAACCAAGATGTGATCACACTACTTGTAAGTGGTCCAAAAAGAGTAAACATCAACAATACAAAACAAAGTCGAAAAAGAAGACAATCAGCTATGGCCTTAATATGTGCCATGATGATGATTAAGTAGATAAAAATGCTCCCAAATGGGAATAGGATTATACTAGAAGAGCGGAGTTAAAACAAATCCTTATGATAGTCTTGTTGAATCCGTTGTGTAAATGATCAAAGTTGAAATTTCCCTAGGTGAAGTTATATCATGAAGGAAAAATAATTTGTGTGGCTTGCCCCATGTAGAGTTAGCATATCATATAAAGGGAAGAAAGTGATTATTGTAAAATTAGCATGAGAACTAGAGTAATAAATAAAATAATGGCATTTATCAAGATTGTAATAAGATGTCGAATAATTCACTTAAAGGGTTTTCCAATTGTAGGATTCCTGTGATAAGTGAATGTTTGTTTGAAAGTTTTGTAATAATTTTTATTTTTTTAATTTTTGAAATATTTGATTTTTTTTTGGATTTTTGCAAGTTTTGAAATACAAATACAAACAAAAAATAAAGACATTCTATGGCTTAAATAAATCAGGAGGAAACCACAACACCTGCAAATGGAAAAAAGATATAAAATAAGTAGCAGAAATAAATCTAATATGAACAGGAAAGAACCACACCAAAGTTATATGTGAGCTATGATGCAAATAAATTTTGTGTAATTGGTCCATAAGCACATTCTAGATACACAAAGTACTGGTTATTCAAACTATCACACATAAGAAACTAAGTTAAGAATAGACAATACAAAATTCCATATGTACAAATATTAAACAAGCAAACAAGCTAGTGAATAAAAACACACCAATGTAAAAAAATCTAATAAATTAGTGAATATATACAAATGTCAAGTTGCCCCCAAGAGAAATCCAAATCCAAGTGATGTCCCTATGTAAAGTTACATTGCAAAGAGTGGCTTGATTGATTGGAAAAATGATTGGGAACAATCAGGTGAAGAAAATAGTGAACGAAATGGTGATTGTATGTTTTTTTTGTATTGTCTAAATAATTTTATATTGTTTTTGTAGTTTTTTCAAGATATTTTTTGAATTTTTTTGGTTTTTTTGGAATTTTGAACCACACGCTAAATAAGAGGGAAAGGAAATTCCCAAGTCAAAACTGACATGCTAAATGGAAGGAAAAAAATGGTGGTAGACAATGGGCATGACAACTTGCCAAGGAGAACATGCGACATACAGCGAGGAAAAAAGTTACAAGCGGGAAACAAAGTGAAATGAAAACATAGGTAGATGCATTGACATGCCACTAGTACAAGGGTTACTCTTTAGAGACTCAAGAGTAGAAATTCTTTAGATGAATGGAATTCATAGGCTCTTTCAACTCTTTTCCATCCTCGGTAGATAGTTTGTATACACCAGACCCAAATTTAGCAGTTATAACATAAGGACCCAACCAATTAGGCTCAAATTTTCTTGCTTTTTATCCTAGTTTTGTTATGTTCTTTTAATTTTCCTTTATTACCAAATCACCGATTTCAAACTATCAAGGTTTGATCTTGCAATTATAATCACGGCACATTCTATTCTGATATACCTACATATGGTATAAGGTGTGAAGCTGTCTCTCATCAAGTAATTTGAGCTCTGCAAGGCATGTAACACAGTAATCCTCTTTATGAATGAGATGTTTGAGGGATACATGAAGTGAAGGTAGCTCAACTTCGATAGGTAATATGGCTTCAGAGCCATATACTAGGGAAAAAGGAGTACCTCCTGTAGGTGTATAGAAGAAAGTGTGGTAGGCCCAGAGGGTAGGATATAACTGTGTATGCCAATTACATCTGTGTTTATGACAATATTTTCTAGAATGGACTTTATAGTCTTGTTTGATGCTTCAGATTGGTGATTACATTGTGGATAATAGGGTGTAGCCCATTTTAGGTGGATATTATATTTCTTAGCTAGGTCCTTGAGATCCTTATTTTTGAAAGAACCACCATTATCAGTGACAATAGCAGCCGGGATGCCAAAACGATAGATTAAATGGTTAAAGATGAATTTAGAACTATTGTACCCAATAATGTTAGTACGAGGCATAGCCTCAACCCACTTGGCGAAATACTCAGTGGCGGTTATAATAAAAGTGTGTCCATTAGAAGATGTGGGCTTTATTTTTCTAATTAAATCAAGTCCCCATTTTGAAAAAGGCCAAGGTGAAGTAATAGGATACAAGGCTTGGGATGGTGCATGAATGAGATTACCATGTTTTTGGCAAGCCTGACATTTCTTCACAAAGTTGCATGCATCTTCCTCCATTGTGGGCCAGTAGTATCCAATGCATAAAATATTCTTTGCAAGGACTATTCCACTGGTATGGGCACCACAAATATCTGAATGTACTTTAGCTAGAGTATGATTACTTTCATCGTAATTGATACATCTTAAGAGAGTCCCATCATATCCTCTTCAATACGAGGTATCAACAAGAAAGGTGTAGTGCGAAGCACATTGTGCTAAGACTCTTGTATTAGCTGAATCAAAATTAGGAGGATAGGCTTTAGTTTGAATGAAGGTGTATATATCGTGGTACTAGTGATGATCAGGACCAAAAATATCACAAACCATGGTGGAATCTTGAAATTCATATGCGGCCACCAAAATATGTTCAACGAGGAACTCTTTGTGATTTTGATTAGTGTCGAATGAAAGAAGGGAAGTGATAGTTACCATAGCATCCAATTATTTGTTTTGTATGTGAGGAACTTGTTCAAAATTGATAATCCGGAAATACCCTCTAAGGATATCAACCATTATTTTATAAGGTAATATATTTTCATCTTTTACTTAATATTCTCTATTAAATTGATTAATGACTAGAAGAGAATCACCAATAACTGTCAATTCTTGCAGGCACCATGAGATAGAAAAGCCTAAGCTTGCTATCAGTGCTTCATCTCTGCTTTGCTATTTATGTAAGGTAAGTTGATACAATAAGATTTAGGTATGATGTCTCCATCTGGTGTATGTAAGACAATTCCTATTCTATAACCATGGATATTACAAGATCCATCAAAGAATAATGTCCATAAGGGTGTTGCTTATAAATGTAGCTACAAATTTACACAACAATATCACACTTAATATATTACTTTGTATACCTTATATTATATTTCTCAGGATACAATACAAATAAATATGAATGTGATTCCTATTATCTCTCCACTATTTTCTCATAAGAATATCCTCAACGATATATTGTTACAACAATATATCTTGATAGTATATATCCAAACTATTGTTGTTATACACAACAATATTACATCAAACCAATATAACTTAAATATAAAAGTTTGATACAACTCATTTACAATTACCAAATATTCACCACATGTAAATATTAATTTCCTAACATTCCCCCTTAATGTTTACATGGTAAAACAAATCTCATTCTTTGATTGTAGCATGCCAACTCTGTGAGCTCATGACCAACTCAACTATGTAGCATCGGGATTACACAAAACTTACACATGTGACAACACACATTTATTTCACTGATGGTTTTCTCCGAATTCTACCAAAAATATTACCCAATTGGTTTTGTAGGTGTACCAATAACCTTTCACAATTGGTTTTACAGGTTCACCAAACACATTACAAAATTGGTTTTACAGGTTTACCAAAAACCTTACAAAATTGGTTTTACAAGTTTACCAAAAACCTTACAAACTTGGTTTTCTTGGTTTACCAAAACCCTTCACATCATGATTTCTAAAATACATTATGATCAATATTCTACAATTTTTATAAAAAAGGAAATTATGTAGGATTATCCACAAGTGAACATGAATTACATCATTTGTTCTTATTTTTCATGCCACACTGAAAATATGAAAGAATGAAATCCACACCACACGACTGAAACAAATGCCATCATACCAAAAGTGTGGCCCCATCATTGATGACTAACAAGAGGTTTTTGTCTGATCTCCTTCCTCTGTTGCCTCCATCCTCAAGTAACATGCTGCTAACTCAGCAAGATGTAAACATGAAGTGTATCTGTTTCCACATTGAACCTATTATATCTTCCCTCTCGTAATGTGACACACTTTATTCTGTCAGACTTCGGATAACACCGAAAATGTGTCTGTGAGGCAATTTTTTTTCAGACTTTTTACAATTTTAACAATACTTGACTTTAATGACAATAAGAATTTAATTTTGACTCAGATGAAAGAACTCAACTGAAAATAAATTTTTAAATGAAAATGACTATTAATAATCCTAAAATCACCTATATGACATTGACTACCTATTATTCACCTAAATATAATTTAACAATGTTGACAATACAAATTTTACTTTTCAACATAATGATTTCACACAGACAAATTAATGCCTTTGACATGACCAACATTAAAAAATAAAATTACTATCTCATAAAAAGTAATATTTAATTACTTTTTAGAACATATAAAATTAATGACATTACACCTAACGATCAACAACTGTATTGATCAAAACACAAACTACTAAACCAAGACTTTTACTAGACATATAATATGGACTTGGACTTACAATTTATATATGACATAGATAGTTGGCATGCATTTATCTCTCAAGGAGAATGAATTCATCAACTCATCTGCAATGTCAAAGTATTGATCCTTCGTCATCTCAATCTTCAAAAGAAATGCCACATCTCGTGGCAGTGTAATGCACTAAATATTTATTGATCCTTCAAACATGTACTCAAATAGATGCTTGTGGGAACACACATTATTGCTCATGAAATATATAGCCTGATTTTTCAATGGACTACTACACGAGCATAATCATTTCTAAATGATGTAATGACATTGGAAAAGTGGATCTATTCTTTGATGCAAATGGTGGAGATTATTACGAGCTCAAGATCAGTTGTCAAAACAAATTCAAGGTGATAAAGATGTACCCAATGTAAATATTTACCAATACAACCAAATCCAATGATATTTCACCGAACTAGATAAGTATTCAACCATGTGATAGAGAGTTTGTGGATCCGATATCACACTAGGATGAATAATACTCAACTGCCAACATTCCAATGTTAGACCATGACAGGTGGATACGTCAAATGCCAAGTGCTTGAGGCTAATTCACAAGGAACATCCATGCTTCACACTATGTGAACTAATAATTTAATTGGATAGTAATACAACACTTAGCATGGTATTATATAAAATATCTATTCCTTTCTACTCTAGGAATTTTCAAGGGACACACCATATGCCTCAGGAGTCAGAACTATGATTATTCTATGATATAAATTAATTCACCATTTTAATCATCCATGTCAAAATACTATCTAGAAATTCCTTCAACACTAGAAATGAAGAATGGTGATGGGATAGATCTTGTAGAGATCATTGACTAGGAGGCGTCAACTAGGGAGGACATGGATCATAAAGCAAAATGTTGTTGGCAATCACTAAAATATTTTGAATCTAGTTTAATCTCTACAAATCTAAAATTCTCTCATATCAATAAATTTCCATATACAAGGGAAACCATAAATAAAAATAAATCTTCCCCATACAATGCTCAGAATCCTATGTCACTCTGATACCAAATATAAATGCAGCTACACATTTACACAACAATATCACACTCAATATATTACTCTGTATACCTAATATTATATTATATTTAGCTTTTGTGTCATCATTGGGATCTTTGAGAGTGAAGGATCCTAGGAGAGCGGAAAATATGAGAAAGAAGGAGAGATTGACAAGAATAACGAACATGATGAGGAGGAGGAAGAAGGGTTAAAAAGTGATGGTAGGGAAACTAAAAATAGACAGATCTCACCTGGAGTTTTAGATACGATGGACCAATCCTCAAGGGAAAAAGGTATGTGAAAAACCCTTTCTTTGGGTGGGAATCACGTGGTGTCTGGGTCCCCGAAAACTTATGTGAATATTTTGAACTTGGAGAAAGAGAAGATTCTTGGAATCATCCCTCAGCTAAAGCAGGATGCTTTAGGTAAATTCTTAGAAATACCAGATATCATTATTGACCGAAATCTGAGCAAAATGGAGAATTCCTTGATAGGAAAATTGGTGGGAGGGTGACCTAATATTGACTCCATTAGATCTTGGATTGGAGCTAAATGGAAACCTAAGGGGCATATGGATGTCACTTCCCTTCCTAATGGATTTTTCCTTTTTAGTTTCAACAACTCTGAAGATCCTCAAAGGATAATCATTGAAGGTCCTTAGTTTCTTAGGAAACTTGGCCTCTTTCTTAGGAAATTGACTCTAAATTTCAACCTTGAAAAAGAGAATATTAATCAGTTTCCTGACTCCCAGATCTTCCTCTGGAACTATGGGATGTGGATATTATAAAGGGATTTGCTAATACCCGTAGAACTTTTACTGTTGTGGATAATACAATGTTTACTAAATCCAGATGATTTGTGTGAGATTTTTTATTTATTCTTTGATGGGCTCTTCCCTTCCTAAATCCATATCTCTATGTTTGAAATCAGGAAGCTGGGTACAGAAAATAGATTTTGAAAACTGCCCTCAAAGATGTGAGAAATGTCTGGGGTGAGGACATGTAAAGCACCAATGTAAACTGACTATCTCTAAGGTTTTTAGATAAAAGAATCCAAAGGATATGGACAAAGGTAAAGAAATTTCCCCATTAGCTACTCCAAAGAAGGTAAATTCAATTAAGGTCATCCAAATAACGGAAAATAATGGAAATGAATATAGAGAGGAAAATATCTTAAAGCATGTCTTTATGGATGAAGAAGGTTTCATAAAAGTAAGGAATAAGAAGTTCCAATGGAATTCCCATTCAGAACCCCAGTTCCAAAATGCTATGATCCATGTTCAAGTGGAAAAGGCTTTATCCACAAAAAAAGCTAGAAAATCTACTGAAGGAAGTGGAAAATTTTCAATCTAAAGATCTAAGTGAAGGCAGCCTCAATGAGGCTTTGGAATTGTGTTCAAATCCTTCTGAAAATATTTAGATTAAGTAAAAGGAAAAGGATATTGTGACTAATGAAAACCAACTGGTTTTAAACAAAACTCATGAAATCTTTAAAGAAAATGTCTCTTCTCATCTTGACAAGGTCTCAAAGCTACTCAAGCCTAGTAAGGAGGACTTTGATCTATCTATTTTTTATTCTTCTTCTACTCGTCTCAAAGGGGAAAAATCTGAAGGGACCCCAAAAAAAGTTGGATCTAGGAGACCCTCCAGACAAGTGGTGAGAAATAAACAAATTCAAAAGGAAATAGATGATGGTACCCAATCAAAACTAGATCTAAGGAGTTTTAGAAGAACTAAGAATCAAGTGACTAAATGAATATAATATCTTACAATATTAGGGGTTTGAATGACCCATTCAAGTGGAGATTGATAAAATATCTCAAGATGAATCACAATTTTGATATCCTGGCCTTGCAGGAAACTAAGATGATGGAGGGCCCTTTTCTTGAGACTTGTGGGAGGTCTTACAAAAATTTAGGGGTTTTGCTATTAGTTCAATAGGAACTACTGGGGGAATGGTTGTTATTTGGAATGAAGAAACACTCAAAGGTACGAAGCTCCTTAATAGAAAAAACCATATGGCGGTTCCTTTTTAGGATAAAATATCTAAAGATTTATAGATCTTATCTAATATCTATGCTCCTAATAGTAAAATTGAAAGGAAAAAACTTTGGGCCGATCTCTCCAAATTTTAGAATGTAATTAAAGGCATGGAATGGGTGATTTTAGGGGATTTCAACACTCCTTTGTGTCTAGGGGAAAAAAAGGGGGGACTTATAGATCTCACTAAAAGTATGGAAGTCCTTCAATATTTATTTCCCTTAATAATATTATGGATGTTGAGTTTAGAGGAAGTAGATTTACTTGGACTAACAGAAGGAAGGGTGACCAGCTGATTCAGGGTAAACTTGACAGAGCGTTGATCTCTTGGGGTTGGTTGAACAAAGAAGCCATGATGTTTTCCCTTCCTTGCATAGGATCTGATCACAATCCTATCCTATTCTAGATCAAGGCTAAGGATAAGAGGAGAGTCCCTTTCATATTTGAAAAGATGTGGCTAGTTGATGAGGATATTATTGAGCTCACGAAGGGGTGGTGGAATATAAAAATCAAAGGTACGAATTTATTCAGAAATTTTAAAAAGATCGCTCATGTAAAAAAAAATCTGAAAGAATGGAATAAAAAAAGTTTTGGCAACATTTTTGAAAAAAATCAATCCCTGGATAAGGATATTTCTTCACTCCAGAAAGATTTGGAGTTGCTAGAGGTTTGCAATTCTATATTTACCCAAAATAATGAGGATGATTCACTTGTTGAGTATCATAACATCCTCCGAAAGGAGGAAATTTTTTTGAAATAGAAATCTAGAGCCCTTTGGCTTAAAGAGAGTGACAAGCACACAAAGTTATTTCATATCTCTACTCTCAAAAGGAGGAGATCTAATAGAATTCTGAGCATAAAAAATAGAAAGGGAGTTATGCTCAATGACTCTAAGAAAATTCAACAAGAGGAATGTTCTTTCTTCAGTAGGCTACTATCCTTTTCTCAGGTTCCTAATAGCACTAAGGAAGAGCAGTTTCTTGACATGATCCCCCATCTAATAAATGATGATGACAACCTCATGCTCACTAAAATCCATTTGATGGAAGAAATTGAATTCATGGTCAAATCTCTAAACCCTGATAAAGCCTCGAGACTTGATGGTTTCCCGACTTTCTTCTTTCAAACTTTTTGGGATATTGTGAGAGATGATATATGCAATGCTATCCAGGAATTTTTCAAGAATAAAAAGATGTTGTAGGAGCTAAATAGCACTTTTTTGGCTTTGGTTCCTAATAATCATGTTCCTACGGAGTTTAAAAATTTTAGGCCCATAAGACTTTACAACTAGGTTTATAAAATGTGCTAAAAATGTTGGCCTTAAGAATCCAGGTTGTGCTACCTTCAATTATCTCTAATCATCAGGGAGGTTTTGTTATGGGTAAACAGATTCAAGATGGCATTGCCACCATACAGGAGACCCTCCACTCTATGAAATAGAACAAGAAAGAAGCTATGTTCATTAAGTAGGATATGGAAAAATCCTATGACAGAGTCTCTTGGTCTTTCCTTATGAATACTCTCTCAAGATTTGGCTTTAGTGAGGATTTTAAGGAGATGATTCTATCTTGTATTTCCACTACCAAGTTCTTGGTCCTATTTAATGGGACTCCTTGTGGTTATTTTAATAGCATGCATGGTTTAAGACAAGGTGATCCTATTTCACCATTTCTCTTTATTATTTTGGCTGAAACCCTAAGTAGAACTCTTAATAAGGCTACCATGGAGGGCAGAATCAGAGGTATCTCCCCTACTATAAACTATCAAATGGTTTCTCATCAACATTTTGTTGATGATACCATGTTGATAGGAGTTTATTATTTCCATGAGGCTAGAGAATTCAAGCAGTTAATGATGGCTTATGAGTAATATTCGGATCAATTGATAAACTATGGGAAAAGATCTGTCTTCTTTATCGATACCCTTGAAAGAAAAAACATCAAAATTTCTGGTATTCTTGGTTTCCCCTCTAAAACCCTCCCAACCAGATACCTTGGTATGCTTATTAGGATGGAAATACCAAAGAATGTTGAATGGAATTTCTTAATTGATAGATTTCTGAAGAAACTTCAAGGGTGGAAAGGATCACTTCTATCTCAAGTGCGCAAAGCTGTCCTTAAATGCTCTATAAAGAATTTACCGGTTTATACGATGTCTATCTATAGATTACCCTCTGATGTTGCATGTAAGCTGGAGATCATACAAAAAATAATTATATGGAGTGAAATTGAATCAAAAGATAAAATTCCTCTAATTGCCTGGGATAAGGTTTGTTTACCCAAAATATTTGGTGGCCTTGGTATCAGAGATTGGAATAAAATAAATAAAGCTATGCCAACCAAAATGAGTTGGAGAATGTTAAAGGAATATAGTGTTTGGAATAATATCATAAGATGTAAATACTATCCTAGCTTGTTTGCTAATGAATGGTTCTTTTGTACCCAAAACTTCAATGCTTCTTCATGCTTCTGGAAGTCCTTAAATTGGGATAAACATGTGTTATCTGAAGGATTCAAATGGCTTGTTGGTAATGGATGCACCATTAACTTTAGGGAGGACAACTGGTTGAATAATTTTCCTCTCAAGACTATTTTCCCTACTATCTACAGAGACTCTATGTCCAAATATGGGACTAAGGTTAGAGATTACTTCAATTTAGATGATCCTTTGGGATAGTGGAAAACCATATCTTTGGATCATTCTAAAAGCTTAGAGATGTCTTCTATTAACAAAAAATTAAGAGGATTTATTATTAATAGAGATAATCTTGTTGAAGATAGCTTATACTGGTCTAAGGTAGAAAATGGTATTTTCTTGGTCAAAAGTGCCTACCGCTCTTTCTTTCACGAGGAGGAGACAGGTGATAATTTTAATTAGGGAAGCATATGGATCAAATAATTAATCCCCAAGATTAAAATGTTTTGGTGGTTGGTTATCCATGATAAGATTATAACTATTTGCAATTTGAACAAGAAAAATTTCCACATGGTTAATAGATGTGTTTTGTGTGAATCTGATTGTGAAGACAACTCACACCTATTCCTTAACTATCCCTTTATTGTTCCAGTTAGGGAAACCATCCTTAACATATTTGATGTCACCTAGGTCTTCCCGGACTCCATAAAATTGCTATGGATCCAATGGACTAGTCCTTTTAAGAGCCAAGGTCTGAAGTTCTTATGGATTTTCTCTATAATACATTTGTGTTGGGAAATATGGAAGGAAATAAATAGAAGAATCTTTAAAGGAAAAAAATAATCCCATGTCAAAATTGGAGCCCACTGTGGGAGATCCATCCTTGCTAACTTCTCTATATTGAACTCCTAAAAGAAATCTTTCTCTCAACATGAATATTTTTTCTCCTTGAAGTGGGGTCTGGGACATTCTACCCCTAGCCCCCCTAGTCTGAACCTTAGACTACATGGATGGGTAAAACCTAGCAAGGACTATTTAAAATTAAACTTTTATGGAGCTTCCAAGGGAAATCCTAGTCGAGCTAGCTATGTTGGGGTCTTTCGTGATTCTGAAGGAAGTTTTATTCTTGGATACTTCTATAATTTGGGAACTCAAACTAATAATGTTGTTGAAGCTACTGGGGTCTTTTGGGGTCTATATATAGCTCTTTAACACAACTTTGTTAATTTGGAAGTGGAAGGTGACTACCTGAATATAATTAACAACATAGATAAGAAAGGTCCCATCTCTATTGTGAATTTTAACTCTATTAAGAGTATTAAGAAAATGGCACATTCTTTTAATTTTATCTCCTTCAAACATGGGTATAGGGAAGCAAATGTCTTAGTAGATTACTTTGTTAATATGGGGGTTAATGGGAATGATTTGACACTTTTGAGGAAGGTGGAAATTCTTGATCCCAAGGTGCGAGCATACTTATTAATAGACACTAATGCTCATGTATAAGATATCTTCATGGTGTGTTTATCTTGTCATGATTGATGAAGCTAGAATATGTCTAATTAATGTATAATATATGATCTCATCTTACTCTCCTTTTTATTAAGTTTGATTGCATTTTGTGACTTTTATCTGATCTGATATGAATTAGGATTTAATTTTCTATCTTTTTATTGATTGTGATTCTAATGTTTAAAAGATCTGAAATTCCTAACGAAGTGTGTGTTTGAAATTTAGTTTTGTAATAAAACAGGTCTAATCAATTGAAGAAATGAAGCAGGAAGTGTTCAATATGTTTTTGGTAACATCTATTCCCACCGATCTTAGTTCCGGAACTTCCAAGCTAGTTCTAGAAATCCATCACACAATCATCATTTAGTTCCAGAATTTTTAGACTTAGTTATAGAACTCTAACGGTTTTGATCCTTAATGATTTCCTATGGTTCTAGAACTTCTCTAAAGTTTTGGAACCGATGGGAGTTATCTATTCTAATCACATCTAGATATTTTGCATCTATGAATCTTTCAATCAGGAAAGGATGAGAATATTTTTGAACACAGATCCAGGGATAGCTATCTTACAACTATCTGATTAGCCATAATCCGACTCAGCATCTATTCTAGGCATGATTTGATTTCATCATAATCTTTGAGACAACTATGATTGTAAAATGTATATAAAAGTAGACCTACAGTAGATATATATATATATATATATAATAGATAGAATATGATATGAAATATATATAGAATAGAGAAGAGAAATATAGAATAAGTACTTAGATCCAGTACATTTTGTAATACCAAATGTTTTATCAATAAAATATCCATTCTTATTTGAGAGAATTCTGAGTTGTTAAATCCTTATTCGAGGAGGAGCAAGGGCCCACTCCCCCAAGGACCAAGATATTCATTTATTTGGTATTTATATTTCTTCAAAAAATAGCTTAGATCTATTAATTCTGTATTGTTTTAATTTTTTCAGTTAAACTCTGTTATATAATTGTTCCTACAGGTGTTTAGATATATTCTTATAATTCTTGCAATCATTTTCAAGCATTTTAAATTGAGTGTGTTTATTTCCAAAATCAAGTGTGTTTACTTTCAGAAGAAAGTGTGTTTATTTCCATTCTGCATAGTGTGTTTCCTTTCATCAAATCTTTCAGTGTGTTTACTTTCAGAAAGTTTTCATAGTATTATTTAAATAAGGTTTTACCAAGAAGTCCTTAAGACATTGAAAAGATCCCCCAAAAAATACAAAAATAACTGTAGTCAACTACTAGATCGATAATATTACTCTTTTTGCATATAGCTTTAGACACATGTCTGGCTTGATATGGCATCAACAAGAAGTTGAATAAATGAAGGGAATAAAGACACCCATCATTTTTGGCACCATTTCTGGGGACACTAGTTGGAACCTTCTAATTAAGTGTTAGCAAGAGCAACAAATCATACATCTAGTAGTTGAAGGATCTTCCCTACTATATCATAAAATATATGAGTAGACCAAGAGACTCACAGGGTAGATTCCTCCCAAAAACATCTTCACAAGAATTCATATCATCCTCTATTCAAAGTAAGGAAATTGATCAAGAATTGGAGGCACCATCATCCCCTGTTAGACAAGAAACAGAATTACCACCTTTGGAATTCTTAGATTAGTCACCTAAAGGAAGTGGAATTTCTAGGAGAAGGCTTATTACTCAAGATCCATTTAGGGTGAGTTTTGATTCTCAATTGAGTAGTCAACCTCCTACTCCTTATTTTTCAGCTTCCCCAAGGCATACCACTTACCACATTGATTGGGAGGAAAATTGAGGAAAATATTTTTAAAATGGCACAAGAAGTTGAGAGAGTACCTAATAGGACCTTTACCTATCCAATCCAATTAGGAGATGATGATACATCAATGAAAAATATCTCACCTACACATTTACCCACATTTAGAGGGATTTCATCTGAATATCTTGACCAATTTTTGTTTGAGTTCAAGGTACTATGTCAGACCTATGACTATAATCAAAAACTCAAGTTGTTTCCATCCACTTTGAAGGATGCAGCAATGAGGTGGTTCATGGGATTACCATCCAACTCTATTAGCACTTGGGCACAAATGGAGACTGCCTTCATAGACAAATACCAAGATTATTATAGAGGGAGAAATAGGTAGGAATAATTCTTCAAAATCAAGCAGGAGGAAGATGAAAACATAGAAGATTATTTAGATAGATTTGTCTTTATTAGCAAAAGATGTGGATTTGTGCTTCAAGAGGAGTTAAGTAAAACCATTTTTCTTAAGGGTTTGGATGACGAATCTAGGGAATCCCTTAACTTAATAGGAGGTGGATACATTGATCAGTTAAGAATGAATTAAATTAAAGAGATTTGTAGGAGCTATTCTAGAACGAGAGGTGGACCTAAAAAAGGAAAATTAGTAAAAATTCTGAATCTAGATATGAACAAACTAATGGATGAGTTAGAAAACTTTAAAACAGACATTTTAGTGCAATTAACATCTACTATGGATGGATTACAAGCTAAAGCATATGCCAAAACTGAAGCATTGGCTATGTATTGTCCTAGATGTAGGAAGAAGCATGCACTAAGAGACTGTCCTTTGGATAAAATATAAATGTGTCTTATCTATGAATCTAGATAACTTGGCACTAATGTTTGTTCTTTACTTCCTGTTATTAAGAATCAACTTAAACAAACTAGTGCCTCATCTGCAACAGAAGAATTGAATTTTTTTTAGAGAAAACCTAACAAAGGGAATTTTATGCCAAGATCAGTTCCTAATCCATGGATGATGCCATGGGATGCTCAGTTAGTACCACAAAATTGGGGAAAACCACCTTGGGTACCCCAACCATCTTGGAACCCTCAAGATTGGGCAAATCAAGCTTGATATGCTCAGGTACATCAATAACCATGGGTTGGTCAAGGAAATCCTTATGCTTGGTCACAACCTAGATGGAACCCTAGTAATTATGCTCAAGGAATAACATATCCAAATCAGAATCAACAGGCCATCATGGGATCCGCTGCACAAAATTCACAAACTGAGAATGTAGTCCAAATGCAAATACCAACACTGCTAGTAGAAAACCCAAGAAACAAACAAATAAATCCTATTTATGGAACAGAACCAGAAAAATCAGTTGATTTACATGTTATGGATTATAAGGATATTCAAACTAGATCTAGAAAAATCATTAACAGTCCACCCCTTATAATCATTGAAACGAAAGAAGAAAATTAAATCCCTAGTTTTTTTGTTCCAAAAGAGGATATAGAAAGAAAAGAAAAGGAACCAAATAGTAACACTACTAAGACTCCATTTCCAAAGAGATTTAAAGAAGCTATAGAAATCAAGGAGTCTGAATTGGTATAGGAATTAAGGAAATTGAATATTGAAATACCACTATTACAAGTAATTAAGGACATTCCATAATTGAAAAAATTAATCAAAATATTATGTCTGAAAAATCTTGGAAGGAAGAAATAGTACCCCAAGACTATAAAAGTATATGGGAAACTTTCTGATTTATTAGCAGGAAAACTTTTACTTCCTCAATACGAAGATCCTAGAAGTCCTATTATTTTTGTCTCTATACAAACTAAGGATGTACATATGTTTTGATAGATTTGGGAGCATCTAATGATGTAATGACAGTGGATAATTTGAAAACATTACCATTAATGGGTATACAACGTACTAATACCATATTGCAGATGGCAGACCAGTGTGTAGAAAAACCATAAGGAATTATTGACATGGCGGTTATGGTGGTGTCATGGGAATATCCAGTTGACTTCCTTATACTACAGCCAAAAGGTAAAACATTGGGTTATCCCATTATTTTGGGTAGACCATGTTTAGCTACAGTTGCTACTTTAATTGATTGCAGGTCAGATGATATGAAAATCTTGAATGGTAAGAACTCTAAAAACATTTCCTTATATCCTTCTACCTGACCTTTTACTGACAATCATGAACAATTGTGGGTTGATTCTCCTAAAACTAATAAGAAAAATTTGTCTTCTTTGGCTATAGTCACATTGGAGGATCATGTAAGAGAAGTAGAAGAGATGATCAATCCACCATTAGATGAGAACCAGTTGTCCTCGAAGCAATCAGAAATATTTCTGGAACCTGCAAACTTAGTTATGGAACCTGTGAACTTAGTTTTGGAACTTGCAACTATAGTTCCAAAACCACCACATTTAGTTCTAGAACCATGACAACAACATTTATCTTTAATTAGAAATAATTTATCTCCGGATGAATGAGATTTCTCATGGGGAGAAGATAAATTAGTAGTTTCATTTTCAAGTACATCAGGAAGTGGTGAAGAATTTCTGGAAAGTAGCAGTGATGAAGAATTTGGCCTGCAAAGAGATAAGTATCATAATTCTCATTACTGTCCTCTTCCTAATATTCTATCTCAAGAAACTTTTGGAGATGTTGCTACATACCATATGTTGTTACCACGTGCATGTCCATTAAATACTTTAATGAAACCCTTCCCACAAATCATTTCATCACATACTGGAACCAAACATATTGAAATTCAACCAGGTAAAACTTTAAACATTAACAACTAGTTGAAGGGTGATGAAGAAGCTAAATTGTTTGATGTTATAAAAAACCATACTAAAGCTTTTGCTTGGGATTACAAAGACATGAAGGGAATTCACCCAAGTATCTACACTCATCACATCTATACTGAAAACATTAAACCAGTTAGGCAGCCTCGAAGAAGGATTAACCTATCCTTAAGGGATATAGTCAAACAAGAAATTTAAAAACTATTACAAGTAGGTTTTTTCTACCCTATCTCAGATAGTCAGTGGGTATATCCTCTTTTAATTATTCCCAAAAAAAATATAAAATGGAGAATATGTGTTGACTATAGGGAACTGAACAAAGCCATAATGAGAGATTATTTTCCCTTGCCATTCATAGATCAAGTCCTACATAACCTTTTAGATAAATAATACTTTTCTTTCTTTGATGGATTTAGTGGGTACAATCAGATCAAAGTTATTGCTAAATATCAGGACAAAATTACATTTACATGTCCATGGGGAACCTTTTCCTATAGGGTGTTACCATTTGGTTTCTGCAATGCTCTTGCAACTTTCCAGAGAGTTATACTTGCAATATTTGTTGATCTAACAAATGATTATGTTGAGGTATATATGAATGACTTCACTATACACAGAGATACAGTTTAAGATGCTTTGAGAAATATAGATAGAGTGTTAACAAGATGTGAACAACACAACCTATCTCTTAGTTATGAAAAGTGTTTGATGATGGTGGATGAAGGGATTATATTAGGACACTATATTTCAAAAAGAGGAATTCAGGTGGATCAAAAAAAAATAGGATCATTTTAGATTTACTTATTCCTCATACCCCCACAGATATCAAATAATTTCTAGGGCATGCTAGGTACTATAGGTGCTTTATAACAGATTTCAGTAAAATTGCCACTCCCATGTTTAATTGCTAACCAAGGACTGTGAATTTCTTTGGGATGAAAAGTGTCAACATGATTTTAAAGAAGTTACAGAAAAATTAATCAGTGCCCCAATATTGAGAGGACCTAATTAGGAAAATTCATTTCATATCGAAATAGATGCCTCAAATTATTCCATTGGTGCAATTTTGGGACAGAAAGATGAAGAAGGAAAGATGTATGCCATTTATTATCTTAGCAAGAATCTTACTCCCACTAAAAATAATTACACCACCACTGAAAAATAATTAATTGTTGAGATTTATGCAATCAATAAATTCAAACATTACATTACAGGGTACACGATAGTTGTACACATAGATCATTCAACAATTAGGTATTTAATGAACAAACTAGTGGTTGGAGGAAGAATAATTAGATGGTTATTACTTTTTCAAGAATTTAATATTACCATTGTGGAAAATCCAGATAAATCTAATGTGGTAGCTGATTTTTTGTCAAGAATAACCACCACATGGGAGCAAGATCCAGTCAAGGATAAATTTCCAGATGAACAACTGTTTGCAATCTCAAAAAGTACATCATGGTTTGCTGATATGGAAAATTATCTTGCAACAGGGAAGTTTCCTCATTCTTTCAATAAGAAACAAATAAAGAAGTTAATTAAAAACAATACACAATTCAAATGGTTAAATGGAATGCTATTTAAATCTGGTCTTGATTTTATTTTACACAGGTGTGTGAGAGAGGATGAAATCTTTGACATCCTCAGAGAATATCATGATGAACCAAGTGGAGGACACTATTCAGTGAGACGACCAACTCATAAGATACTTGGCACTGGTTATTATTGGCAATCTCTTTACAAGGATGTGAAGAGATATATCAAGCGATGTGATCCTTATCAAAGAATGGGACAACCAACTTTCACCGATGAAATGCCTCTTCAACCTCAAGTTGTGGTTAATCCATTTGAGAGATGGGGATTGAATTTTGTTGGTCCCTTTAATCCTCCTTCATAAGGGAAGGAGTATATTCTTGTGTGTACTGACTATGTGAAAAAATGGGAAGAAGTGCAAGCATCGACAAATGCCACTGAGGAAGCAGTTGTTGATTTCCTTTGGAACAGAATTATGATAAATTTTGGAGCATCGAGGAGCATAGTTTCAGATCAGGGACCACAATTCATGTCTAATATTATCCAAGCTTTCACAAGGTATTATCAAATCAATCATAGGAAGTCATCTCCTTGCCACCCACAGTCAAATGGATAAGCTGAAGTAACAAACAGAGAATCAGAGAACATCTTTATCAAAACAGTTGAAGCTGGGAGAAAATATTAGTTAAAAAGACTGCCTGAAGCTGTCTAGGCTTATAATACAAATTGGAAAACTACAACAAGGTTTTCACCATATGAATTAGTCTATGGGAAAAATCTCTTGTTGCCTATAGAATTTAAACTTTTGACATTGAGTACAATAGTGAAGGTGGGAATTGAGTTGAATGCAGCTCAAAAAGAAAGAATCCTTCAACTCAATGAGTTGGATGAATTAAGGATGGAAGCACTTCAACAGAAAAAGATAATTCAAGAGCAAAGGAAGTAATGGCATGACACACATATCAAGAGAAGGAAATTCAAAGTAGGAGACTGGGTATTGCTGTTTGATTCTAAGTACCAAAAATTTAAGGGTAAATTGAGAACCAGATGGTTGGGACCCTATCAGATTGAGCAGATATTTGACAATGGTTCTATTCAGTTACTTCCCATTGATGGCAGTAGCAAAACACTCTTGGTCAATGGACATAGGCTGAAACACTATAGGAAGCCTCCCACTAAGGATGATTTTTTGAGGAAGATTGAAGCAGACAAAGAATTTGATCATATGGAAGAACGCAGTTCTTCCAAAATGATCAAATAACCAGATGATAAATCCTGAATAAAGGGAAGAAGATGAAAACTATTAAATGGCATTTTCTTCCCAAAAAAAACAAAAAAAAAAAAAAAATCTCTCAAAGGTCAATTGAAAACCAGAAAATGCTAGTTGACCTATTCTTTTGGCTAGTTCAAATAAAAGGGAATTATTTTGAATTCCAATTGTCTTATCTAATCATGTTTTGTTCCACTTGTAGGAATGACGAGTCATCATAGCAAAAGGATTACATCATCAAGGACTGTAATTATATCTTTTAACTTATTTAGGGTTGAATTAAATGTTTGCATGTGTGATTTGACTTGATTTAAAAGTAGGTATGACGAGTCATCTATGTATACATTATGATTACAAGTGTGTAATCATGAAGATGATTTGGATGGAATAAGTGGTGGGATGGTTATCATTAGTAATCATTATTGCAAAATCAAGTGAAATAAGTTGCAGACATATTTTGATGGAGGAGCATCGAGTTAAAATTGTGTTCCGTAATAAAGAACAAAGGTTCCACAACTAAGTACAGAGGTTCCACAACTAAGAATAGAGGTTCTGCAGAAAAATTTGTCAATTTCGTAGCTAAGCAAGAGGGCCTGCAACCAATTTTCACAAAATCAAAAGAGACAGAACTCAAGCTGATATGGGGATTAAAAAGAAATCATAACTAGAGGATGATTCCTAGTTACTTGCAGACAAAGAAGTGACATCTATATTTGAGCATGCATGATGGCTAGAGTTCCTGAAGAAATTTTCAAGGTATAATGACGAATTGGTAAGAGAATTTTTCATAAACCTAGACAAAACTAGGACAAAAGTGAGAAATATATTTATTCATTTTTCTTTAAATAATATACGTAACATGTCTGGAGATCCAATTGTGCATGTCCCACAACATGCCAAAGGGAATTTGAAAGAACTACTTGAAGTCTTACTACAAGAAGGAGAAACTGAACCCCAGTACATCTACAATACAAAGAAAATCATAAAAGGGGTCAGAAGGGACATTTTTCCCAAACCCTTAAATAGGGTAGCATTTTGGATAGTGAAATATTTAAACTGTGATGGTCAATTTGGGTTTGTGGGAAAAGAAGTATTAAAAATGCTCATATATCTGAAATATGGAGCCATAAAACCTGAGTACATAATAAACCTTCCAGGGTTTCTTTTTTATTCTATCCAGACCATGGTTCAGAGGTATTCTTGGGGTGTTAGGAAAATCAGGCATCACGGTCTAATTCATTTAATATGCTAGCACCATTTTCTGTTAAAGAAAAATGAAGAAGAAATTTGGGACAAGTTTCTTAGCAAGTTCAAGAAAAACCCTAATATTATTAGAAGGACAATTCCAGCCCCATTCTCTCCTTCAACTAATCTGGAAATTGATACCCCTACAAAAGAACAAAGGGAAAGGGAAAGAGAGAATATACCAAAAAGAAGAAGGTATGTGAGAAAGATCAAAACAATAGAACCTTTTGTACCTTTGAAGGAAATTCCTTCTTCTACAGTAGCTTCAGGGGAGCTAATATCTGTCTCTGATGGTGATAGCTCACCCATGAAAGATCAAGAAAGAATAGTAAGAAGAAGATCTAGAAGGAAATACACCGCTGCGAATGTTGATAGCTCACCCATGAAAGATCAAGAAAGAATAGTAAGAAGAAGATCTAGAAGGAAATACACCGCTGCGAATGTTGAAATTCCCCAGAGAATAAAAATTCATAAGAAGTCAAGGGAAACCCTAGAGGAAAGGAGTGAGTAGGAAAGGATAGAAAAGGAAGCTACTGATATTTTGGGCATAATGGCCATGACTCCTCTTGAGCCAAGCCAAGATGAGATGGAAAAAGGAGATGAGAGACTTGAAGAGCAGGATTTTCAAGACTTGGTTGAACCATCGACATAGCCACATGAAGAAGAAGAGTTGGCATCCTTGAGAAGAAAATGAAAATTTCCTTTAATAGAGGAAGAATGCCCAACTCATCAAGTAATTTTAGAGGAAGAAGAAAGGCATCAAGTTAAATAGGCTTTGTTCTTGTCTATAGCAGAGCTCATTATCAGAGAAAAGGATGAGGAATTGGATTTCCTCAAATTCAAATTAGAACAAAAAGAAATGCTCATTAGAGAGCTAACAACTCAGCTTGTAACCAAGACTAAGGAATTATCAGCAACTAAGAAACAACTGATAGAAAAAGAGGAAGAATGTCAAACTTCCATAAAATAGAGTGTTGTGTCCACAGTCTCTACACAGACTGAGTTAGCCTATTTTCCACTCAAACAACTATGGAATGACACTTGCAGGGAACTCAAAAAAGCTAAAACATAAAATGAAGAATTGAAGACCAAGATGGAAGAAGAAAATAAGGTAAGAAAATAATGGGAAGAAAATTTTTATAAGGAGGAAGGAAATAAATATAAATGTCTTGCAAAAATTCATATGGTCTATATTATGAGTGAAAAATTGCTTTCCTGTAGGAAGCCCTCTCCTGCATATAGTGTGTTTTTAGAAGAACAGTTCATTCGTTGGTAGCTGTCAAGGATTGCATGTGGACTTCCACATGAACTAAAAGATGAATCTGAATTCATGACAACTTACTCTCTATCCAGTCCTGAGCAGAAAAATCTTCTGTTTGAATTTTATCTTTGTAATTTTATGCTAGAGAAAAACATAGGATTTATGATCAATTTGTATGTGGGGGAGATCCAACTCAATGCATTTGTCTCTGTTCTACAAAACCAAATTGCATGGAAGGAAAGGGAATCTAAATTTTTATTGAAAGCTAGCTCAACTGGTCTCTATATGAGAGCTCACTATGGTAAACCTTATACCTTCCTCATACATTTTAGAACTCATGCCTTTGATGAGAGATTCAAGACACATTATCTTGCCATTCTACAAAAGAGTATTGATGCCTTCACCTCCTATGAGGAGGAAAATTTTTAAGATATTTATGAAGGATGCTCAAAGAGGTGGGAACTCTTTAATGTTTCCTTGAAGAGAAGGGAAGTAATATCCCCTACAAATCTGATCTGGAGTTTAGAAAGGGAAAAAACATTATGCACAATAATTCCACAGGTCAATGAAACCTACAAAAAAATATGGATGGGAATGCAAACAATGCCCCCTCTACTACTCACCCTCATGTCTCCTTGGAAAAATAAATAACCTCAAGATCCTACTAAATTTGAAGAGTGGGAGAGGAAATAGAAGCAGGAGCTGGGTACAATACATCTAAGTTTAAACATTGGAAAATCCAGTTTAAGCCATTTGATTTGAGCAATCAAATGGAATGCACAACATATAACCCCACTTTTGAAGAATGAAGTCTGTAAAGGGAATTAAAAATAAGTAAGTTTGGGGGAAATGATGAGGCCAGAATATGTATGATTAATGTATAATAAATGATCTCACCTTACTCTCCTTTTTATTAAGTTTGATTATATTTTGTGACTTTTAGTTGATCTGATATGAGTTAGGATGTAATTGTCTATCTTTTGATTGATTGTGATTCTAATGTTTAAAATATCTGAAATTCTTGACAAAGTGTGTGTTTGAAATTTAGTTTTGTAATAAAGTAGGTCTAATCAGTCGAGGAAATGAAGCAGGAAGTGTTCAGTAAGTTTTCGGTAACATTTATTCCCACACAACGTAGTTCCAAAACTTCCAAGCTAGTTTTGGAACTCCATCACACAGTCATCATTTAGCTCAAGAACTTTCAGACTTAGTTCCAGAACTCCAGTATTTAGTTCCAAAATTTTTAGACTTAGTTTCAGAACTCTTGGGTATAACTCCGGAACTCTCACGGTTTTAATCCTTAATGATTTCCTATGGTTCTGTAACTTCTCTAAAGTTCTGCAACTGATGGGATTTATCTATTCTAACCACATTTAGAGATTTTCCATCTACAACCCTTTCAATCAGGAAAGGATGAGAAGATTTCTTAACACAGATCTAGGGATAGTTATCTTACAGTTATTTGATCAGCCACATTCTGACTCAGCATCTATTTTGGGGATGATTTGATTTCATTAGAATTGTTGAGACAACTATGATTGTAAAATGTATATAAAATTAGATATATAATAGATAGAATATGATATGAAATATATATATATATAATAGAGAAGAGAAATATATACTAAGTACTCAGATCCAGTACATTTTGTAATACCAAATGTTTTGTCAATAAAATAGCCATTCTTATTTAAGAGAATTCTAAGTTGTTAAATCCTTATTCGAGGAGGAGAAAGGGCTCACTCCCCCAAGGACCAAGTTATTCGTTGATTTGGTATTTATATTTCTTCAGAAAATAGCCTAGATCTATTAATTGTGTATTGTTTTAATTCTTCTAGTCAAACTTTGTTGTATACTTGTTCCTGCAGGTGTTTAGATAGATTCTTATATTTCTTGCAATCATTTTCAAGCATTCTAAATTGAGTGTGTTTGTTTCCATTCTTCATAGTGTGTTTCCTTTCAGAAAAGCTTTCAGTGTGTTTACTTTTAGCAAGTTTTCATAGTATGATTTAAATAAGGTTTTACCAAGAAGTCCTTAAGACATTGAAAAGACCCCCCATAAAATACAAAAATAACTACAGTTAACTACTAGATCGATAAGATTAATCTTGTTGCATATAGCTTTAGACACACCCCTGGTTTGTTATGACATCAACAAGAAGCTGATTAAATGAAGGGAATAATGAAACCCATCAATGATCCTTTTTTGTATGATGAATTTGCATTTATTTCTTAATTATGAGAAGATCGGGTTTGTGATTTTCATGTATTTCTGGAGAACTCTATCTGACAACTGCTACTGTAGAATCATTTTGTGGTGTGAGAGTAAGCTCTCGGATGTCTAGTTTCTGATTCATTTTGTGAAGAGGCATTTGTTGTTTAGTGGAATGGGTTGGGATCTCATCAGGATTGTACCTACTGACCTCACTAGGGTCACTCCCAAATCTATGTCCATGTTTGATAGCAAGGGTTTTACCCCCTTTCTAAAAATCTTTGAAGGGCACTACGATAATCTCAAAAAATACTTTGCTAGCATATGGAAAGTGACCAAAAAGGGTGTTCTTGTTGAGATGAAGGGGATCAATCTGGAGATCACTGTGGATTTGGTGGCTAAATTTATGGGAATTCTGGCGGTAGGGAGGTAGGTCTACAAACCAAAGAAGGAAGCCTCTGAAGAACTAAATTTGTTTCTTAAAGGTAATGAGAATATCACCTCCTATTTTGTTGGCTACCTTAGAATGTATTTACCTAATCCATATGATGAGGTGGATATCACCTTAATTCAATTCTTAACCCTGGAAGTTCTCCACAAATTATTTACGCTTACCACCTCCCAATGCTAAACCATTTTAGAAGGGGGTAGGATTTTAGTTTTCCCTATTTCTTGTATCACTCTATGTATGCCTTTGTTTCATAGTTTAACACATGTAGGATCTTTGTCCCTCTCCACTAGGGATTTATCCTTGCCCTTGTCAAAAGGGTGGCTCTAGACATTGACAAAACTGGTGCCCTCAAGCTAGCTTTAGAAGCTTATGCAGACGGTTCGGGGTCTGATTCGGAGGAGGAGGATTCGAGAAATATTGAATATTCTCTAGATGGTGACACAGAAGAGGATGAGGTGGATGTGGACGTGGCCCAAAACCTAAAGGATCTTAAATCTAAGTAGACCTCGAGCACTAAGCTGAACACTAAGGGTGAATCTAGCAAACAAGGTGCTATGACTCCTATAAACACTCAATTTGAAAAACACTATGAGGCTATGGGTCATGTCGGCCTGATCAAAGGGGATGATCACTTGGCTAGCATGGTGGTTGATATTGATGAGCTCAAGGGGGACATGTGGCTCACTAAGAGTTTGGTCTAGTTTATTTTTAATGATTGGCACAAGATGAAGGAGTAGGTGCAGGAAGCTGTTAGCAATGGGCAGGGTGGTGAGATTGAGATCCTAAAGGCCAACTTTGGGGCCTTAACCAAGGACATGGATCAGGTAAAATCTATCATCCATAGCTATATGGAATAGATCATCGTGAATGTTAAGTCAACCCTACTACACCTTCAAACTTTGGGGCAACTTGTCAATTCTTATTGTGTTGTGGATAGTGAAGGAAACAAAATACAACCCTGAATGGTTTAGACTTGGGCTCTTTGGTTGTTAATATTGATGCTCTTGCAAAATAATGGGTTAAGGTGCTGGAAGGGCTTGAAAAATCCTACAAATGACTTTGGTGCAGGGTGATCTATTTCTTCACTATCTCTATCTATGGTTGTTAATTCCTTCAATGTTGTTAGTTTCACTATGGTTTTTTGTTGCTTTTAAGTGCTCTTATTACTATGAAATTTTATACTATGGTTTTTTGATGTTATTATAATTGGATTTATCTTCTCTCATGGAGCTTTCTTGATGTATAGGGTAGGGTCCCCTTAACCCTCTTTTTACCACTAATAAAAAAAAATTCTCAGGATACAATACAAATAAATAGGAATGTGATTCCTATTATCTCTCCACTACTTTCTCATAAGAATATACTCGATGATATATTTTTACATCAATATATCTTGATAATCTATATCCAAACTATTGTTTTAATACACAACAATATTACATCAAACCAATATAACTTAAATATAAGAGTTTGATACAACTCATTTACAATTACCGAATATTCACCACATGTAAATATTAAATTTCCTAACATTGCTTCTACGTACAACAAGTTTTCATCTAGAAATTAAAAATTTAGTGGTTGTGAACCTAGTAATGGTGTGGGGGACAATTTTTATATTAGTTCTTGACCTTTGATAGCCTTTTGATTAATAATTTTAATGTCAAATTCATTATGTAGCATAATCCAGCTAGACATGTGTCCTGTTATGAATGGTCTCAAAAGTAGGTACTTAAGAGGATCAAACCATGAAATTAGCTTGGTGGTATGATTTAGGAGATAGTGTCACAACTTTCCAAAAGTATAAGCAACTGCTAAACAAGACTTTTCAACCTGTGAGTACTTGGTCTCATGTTCAAGGAGAATTCTTCTCAAGTAATACACAACTTGTTCCTAACCCTTATCATTGTGTTACACCAATAATGCCCTAATGAAATGTTTTGTTGTAGATGTATACAACAACATAGATTTATCTTGTATAGGATGCATGAGTACTGGAAAAGATGTCAGGTATTCTTTCAATTTTGCAAAGGTGTCTTGACAATCTTGTGTCCATTTGAAATGGACATCCTTTTTAAGCAACCGGTTGAAATGAGGGCACTTATCTTCCAATTAAGAGATGAAGTGATGAATAGAATGTAGTTTTCCTTATAGTCCTCTCAATTTTCAAAGGTTCTGAGGAGGTGGCATATCTATTATAGCTTTGACCTTGGTAGGGTCCACTTCAATTCCTCTTCGTGAGACAATGAATCCCAAAAGTTTCCTTGAAATGACACCAAAGACACATTTTTTTGGATTAAGGTGAACCTCATACTCCCTTAACCACTCAAATATACACATACGAATTATTGGATGATCCACCCTAGTCTTTGATTTAGCAAGAATATCATCGACATAATCTTCCATTATATCATGAAGAAGGTCGTGGAAAATAACAATCATGGCACATTGATAAGTTACACCAACATTTTTAAGGCCAAAAGGCATGACCTTGTAACAAAATATCCCCCATGGGGTTGTAAAATTTGTTTTATGCTGGGCTTCTTGAATAATTTGAATTTAGTTATACCTAGAAAATCCATCCATAAGGGATAACATCTCATGGCTAGCAGTAGAATCGACAATCATGTCAGTATTAGGAAAATGGAAATCATCCTTAGGACATGCCTTGTTAATGTCATGAAAATCTATACAAATATGGATTCCGGGAGTCTTCTTCACAACTGGTACCATATTAGATATCCACTCTGAGTAATCAATGCACCGTATGAAGCCTGCATCTAATAATTTTTGTAGTTCATCCTTAACAAGTAATGCAACCTTGGGATGTATTTTACGTAGTTTTTGTTTGATAGGTTTAACATTTGGGTGCACCACAAGGTGATGAACCACAAGAGAAGGATCAAGACCGGGAATATCTTTATAAGACCAAGTGAATACATCTTGAAACCTGGTTAGAAGTGGTGTGAAGGCTTTGATTTTAGTTTTTGATAAACTGAAACCTAATTCTAACAATTTTGGTTGGTCTTCAGTTCCTATGTTAATGGTTTTTATCTCTTCTACCAAAAAATTAGAAGTGTCATTATCTTGAAATGATGTTGGAGGCTTGTGTAGATGGTTGGATATTTCTGGATCCACATCTCCTCTCTCTAGTGCCTCTGAAAGGTGTTCATTAGGAGATGTGTCTTTTTCTTTCTTTTTCTTTTTCATTTTTTACTTCTCGTATAATGCCTCAGAAAGGTTTTCACTATGCAAGATATAATTTGTCTTTTTTCTGTGTTTAGTTTCTTTTTCTTTAGGACTGGAGATTTTAAGTTCTTCACTGAAGTAAGCAGTGGCATCAAGGTTTATATCGAAACCATTCTTGTGATCTGACAAGGGAAAATGGTCCCAAGCCTAAAGGAACTCCTGGATGGCCTCATTGTTTTGAAAGAGATCATGGAAATATGACATTGTTGGTCCTAATTAATGAGGGAAGGATAAAAAAAGTCAAGGGTTTGAACAGATAAGTAGTCTAGGAAAAGTGTAGTTTTGGCTAGGTCTTCGAAGAGGCTATGTGTGGAACTGGTCTCAATTTCAGAATTTGAGTCTACATCACTAGATAATACCTCAAAGGCTATATGCCTCTTCTCATATGTCTCATATCCTAGACCATATGTGTAAAGGTTAGAATTTATATTCATAGGTTTGAGAACACCATGCCCTTTTGGGCCAAGGCCTCTTCCTTTCCAGTTCATGTTTTTCATCATTTTATGGAACTTGGTGTAATTGGTGGATTCATAGCATTCTGCCATCCTGTCATCATATAGCCAATATTCGTCAGAGATTGGAATATGTTCATCTTCTAGATATCCATATCCTCTCTAAATATTTTTTCCAAGATAGTAAGTTGGATGCTTTTATAGATGAGGAGCGTTAGGAAACCCATAGCTATGAGGTGATAATGGGATTTTTTCAATAAGGAATGCATTTTCAAGTGCGTACTCTCCTAAACCTTTATGATATAATGTAACGTCAGGTGACACATTAGATGTGGATGCTTTAGAGGAAGGCGTGAAAGCATGAGGTCTCAATAGTATATCCAGGTTAATACAGTTGGTAACAATAGGAGTTGGGATAGTTTCAGTTGTGCTATCAACGGATAGACAATAGTTTTCCTTTTTATACCTTTCTTTGGAAAAATTATAGTATTCAAAGGGGTCAGTATCGCCACGCAAGGTGAACTCTCTGCCGTTATGTGGAAACTTTATGCATTGATGGAAAGTGGAAGGTACTAGATGTATCACATGTATCCAAGGTATCCAAGGTCTACCCAGAAGAAGGTTTTATGATGTGTCTGCATCAACTACATGACACATAATGTCAAGGAGTTGTGACCCTACTTATATGGGAAGAGTGATGATGCTATAGGACTAGTGCTCAGTACTATCATAACCATGAATGGTAATGATGTTAGCATATAAGTCATCTATTTTATGAACAAGGCAATGAAGCATTTTAATAGAAAAAATGTTGAGGGCCACTCCATTGTCAATAAGAAGTCTCTTGACTTTATGATCAATAACACATGCTTTGATGTATAAGGAGTTGTTGTTAATTAGATTTAGGTTCAACATATCTTGAGGGCCAAAAGATAGTATAAGAGTTTCAGACATAAGGTTCACGATCATAGCCTAATACTATTGAGCATTGAGAGTATGAGGAACACGTGATTCATTTAGAGCATGAGTGAGAATATCTTAAAAGATAGGTGACTCTTTCAGTAGTTACATGAGAGAGATATGTGCTGGCGTGGTTGTTAATTGTTTGATGAAGTCATACTAACCTAGAGTGGAAGATTTTGCATTAGAATTTGACTTTTGATTTAAAGGAGTTGTTGGTTTAGACATTTGAGGTTCTAGAGAATATGTAGAAGGTTAGTTTTCCACAGGAACACATATCTTCCATTGGTGTGTGGTCAAAACATTACTCGAAGGTGTGAATTTAATGGTCGCCATTGTAGATGGTACTTCCTCAATAAATGAGATAATTGAACTAAAATTAGTGTTATTGGAAGAAGGACCTTTATCAACATTTTTATCGTCACCTCCATGTTTGGGAAATGAGTTTGAGAACACCTTAAGATTTTTGTTGGGTGTCTTATTGGGTGATGATTCTTCAACAGTGATATCTCCATTATCAACGAGATCTTGGAAAAAGTGATGTAAGCGAAATCATCAATTAGTCAGGTGACCGTCAATGTGATGAAAATCACAATAAGTACCAGCCTTGTACCAAGTAGGCTTGGGTTCTCCCTCAACCCAAGGTCTAGTGATGGGATGAGTAACCATGTTTACATTAACAAGTTGTTGAAGGACATTTGAAAGAGACTCTCTTAAAGGAGTGAAATGACGCCGTTTAGAATCAGGAGAGGACAAAACCTCTTTGCTAGAAATAAGATGAGGTTGTTTACCTTTGTTTGGTGTAGTCTGAATGTTTTAGATGTTGTGGACATTGCATTTGTTTATAATACCATCATTAACCATATTACGATTATGGTTAAGATGTTTTGATTTATCTTGGTGAGAGCTATTAGAATGGTTCTATGTTTCTCGTTATCTTTTAAATGAGGTTTAATCAAACCTTTTGTGATAAGGGATTTTTCAATGTGTGATCCTTTCTCAATAACTTCTTTGAAATTGTTAAGGAAATGCATTTATATGTGAAAGGATAGCTCACTATTGAGATTGGGTACAAAGATGCTCATGAGCTTCTTCTCAGACATGAAGCATGGGAAACGACTAGCAATCCCACACCATGTTTGTAAGAATTGTGTGAAAGTTTCATTTGTTCATTGTTTGGCATTACACAAGTCCATCATTGTAATTTCAAACTCTATGTTGAATGAGAAATGTTTGACGAACTTTTCTGAGAGATCTATGAAAGTTTTCATAGAGCCCTTGGGGAGAAGTAGAAACTTATCCAAGGCTTATCTTCCTATACTTTGTGGAAAAAGATGCATTAAGGAGACATCACTCTAGGCCACCTCTTAGCAAGCCATATAAAACTTGCTTATATGCTCTCTAGGGTCACTCTTTCCCCTTTTTTTTCAAATTTTGGCGTCTCAAAATATTTTGGAAAAGGAACACACAAAATTTCCTTATCAAATGGGTAAGGACACAATTCTTCATATATGAAATATTTTCCTTGATGTTTCATACTAGAGATGGTATCTTTCATCATTTTCCATTCTTTGGCAAATGGTGAGTTGTTCTATAAGAAAGATAAGGAACCATTTCTTGTAGAGTTATTGTTATCTTTGGCGTGCACAGTATGACTCCTAAATTAAGCAAAACTAGATTTTTTTGGTGTCTCCTTATCATGGGATTCATTGGTGATTTTGGAATTTAAAATAGCTAGTTGTTTAGCCATGTCATTAATTTGATTCATGAGGGCTTGAGTAAGATCAATGGCTAAATCATTTTATTTTCCTTTGTTTGATTCATTACCTTTGGCGTTGTTCAAGGTGGACTTGTTTTGATCATCATTATTTGTGTGACAAGGTCCTGCCTCATTGTCATTATTTGTCAAAATGAAAGGTTCACCCTTGTTACGTGGTGGTTTTCCAAGTAATGTTTGTAAACTAGCTTCATCGAAGTTAGTGGGTGCTTTTTCTCCCATCTCAAATAGACGAAGAAAAAATTGGTCTTTATTCATATGTTAAATATTTTCAATGTGGGATTTTTCTTTGAGTGAGATTTCATTTTGATCATCCTAAGAGTTCTGCTCATTATCACTATCAAAATTTCCAAAAGGATTTCGTTCACCCCTTCCAAAATGGCTATAATCTATGTGTCATGTTCTCACCATTTTTAAAAAAGGGAGGGAGAAAAAAGAGATGCAAAAGTTAACACCCATAGCCAAGTGAATGTGACGATGGAAGAGAAGTGTGTGATTAAGTTTGATAATAACTTATCCCTTAAAAAAGTGAATTCTAAGATGGAAAAGAGGTTTGGAAGATACAATTGACACAACATTAACAAAGTGAATGTCAAAATGGAAGCGTGTGAAAGTGTTTGATAAACTTGACCCTTGAAAAAGTGAATGCCAAGATGGAAGAGTGGCGCAATGTGATGAAGGTTATCATCCTCTAACAAAGTGAATGATATAATGGAGGAGGGTTATAGTGAAAAAAGTCTGAATGTGTTCAATCTCTAACAATGTGAATGCCTAAGTGAAGAAGCAAGGATAGATTGATTGCAAAATGCACTCTACCACCTAGCAAAAATGAATGCTAAATGGGAAGAGGGTATGAAAAAAGGAGTTGAATCGTATGCAATGTGATAAAACCTTAACAAGAATTAGTTAAGAAGGAAGAGGATAATGAAGAGATAAGACTCAAATACTGATAGTGTAAGTGTTGAAAGAAGATATGATGAAGTGTCTAGAATGCAACAAATATGTTGTCAAGTTAGAGACATGAAGAAAGAAAACGTATCCAGTTTAATAATGATGTTGTCAAACTAAAGGTCATAAGAGGATAATGAAGATAAAATGTGATGAAATAAGTTGTGGCAAAGTGAAACACAACACCACTAAGATGCGAGTTGTAAGATGAAAGTCCTTGAGTGAGGATGTGGATATCCACAACTCAAGACTTAATGTCGAAAAGGGGATGAGAAATTAAAATTTAGGAAATGTAATCCAAATGTTTAAGTGTTGAATGAAATGGGAGATGAAATTAAGGAGGTTAATACAAAATATAGAAGGATTTGATGATTACGAAAGGGGAAAAATAAAATAAGTGATTAAAAACTCTAAATGAATGAAAGAAGCTCAAATGGAGAAGATAATGAGGATGAAAATACGAGAACATTGAAATAATGAAAAAGAGATGAAATTTCTGAAAAGGAGAAAATTGAGAGTAAAATGAAGGTTAGTGAATGACTGATGACGAGAAGCAAATAAGACGAGAATAGATGAAATGAAAATGAAAGTAGAATCCAAACAAGGATAGTTTGAAAAAAATATGAAAATATAAAAAAGTGAAAGATGGATCCCAAAAAAGGAGTATTTGGGAAAAATTGAGTGTGGAACACTACTAAAAAAAACAATAAAAACAAAATAAGAAAATTGAAAAAGAAGCTTTTGTTTGAATGTTTGTTTTCGGCCTCTACCTTACATTGGCTTGGAAAGTGTTTGGCTTCCTAAGTGGCTCTCTCAAATAGGTGTCAGTAAAATATCTGAGTGAGCATGATACTATTTCTAGCTGACAGATTTACTTAACCCCCTTTGAAACCCTGAGAAAATACCTTTCTTAGAATGAATCACATTAGGGTCCCCACTAAGGATATCCATGACTCTAACTCACAAAATCTTTACTAGTCAGGTAGGATAAAAAGGTTCATGTTTTGTCCACTAGTTCCCTCAAGGTGTGGACTACTTTGGGGTTCCTAGAACCACCCTCTTAATTTTATCTTAAGGCTTATACCAAGGGGTATATGTTCTAGTTAAGCGGTCGAGCCGTAGCTCTTAACCGAACTTGCAAATCAAGTGTTTTGAATATGGTGTTTTTTTAATCTTTTGATTTAGGTGTGGTTTGGTTGAACTCCTTTGACAACATGCAGTTAGTAGTTTTTTATTGTTTTAACCACCTTTTATAAGAGAGGGTCTTGGAAACAATGATTATAAAGTTTTCTAGAATGAGGTAAAATAAACAAAATGAAATAGACAAGACAACATAAGTGAACCCACATTTTTTATTTCCAAGATTGCTTAAAAAGTGCGAGGAAAGAGAATACATGTGGGTTGACTTTCGTTAAGTGAAATATTAATTCCCTAAAAATTAAAAAAATTAAAAGAAACGACCATGTTTCTAATTCCCAAGATTGCTTGAAAAATCGCAAGGGAAGAGCATATACGTGATCGTGTTAGTCTCAAAAAAACAAAAGAAAATAATAAAGGAAAAGTATGCAAAAAATGGTAAAAATGGTTAGTCGATAAAAAAATGATGAAAAATGTGCACAAGTGATTAAAAATGAAACAAAAATGGAACCGAAAAAGTCCAATAACACTAAAATTTCAACTTGGACAAGTAGCGCCTGAGAATGATTAAAAGCGTCCATGAACCTTGCAAAAAGAAATTATACATTTAGGCCAATAAGAAGAAATAAAGAAACAAATTTAAATGTAAATTATAAATAAAATGAAATAAAATTAAATTAAAAATGAACCCTAAACCCTAAAACTATAAACTATAAACTATAAACTAATAGTAAAATAAAAGTAATGAATTATTTGGTTGTGTGTGTGTGTGTAGGGAAGCCTATGGAGGAGATTTGAAGAAGGGAAAGTGGATAATCCAAAAAAAACTAAAATTCTTATGTAATAAAAGTTAATAAACCTAGCTTGTAAAAATCATATGGCATAAACCTAACTTGTAAACTGAAGGCTAAGTGTATAAACCAAAGTGGTAAAGCTAATTCATATTGTATAAATTTAATTTTTAAACTACATATTCTTAATAGCATGGCTCAAGTTTGATAGGGCTTGGGACAATGCAAGGATGGGAGAGAGCGAGCTCGACAGGGCAGGGTTTACATGGTAGATCGAAGGGAGGACTCATGGGGTAGTGGGGGGTCTGTGGGAAATGGTGAGTGGGCCAAGGGCTCGGGATAGTGTGGGGTGAGGCAAGTTGGATCCTACGTGGGAGGGAGCTCGGTCAGAGTGGATTGAAGACTCAGTGTAGGGAAGACGAGGAAGGGCAAGGCAGGGACGGGGTAAGGAGAGTAAGGCACAGGAAAGGACACGATCGATGTTGGGACGGGAATAGTAAGGAGGACTAGGTCCAAGTGGGTATTTAGGGATGAGGAACATAGGGAGGTTGCATGGAATGTGAGGGCTTGGGGATGGGGAGAGGTGGGGGAGCGAGCTGAGGGAGTGGGTAAACTGTGAGGGGTGAGGTGGATAGGTAGGTCGGTAGAGCTCGGTATGGGGTGATGGGAAGTGGGGTTTGGTAGAGAGGTATATCGGTAGGGGAGTGGGTAGGTGGTTTGGTTGAAATGGCTGAGCTGGGTAGGGAGAGGGAAGGGAGGGGTAGGGTATAGTAGCTAGGGTAAATTTCTTCTTCTTTTCACTATGTTATCAAATTTTTGTTTGTCTTTTTTTTATATCTCTTTTTTTACATATAATAACTAATGTATGCTCTATATGTTTGCAGGTGATGAGAAATTGCAAGAAACGAAAACTTGTAACAAATAAGTGTAGATAAAATACAAGTGCAACAAAAAATGTATGCACTCATAATGTACACAAATAAAAAAACCGTGAACCAGCAAAATGCAACGACAATATGTTATTATTATTTTTATTTTGATATGAGAAACTTGGTGCTTGCTTCAAAAACTACATAAGTGCTTCCTCCCAAACCTGCACAATAACACAGTAACACTATAACAAAAAAAGTAGATAAACAAAATCAAACAAAAATGAAAGAGGACGTGTGTGGGTCCCACCAAGCGTGACAAAATGTAAACAGAGAAAATTATCATAAATGAAAGAAAAAACAAACATGCAAACCTTTCCAACAATCTTATGTGCAAAAATCAGATAAGGTTCTCCTATGAAACCTTACAGAAAGAATGTCAGAAGTGTTTTGTGGGTTCTCTTGAGTGCTCTCCAAGCTTTTAAGGAAAATGCTACAGACACAGTTCGCAGAGTTTTTTTACTTCAAATTCAAGAGGGGTTGGAAGGAAGGTAAGATTGTAATTTATAGAAATAGAAGGTAGTTGGAATTGGTTACAAAGATAAATGAACATGCTAAAAATAACATTATGGGCAGTTGCAATAGTGAAGGGGAAATAATGAAATTAATTAAAAATCTGCATCTGGAAAGGTGGTTGTACGTGCATTTTAATCGCTCCCACCTTTCTAGGATTCTAGAAGTGTAGTTAACTAGGGTAGTCAAAGTGGAGTTTGATCAAGTGGCAGATAACTAGGATGTGCACACAATTAATTAATTATTTAATTAATAAATAATAATTAATTTACCCAAAGGGGTAAAAAGGGTACATGGGATTAATTTAATTAATCCAAAGGGGTAAAATGTGTATTAAATACCTAATTTAATTAATTAACTATAAATGGGTGAATAACAGGGTGTATTAGCATAATACTGGGAACAAGTGGAAATATGAATGTAAATTTGGGGTGTCTACAGTTGCTAAATATGGGTCAGGAGCTTATAAACTAACATATTCAGATGGTGAAGAGCTTCTGGAACCTATGAATGTCATGCATCTCAAGTGCTTCTATGCTTAAGTATGGTGTGAATATCGGATAAGAATTAAAAAGTAGAAAAAAAAAAAAAAAAAAAAACAAGAAAATTTGAGAAAATATGAAAGAAAAAATAGGTCGTCCACATGTGAAAACCACGCAATAGTGGTGCAAAGGGCAGGTCTTTGGGTGAAAAATAGTTTCTGGCACTCAAGGAGGATTCCCTAGTCACAAGTTACTCTTGCATCAGGATGGGTAACCCTCACCACTTTCTAGAAATAACTTCCTTTTCTAGGTCTAGGAACCCTACCGAATCCATCTTCGCCAAGCCATGACATGGCTTATTTACTCTTATATCTGCATAAAGGATGTGCCTTTGTATATTCCCTTCTAACATTGGGGGCACCTTCACATTCCACTTTCTCGTACATATGCACATGACATTCTTCCCTTTTTATATTCCCATATCACACTGGGGGCATCCACACTTCTTTTTCCTTGTACATTGCTTTCAGAACATGACCTTAGAAAATACAAAACACGTTCAGAAAAGGATACACAAAAATCTAAACATTCAGAAAATCCCCCTTCTAGGGACAAAGCTACGAAATCATTCTAACATTTTCTTAGGGGAACCTTGAAAACAATGTGAAAATTAGCCTTAAAAAAATATCTTTCAAGATAACCCAAAAATAGTAGAAAATATATCAATGTTGTCCCACAAAAACAAGGTAATGATTAAATTTCTTTTAGTTATCAGTTTGTATAGTTTTGGTTGTATATTTGTTTAGTTTTTTAACTTGTTCTTATGTGTTTTTTTATTTCACATTTTTGTTTATCATATTTATCATCTATCATTCATCACATATAACTTCATCTAATACATCATATATACAAAAATGCTAAGTTTTACATCATGCATTTATACTAAGCTAATCATCACATATTGTATCATCAATGGGGGTAAGAGGGGTTGTGTATGATCATAAATATATCCCCCCCACACACCAATATCATCTAGTATCATCCCAAGTGCTAGTATCTACCAAAATATATCACGTACAAAATGTATGATATCATCTCAATCACCCTCGGGCATTTTTGTATATTTCTAGGTGCTTCTTTTCTTCTATTTTTATTTGGCACCATGATTATTTTTAAATAGTTTTTGTTGTCCCATTTGTCTTCTCGCCAGGGCATTTTATTTCCATCCAACACCCATTCTCTTCGCCTTGGGGAAATTTCATGTGATTTTAGGTGGCCTTCCATTTCCTAAATTCCTCTGACCAATCAAAAATTTAAAAATTATAAAATCATGCAAAAATCCAAAAAAATTGTAAACACTTCAAAAATAGACTAAAATTGGTAAAAAGCTCATTTACAGTTGAAATATGTGTCTCACACATGGCACTCATCTCGTATCTTTCTTATGTTTTCACATTTTTTGAAAATCATAGATCACCTAACTCTACAATCATTTACAAAATCTATGTTGCTTACTTCATGTATACTCTTGGGCACTATCAGTTTCCTGGTACTATTTTCGTCATGCACATTGCTTTCCCATTGGATCCAATTTTCCTCCATCATTTCCCTTACATACAAAAATTTCTTGGGGCATAATTTTAAATCCCTTGTCATTTATCAAAACATTTGGTACTACATCTCGAAAATAAATTATTTGTGCAACTATCTTGAGCGTTGTTGGTTTGAGTGTGTGTGATTGTACTTATTTCCCTGTTAGATGAGTTTGTTTACTTCTCATATTGCATTGCATGTTTGTATATTGCATGGATTTTTTGTTTTAGCAAGGGAATATTTTTTTTATCTTGGATTTTTATGTCATTTTACACTTCCATCGTATTCTTGCATTTTAAAGAGGACCGATGATGAGGATGCTAAACAAAATGATGATCAAAAATTGTTTACACTGATTTGTGAATAGCTCAATATCCCCTTTTCTTGTATTTTTCTCGTCTTCTCTTCAAAAGTTTCATTATTTTGTTCTCTTTTTGATCATCTATTGAGTTCCACCATCACCCCATTGACACTCGAGGGGGCATCCCTTAAGCTAATTAATTTTTCTTCTACCCATTCAAAAAATTTCATTTGCTTTTGTTTTTCTACTTTGTTTGAAGTTACATGGCTTACGTCACCCTAAAGAGGGGAAAATGTAGACACCTGTAGTTTTATCAAAGAACTATTATTCCTAATATTGCACTAACTATTCTCACTCCTCAGAAATTGATGACATACTGTCAGTTAGACCTATCTAACTCCCCTCTTATGACACTCTTTTCATCGTATTCCTCTTGTAAATCAATTAAACATGTTAGTATAAGCCTTTATTGGCTAAACCATCTTCTCATCCTCTTATATACCACTTTTACTAACTTACTAGACTATCAATCCATTCCATTGGATTGATTAGACCTCTCAAAACTCTCTTGAAACCCTAATCCCTCTCTAAATAGGATTAATTAACCTAACCTAGTTTAATTAGTCCTAAAACATGATTAACCTCTTCTAAACCTAGTCAAATATTACTTTGACTCCCTAATCAACTTTTTGGCTTATGCTTTAGTCCTGCATGCATCGAAATTCCCCCACTTTCTAAAATGGAAAACTATAAATAACACACTACCCCCTGTAATTTCTAAGAACTCTCCTTATTCGTAACATAAACTATAGCATTTTGCTTAGGGTTTAGAGTTATTTCATTTCTTTCATTGAGATATTTCTTTTCCATTACACCAAACACACCAAGCATTGATTAGATGGGAAGAACCATTGGCCTTGAAGCCATTGGATTGAAAATGATGGAGATGGAGGAACTATCTGAGGGATTGGTGGAAGGTTTTTTAAAATACTCTAACTCGGGCCCATTTTTCTTCTTCTCTAAGTTGGGAAAAAGAACCCTTGAATTTTCTTTAGTATTTATAGATTTTCCTTGTTGCACAATAATATTCACACTTGATGAATTTCATCTATTCCTTGGATTTTAGTGTAACTTATCCAATTGATCATCCTCTTCCTCTAGATCTCAGAATGTCCCATGGTGCTTACATGTTTCTTTTTTATTTTTTTGAAGGGTGAGTGGGTGTACGCCTTTATTTTATTGTGTGTTAAACTACATTTTTTACCTGAAGATGCATGTCCCATGAACTTCATGTGACTCATCATACGTCTCGTTATCTCCAACCACTTCCCTTTTTGGATATTTGTACAACAATATTATAGATTGGATATCATCATCCATTTCAAACACTATTGATGTTTATGTTATTGGGACAAATGATTGAAGCATGGAAGTATATGCACCTGGGAATGCAAAAGGCATCCAATAAAAACAAATAGGAGTTAGCCTTTAGTTTATAATGCACATAGCAATAATGTGGCATGATTCCAAAATGCACTCGTTTCCCCACCTCTTTGTAAAAATATTATCAGATTTACTATCATCTCTTGAGGTAGGTGTATTTTGTGAAGTTCTCAATTGGGGATTGCTTCCAATATAGATACTAAAATACCTTGGGCTCCTATCCATCAAACATGATCATGATCAAGATCATACTGAATTTGACAATCTCTCATATTTTGTGTGCCACTAATGCACCCTCAATGATTCCATTATTAATGTATTTTGTAAGGTTATAATTAACCTTTTGTATGATTATATTATACAGTAGATATAAAAAAATTATTTGACACTCTCCCATCTACCATAATAGTAGATCTTTGAACTTAATATGCACATGACTATTTTCATAGATGGGTCTTAGATGTTTTCTATGGGCATTACATACTTTCCCCTTTGGTAGTTCATTTTTACCCGAGTTGTGGATTTATACATTTCATTGAGGGCCTTGAGAAAAATCATGCCTTTGATGGATATGCATGTATGTTAGTGTATTAGGTTGGTTGAAATATTTTTTTTCCTTCTTGAAAAATAGATTTGTTGTTCATGCACATACAAGACAAAAATTCTACCACAGGGTAGCCTTTATAAAATATTAAAACTCAAGTAATCAAAACACCCAAATATCCTCCAAGTCTAGGATTCATTTTATATTCAACTCTACCATCACATCCTTGTTGATGTCACTCTTGATGATGAAATTCTTCTCTAGACTTGAAAATTCTTGTGGTGTTTTATCTCTTTCATATCCACCTTGTATAATTTTCTCTCCACCTCCTATCCTATCACACATTGCTTAGAAATTGTATCTTAGGTATATCATCTTGTAGTAATTTTGGCTCCTCCATGATAGGATTGGGTCTGCATGTCTTATTTTCTGACTAGCTTGGGCCAACTAGTGTTTCCTTTCTTTTACCCATTTCAAGAGGGTATGCTATAATGACTACAACCGGAGGGAAGTAGTTTGATTTGTGCATCAAACTTTCCTAATCGTAAACGGTGGAATGGTTCTATGAAACAAAAAATTACGTTTTTCTCTCCTTAACATTATCCAAATTCATCCAAACCAAGATCTATAGATTCATCTTGTTCTCATCTATGGTTGTGAATTGGTTTTTCTATATTTTAATATTTAGAGAACTAGGTATGGGAAATTTATTTCACATGAACTACTTAGTTATCTCCTTTTCAACTCTACTCTTCTCAATCTCAAGTGTGCACAATGAATGTTTTCTTCCCTTTCGGGGGTGATTAATGTTTTTGGCTACCTCAAGTTACTTTCCATGTCAGCTCTCTACATATGAAAATAAAACTAGGGAACTATGTTGAACCCTTTAACACTCGAGGAATTATTTTTCCTTTTCCCACTTCTCTCCCCTCTAATATTAGCATCCAAGAATGAATTATTTCCTTTTTGAAATTCCAGAGTCTAGTAGGCACACATAAATTACCTTAAGACCATACATCCTAGCCAATTTTTTATTTTTCCTTTACCTCTCCTCTCCTCCCCTTCCTTATGCATGTGTATTCCTCCATCACGCCCTTTCTTCCGTAGTAAATTCATGAGGTTTTTTCATCTTTTTAAGCTATGACAATGGGCTCCACTTGGAATCTATTAGTGCTACCATTCCCCGTGGAGCCCCTTAGATTTTTAACTTCTCCATTTTCTAAAAATAATGATGATGAATTCATGGAAATCGTCGATTTCACCACTCCCTTGAATTCATTTTCCATTCTAAATATCTCATGTTTTGGTGTAAATTTTGATGAAGAACACATGACAAGCATTAGTGGCATGTGTTTGGAACTATTTTACTTATCCTATGTGGATTCTTGTTCTTAACCAATTGTTGACAAGTGGCCTTCTTTGGTGCCTTTCTCATCGAGAGAGTTCTAATTTTACTCTATCTCTTGTTGTAAATATGATCATGGACATGTGGCCATAATTGGGGTTCTAGAATCTCGTATCTTTTTATTGAATATTTTCTCTTATGTGTGCACATCATGCATGAAAGATATATTTGCATGTGTTATCCACTGTGTAGGGAACACTCTATCAAACTTACTAAATAATTAATGAATAAGATAAATATTATTTTTATCTTTATGAATTGAACATGTAAATCATTCCTTCCTCAAAATCTATGAAATTTCATACAGAAACACAAAGAAAAACAAAGCAAATAACTTAAGGAAATATATTTAGGTTGGGTTCTAGAGCATTTATTGCTATAATAATCACTCATTTAAGAGTGGTAGGGATTCAATATGCCTCCATTAAAGTTCTTGTGTAGTATTTCTCCATCAAGCATGCACATTTTGCAAGTACCAGTATTTAATATGTCATGGTTAATGTATAGCCGTAACCATCTAACATGTCACTTTATTGGATGATTAGCATAACACAAATCATAGAGAAGGATGTGTTTTCCTTTCATCATTACCTTTTTCTTGATGTGATTTTCATGCCAAACCTTATTTCTTGTCCTCTCTAATCCTTGACTCTAACATGTGAGAAACCTTTTTTTCATCTAGATCCATCAAATCTTCAAGCCTTTGAATTATAGCTAATTGCTCATACAAATATCCTTTTTGTGTTATGTATAGTGATGCTAATATTAAATCTAGGGGTAGATCTAATTATTTTCCAAAAACCAACTAAATTGTTGCATATTTTGTCAACCACTTATATGTGGTCCTGTAGTCCCATAGTACAATGGAAATGTGGTCATCCCAATCCTTGTGCCTGCATAATAAATTTTAGAAAAGGTATTTCCCATAATCTTGTTGAAGGATTCAAAAATTCTAATTTCCTAAGGATGATAAGAGGTAGTATTATTGATTACAATCATAAACTCAAAAATTAGGATACACATGGTCTCTATGAGGAAATGGCTTCCTCCATCACTAGTTAAATAAAATGGGAACCCATATCTAGATATGATATTATCCCAAAGGAACCTTGTTTTTGTTGCTATACAGTCCTTAGTAGGTGTGAATTCTACCCACATTGTTAATCAATCTATGGAATTGATGATGTATTCCACTCTAGTCTTACATGTAACTAGATTTATGGGCCCCAAAAATCAATTTACCATTTCTGAAATGGATCTCTTGTTTGCACTGGTATTAAGGGCATAATTTTCCTTCTATTTGGATTTTATACCCTTTGGAAATGTCTTACTTCATAACATACTCATTATCATATTTAACAATGTGGGCCACCATAATCTGAAGAATAAAATCTTTAATGTGGTAGCTTCTCTAATATAGTGGCATCTTGTTATGCATTCACGAGATTATTCTAACATTTCCACATACCCATGTGCTAGGACATAACACATTAGGAATTCATCATGTCCTAACTTATATAATTATCCTAAAATAATATTATGTGATTTTTCACACACAAAAATTCACTTTTTCTCATTGACAGTCCACCCAGATAAAGTTATTGTCATCACTAAAAAACAACACCATCTGATTTGATCATGAATTGTTGAATGAGAAACCCGTGTTTTTGGGTAACATAGGATTGTCTCAAAGTTTGGGACTTTGCTACTAAGACAACCATCCTGAGAAGTCCAACTTTCTCTACTTAAATATAATGCTAAAATTACTCCTAGAAAGGAAAAAGTAGCTAATTAATCCTAAACTAATGATGCCAAGGGACCAGGGAGAGAGAGAAAGGGTTAGAAGGATGCATGGAAGGGGAATCCTAAACTAAATGGTGATGATAGCACTAGAAGAAGGGTAAGAGATATCCTTAAGGGGTAGGAAGGTGGGAAAACATGGGAGAAATGGCAGATAAAAGTGCCATAGATAAGATTCTATATTGCTTTAAATATGCACAATTCCATTACAATCATGGGAGAAGGAAAGATTACATTATAGAGATAAAGTTAGAGGTATGAAACTTGTGGGAAGTCATCCACCATTTAGGCATTGTTCCATTACAACAAAGAGCAAAAAATTTTACATAAGTTCCAATTACAAATATAGAAGAAGGAAGAAGAAAGAGAGAAGACAACAAGAAGAAGGAAGAAGATCAAATTTTATCTAGTTGTGATTAAAATATCTTTGTCCTTCCTCACAACGTGGCTTATCAAATGTCTTCCCCAAGTCTGTTATTTCTTGTAGAAGAAGGAAAAGTCCCATACTTCATTAAATTATGTGGTTGAGCCATTTGCAACTGTTCATAATTAGCTTGAACCATTTTTTCTCCTTTTTTCCTTTCAATTCACGCCAAAATATGACTCTCATGATGCCAGATTGGAGTGCTTAAGGAAATGTTTTGAATGAGACCATTTTTTTGGATTTGGATTAGGGAATCAAAAGATATCATCATTTGAATATTTTCATGTCTGAAATCAAGTAATTTGACATGTGGAAGCATCTAATTAGATTAGGGATTGACATCTGCCAATGTTTGCATTGTTTTGTCCTTTTCCATGTGTCTACCTCCCATTGGTTCGCAATATTAGGATTTTCTTCCTAGCTTCATTTTTATTTTTTTTTCATTACCTTAATAAAGGTTATGTATTAATAAATACAAACTTATAATTCCCTACCACATTGCTTCAGGTTGTTAGATTGTCCTTAGATCCCTTCCTTTTCTTTTGACATGGAAACAAATGAGATATTTCCATGTTCCTTTGGGGAGTCAGACTATCCTTAGCCTCTGACTAAAAATTGTGAATGTGGACCAATGAGAGGTTTCCATACTTCTTCACATGTCATTCCTTTAGTTTTTACCTCTAGGAACATTCCAATGAGAAACATTCATGCTCTTCGCATGTTATAATTTTGATAGTCTACTTCTGACATCCAATGAGCAAAGTGCAACCATAATCTTTCGCAAGCTCCATTTGATCTACCTCTGACATGTCATGAACCAGTGGCCAGTTTGTCTTCTTCTAGGTTGCTCAAATCTCTTTGGATGGGCCTATCACATTTTTGATTCTGTGAAATAAAACCAATAGGGTCCACGCACTTAGTTTATTGTCATCGTAGTTTCTAATTCTGAACTCCTTTATAAAAACTTTGAAATGTGAACCAATTGAATGGCTGCCACATAACTCCTGTGTCAGGACCTGTCAGTTTGATCTTCTTCGAGCAAAGAAATAATGATTGGACGGGGCCTTCACATTTGTCATACTACAAAATGAGAGAAAATGTAGTGGTTCCACATGGCTCTGTGCATCGCAATACCTAAATGGGGCACCAGAAATGGTTTTCTGGATTTTTGAATTACGTACCGTTGTCCCCTATGCTTTCCTTTGTTCGGACCTTGTGGACCTGATCCACAAACATATCTCCATGGCTAACTTTAGGGACTTGAAGTATGGAAAAGCCAATCACCTCGAGAACTATCAAAATACTAACACATAGCCCACCTTGAACATTGATCTATTGCCACATGACCCATTGCGTGAAGACCGCTATTTTTTCTATCAAGTGTCCCCACTGCTATTGAATTTAAATTTGACAATCAAATGAATGTCAATCGACCTTTTTAACATAGCCCGCTAATAAAGAACTAATCCACATGGATTATTTTAGTGCCAACAATGGGGGCTTTTGGGAAATGGAATTTGATAGTTGTATGACTGTCACAGACCTACAAAAATTAGATAAATCCATTTTTGAATTTTTAAAGACCAAAAATAACCCATGGGGAATTTTGGATAACAATTTGGTGACCTCTCAGGGTAATCTTCCTGCTAGATTAGATCAGTATCCTTTTGCATCCATTAGGCATGGATTCAAGCCCAATTTTTTTATAAACTGATCAAAAACATTGAATATTTCTTACCCTTGAGCCATATGAAGCATGAATGGACTTAGCATGATTTCTGGAGCTCTGAACTGAAGCTTTAAATTTCTCCAAAACTATCTAATTTTACCATTAAACCTACTTAAATTGATCTTGAGGTTCCTTGACCGCTCTTAAAGCTGATTTTCTAGAAATTTTGACATTTTGCACACTTTCCCAAAAAAGTGGAACTAATTTATTATTAGCAAAGAATAGGCACTTTATGGTCTCTAAATGAAAAATGATCTTTGGGATGAAAGAATAATCATTTGAAATTGCCCCAAATCGGATTTGGACAAGGAATGTTTCCTAAACTAAATTAAGCTGTGCAAAACAAAAAAACATGAAAACTATATATACAAACATAGAAAATCATACATGTTCCAATTGCAAAGCATGAAGAGTGTGCATAAGCACTTATTTTATGGAAAGAAAACCTACCTACTCTACTTTAACTAAATAAATAAGAAGCTAAACAAATCCTGACAACATGTTTTGAGAAATAACATCCATTTCTTCAAAAATGCGGCCATGTGATTTTGATTTTGGAAAAAAAATCACATGGTGGAAAATGCAAACATGCCTTACACTCCCAAATTCTTCAAAGTATCAGCAAAAAACAAATGAATACCTCCTCAAGTTTCTCTATATCATTTGGTTGGAGGCATTGAAGTTGACCTTTGGTACCTTGATGATCATCCTCATGCTCTGAAATGAGCATGATTGGTTGTTAAAATCCTTCTTTGGCTCTAAAGTAGCCAAATATTTAATTGGAAAAGTCTGATTCTTGAACCAATGGGATCCCATCTTATGATTTTATGCCACTCCTTTGAAGCTCAATCCCCAAATGGGGGCATCTTTTTTTCCCCTTTCATCATGCAGAGCTTGTCTGTAAATTGATTCATACTTTGTTTTTAGGCTTCTAAAAACAATTCTTTCTCTTCCTCTGATGAAAAAATTGGCATTGTTTCATCATCTTCCTCTTCTCCCTCATCAAACATGAAGTTTGAAAACTCAAACCTCTTCAATCTTCAACTATAAATCACTCAGGACTAATATGTAGCATCTAGAGATCTGCTTGATGCTCTCCTCCATAACAGATTTTGTCAAAAGTGACAATGAAGGATCTTCTAAGCATGTAGGAAAATGGGGGTCACTACATTTAAATGAAACATCTTGCTCACTTGAAATATTCTCTTCCTCTACTTTCAAATCTTTAATTTCAACCTCCTTGGCTTCAGGGTTTTTAATCAAAATAGGAGGGATTTCAGCAATGGGTTGGGTCACTTCTTCATCCAATGTGCTCTACATGATACTCCTATTGGATTTTGTCCTCAACAATTATTTCCTATATTTCAAGAATGGGACTTACCTCAACTGATTCGGAAGGAATTGAAGAAGGTCGATTTTTAGGCCCTTGGTGATGAACCTTCTTTGTTTCAAACTCATGGGTCCAATCCTTGAAGCTTCGAATCTAATGTTGGTCATCTTTTTTGTGATTTTCTCTTCTACAACCCAGCCTCCTTCAAGTCTACTTTCAAATCTTGATTTCTGTTAGAAGAATTGACCGCTTAACCCATTTGATTGTCATGAAGTCTTAAAAATCTTTTTTAGTGAGGAACAGATCCTCAGGTAAGCAAGAACTTGGCCCCTTAGTCTTTTGGTCAATCTCTATTACTTCATGATCTGAAATTGATTCTTCATGAAGTTTAGGTATGTGTGGGTATGATTTGAAATTAGGAAAGGCTTTATCCCTTGGCTGATTTTGCAAATGTTCAAATGGTGGAGGGGGTGGAATATTTTCTTCTTGTGGAGGAGATGGGGATTTGGAAGAAAGAGGGTAGAGAAATGAAGGTGGGATGGAAGGGAAGAAGATGGACAAAGGGAATCCTCAATGGGAGCATGCAAAAAACTAGGATGAGATGGGAGATAGTAGATTGGGAGGAGGAATGGGAAGTGTTGTATAAGATGGTAGTGTAGGACTGCCCCAGTGACAAGCTTTCCTAACACTAGATTCATGAGCCTCCATTAACTCATCCCAATTTGTAATTTGGTGCATCATCTCAATCATAAAGTGTAACTTATATTAAAAGTTGGAACAGCTTGGTATAGGGCTAGCCCATGGATAAGGGACCCTGAAACCAATTTTGGCTATGCCTTCATTTCACATATAGCTTTAAATTGCATCTTTTCAACTCATTTTTGAATCTTGCTCTAGAAATCAACATTTTCCATTTAAATACCTCCATCACCTGCATAAAATTGTTCTTGATAATCATTTTGGTTAAAAGAATAACCATATGGGTTAGCTGGGGTTGGGTTATACATAGGTCATTCATGATAGGGCTCACAAAATGGATTTGGAGGAAGATTTTGACACTTTAGGGATGAAGAGGACTAGTTTTGTTGTTGAGAATAAAAATACCAAGAAGGAAATGATGTCATGATTGTACAACTTCATGAATGGAAGAAAATGAAAAGATATGAAAGGAAAATGGATGGATATGGATGGAAAAGAAACGAAAGGGGTCTTGTTGATGAGATAATGGGTTACTCAAATCAGTGGAGTTACCAGATGTGTTAAGAATCATGCCTCCAAAGGATGGATATCACCAAGAACACATCAAAATTGGAAATATGAAGTAAAGGATGCATACAAGGGGGTGTAATGGAACTCCCTCAGTTCGAAAAACTTGGATGCACATCTGGAAAGGATACCAAAATGTGAACACCTTAAATATTTGAAATATTGTCCCACCGGGAATGCCAAAACTGTTATCACCAAAAAAAACACCCTCTTATTTGATCATGAATTAGTGAATGAGTAACCAGTGTTTTTCGGTAACATGGTATTATCTCCAAGTGTGGGAAATTTCTACTGAGAAAAACCTCTGGAGAATTCCTAATTCCTCTACCTAAATATAGTGTTAAAACTAATCCTAGAAAGGAAAATGTAGCTAACTAATCCTAAGCTAATCATTCCAAGGGACCGGAGAGAGAGAGAGAGAGTTAGAAAGATGCATGGAAGCAAAATCCTAAAATAAAAGGTGGTGATAACACTAGAAGAAGGGTGATATCTCTCCACAAGGGGAAGGAAAGTGAGAAAACATGGGAGAGAGGGAAGAAAGGTGTGCCATAGGCAAGAACCATGTAGATTGAACCTTGCTTTGCATTGACAACACAAAAAATGGAACCTGCAAGTAGGAGATACACACAACATGACAAAATAGAATAGAGAGGAAAACATGCAAATAAAATGAGCTAGGGTAGACAAATGTGCCACAAAATAGATTCTATATTGCTTTAAATATGTACAATTCCATTATAGTCATGGAATAAGATGAGATTACATTACAGAGACCAAGTTAGAGGTTTGAAACTTGTGGGAATTCGGAAACCATTTGAGCATAATGTCGTTACAAAAAAGAGGCATCATTTTTTACATGAGTTCTAGTTTCATATATAGAAGAAGGAAGAAGAGGGAGAGAATAGGAGACAGGAAGAGATAAGGAAGAAGATAAAATTTGATATTTTCGTGATTAAAATATTTTTGTCCTTCCTTATAACACGGCTTGTCAAGTGTGTTTCCCAAGTCTGTTTTTTCTTGCAGCTGAAGGAAATTCCCCATACTTCTTTAAATTGCAGTGGTTAAGCCATCTATGTACAGCTGTTCATATATTAGCTTAAACCATTTTTATCATTTTTTCCTTTCAATTCACACCAAAATTTGACTCTCATGAGTACCAAATCAAAGTTCTTGAGGAGATCTTTTGAACGAGACCAATTTTATTTGAAAGTTGGAGCAAGGGAATCGAAAATTTATCATCATTTGAGTATTTTCACATACTAGGGTGCACATGAAATATGACATGTGACGGAATTTCTGATTTTCTTAGGTATTTACCTTTGTTCACATGTGTGCATCAGCTTTTTACTTTTCCATGTGTCTACTTCCCATTGGTTCGCAATATCGGACTTTTCTTCCTAGCTTCCTTTTCCTTTATTTTTCCTTGGCTTAATAAAGGTATGTTATATTAAGAAATATAGACCAATAAGTCCCTACCACGTTTCTTTTGGATGTTAGACCATCCTTATCTCCCTTCATGTTCTTTTGAAATGTGAGCCAATGAGATCTTTCCACATTCCTTCAGGGAGTCAAACTGTCCTTAGCCTCTAAATCACAATTATGAAATATGGACCAATGAGAGGGATCCATGCTTCTTCGCATTTTAGACCCTTGTAAATCCCTTAGGAATGTGAGGCAATGATAAATAGCCACACTCTTCGAATGTCAGTCCTTTTCAGTTCTACCATTGACATCTACGAACCATCATCCAATGGAATCATTCCACTCCTCTAGGATGTCATAATTTTTGATAGTCTTATGTGACATTTACAAAGTGTGAGCCAATGAAAAATCTTCACACACTTAGCATTGTTAGTCTTTTCTTTGAACTCCTTTTGACAAGTATGAAATACGAGCCAATGAGATGGTTCGACGTCACCCCTATGTTAAGATCTTTCAGTCTGTCTTCTTCGTGATTAGATCTGATTAGATGGGCCTTTGGATTTTTTAGACTGTGAAATGAGAGAAAATGTGGCAGTTTCACATGGATCTTTGCATCATAGTTTATAATTCCATGGGAGTTCAAAATTTTTTTGGATTTTTGAATTGTGTTAGGTGTCATCTTTCTTTTTTTGATCTAGTGGACCCGACAAAATATAAACCATGGCTGACTCTAGGGACTTGAAGTCCGTAAAAGATAATTATTTTGGGAACTACTAGAATAGTGACACATAGCCCACTTTGAACATTGATCTACTGCCACGTGGCCCATTGGACCAAGACTGCTAAACTTCTGCCAAGTGTCCCCACTACTCCTAACTTTAAATTTGATGGCCAAATGCACACCAATTGGCCTTTTCAACATAGACCGCTAATAAAAAAGCCAAGCCGCATGGAGTTTTGAATGTTGATGGCTAGGGATTTTGGGAAATGGAATTTGATGGCCGTATGACCATCACATACCTACAAATATTGGCTAAATACATTTTTGATACTATTAAATCTAAAATCAACTTGGGGGTAATTTTGGATAACAGTTATCATGAAGGTAAAAAATGTTGTAATGTCTTTTAGCTCCTCTAGCACCCTTTGAAATTTATAAATTTAGGAATCTAGCATGTCATATTTAATGCTTCATGAAACCTCTCCATTGTTAAACCATGACAAGTGATATGACCCATAATTGAGCTTGATGTTTTTTTCGTGCCAGAGAAATGGAATTCTAAAAAAAATGATCCATCTACACATGCATCAGTGCAAAAATGGTATATTTTCCAAATAATTCAACGCCTTATGATCTATGATGAATATGAACTATGTGGCTACCAAATATTGTTGGAAATTATACAACACATAGAGCATTGCAAACACCTTGCATTCATTAGTAGTATAATTTTAATCTATGGAAAATAATTTTCTACTAGAAAATTAGATGGTATTTCCTACTCCACCTTCGAGATGGGACAAGATAGATCTAATAGTCTTGCATGACATATCTACATGGATGTGGAAGGGATTCTTCCAATATGAGAAACAAAGGATAAGCATATTCTCTAATTTATCCTTCATTTTTTGTTTGTGCATCTAGTTGTGCCATTAAATTTTCCCCTATGTATGCAAGTTATGGGAGATAGTCACCACTCATAGTTACCTCTTATCTTTCACGTCACCCTATCATGCCAGAGTGAAAAATTTGGAAATATCACCCGAAGTGTGGAAGGATCTAGGTTTCATCAAGGTTATCTCAGTTGAACTAGATTTTAATATGTTTTAACACACAATAAAATGCTAAGAAGTAACTTTAATACTTGTATGCACACATAATATCATTGCTCCAAAACATACTTAGTTCATATATCAATCATCGGTTATAAAATGTTAAGTGACTAATAGACATACATGTTATATTCATGCTAATAGAACATGCTCAAGACTAAAGATGAATTCACTTCTCAAAGAATAGCATCACCTCCTCCTTTACAATGGGATCTTTATGGTGTATTGATTTTCCCTTCACTAGTCTTACAAGAGCTATTAATATCCCTCAAGTTACATCTATCAGTTAGAATATTACTTTCAAGAAGTTTCTAAGTTTAACCACTTACCACCCCTTCATGACCCTGAATGGTGATTATTTCTAGCTATCTTTAGCCATTCCCATTTTATCCATTCCTTCACCACTCCCATGAAAGTATTCTAGGTTGTAACTTGGGGTCTATTTCCAGATATATCTATTTTTATTTTGGTTCATCCTTGCATATTCATATCTAATTTTTTCCTTATTACATGTTTATCCTAAAATACCTTGTGCTTCCTTAGTGTTGTCTCTTTGAAAATTATTTTCCAAGTATCTTGACTTCCCATATTTATTTTCCATCTTTTCTTTCTTACCTTCATCCTTTCCATGCACTCATGTATATCATTATGCACTCTTATTTCCTTCCAATCCTTGCATGCAATCTTCCTCCAATGTGTCACACATCATTCCAAAGAATAGTAGGTAAAGAATAAGGAATATCATGCTCTAATTCAAGATGTAAGAATAAACAATAAACAATAAAATAATTTATGATAAGACATCACCCCATACTAATTCTATTGTCTTCCCTTGGGTAACACTTTAATTTTCTCTTCAAAAAATTATGGCACTTTTTATTTAAGCACATCTTCACATTCTTTCCATTTTTTTATGGCCTTCTAGATAAGAGGGGAAAGCTTATCTAACTGAGTATCTAATTCTATTAAAAACCTCATGTTGCTTACTCTGGTGGTGATTACTTAATGTAGTTATCTGAATATTGTGTGGATCTCTTTGTGTGCATTTTACATATTAGTTTCAAACTTGTCATTTAGATTCCTTAACAATACCATCTTTTACTTCACCCTCTCTTATTTATTAGTGTATTCCTCACTGAACCTCTCATATTCCTCCATCAATTTATTCCGAGCATCTTTATCAAGGGAATCATCTTCCATCCAAGATTCTATGTTTCTTTTTCTTTTTCCTCTTACATGTAAGCACTTATAATCTGGGTATGTTTGAAAAAATTCTTTAATAGCTTGTGGGAATGCATGGCCTTTTCTTCCAATTGTCAAGATTTTTTTTCAAATGTCACTAGTTTCTTTTCACAAACAACCCTTACATTATCTTGGTATCCCTTCTTATATTTGGTCCTCTCCCTTTCACTCTCAATATTTTTACATAACATATTTATTAACTTCTATAGTTCATCAATCTTCTCTCCCTCAATGAGAAGTTGTCTTTCTGTAAGTTTGGGTTCATGAAAAATAACTCTCTCCTAACTTGGTAGCATTTAATTTTATGTTCTCATAATTTTCTTAGAGATCCTTATACTCCCTCTTCAAGTCATGTGAATTACTCATTATCTCCTTATGCTCCACCTCCATCCTATACACCAACTCTCTTTAGATTATGGAGTCATTACTATTATTGAGATTGTGTTGTAATACTTCTCAAGTGATTTTAAGAATCACTTCACCCACTTAGGTCTCATAAAGCATGTAAGTTTTTGTGATTAATACTAATTCTCCCTCCTATGTAAGAACCTTTTTAATGCAATAACTGGGTAGCTCTATCTATAATGTAGACACCAATTTTGGGTATCTTATGTCTGTCATCTCACATCCACTCCCCTTCGTATTGATTTCCTACATACATAACTCTCTTCCCATTTAAATCCCCTTCCCTCATAAATTCTATATTCCCCATCTTAGTCTCATCTTAACCACACCATTAATTTAACTTCCCTAAACATCCCTAATCACCATTAATTAATCCTAAATCCTTCCCCTATAATCCATTTATCCTCCATAAAGTTCCCACCTTTTTGTCCCTAAGCACCCAATGGCCTTCATTTAATAATTTTATCTCCCATTTTACTTTATTTAATAGTTTTCCACCTCTCACCTACCCTTTTATCCTTCCTAAGAAACCATAGCTCATTTTTACCTCCCGAAAAACCTAATCCCCTCTTCATAAGGGGTCTCATTTTGTCTCAAGCTTGTCAATCATTCCACCACCTAAATTCAATGGTCCACCGCAGTCACTAGTGACCCATCCAGAGTCACCTTCCGACCCCTATAAATATGACCTTAACCCCCTCCCTTCTTCCAAGGATGTAACTTTCAGATAATTGAAGCTATTTACAAATTGTGATATTGGCTTCATTTCTTCTCTTCTTTACAGTTATTATCAATTCATCTTGGAGCTACTTTATGGAGATGCCCTTGTGCTTCATCCTTGGAGATTTGGAGAGTCCTCTCTCTCTCTCTCTCTTCATTGCATGTTTGGATCCACCATTATCATTCCATCACTTTTTGTTATCAGCTTTGTTACAAATCCATCAGTCATCCCCGAGTGTCGTCTCTAGATTTTCTTATCTTCCTTTCCATTTGTAGATAGTCATTTTCACCCATATTTTCCCATCAAACCCTAGGTCACTCCCAGTCGAGTCACTGTCGACCCTATCCAATCTTTGTTGGACCCAGTTCCCATCACTTATGTATTAGGATTTATGTCTATTTCATTCTACAAGTCATCTACTTCTTTATATCCCGCAACCTTCCACATCCCCTCCAATCTTGCCATATCTACACACTTACAACACACTATCCCAACTTTAGATCCAGTACTTCACCAGATCCAGTCTGCCATTGATTGGGACCAGTCACCTTCGACCTTATCAACATATCTCTTCTTCTTTAATTTTCTTGCATCCTTTAATTGTTATCATTTAGATCCAGACATTTCTCTACATCATCTCAGTCATCACAACACCAGTTTTAGTTCAGATCAAATTCTAAGTCTTTCAAGATCCACTCCCTTTTTTCTTGTTTTTTGGCTCATCCCTATTACCATCATCCATCAATTGGGTTCATCAGCCTTGGGTCATCCATCAACCCACCCAGGTTTTGGTTTGGTTTACATTTACTTAGATTCAGATTTGATATTTTACTTCATCTATTAGATCTCAACTTTCTGTTTTACTTCAAATTATGTTGCATCATATCAGTTATTTATCATTTACTTTACTCATATTTTATCAAAAAGTGGGTTGATATCCATCCTAGGAAGTTTTCACTTCTCAGGATTGGCGTTGTCAGGAAACCCACACCATCATATCTACTAATCATTCTCTTTGTTGATTTCTCTTTGTTGTGCAGGTCATCTAACTCATTGTGAGGAGGATCTCTCTTTTGCACCGATATGCTCATCATCATCATCATCTAGAGGTACCTTAAACCCTCTCATATTGGAGTTTCTTGTTTTCTTGTATTTCTATTTCACTAATCTGAAACATGAGGAAAATAAAATCAGTTCAAAATTCTGGCATGCCCCGGTGGGACCCACCATTCTTTGGTGAGTTATTTTACTATTTTCAATTTCATTTCCATTTTTCATCTTTATTTTTATACTAACCTTATAGCTAGGATCTTTTCTTACTTTCTCACTTAGTGGAGTGCTTTCTTGGATTAGCAGCATGTTTTCTTGCTTAAAAATAAATAAATATATATATATATATATAAATGAAATTTTTTTATCCAGGTATTCTTCATTTTCCCCTATTTACTCTTTTTGCATCATTTTCCCCTTTAAATCTTCTTGAATTCATCAAATTTCACATTTCAATTTTGAGATCTAAAAAGAACCTCCTCATCTTTCTTGACAACATAGTCTAATTAGGAGGTTAATTCTTTGCATAAACTTTTATCACACACATCTAAAAATGCACACATAAAAACTACACATCTTAAACATATTTTACCAGCTGGAACTATTAGGATTTCATCACCCAATAGGAAATCTACTGTGGTGTTCTGAGCCACATTAGAATATTTTTTAGTATCGGTATATTGGCTAAGTGCTCGACACCCTTATCGTTGTAGTGCGTGAAGTGCATGGGTAGGCCCCAATATTAGGCCCCATATTGGTAGTCATCATATATTAGGGCCTCACATACCTTCGGGTATATCTAGGAATCCATCCAAAACAACCCAAAAACCATCTATCATGTTTTCCATTTCCTAGGTTCCCCTTTGAGCCCATTTTGCTTTCTTTTCACACATCTTTTAATAATCAAGATAATTAAAACGTTGTTGCTGTGACTTGTTTAAAGTAATTAAAAATCAACATAGTTTCTTATCTTATTTTTTGTTTCATTTCTGTTATTACATCTTCTCAAGAAAGAAAAATGGAGCAAACCATGACATCTAATAACATTCCTATTTCTACTATTGTTTCTACAACAAACTTCAACCCTTTCTATCATTTCTTCCACCCCTTTGGTCACCTCTTCCATGGTTACTCAACCTATGGTTTTCCATTCCCCCTCTTTAAGAGTATCAAGTTATCCAATCTGAACACCCATGTTAAAACCAAAATCATTTCTTTATCAACTTCTCAATTGGTCCCTTCTAGACTGGATATACTCCCTATTCACGCTACTTCTATGGGAAACTTTAGGACCACCTCCACCATCCCTCGTGGGTGTGTGTAGTTTTCCAAGAACTCCTTGATGTCCAACCCCGTATCTCTCCATTATTACCTTTCTAGGAGGGCTACACCATCTCCCCAATCAAAGGTCCTCTTATCTAACATACTCTATCATTATTCATCCTCACTCGGAGTCCCAAAAATGTTCCTCACCTCACAAATTTTTGTTTTATTCCCAAGATCCATGAACAAGTTAGCAATAGACTCAACAAAAACATGGCTCTCTACACTCACCAAAACCACTCAATTGGGTGGTACCCCATTCCCCTCCCAATTTGTTCTTCACATCAACACTGACTATCACCTCTTTTATCCCCATCACATCTTCATCCCACTATAGTTATTAGTGCCCCTATCCAATCACCAAAAGAGTCTCAATTTGCTTCCCCCTCCATTTGAACAACACAACCAGAAACATTTACCCTCTTATCTCTAACTATCCCATGTCCCATGAAAAATGTCAATCACGTCACAACCACATCCTTCTAAATCAACCCCAAACCAATCAACCTTCTCTTTGAGGTGCCTTTCATTACATACTTCCCAATCAATCAACTCAGATCAACTCAACCAACTCATACTTACATCTCAACTCATCCCATATAAAATAAATCTAACTATCCCCCATAACTCAACAACCGACACAATCCCCAATTAATCTCATTACATCCCCATCTCCCAATAACAACCTATATCCCCACCTATTCAGTCACAACCATTCAACAATATTCCCCCCTTATCAGCTACTTACACCAATACCTACTCATCCTCAAAACATATCAACCTCATCCCCCGACCGAACCCCATCTACTTCATACATTCCACAATATCATCCTTCAATTTCTCATCCCCATACATCTAACGATCCCATGCATTTGTTATTAAGTATAATGGCCAAACTAGAAGCCTTTACCTTTGGATCCAAGACCACATTCTCTTATAAATTTTTTTAAGGAACCTATCAATCCATCATTCCCAATAAAACCTTACCCTCATATTAGGATCTACCAAAATTATCTAAGTTCAATAACAAGGAGGACCCACAACATCACCTTCATGCCTTTAGGCATGCATGTTACCTTATTTATCATGACCAATACCTCATGCTCTGCACCTTCCCCATGTTTTTGGTAGGTCCTGCATTGTATTGGTACAATGAAATTCCACAACACTCATTATTTTCCTTCACCCAACTCATGCAACTATTCTTATAACACCTTTCAATTAATCTTGCATGCAAAATTACCATCACATACATCTATGCCATTCGATAGTTTAACGATGAATCTATCACAAATTTCATCCTTAAATGGAGTGGAATAATCAACCAATTATACTTATCCCTTCTATAGAGTAGATTAATTTAACTCATTACCTGGTCTTGTGCGAAGCACATTTACTCTACTCTTCAAATACAATATGTCGGTTCCCAAAATCACACCCTAAGAACTTTAGAAGCTAATTAGAATACGTTATCCTTGAGGGAGTGATGAGAAATAGAAAATTATTTATCACTGATAGTTGGGGGCTTGTTCAACACTTAGCCTACTGACTCAATTTTGGGAGGTGATCAGGAAAACACCTTAACTAAGAGGATGGCTTCACCCTGCTACTTTTAGCTCTTTCTGGACAAATGCAAGAGGACCTATTTAGAACATATGAATAAGGATTAGCTTATCTTGGTTTGGTTTCCCTTATAACTGGTATATCTAAATTTGAGGTAAGTGCAGCCACAAATATAATACTCACTCATGAGAGTTGTCACTTGATTATTGTACACACCTGACGCATTAAATACAAATCCAAATAAATAGATAACGGAAAATTTTAGATATTTATATTTCATAATGGTATCGAACAAGAGTGTTTTAGATGGTAATGGATCACATACTTGGTGGGGTTTCAAACAAAGCATGATGGTAATAAACATGTTTTACACACAACTTTGTAAAATAAGCATATGTATGGTATACAAATTTGATATGCTTAATAGATGCGAAAATATGATATCTTAGTTAAAATTTAAAGTGGAGGGTGACTACTCTTGTGATTTTGGCATGTTAATGCTTCCATTGAATGAAACCATCCTCAATAGCAATGCTTGAAATAAAAATCAAGTTAACATAATCTATGAAACAACATTTGCAATCATTGATACTCAATTCATACAAATGTTATTCACAATCTTCTAAATCCCAACTACAAATACTTTAGTTAGAAATTAGATTGAGAACTAGTTATATTTTCTTCATATACCTAAAAGACCATTAGGGGATAACAATAACCTTTCTAGAATAATGTTTCCTTTAGGATTTTACAAATGGAATAAAATATTGTTGAATTTACACTACTCTACAATATTCTCAAGTGACCATAAAAATGAAAAAATTGAAGAAAGATCCTTTAATACTTAATGTATTCATATTTCATACCTTTAGACTAATTGTATAATCCCATGCACACCATATTATCACCCAGCAGGAACTGGGTGCTCACCCGAGGCATGCACGAGCACCGAGTCTCTCCTTTATGTGAGTCTTATGAGAGTGCATCATCTTATACCAAATATGTAAATGGAAATGAGAAGAAAGAACCATGCCATATCCTAGAACAAATTATCTTATTACATCCAGAAAAGAGAAATAACAAGTAGCATAAGGAAATGGCTCATACAGAAAGGAAATAAATTAGTATACTTCCAACCACATAGATGATTTATAACAGAGCATCATATTCATATTAATAGATTTAATAACCACATTACAATCCCTTGAGGTTATGATAGATCCTCATCTAACTGTGTAGATCCAATTCATGCATCAAAGCCATATTATGCTCATCGTATTACAGAGAAAAATGAAAACCCATCCCCTAAGTGTGTCATTGCTTACATATTTCTTCTAATCCGTAACACATAACATCCCTGTTTAGTTTCTACAGGGCTTCACTCTTTTCTCTCCTCCGCACTCTCCACACGTTATATCTATATCTTCTCTCTCTCCTTTTTACTCTATCGGGAGCTTGTATTTATAACATTTGCACCCACCACCATGCCTTTCAAGAGTTACAGATCAGTCACCAAGTTTCAAATTGGCCCTCCATGGGAGCATGCCTTCTCATATCCAAACTCTTTACTTCTTGTAATGATGTCTTCTGGAACCTTCTATCGCATGCCCGATATATTATTTTTTGATCCCACATTCACCAAGCTGGCACCTTATCCACAAAGGTCATGCTTTTCTCATGTACTGCCTAGGATGTCGAATGTGGATAAGTAAAAAACCTATTTTTCCTTGCACGCGTGCCGTGTGTTTTGCAAAACCCTGCCAAAACCATTCCCTGCATGCCTTCAACCCGCATGCTCTTCTTCAACTAGGTCCCATGCACCCATGTGCCTTCTTGTACTTAGCTAATATTTTGAGGCCCAACATCATCCCACACTTTATCAGTTCTCCATCCTTGGAAATACTCTTCAATAAATAAATAAATAAATAATGGTGTATCCTTACAAATGGTTGGAATGGAAGAATAAAGGAATGAAGAAATGGGGAAAAGAATGAAATAATGGGGAACTTTATTTCTGAAGGAGGAGAGGGAAATCCTTCCCTAACTCTACTTCTAACTTTCCCCAAGTGTGAACCTCACTCTAAGCCTATTAATAGAGGTTCCCTACCAAGGAACTCACTTCTTCAAAACTCAGTTCCTCCCCCTTGACACTCATTATTTCCAAAATATCCTCAAGTTGCTTTCCCAAATCCTTGAGCACATCCATCCTCCGAGTGATTTGGGGGTACAATTCCTTTAGCCAGTTCTTGATTGATCCCTGCAAGGTCTCAATGGCCTTTGATTTATTTTCTAGTTCGGCTAGGATTTTGTCCCACTCAGCCCTATTCCCCTTGTTATTTTCTTAGAAATCCTTGAGTTCCACTTCATGGGTGGAAAATAAGATACTTACCACTTTATCCCTATCTACACAATTATCATAGGTGGCCTCAGCAACTTGTGTGATAGATTTTACATTAGCGAGGATCTTGTTGTACTGAGCAATAATTTCCATAACATTCATCTTATTTTATTTTTTCTTGGTGCTCCAACACATCCTCTGTGGATTCTAAGGCTAGTGACCACCTCTTTATAGTGAGTATGTTGGTCAAATCCTCTAGGCATTGCAAGGATGATCCATACTTTTATGTGGGTGATGTTAATTTTGGATGATTTAAGAAAATGACATCCGTGATCATCTCTATCTTCTTATATTCCTCACGCACTCTTGAATTCTCATCATTTAGCTCATGCCTTAACTAAGCACTGATTAGTTCCTCTTACTTTAGGTCCATACTTTTCTCAAGGATCTCTTCTTCCCTATTCTCTAGTTCTACCTCTAGGAACTTTACCCTGTTGTTTCTCCTAAAGATCCTATCTTCAACCTCTACTGAGACTTTACTGAGCACGCCATGGCTCAACTCTTGCATTCCAAAATCAGCAACATTGGACGTAGCGAGCTCATCGGTGAGTTGGCCGTCGAGCTACTCTGTGAGCCAAAAAAAATCAATTTTTTTTCATTCGATTCCTTATCCGTCATGTGACAGGCCTTTTTACTTATAACTACTATGGGTAGAGGTTGTTCTTCATGATGATCATTTTCCTTGTACCTAATGTATGGCAATTTCGGTCATCAAATGAAGTCATAGATAAAAGTATCTTTGTTGGCGATGCAGTCGCCGCAGTGAAGCTACATTAAAATTAAACATTGTTTGAATCATTTACGTTGTATCAAAATCCTTGCAGGGTGAGAGGTTGGAAACATGAAAATATTGGTTCGATGTGGGTGTATATTACTGGAGTGCTTACAACCAATAGTAGGATCATCATCAACATATAAAATGTCCCTAATAATCATCCAATGCATTCATAACTGAATCAAGTCCTTTAACAATACATCCACATTGATCTAGAATCTAGCATAATACTACTAAAAAAGTCCATAATCATGTTTTCCACTAATATTATCCAAGGTAGTATCATAATCTAGTCCCTTAAAATGGTTTCAAAGGGAAGTGGGCACTACACCATATTCTTTGTTTACCGCACAGAACAAGGTGGTAGATTCGACAAGTGAAAATTGTTTTTTCGGTAACTATTCAATTCACATTGTCCATGACAATTTAAATTCCATCCGCTATTTTGGTGCTCAAAATCATGTATCTCACCCCAATTTGCCTTTGAAAATCTATCAATTTGTGGCCTTTGTCACTTTCTTTTTCCTCAATGTTGGTGCCTAGGTCTTCTATCTCTTCTGAATCGGCCTCATCCATCACCTTATGCTTATTCCTTCCTGGGTCATAAATCCACTATATGGGTCCATGGTCTTGCTCCTTGTTTCTTTGTTCCTCTAGATAAGGTCTGTAATTGGGTTCTCTCGTTCTCTATTCATCCTAAAAACTCATGTTCTCTTCATGTTCTGGCACGTCTTCTCCATGGTCTGGCCTTCTGCTCTTAACTTGTTGACTTACTCCCCTAAATACTTGAACTAAAATGAATGCGATGTGTCTCTAACGAACTAACTATTTGAGTGGTTTGTAACATTTCTAAATTCCTCGTGCACCTTTTGAAAATATTCTCATCTTTCTAGGCTCGAATGATCTTATTTCTTCTGGTAGGGTCTTAACGGTTTGATACGAGCATTCTCTTTGTAAGTCAAATTTTTCAAATCCTTGGCCTTATGCGATATGGGAATTGACACCCTTGTTCGTTGGATGTGGCTTCAGCTGGGTACAATTAAAAATTTCTAAAGGATTCACCTCAACTTAAAGTGTTTCCACTTGGAGAAAAGACACTCATTTGAAGGTATATGTGCTTCTTTGGGTTTGGCAACTTCCGGAGTAGCTTACCGGTGAGTCTACATCATGGACCTCGCTAAGGTCTGAACTGCTTAGTCTCTTGGACTCCTAGACACATTTTTAACTGTAGCTTGAAAGTAGTTGTGCAGTGGAAAAGGACACATGACAAGCTCGCTCTAATTTAGGGTCTCCACTTTGGGCACCTTCTTAAAGTTACGCCATGGAGACATGTGGAGGAACTGTGCGTGTTTGGTACCGACCCTTGAGTTTCATTTTAAAGAAGCCCCAAGATGACACGTAGGAGGCCTCCACTTCACTCCTGACATTTTTCTTGGACATTTTCTTATGGCCAAAGGAGACTGCTCTCAGAGCATGTACCTTATGAGTGCCTATCCACTGAGCTTCACAAGTGTATTTCGTAGGAAAAAATTTCCAAAATAGGAAACGTGGCGAGCCCACACTCGTTCAAGGTATATAATTTTTGGGACCATCTCAAGGTGCGCCATGGTGAAACATGGCAGTTTGAAAAGTCAAAGAGGTGGGGAGGCAGACCATCGGAGGAAACATGGATTTTATGCCTATTAAGGATTAAAATATCAGAATGGCCCACAATCCACGATGAGGGAAACAGTCAATGTTTTACCACGGTTCAATGGCGGAGGTGCGGATCTCTCGGGGGATAGATTTAGAAAAAATTCCTTATTGGGAGAAAAGAGTCAATCAGTAAAATTGGGAAGCGTGAGTTCTGCTCAAACCACATGTGTGGACACATCCTCATCACTGGGTCATGGTATCTTGAGGGTGAAGGTGCAGAGAAAAATGGATTTTTTCTTCCATTTTTCCAAAAAATGTAAAAAGTCTCCTTAGGATAGTCTCCTTATCGTTCAAATCGTTTTTAAAGTTTTAATCCTTCCACGTGAATTGAGGCAAAATTCAAAGAAATTGGATCAACGGCAGTTGAGAGTCTGAATGCTGCATTTTCCACCCCATGATTACTAAAACATGATCCTCATGCATGGTGTGACATTAGCTCCATGATGACTAGGTATTTCCTAGCTATGCCAAAGAATGAGCAGGGGAGTATAATTTTGATATCCTGAGCCTTCTGGTGGGAAGATCTACCTTCACATCATCGTTGTAGATGGGCATTAAATCTGGTCATGACTTTTGTTAGTTCGTCGAAGCATATTCCAACACTTTTTTCTTCTCCATTGCACGCAATGAGCCAGATGGTTGATAGTCACTTAGGGGTGGACAGTGGTTGGTAAATGTGAAGACCAGAGTGATCCTATCTAGACCCCATAGGGGTACTGAATTTTCGGGTACCATTCTTTGATGAGATGCTACCCCCTTGGAGAACCTAGCTACTTCCCTTGCCCTAGCCTCTGTTTTCCTTAGAATCATGATCTAAATCATGGTCGAGCGCTGGTGCATTAAACAGTTTTTCCTCTTGTTGGGGATGAATGGTTACTCTATTGTAAATGTTATAAGCTGGCACTCTGATTTTTCAACTGCTTAAAGGTTGGAATCCTTGGAGTGTCTAGGGGCCCTGGGATACCATTTTTCTAACTAGGAAATCCTTCCATAAGAGGATGCATCATTTTTAGAAGCCATCTTGACGAAACTAGGTTACTCTCTTCCCTGTAGTTCACAGTTATTATCTAGATGCTCACTCAAATGTGGTCTACAAGTGTACAACTTTCATTGCATAATCTTTTCTCTAGATGCTCTAGTTCGCAAGAAACTTTCCCCTACTTTGTAGGCTTAAGGTAACAAATTCGAGTTTCCCAACCTGTGTTATCTTGATCAAAATGTGTTGGTTGCTTATTTCTAGCATTAAATGCTATGCAACCTAGTAACATACTTTAACATTAAATGTGGATTCTGTCTGCTAATCTAAATGTAAGCAAATCTGATCCAATCACCACAAGCCTCAATGAAAAACACTTGTATAATAGTTCTGGTGTGCATCTACAATTTCATCTCTCACCGAAGAGCTCTTACATTTGGGTCCATAGGAATAAATGGTTTAAAAACACTTCTGTCCTTTCATCTCTTGATAGAGATTATCTGTAAGCCTCTGGGTGTACATTAGGCATGATTTGGCTTAGACTATTGATGCTCTTTGTACGTGGATTTTCTAACTCTAGCCTTTGTGATACCATAATCTCAAAGATTGTGTGAAAGAGTGTTGATCTGGGCCTTTCATTAACCTTACTCACATATTTATGGTTCAACAGGGCCAGTCATTTTAGCTATTCTACTGCTAGCTCATTCTGTTGGTATTATAGACCTCCATACTTTGTAAGACTTCTCACCCCATCATGGAAAATCAGATGTTTGGTCCTCTGCGCCACCTCCCACTTTGGAAAATTCATTCAAAAATAACCAATGCACTACCTGTACTACCAAAACTGTTTGTCCTATGTGCACAAAAATGCATAATCTCTGTTACACAAGAACATGTAGAAGCATATCAGGGTACCAAATGTCTTTAGCTAACTGGCATTACTACCTTGTTGTGACAAATATCTAAGATGACTTATGGATAGTAGGACTTCAGCTCTTGAGAGTCAAATCTGGTGTGACTTGATCATACCTTGTCCCATCCAGTGCTTCTAACTAAAAATATCCCATATCAAGAATGAATGAGATTCATGTATTGTCCTTCAACTAATGCATAGGTTAAACTTCCAATGTTGCTTCAGATACCTTGGAATGAAAGGCTACAACACTAAAATAGTTAGGACTCAGACTTCACATCCTTGATATGAAGGTGCATACCCACTGCCTTTACAATTACGTTTTCGAGTGTTTAAAAGTCCATATAGCAAGTGCTTCACCGGGCGTACAAAATGCACATAAATGATTATCTATTCTGCCTTTGAGTGTCCTGTAAAATCCATGAGCTAACGCTGCTACGTGCACTTTACACAACGATGGTTAACATGAATTGTACTAGTAAAATAGCCAATGCACCAAACACCAATTGAAATGGTGATGAGCCTTCCTATCAACCTTTGGATGAGTGAAATTTATTTTGTAGGGAACTGTTCATATGATTAGATGATACTTTGTACATCCCAACCCTGTCTTCCAATGTCACAAATATTAGTCTAACCTGTGACATTCCTCTCATGGGAAAAAATTACAACTCACACTGGCAAGACATCTATGGCTTCATCATATCATTGTGATCAACGACCAATATTACTCCATGACAAGAACAATTCACTTTTTTTTCTGTGATTGGTTTTCTTTGGGGGGGATGTCGACACTAAAATTTTCCTCCGTAATTTCTATTTCATTAATGTATAGGATGTTGTTAAGTATAATTAGTAGTAGCGTCTGATAGAAGATAATGGTGCCATTAGTACGGTGCCGCCAATAATGTAGAGTACAATAACAGTAAAAGTACAATAGGAATGTTGTAAAAATTAAATATTTGTCGTAAGTGGTCCGGTAATGTTAAAATGTCAAAGTTGGGGTAAGTAGAGAAGTAGGGTCTACATGATTAGGAATTAGAAATATTATATTGGTAATAAGGACAAGGAGTGAGGTCATAAATATTTTGTGTATTTTATTTGTAAAAAGTCTAAAAATGTGGAACCCATGTAAAATGATAAGGTTTATCTTATCTTAAAAGATAAGCTTACATGTACAGATAAGAGTTAAGGTATGGAATATGATTCGTCAAAGTGGATTTCTTATCCTATCTTAGAGATAAGATGGATAAGCCTGGAAGTTATATAAATAAAGAGGCCACCCCCCTCATTTAGCATAGAAGGAAGTAGTGAGAAATATTGTATGAAGTGTGTAAAGGAAGCCATCAGTTTAAAGGTGTGTTGAAGAAGCCATTAAGAGGTGTAATTGTAAAGTTTCTCCCATAGTATTGGTGGAAGGCAAGTGAAGTCAATAACACTTGAAGTACCTCATGGGTGAGATTGTAACAATTTCATGTTAATATTATAATTTACTTTGATATTTCAGATTTGTCATCATTCCGTCTTATCATAGTCGATGGTATTCTTGTGTTATGTTTGTTGTTTTGTTTCCAGATTACATCCACCAAACTAAAGGTTGTGCATTAGTAAATAATCATAGCACGAGGAGTTCCCGGTGAAGAATTATCATAGTGCCGGATTGGTGATGACATTTTGGTTCCGTTGCCGGGACCATTCCTCGTTGGTGGATTTTCTGGAGAGATATTCCCACTTAGTCAAAAATCAATTGGAGGGTAACCTTGTTTTTACTGTGCATAGTAGTTACCATGGTAAAGTCATTTTTGCCATGAATAGTAGTTACCATGGTAAAGTCATTTTTGCTGTGAATAGTATTTACCACAGTAAAGTCACTTTTTACCGTGAATAGTATTTACCACAGTAACTTCACTTTTTACTGTGAATAGTGTTTACCACAGTAAAGTCAATTTTTACCGCAGTAAGTCAAGTTTTACCATAGTTTACCGTGGTCATTTCTATTTTCTATTATAGTGATTTTAATTATTTGTGCACATAAGTCTTGTTGATTGTACTTATGGGTTGGTATTTCACTGGTGGTTACTTTTGAAAATGGGGAAGATTCCTATTTTTTCAGCCCAATCTAATGAAGATGCTTCCTCTTTCATTCAAGAGTTTAAACGATCTTGTATTTGTAATGGCCTTATAAGAAGGGAACAATGGACTGAATTTTTTCCTACCTTTTTGGATGGTTCAGCCCTTAGGTGGTTTGAAACACTAGGTGATAATGTGAAAAATTCATGGGATTTATTAACTGAAAGTTTTCTTGAAGAATTTGGTGAACAACAGAGATATGCAGATCTCATGATCGATATCACAAAGCTATCCCAAGGAGAGAAGGAGAAGATAAGGGATTATCATGCTCGTGTTCTAGAGCTAAGGAGGAAGCTCGATGCCCAGATCTGGAAGGAAGGATTAGCAGATGGGTTGATGAATGGCGTGGATAATCTCCTATGTAAGCACTTCATTCTTGGGATGAAGCCAGAGATCAGACAACGAGTGAAGTATGACCACCCAGCTACCATTGAACAAGCAAAGGAGATTGCAAGAAGGCAAGAAGAAAGCATGGAAGAGGAGCCCAAAGAAATTGTTGCTAAAGTAGAGCCTACACCAGCACCTTTGGTCCAGAATCCACAACCACTCTCGGTGAGCACAAATATTTCTCCTAGTACATCTACTGAGTATGAAGATCTGCTCAAAAAGATGGGTCAGTTAACTATTAATCTTCTTCAAGGAAAAGAATTTAGTTCTCAGGGAGGAGATAGAGGTCCAAAAAGAAATATTTCTGAAGTTGTATGTTATGGTTGTTATAAAAAGGGTCATTATAAGTATAATTGTCTAGATAGAGCTTCTACATCTGGTAAAGGAGATAATGATAAAGGAAAAGCACCTGTGAATTCTTTTGATGTAGTAGATAAGAGCAGAAATAATGAAGTAGATGTGTTTGTAACAAAAAGAAAGAAAGAAAAAGATAATCAAGATGGAAATGATCCTAAGAAGATGAAAGGAGAAACTAGTAAGAAACATAGGAGAAGAAAGTTGGGTGTGCAGGATTTTCTGATTTCACAGGGGCAAGGACCATACTCCATCTTGGAAGATCTATCCAAAAGGCCTGCAAATATTACATATGGTCAACTCTTGGCTATGTCTTCTGAGAAGAGGCGGGAGTTGCGAAGTGGACTCAATGCTCGACGAAGGAAGGAGGTTGAGGTCCCTGTTTTGGAGGTCAGAGGCGGATCCCTATGCTCCACAAGCTGAGGTATTATGTAATGGTATTTCAATTCATGATGTCTTAGTTGATGGAGGTGTTGCAGTTAATGTAATGACCGAGTCTGTAATGAATATGTTGGGTTTAAAAATTGATCGCCCTTCAACACTTATGTTAAGGTCATTAAATAAAGGAAAAACTAAACCAGAAGGTGTAGTTTCAAATGTGGCAATATCTGTTATGGGTGTTGTATGTGTGGTAGACTTTCAGGTGATGAAAAATGGTACTGTTGCGTACCCAATGCTGCTAGGAAGACCATGGCTAAGGAGAGTTCATGCAAGAAACTACTGGAATGAAGGTTTCATGACACTTGGACGTGGTAGAGAGAGGGTGAAGATAAATGTGATCCCTCGACATCATAAGGTAGAACCTGTGGATTCAAGTGATGAAACTGATGATTGGACATCCTCTGATTACTCTAGTACCAGTGAAGTGGACACTGAAGATGAAGAAAGTGAGGTTGATGTTTCAGTCATGGATATCCTTCCAGTCACACCAACTCATGACCCCATAAAATTATCTGAAGAAGAAGTTGATGATCGTCTCCAACAAATAAAGATTGGTGATGCTGTGATGGAGAGTGAGAAGGAATCCTACCTCCAGCTCTTTCGAAGGTACATACACATATTCACTTTTGATTACAAGGAACTCCATCAAGTAAGTTGGGTAGAACATTCTATTGAGCTGGTAGATGGTGCTAAGCCCATAAAGAAAATGCCATATAGAATGAATCCTAATTTTTCCAAGACTGTAAAAGAAGAAATAGATAAGTTGCTTGATGTAGGATTCATATTTGTTGTGGAGAATTCAGAATGGGTTTCTCCCATTGTGATCTCAATAAAAAAGAATGGGAAGCTACGCATTTGTGTTGATTACAGGAAGCTCAATAAGGCAACAAAGAAGGATCATTACCCTCTTCCATTTTCAGATCAGATCTTGGATGAAGTAGCTGGCCAGGAGTGCTATAGTTTTGCTGATGGATATAGCGGCTACAACCAAGTCCGTATAGCAGAGAAAGATCAGCTGAAGACCACGTTCACCACTCCTTGGGGAACGTTTGCTTATAGAGTTATGCCTTTTGGGTTGTGTAATGCTCCAGCAACATTCCAGCGTTTGATGAATAGGGTGTTCGAACCCTACATTGGGACCTTCATCAGAGTATTTCTGGATGATTTTTGCATCTATGGGAGCAAGTTGGACCACCTGCACCAGATGGAGACAACATTTCAAAGGTTAGATGAAGCACAAGCCTCACTAAACCCTACAAAGTGTGTCTTTGGATGTTCTAAAGGTGTTTTGTTAGGGCATGTTGTATCCAGAGATGGTATTGGTACTGATCCTGATAAAGTTTCAAAAATCAAAGATTTACCATTTCCTATGAATAGAAGTAAGTTGAGATCATTTTTAGGCCATGTGGATTACTATAGAAGGTTCATCAAGAATTTCTCAAAGATTGCATAGCCACTAACCCAGTTCTTGAAGAAGGATGTTACTTATGAACCAGGAAATAAGGCACATGAAGCTTTTGGACAACTGAAGGAAGCCCTGGTGTCTTCACCTGTTTTAAAGAATCCAGATTGGAGCAAGCCATTCATTGTGTACACTGATGCCTCAGATGCAGCACTAGGAAGTACTTTGAGCCAAAAGGATGAAAATGGGAATGAACATCCAATTTACTTTGGGAGCAGACAAATGAGCAGTGCTGAGGTAAATTATACTGTAACTGAAAAAGAGGCTCTAGCTATCATTTTTGCTGTAAAGAAGTTTAGAAATTACTTGCTAGGGTAGAAATTTATAGTTGTAACAGATCATCAGGCTCTAAAATATATTGTCAATAAGCCTAACCCATCAGGGAGGATAACAAGATGGATAATTTTGCTACAAGAATTTGAATTTGATATTATAGATAGGCCAGGAAAGAAGCATGTCAATGCAGATGCACTCTCTTGAGCCTATGATGGTTTAGGATCATCTTGTGATGATGATGATTTCCCCGATGCAGCATTGTTATCCCTTGACACAATCCCTAGTGAATACATAGATATTTGGAATTATCTGAATGAATTCAAGTTTCCTGATGGTGCCAATGCAAAGACTAAGAGAAAGATTACTCAAGCCAGTCGTCCATATTCTATTCTGCATGGAGTATTATTTCGAATAGGACCTGATGGACAGTACAAGAGGGCAGTTGGACATGATCAAGGGAAGGAACTGCTAGAAGAATTCCACAATGGTACATGTGGAGGGCACTTCTCTGGACAACTTACAGCAAGAAGGATCTTGGATGTAGGTTATCACTGGCCCACTCTTTTTAAAGATTGTTATAATTATTGTAAGACATGTGATATTTGTCAAACACATGGTAACCGTAAGACTTCATCAGCTCCATTATGTCCTATTCTTCCACTTGGTCCCTTTGAAAAGTGGGGAATAGACATTGTAGGTCCACTTCCAACTACCTCACGCCAAAATAAGTATATTGTAGTTGCCACAGATTATTTAACCAAGTGGGTTGAAGCTAGGCCATTGAAAACAACTTCCATGGATGAGGTGGCAAGGTTCATATATGAACGCATTGTCACCAGATTTGGTTGTCCATTAGAAATTGTAACAGATCAAGGAAGCCACTTCATTAATGAGGTGGTAGAAGCCCTAGTCAATAAGTTTTCTATTAAGCACAGGAAGGCAACAACATACAAGCCAAGCACAAATGGACAGGTGGAACGAACAAATTTTGTGTTGTGTCAAATTCTAGCAAAAGATGCAGCCTTGCAGGTACATAAATGGGATAAAAGGATTCATGCAACATTGTGGGCATATAGGGCAACATCAAAGTCAGCAACAGGATACTCCCCATTTCAGTTGGCCTATGGCATTGATCCAGTTCTTCCTATTGAGTTTGATATTCCCACTATGAGAGTTATGAAAAATGAAAGGATGGATGAAAGTGATTCAGTAAAAGAAAGGTTGGTACATCTTCATTTGCTAGAGGAAATGAGGGAAATAACAAAGGATACAAGCCATAAGAAGAAAATGAAGCAGAAGGAATACTTTGATCAAAAGATCCGGTGGTCTCCATTTCATGTGAATGACTTGGTTCTAGTATATGATTCCAGATACAAAAAAAGAAGACAGAGAAAATTTCTTCCAAAATGGATGGGGCCCTACAAAATAGCAGTTGTGCATGAAAATGGTACGTACCGACTGGAGGAATTGGATGGCACTCCCATTACGAAATGGGTCAACCACAACAAGTTGAAGATTTTCCAAGCACCAGAATAGTCTACTCCGAGGATGGAGTAGAAGCTAGGAAGGGGGAAGATGTCGACACTAAAATTTTCCTCCGTAATTTCTATTTCATTAATGTATAGGATGTTGTTAAGTGTAATTAGTAGTAGCGTCTGATAGAAGATAACGGCACCGTCAGTACGGTGCCGCCAATAATGTAGAGTACGGTAATAGTCAAAGTACATTAGGAATGTTGTAAAAAGTTTATATTTATCATAAGTGGTCCGGTGATGTTAAAATGTCAAAGTTGGGATAAGTAGAGAAGTAGGGTCTACATGATTAGGAATTAGAAATATTATATTGGTAATAAGGACAAGGAGTGAGGTCATAAATATTTTGTGTATTTTATTTGTAAAAAGTCTAAAAATGTGGAACCCATGTGAAATGATAAGGTTTATCTTATCTTAAAAGATAAGCTTACATGTATAGATAAGAGTTAAGGTATGGAATATGATTCGTCAGAGTGGATTTCTTATCCTATCTTAGAGATAAGATGGATAAGCCTGGAAGTTCTATAAATAAAGAGGCCACCCCCCTCATTTAGCATAGAAGGAAGTAGTGAGAAATATTGTATGAAGTGTGTAAAGGAAGCCATCATTTTAAAGGTGTGTTGAAGAAGCCATTAAGAGGTGTAATTGTAAAGTTTCTCCCATAGTATTGGTGGAAGGAAAGTGAATTCAATAACACTTGAAGTACCTCATGGGTGAGATTGTAACAATTTCATGTTAATATTATAATTTACTTTGATATTTCAGATTTGTCATCATTCTGTCTTATCATAGTCGATGGTATTCTTGTGTTATGTTTGTTGTTTTGTTTCCAGATTACATCCACCAAACTAAAGGTTGTGCATTAGTAAATAATCATAGCACGAGGAGTTCCCGGTGAAGAATTTTCATAGTGCTGGATTGGTGATGATAGTACCCCTATCACTTTTTAAACTTAAAGGGAAGGCATACCTACTGATAATGTTCTCCCATAAGAATCGAGCAGTTGTTTCCGCGGTGCAATCCTTCGTAGGTGTTGCCTCTGCTCACCATGTCAAGTAATCAATGTAAGTGATGATATACCATGAATTACCAATTTTTCAAATGGTTTAGCTCTAGCTATTGGTCGTAAGGGCATTTCATCTCTCTTTCCAGGTTTTCCAAGGTGCTAGAAATGGTCGCATGCCCTACAAAACTCAATACAATTCTTGTAGATGGTTTCCCACCAAAGCCTTGCTAATATGATCTTCTGTGCGGTAGCATTTCCTATATAGTGTCCTCCTGAAATCCCACCATGCAATTCTTCCATAATTTCTACATGCTCATGCTCTAATACGCATCGACGCAGAACCTCATCATGACCTAACTTATATAGGTCTCCGCTAATTAACATGTAGGGTGAGGCACGTATTGTTAACTACTTTCTCTCTAGAGCCTTCATCCCTTTTGGTACCAGACCTATATTTAAGAGCACTGTGATATCTTTCAAGTCTAAGGGAGTGTGCCACAACCTGAATAGTTGTGCGTCTGACATGGTATCCTTAATGCTTTGTGTGTCCTTCCTTGAATTAATCCCTGATAAGTGGTCAAGTCATGAATTGTTTTTTCTTGGCTTGATGACCACGGTGAACTCAAATTCTTGAAATAATAGGACCCAAGGACATATGTGCCCTTGTGGAATGGGCTTGTTAACTAAGTACTTCAATGTCATGTGGTTTGTTTAGAATATGAACAGTGTTACCAAGATATATTTCCTAAACTTATGTAGCACATAGATCATAGACAATGCTTCATGCTCAGTAGTTATGTAATTCTATTTTGCTGATGTTAATTTCCTACTTACAAAGCATAATGGATGATCAACAATTACTTAACCAAGTTGTGCTAGCACTGTAACATTTCCATTTTAAGACTTTAGAAACAAGGATTTTTTTATTTTTTTTTCATGATTAATGTTCTCTGTTCTAAATACATAATTTAGAACACACATTTCATAACAACCATTCTTATAACAGGTAACCATATGCAGCTGTAATGACTTGGTGAGAAATCGATCTATTCAGTCCATGACTCAGTGAACTACCGATCTATTCATGTGTAACATAGAGTTTTGAGTATTCTTCTGAATACTTTGTATAATTGGTTCTCTTACCCTATTCTGGGTATTGAGTGATCTATCTAAGGAACCTAACTAAATATTTGCTACCAATATTCATTGGCATCACAATCCTTAGACTAGGTGACATGGGACAACGCAATCAGCAGCTTAGCGATACTTTGTCCAAATATTTCTAACATACTATTTGTATTACTTATTCCTTTACGGCATACTCATCAATCCGGAATACGTCCCTTCACCCCACTCTATTGTTATCTACTATTTCTTATACTGACGTATGTCAGTCCCCTTGCCCAAGGTTTAACTCTAGTCCAGGTTAACAACATAGGTCATGATATGAAGAGGCTCACAAAGCCTTAGGGTAAATTGGCATTACTGGATCAACCTAGGTTAAACCCTTGTGCCAAGGTACCCTTAGTCCTAGAGGGCTACTTCATATCCTAACTATGTTACTATCCAGAGTTAGAGGGAAAACTTGTTCGAATTCCAAAAGTGTGTAGATCTTCACAATAAATCCAGAAGGGTGTTGCCACATGTTAACTACACTATTGTATCCTCGAGAAGATCCTAATCTTCTCGAAGGTACATCCCTGTAGTTGGCGTGTGCTAACAACCTAAAGAAAAGCCTCATCAAGATGTACATACCTCAAAAAGGTTACTTATGTTACATTAAATTTGGGTTAAAATAAGACATATTTCGGCATCCCATCTAACCTTGAGTCCAACACTCATTCAGTTATCTTAAATGTCAGATTATCAGTTAATCCTAAGAACTTAATTAACTTAAGATTGCTTCCATATTTTGTTAGTAATTGGTCTTAACAACCTTTTATCCGAAAATATGAGAGCAACAACATAAGTTCCTTTCTTTTTAAAAAGACTTATCCTGCTTAATGAATGCACAACAACTCTACTAGGCTATAACTTAACAAATTTTTTATAATTAAGTTTGATGATTAGGAATCATATATTCCTCTTTTATTTATATCTTTGTTAGAGGGGATTAGTCTTCCTCATCCTAGTTAAATTCTAGGTTTTGACACACCCTTTCATGTCATTTTTAGTTTCAATAGTTTTCATTATAGGATTATTACAAATCACATCAATATAATTGAATTGCTTTAGATAAGAATATTGCATTCTTCCACTTATCTAACTGTCATCTTACTTAGGGAATTAATCTAAATTCATTTTATAATACTCATCAAGAATACACACCCAGTCATATCTATAATAAGAAGAATATCCTCACGAAAAGATACCCTCCTAAAGGAAAAAAGTACAAGATAATTTACACAACCAATGCCAGAAAAATTCCCAACTTCCAATTCATAGTCAAACTTATACATTTACAAGATTTATGTAATTTAGACAAATGGCATAACAACAACCTTCCTTCAAAAGAATACAACTTTTCTATTCAATATAATCAAGGTCAATCAGATTTCTTTACAAGAATTAGATTTTAAACAGCCAATGCATCATATAATTTTGTGCCTTCCTTTATCACTTAGGATGTCCATCTACAAACATTACTAGCATGGGTCAATTCACAGAACTGAGCATGATAAGCACTAATCCTTGAAACGAAGTGCACTCAACTAATTGCTTCCATAAAACAACCATGTTTTAAGGATCAATTAGTAAATCATACAATAGGCGTAAGTAATTACAATCAGAAAAGAAGAGCATTAACATCCTGAAATTACTTCTAAGAGGGAAGAGTAGAATATGATATATATATATATTATATCTTAACATTTAACATAAAATTTATTCCATTGGTTTTATTTAACAACAACAGATCATACAATCACATTGTATTCCAAACCTCATCACAATAGTATACTATACTTAGTTATTTATCATTAGATGAAATGTTTCTTACAACATGATCCATCTAACATTATTTAAGATGTTCATCACAACTAGATAATATAAAAATACCCATTTAAGGAGAGAGAGAATATCACCCAACCCACAGTTTGCATTCTCTTTTCAACAAACCAATCATCATTCAACTTCTTTTCTATTTCAGTCTAAAGATAAGTAAGAGAAGGTTAACCCACAATGATTAACTTTATCCTAAGAGCAGTCAATCATAAATTCTTAGCAACTGATTTTATTCTAACTGTAATAGAGAAGAAGCATAACAACAATGAACCTACTACAACAAACATTTCTTTCACTTTTGTTAATAATAGTTCCTTTTTCAATCCAAATACAATTTTAAGAATGTATAAAATATTTCAAGGAAGAGATCCAAAGATATTTTTAAAGAATGAAGGAGAACTTATGAACCTATTTAAAAGTAAGATCTCCCAGTCAAGAAAGTGATCCATTTCATATAATTCATTTAAAACAGTGAAGGCTATACATAGCCATAACATACGAAGAGTCATAAATAATTCTTTATAAGATCTATATTAATTAAATGAACCCAATCAAGAAATGAAACCCGAGTAAGAACTCGTACTCACAATTTACCCAAGAGTTCAGCCAAGACAGAATTAATTGCTTACTTCTCAACTTAATACTCCTAGAGTAGAGGATAGAATTCCTAGCAAGAATGGTCACCACTAAATGAATTCCAGTTGACTTTCAATGTTACCAAAAAATTAGCAATTCTACCATTTCCAGTTTTCTCCAAACAGATGCAAATTTCCTTAAATATACAACTGTTCCATAAACATGCAACTGTCTCATTACGAGTTCAAAGTTCACAAAAGTTCATCCAAAAATAGGTTGAATTCAAATGACAAGAATCTAGCAATAATTTCAACAAATATGTTTACGCTCAAGTCTCGAAATACAACCCGAGTGCTTTGTTCAGCATATTCTCACCAAATTGAATCATTCAACTGATTATATAGTTTGGGTAATTATAACCCTTTAATGATTTATAATTTATACAAAGAAAACTAGACAGCTTCTTAACTAGACTAACACCTTGTCCAAATATCATTGCAATCATTACAAAACAAATTCTTTGAATTTCCTTGCAACGTATTACCCAAAAAGAATCAATGAAATCTTCCACATCATAGATCAAGATCTAGAGTAGTAAGTAATCCTCAAAACTATCTTAGTTAAGACAAAATGTACACAATCACCTTTCAGTCCTTGGTTATCAACAGGGATGATTTGAAAGATTAAAAATCAGAGTTCAACTATACTCCAATAATTATCAAAACCATTTTCATTAAGAACTCCCTATAAAACTTATAGGGTCACAATAAAATATTAACTCCAACCAAATACGGGCTCACATCAAACTCTTATATCCATGTTAATACCACACAGTAATTAGATTTTATCAAGTTGGAAAATAAGAATAACCCAACTACAACATAACACATTTTTTTTTACAACTACGAAACGAGTTACAAATATCATAAAATTTGGACACCCTATCAACAGGCCCCGTATAATCAACAAGTTTCAACTAAGACTCCTGTTGCTGGTGAGATTCCGTAAACAAAAACACAGTTCCATCCATATTTAAACCACAAGAAATTCGTTTCAATAGTAATAAGAGGAACCCAAGGTTCTCCACCAAAAAACTCAGCAAGGATAAGGTAGTATAAATTTAAACAAAACCAATACCAATGATTACTAGATTTCTTTATGCCATAGTAGAATCATAGAGTTTACCTTATACATGCATTCTCTTTGTGCTAACACTAACACAACGACATATTCCAATCAAGACTACTCTTTGGAATGGCTTTCAAGACAAAGAAGAAAAATATTTAATAAACCCAACAACAAATAACTAGACATCCATGCAGTGTATTAACTAATAGAGCAGAGTTGTTTTTATGAAATCACTTCGAAGAGAGCAAAAGAATTTAATAGTTAGAGCCTATCATGCCTGATAGTGTCTTGTTCGAATCGAAGAAGACCTCCAGCTGAGGCTCATCACTTCTCTTCTTTTCCACGAAAGATCAAATAACTGAGATAACTATTCCACACTACCTTCCTATAAATACCATGAAACAAAAAATAGATTCAAAGCCTCAAAAATAGCCATGAAGTTGTAGTTTAATCTATGCTGGTTTGAAAAACCAAAGTTCATGCAGAAGTGAAAATTAGAGTGCATGCAAAGTGAAACAACCCAAAATAAATTTCGTTGGCATGCCTACCAAGGTGGTTTGGGCTCGAAAACCAAATGCAATTAATTTTATTAATTCCAAATCTCTCGCTCAAACCTCCTTTCCATCGCTCACCAAGTCTGGTGAGTGCCAAGTCTAAATTAAAAAACATTTCAAATTTTAGTGATACTACCACCTAAGCCTCCACCAAACCAACTAGCTCCTACCAAAATTGGCAGTACCGCAAGTCCTTTCATCCTTATCAACAACATTAATTCCTTAAGAACTGTCACCCAATACTTACGACCCCTTAGGTTATCCTCCATGCCAATAACTTAGGATAGATTACTGGCTTAGGTTAGATCTTAGGTAGAATTGAAGTTTATACCTTAGGATATAATACTAACCATTAACCCCCAACATAGGTCCTTAGCAATTAGGTTAGATAATTCCACATAGGTAAGTAATAAAAAATACAATAGCTTTAAGAACTAGGTTAGATCACCAAATGACCTTGTAGTATTAGGTTCTAGTTTTAATACCTAGCAACCCTTCTAACTCCTTAGTACGAAGTTTAGGTTAGAATCATAATTATATCAAGTAACATAGCCTAGGTAGGAAATACTTTCACCTAGCTTAGGATTCTGGTTCTCTCCAATGCCATGAATAGGATGAAATCTCAATTACGCCAGTAATGACATGCCAAGGTCGATTTCCAAAGATCCAAACAAAACTTTCCACTGAATGGAAATATTTTCACACAAAAAGAGAATTAAAAAACTTACATCTACTAAGTTTATTCCATATTCTTCATAATTCATGGAATTCCAATTCATCAGTTGTTCATTCTGAACAGATTTAAAACATTCCTTGGATCAGTAAAAATTGATCCAAGGATGAGTCATATAAATAGATAAGTTTACAATTTTCCTTAAATCAGTTTGCACTCATCTATGAGAAGTGAAAAATGAATCCATGAAACTTTCCATTTCAATCAAAGATCTTAAGAGCAAAAAATACTTAACTATATCAAGCATGCTTTCCCATAATCAAAAGAACATATCTCATAAGGAAAATCACATGTCAACACTTGAAATGCAAAGGAGAAAATATCAACTTTTAAAGGGTGTTACATGCTTCCCTCCTAAAAAGGATCATTATCCTGATGATTATTTCCTTTTTAACATTTGGCATTTAAGGACAATCAACTCATTCACTTCTCTTATTCAAAATCAACTATTTCAAACCTTATAGTTCCAAAAATTAGTATTACATAACTGTTTGCTCAAATTAAATAAATATCTACCCAAACTGGCTTACTTAATGTCATGAAAAGATAAAATCATAAAAAAATTTTCAAACAACAGATTCATTTCTGTTCAAAAAGAAAGGGAAAAGCAATTTTCATATCTTCTAGATTTTCCCAAGTTGCACTTTCTTCGTTACACTGGTCCCACTGGACCTTACATTATCTTATTTTACGATTTCTTAAATACAACTAGCGAGTTTCCAGTACTCGAGTGGATTTAACCATGATTATTTCTAGGTCTTGGACCTACAAGTAATTCTAATTTAACACATGTGATAAATCTAAAACGTATTTCTTAAGCAAAGAAATATGGAAAACATCATGCATTTGTGACAAAGTAGGTGGTAGTGCTAATCGATAAGCTACAGGGTTGATTACTTCAACTATTTCAAAAGGTCCCACATAACGAGGTGATAACTTGGCAACTTTTCCAAAACTTATAGAACTCTTTTTCAGTTTAATACGAAGAAAAACATTCTCACCAAGTTCAAATTTCATGTCAACCCACTTTAAATCAGCATAACTCTTTTGCCTATCTACTGCTTCTTTCAAGTTTTCATGAATCATTTTAACTTGTTGTTCCATTTCCCTAAGGATTTTAGGTCCTATTACTTCTCTATCCTCAATGCTATCCCAACTAACAGGGGTTCTGCATTTCCTTCCATAAAGTTCCTCGAAAGGTGCCATCTTAAGAGAAGCATGGTATGTATTATTGTATGCAAATTCAACTAATGGAAGATACTCCTCCCACTTATATTGCTGATCCATACAATACATCCATAACATATCTTCTAAAACTTGATTTACTCTTTCAGTCTGTCAATCCATTTCTGGATGATACACAAAACTGAAATTCAGTTTAGTTCCAAGAGCTGCATTAAGCGTTTTCCAAAACCTTGACATCATTTTATGGTCTCTATCAGATATGATTAATTCAGGTACTCCATGAAATTTGAAAATTTTGTGTATAAATATTTTAGCCAAAATAGGGGAATCATCCTTTAGATTCACAGTAATAAAATGAGCTACTTTCATTAGTTTATCAACAACTATCAAAATAACATCATGTTTATTTCTTGACATAGGTAATCCTTGTACAAAATCCATGCTCATTACTTGCCATTTGTATTGCGGTATGCTATGGGGATATAGTAAACTAGCTGGGTGCATATGTTCCACTTTAACACGCTAACATTGAAGACAATGAGTCATAAAATTAACAACATCCTTTTTCATTCCTTTCCAGAAATATTGTTGTTTTAAATCAGCAAGCATTTTTGTAATACCTAGGTGTCCAGAAAAGGGTGAGTTGTGAAATTCCGCTAACAATTTCTTCCTCAAATCATTAAGCAAAGGTATGTATACTCTGTTTTCATAACGTATAATTCCTTCATTATCAAAGTAAAAACCTTTATACCTTTCATCTTTTGGATCTACAGCAAGTGCTATTTTTACTTGCTGAAAGTATGAATTAGATTCCATAGCACTTTTTACTTCATCCTTAAACTGATTTCTTAATGTTATAAGAGCATAAATGAGCTTCCTACGACTTAGAGAATCAACTACTCTATTCTCTTTTCCTTTAATGTCACTTATGTCAAAGTCGTATTGAGACAAAAATTCTAACCACCTTCATTGTCTTGCATTTAGATTTGGCTGAGTGAAAATGTACTTTAGCCCAAGATGATCAGTTTTCAACTCAAATGGTTTACCAAGCAAATAATGCCTCCAAACTTAAAGTGCATGAACTATGGCAGCAAGCTCTAAATCATGTGGAGCATAATTCAACTCATGTAACTTAAGTTTTCTACTCTCATAAGCTATGGCATGATCATTTTGTAACAAAATACTCCAAGACCTTCCCCAGATGCATCCATTACAACAGTAAAGTCTCCATTAGGATCAAGTACAACTAATATAGGTGCTACAGTTAACTGACTTTTCAAAACTTTAAAAGCAAATTCACATTTATCATTCCAAACAAATTTCTTATCCTTTTTCTGCAATGAAGTTATTGGTGCAGCCACCTTAGAAATATCCTTAACAAATTTTCTATAATAACTAGCAAGGCCCATGAAGCTTCTAACTTCATGTACATTCTTTGGTGTAGGCCACTTGGTTATAGCTACTATTTTAGAAGGATCTACAGAAATCCCATCCTTACTTATAACATGACCCAAATAGTGAACTTCGGTGTCAAAGAAAGAACATTTGGATAGCTTACCATACAACCGTCTCTTTCTTAGAATTTCCATAGCTATTTTCAAGTGTTCATGATGCTCCTCAATAATTTTAGAATATATGATAATGTCATCCAAGAATACAAGCAAAAACTTGTCCAAGTATTGTTGAAAGATATTATTCATTAAGTTCATATAAGTTGCACGTGCATTCGTTAATCCAAAGGTAAAACCATGAATTCATAATGTCCATACCTTGTTCTGAAAACCATTTTATGAATATCCTCATCCTTAATTCATAATTGATGATATCCAGATCAAAGATATATTTTAGAATATACCGATGCTCCATGCATCTGATCAAACAGATCATCGATTCTAGGAAGTGGGTATCTATTCTTGATTGTTGTTTTGTTTAACATCTTGTAATCAATGCACAATCTAAGTGTTCCATCTTTCTTTTTCACAAATATCACTGTTGCTCCCCAAGGTGAAACACTTGATCTAATCAAACCTTTAGACAAAATCTCTTGCAACTGAGCCTTAAGCTCAACTAAATCATTGGTATTCATTCGATAAGGTGCTTTAGAAATAGGTTTAGTACCTAGTTTGATTTCAATGGTGAATTCAAACTCCCTTTTGGGTGGAAAACCTGGTAATTCTTCCAAAAATACATCACTGTAATTCAGTAATAGTGGGTAACGTTCCATGAAGTCGTTGTTTTCTTCATTAGATTCTGATATTTTTACTACGTATAAGGTACAACCCTTATTTTTGACCTTTTTAAGTTACATAGCTGATAATTTCCTAACTGAAATTTCTCGTTTTACACCTTGAATCTTTGTTGTTTTCTACAGATCATCTAAACAACTAATATTTTTTTTCAAAACAATCCACTTTTACTTTATGATCAACTAGCCAATTAACACCTATGACTATATCATAAGATCCCAAAGGTGCAACATAGATATCAACTTTAGTGGAAAAGCTAGGTAAGTCAAGGACTGCCCCAAAAAGACACATACTAACTGTATGAACAAAATTATTGCCATAATGTACAGTCCATGATTTATCTATTTTTCCAGGTTTTCTTTTAAGTTTCAAATCATGTTTACTAGAAATAAAACATTCAATATCTCTCATATCAAAAAGAATAGTTACAGGTATTCCAAATAACTTACCATGAACTTCACTAGGTGTAGCTTGCTTGTCAGCTACTGCAGCATGTATCTTATGTTGTTGATTGCGATCATCCTTCTTCAAAGGACATTGATTTACGTAATGATCTTTACCACAATTATAATAGCCTCCTACAGGTCCCTTTTTAGACTCAGAATTATTTCTAGCCTTAAATTTATCATTTTAACCTCTATGGGACTTCTGTCAATTATTATTGTTCTTGGCAAAATCATTGCATGCATTTCCAGCAGACTTATTCATTGTTGTTTTCTTATTATTATTAGCTAAAAACTTATTTTTGTTACCAAAATCTTTCCATGGTCCATTCTTAGGTGTAAGAGAAGATGAAGAAGAGTTTGGAACTTTCTTCCGCACTTCCTCTTTATGAGCAGGAATAGCCTTTAATTTTTGTTCTTGCCTTATGGCTTTCTCAACAACCCCTTCCATAGTGGTTGGGCTATGAACATAAACCTCTCCCCCAATAATGAAATTCAACCCCATGATAAATTTTTATATCCTGAACTTCTCATTAGTTTGATACTGAGGTACATACCTAAGGAGTTTTGTAAACCACTCCCAATACTCAGTTACCATTAGATTTCCTTGAGCTAAGTTCTGAAATTCCATCATTTTCTGATCATACTAAAGTTGTGGCATCCATCGTTGCCTAAATTATCTTTTAAATTGTTCCCAAGTGATGTTCATTTCATCAATATTTAACTCAGCCTTACGACTGTCCCACCATGAAGATGCTTCATGGGAAAGATGATATGCTCCCCAAATGGCTTTAGATTCCTCTGATAAGTTTCTTATTGCAAAGTACTTCTCCATTTCACTAAGCCAATTCTCAGCTCCATCTCCTAATGTGGTGCCATCAAACTTAGGTGGACTTATCATTTTTATATCATTAGTGAGTTCAACTGCCAACCTTGCCTTTTTATTTTCTAGTTGGATAGGTACATTAACATTATCATTATCAACACCCAAATTGGGGTTATCCTCAGGAGGTGGTTGATTTTTATTACCATCTTCTTCTTCCTCCTCATTTTCTATTACTTGATGTTCAAGTACAACCAAACAATCTCTTGTGTCTAATAGGACAGCAAGGATCTCATCAAGTTTTTGGGTTGTTGCTACTCCTTCATCAGGTGGAGCATTATTTGCAATGTTTCCCCTTGTTCTAACCATTTTCTATTACAATAAAATTCAAGTTTTTATTAGATTATGGACATAATAGGTCCAAGAGCTGCAACCTTCAGCTCTGATACCAAGATGTAACATTCCCATTTTAAGACTTTAGAAACAAGGAATTTTTTTTTACATGATTAATATTCTCTATTCTAAATACATAATTTAGAACACACATTTCATAACAACCATTCTTATAATAGCTAACCATATGTAGCTGTAATGACCCGGTGAGCAACCGATCTATTCATTCCATGACTCGGTGAACTACCAATGTATTCATGTGTAACATCGAGTTTTGAATATTCTTCTGAATACTTCATATACTTGGTTCTCTTACCCTGTTCTGGGTATTGAGTGATCTGTCTAAGGAACCTAACTGAATATTTGCTACCAATATTCATCAGCATCACAATCCTTAGACTAGGTGACATGGGACAACGCAATAAGTAGCTTGTGATACTTTGGCCAAAGATTTCTAACATACTGTTCGTATTACTTATTCCTTGACGACATACTCATCAATCTGGAATACATCCTTCACCCCACTCTATTGTTATCTAGAATATCTTATACTAACTTCTATCAATCCCCTTACCTAAGGTTTAACTCTAGTTCAAGTTAACAACATAAGTCATGATATGAAGAGGCTCACAAAGAATTAGGGTAAATTGGCATTACTAGGTCAACCTAAGTTAACCTCGTGTGCCAAGGTACCCTGATTTCTAGAGCACTACTTCATATCCTAACTATGTTACTATCTAGAGTTAGAGGGAAAACTTGTTCAAGTTTCAAAAGTGTGTAGATCTTGATGGTCAATGCAGAAGGGTGTTGCCACATGTTAACTGCATTGTTGTATACTCGAGAAGATCCTAATCTTCTCGAAGGTACAAACTTGCAGTTGACATATGCCAACATCCTATGAAATAGCCTCATAAAGATGTACATACCTCCAAAAGGTTACTTATGTTACGTTAAATTTCATTTAAAAGAAGACATATTTCGACATCCCATCTAACCTTGAGTCTAACACTCTTTAAGTTCTCTTAATGTCATATTTCAACTAATCCTAAGAACTTAATTAACTTAAGATTGCTTCCAGATTTGTTAGTTTTTGGCTTAATAACCTGCTATCCAAAAACATGACAACAACAACATAAGTTCCTTTCTTTTTAAAAGACTTAACCACTTAAGGAAGCGTAACAACCTACTAGGCTGTAACTTAACATATTTATTATAATTAAGTATGATGATTAGTAATCATATCTTCCTCTTTTATTTATATCTTTGTTAGAGAGGATGAGTATTCCTCATCATAGTTAAATTCTAGGGCTTAACACACCCTTTCATGTTTTTTTTAGTTTCAATATTTTTCATTATAGGATTATTACACATCACATCAATATAATGAATGGCTTAGATAAGAATATTGCATTCTTCCACTTATCTAACTGCAGCTTACTTAGGAAATTAATCTAAATTCCTTTTATAATACTGATCAAGAATACACATCCAGTCATATATATAATAAGAAGAATATCCTCATGACAAGATACCCTCCTAAAGGAAAAAGTACAAGATAATTTACTAAACCAATTCCAGAAATTCCCAACTCCCATTTCATAGTCAAACTTATACATTTACAATATTTATGCAATTTAGACACATGCCATAACAACAACCTTCCTTCAAAAGAATACAACTTTTCTGTTCAATAAAATCAAGGTCAATCAGATTTCTTTACAAGAATTAGATTTTAAACAGCCAATGCATCATATACATTTGTGCCTTCCTTTATCACTTAGGATGTCCATCTACCAAAATTAATAGCACGGGTCAGTTCAAAGAACTGAGCATGATAAGCACTAATCCTTAAAATGAAGTGCACTCAACTAATTGCTTACATAAAACAACCCTGTTTTAAGGATCAATTAGTATATCATACAATAGGCGTAAGTAATTACAATCAGAAAAGAAGAACACTAACATCCTGAAATAACTTCTGAGAGGGAAGAGCATAATATGATATATACATTATATATCTTAACATTTAACATAAAATTTATTCCATTGGTTTTCTTTAACAACAGATCATACAATCACATTGTATTCCAAACCTCATCACAATAGTATATGATACTTAGTTATTTATCATAAGATGAAAAGGTTTGATTCAAAATAAGATGATTCATCTAACATTATTTAAGATGTTCATCACAAATGGATAATATTTAATACCCATTTAAGGAGAGAGAGAATATCACCACACCCACAGTTTGCGTTCTCTTTTCAACAAACCAATCATCATTCACCTTCTTTTCTATTTCAGTCCAAAGATAAGTAAGAGAAGGTTAACCTACAATGATTAACTTTATCCTAAGAGAAGTCAATCGTAAGTTCTTAGCAACTAATTTTATTCTAACTTTAATAGAGAAGAAGCATAACCGTAGTGAACCTACTACAACAAACATTTCTTTCACTTTTTTTAATAACAATTCCTTTTTCAATCCAAATACAATTTTTAGAATGTATAAAATATTTCAAGGAACAGATCCAAAGCTCTTTTTAAAGAAAGAAGGAGAACTTATGAACTTGTTTAAAAATAATATCTCCTAATCAAGCAAGTGATCCATTTCATATAATTCATTTAAAATAGTGAAGGCTATGCACAGCCATAACATACGAAGAGTCATAAATAATTCTTTATAAGCTCTATATTAATTCAATGAACCCAATCAAGAAATGAAACCCAAGTAAGAACTCGTACTCATAATTTACCCAAGAGTTCAGCCAAGACAAAATTAATTACTTACTTCTCAACTTAATACTCCTAGAGTAGAGGATGGAATTCCTAGCAAGAATGGTAACCACTAAACGAATTCCAGTCGAATTTCAATGTTACCAAACAATTAGCAAATCTACAATTTCTAGTTTTCTTCAAACACATGCAACTATTCCTTAAACATGCAACTTTCTCATTACGAGTTCAGAGTTCACAAAAGTTCATCCAAAAACAGGCTGAATTCAAACGACAAGAATCTAGCAATAATATCAACAAATACCTTTATGCTCAAGTCTCAAAATACAACCCGAGTGCCTTATTTAGCATGTGTTCTCACCAAATAGAATCATTCAACCAATTATCCAGTTCAGGTAATTATAACCCTTTAATGAATTACAATTTATACAAAGAAAACCAGATAGATTCTTAACTAGACCAACACCTTGTCCAAATATCATTACAATCATTACAAAACAAATTCTTTGAATTGCCTTGCAACGTATTACCCACAAAGAATCAATAAAAGCTTCCGCATCATAGTTCAAGATCTAGAGTAGTAAGTAATCCTCAAAACTATCTTAGTTAAGACAAAGTTTACACAATCACCTTTCAGTCTTTCGTTATCAACAGGGACGATTTGAAAGATTAAAAATCAGAGTTTAACTATACTCCAATAATTATCAAAACCATTTTCATTAAGAACTCCCTATAAAACTTATAGGGTCACAATAAAATATTAACTCCAACCAAATACGGGCTCACATCAAACCCTTATATCCATGTTAATACCACACAATAATAAGAGTTTATCTAGTTTGAAAACAAGAATAACCCAACTGCAACACAACACATTTTTTTTACAACTACGAAACAAGTTACAAATATCATAAAATTTGGACACCCTATCAACAGGTCCCATATAATCAACAAGTTTCAACTAAGACTCATATTACCGATGAGATTCCTTAAACAAAAACAAGGTTCCATCTAGATTTAAACCATAAGACATTCATTTCAATAGAAATAGGAGGAACTGAAGGTTCTCCACCGAAAACTCAGCAAGGATAAGGTAGTATAAATTTAAACAAAACCAATACCAATGATTACCAGATTTCTTTATGCCAAGCAGAATCACAGAGTTCCCTTATACATGCATTCTATTTGTGCTAACACTAACACAACGCATATTCCAATCAAGAATATTCTTTGCAATGGATTTCAAGCCAAGAAGAACAAGATTTAATAAACTAAATAACAAATAACCAGACATCCATGCAATGTATTAACTAATATAGCAGAGTTGTTTTTGTGAAATCACTTAGAAGAGAGAAAAAGATTTTAACAGTTAGAGCCTATCATGCCTGATAGTGTCTCAGTCGAATTGAAGAAGACCTCCAGCCGAGCTCACCAATTCTCCTCTTTTCCACGAAAGATCAAACAACTAGATACCTCTTCCAAAATGCCTCATATAAATTCCATGAAACGAAAATAGATTCGAACCCTCAAAAATATCCATGAAGTGCAGTTTAATCTGCTGGTTTGAAAAACTAGAGTTCATGCAGAGTGAAAATCGGAGTGCATGCAAAGGGAAACAACCCAACAAAATTCTGCCGGCATGCCTACCAAGGCGGTTTGGGCTCAAAAACCAAACGTAATTAATTTTATTAATTCCAAATCTCCTGCTCAATCCTCCTTGCCACCACCCACCAAGTCTGGCGAGTGCCAAGTCTAAATTAACAAAAAATTTAAATTTTAGTGATATTACCACCTAAGCCTCCGCCAAACCAACTAGCTCCTGCCAAAATTGGTAGTACCACAAGTCATTTCTTCATTATCAACAACATTAATGCCTTGGGAACCGTCACCCAATAATTGTGACCCCTTAGGTTCCCCTCCATGACAATAACTTAGGATAGATTACTGGCCTAGGTTAGCTCTTAGGTAGAATTAAAGTTTATACCTTAGGATATAACACTAACCACTAACCCCCAACATAGGTCCTTATCAATTAGGTTAGATAATTCCACATAGGTAAGTAATCAAAAATACAATAGCTTTAGGAACTAGGTTAGATCACCAAATAACCTTGTAGTATTAGGTTCTAGTTTTAATACCTAGCAACCCTTCTAACTCCTTAGTACCAAGTTTAGGTTAGAATCATAATTATATCAAGTAACCTAGCTTAATTAGGAAATAATTTCACCTAGCTTAGGATTCCGGTTCTCTCCAATGCCATGAATAGGCTGAAATCTCAATTACGCCAGTAATGACCTGCCAGGGTTGATTTCCAAAGATCCAAACAAAACTTTCCACTGAATGGAAATATTTTCACACAAAAAGAGAATTAAAGAACTTACATCTACTAATTTCAGTCCATATGCTTCATAATTCATGGAATTCCAATTCATCAATTGTTCATTTTGGGGTAAGTGCACCAAGTTGGGGGACAATTAAGTGGACATCAAATCCTGAATTTTACATTAAAAATAGGAAAACATCAAATTTAGTCTTCCACAGACTTGAACCATGCCAAAAAGTAAAAAATATGTCATAAAAATGGTACCATTGCGTAGGAGATAGTGTTAGCTTTGTAGAAATACTTATTTTAAAGTGAATAGAATAGGATAAATATGATTTTATAATTTTTTACTAATAGTAGGTCTTTAAGACACTTTTTCCCATGAATGTTTATGTGTAGATTTAAGACTGAAAATTTTGTTTCACTTATCAAAATTTGATAAAACTTATACCATCCCAACTATGGTGAAATTATATACATGTTCAAAAAAAAAATTATTTGATTTCAATATTTTTTGATGAAGTTATGGCGGGCAAACGGAAAGTGCTCTGTTTTCTTTATGTTTTCATACCACTTTCACAGAAAAAATCATAAAAAATAAAATATTTCTCAAAAAAATAAAAAATAAAATCCATCCCAAGATAGATAGTGGCATCTAACTTCTCACCAAAGGAGAAAAATATATATCAATTTTTGGTCATCCAAATCGTGGGCAAAAGGACTATAATTTTATAGGCGTTTTTAAAAAAAAATACCAAGTCATTGAATTTTGAGTGTTTAATATATCTAATCTTGTCCATTTTTAAAAAAAATTAGTATTTTAGAAACTAGATTCTGGATGCTACGATTCATATTAATATAAGTTTTTCTAAGTTTGATTTTATATATTGCTAATAATCCCTACAAGTTGATATTGTGTTGTTATTTACAATATTACGTCCACTTATGACCCCCTTTTTGTCCCCCAACTTGCTGCACTTACCCTTTGAACAAATATAAAACATTCCTTGGATCACTAAAATTGATCCAAGGATGAGTCTTATAAATATATAAGTGTACAATTTTCCTTAAATCAGTTTGCACTCATCTATGAGAAGTGAAAAATGAATCCAGGAAACATTCCAGTTTAATCAAAGATCTTAAGAGCAGAAAAGACTTAACCATATCAAGCATGATTTCCCATAATCAAAAGAACATATCCTCATAAGGAAAATCACATGTCGAAACTTGAAATGCAAAGGAGAAAATATCAACTTTTAAAGGTTGTTACAATCATTGCTCCCATATTTTTTCTTGATGCATCAACATGCACATGGAAAGGCTTATCCCAAGAATGAAAACATAGTATGGGCATCATGACAAGCCTATCCTTCAAAGTGTTAAATTCTTTATGTTATGCCTCTCCCCAATGAAAGTACCTCTTGTGTTTTAATAAGTATTCCAAGGGCACAAAGATTTTGGCATATCCCTTGATGAATTTACTGTAGTACCTTGTATGCCCAAGGAATCTGCACACTGCGCTCTAATTAGTAGGATCCCCTAATCCCACAATAATTGTAACTTTGGCAGGATCTACTAGTAATCCCTCTTTGCATATAATGTGTCCTAACAAGGTTTCAAATGGAGTAACAAAGACACATTCTTAATGTTGAGGGACATCCTCAATTGTTGACATCTCTCAAACATTAGCCTAAAATTTTCACAATGGTATTTCACCAACCCATACACAATCTAGTCATTCAGGTAAACTTGGAGAAACTTGTGGATGAAGTCTTGAAATTCTTATACCACAATGTACGAGAACATAGTAGGCACATTATTTAATCCAAAAGGCATAACCATGTAGGAAAAACTTCCCCAATGAGTGGCAAAAGTTTTCTTTTTTTGTCTTCCTTTGCAATCTTGACTTAATGGTACCCTAAGAACCCATCCGTGAAAGAGTAGACTTCGCACCCAACTAATCCCTCCAAAATTTCTTCAGTAAAGGAGGTTAGGAAGGGATCAATGACATATACTACATTCATATCCCTGTATTCAACAAAAATTATTATCCTACCATCCTTCTTGATGCTGATAACCATTGGGCTTATCCATTTTGATTCTTCTATTGCCTCAATGATACTAGATGATATCATCTTATCCATTTCTTCCTTAACCTGTACTCATACATTTTTATTCATATGATAAGGCCTCTTCTAAATTAGGTGTGCACCTTCCTTTAACTTGATCTTAATCTCTCCCAAGGAATGGTGAACTCTTTTGAGTTCATGGAACCCACGAGGAAAAAAATCTTGGAACTTACGAAACAGATCAATGACCTTCGAAACTTCTTTTTCCAACCAATAGTCTCTGATAATAGCTTCCTTAGGTTCTATCTCCATTCCAATTTTAACCTTATTTTTTTTCAAGGGCTCATGGTAGGCACGTTCTCACTCATTAGCATTATCTATGACTTCGCGTGTACCTTCTGAATGGTTAACATCCAAAGTCTCCATCTCTTCACTGTCTATTATATAAACCATCTTTCCTTTTTCTTTTTCCATGCACTCGTGCTCAAGCTATATTTCCTCTTATTCTTCTTCATTGAGGTGTGTCTCCAAATAAGGCTCACCAAGTAACTCCAATAGTCTATCTTCTACCATATCACTATCTCCCATTGTAAGGCATTTGATTACCTACAATGCCTTATCCACCAATGGCTTGGTACTCCTATAATCAAAGGCTTCAATGAGATCACCCGCCAATTCCTACCAATTACCTATTTAACTATGCATCTCTAAATGAATATACCATGCATGTACACAACCTTGTAAAGTGGAATATAATTTATGTACCCATAGCAAAGGTATTAATGCTTCTAAGTTTCCCATCTAGGCTTCTCGCATACTTGGATATGAAATGAGGTGATCTCTTTACCATGGTAGTCTTGTATGACTGTGGGTGCGTTGTTCCTGGAGAACCTTATAGAAAAAGTGATCCTCACCTCATGCCACTCTAGAAGATTCTCTATGCTGTAGTTCTGAGTAGGTTGTAGTGGAGCATTCCCCTCCTATCATCATCATTTTTCCACTAATCTTCTATTTCTAGCAAGAAAATTTTAGGATATGCTCCCCTAGAGTAACTTGGAAACTTATTTTCTCCTAGGCGCTTGACTAAGCATGTATTTCTTACCCTTGTTACAGATCCTCTCAAATGTCACCAAACTAATTCATAAGTCCCATGCACCTAATTGTCACATGCCACACTATTAGTATCACTCAAGGACTATGCATCGTCAAACTAAATAAGTCCCTCCGTGGGGTGAATTATCTTAGGATATTTGATGGAGTGCACATAGATTCTATCAATGAATTATTATCCTAAGGGCTCAGTATAGGGAGCTGACTTCCCATCTGTCAAAGGGATTACCGCCCTTTCCTCCTTGTTCTGAAAGCTGATATGCCCTTTCTTAAACTGTAGGTTGGCATTGTTCTTGTAACACCATAAGCACCCAAGCAATGCTGGACAGTTGGCTCCCTCGGGGAGTGCCAAGAATTTGAAGTCTCCAGTGAACTTGGACTCTTGAATGGTGATAACTACATCCTTTAGGACTCCAATGGGAATTTCCTTAGTTTTGTTTGTCATGTACAGTACATTCGAAGATGGCTGTAATGTAGGCCTTCCCATTTGATGCCAAGCATCTAAGGTAATAACATTGACCTATACTCCAATGTTAATATTAATATTTCTCAAAATCCATCCATCAATAATCACATTCAAAGTAATCTCCTTATCATAGTTGAGGCTATGAGGGGGAGGTTTGCATGCAAAACCTACCTTTCAAACTCTACTCTGGCGTGTGGTAGCATTCTCTTAGCAAGGTTATAATATTCTCTTACCTTAACATCTTGCATACTTCCTTGACCTCATCCATATTATCCTTTGGAACCTCGGCATCATTCCTTTTCTACAACCATCTCGATTATTCCTTCAAGTATTGGATCTCCCCTTGTAAACTCCAAATCATGTCTATAGTCTCTTGATACACTTCTTTCTGATGAGTAGGGTCTAGATACTTTCCATGTACTACTTCCTCTCTTGAAACTAGTGTCCTTTATCTTGGTATCTCCCTGGTGTGTGTGACCTCTACTTGCATCGTCACCAGTACAAGTTCTAACCCAAACTCACACGCCACTCTTGGCATCCACTGTGAATTGACCTTCTTGATGCTTACCATCCCAGTGCCCTTGTATTTCTGTTGTTGCTGATTCATATGCTCATAAAGTTCTAGAAACTCCTTGAACTTGTGTTTCTTTCTACACCATGAGCATTGTAATAGATCAAGACACTCGTGTTTGTAATGCTCTAAAGATCCACAATTATAACAAGTTCCTCACAAGAACTCACTTTGTCCTCCGTTGTAGTTACTACGATCACGAAATCCTCCATGAAAACCTCTTACATGCACTCCTCCATTTGTGTGTCCTTCATAACATAATTCATCATCCTTAGAACTACTTACAAGGCTATTCTGGTGCACACCAAGATCAATAGCATTATGGATCTGATCAATCAGGCTGTAATCCTTGGTATCATGGGTCATAGAGGTACAAATCTTGCAATAGCAAAAAACATTCTTGCAGATTGTGCACTGGAGTAGAGGGCATCTACTTGCATCATGATCCTCATGGAAAATCTCACAGTCTACTACCATAGTGCGCACTCAATTCTGAGGGAAACTATCCTTTGCATTCCCCTCCACTTTATGGTCTTTACACCAAAGCCCATGATGAACCTCATGCGTTGAGTTTGTAGATAGTTTCTCCAACTGTTTGGCCATTGCAGCCATTTGAGCCTCTAGAAAAGGGCTAACACTAATTTTAATGCTCCTATTAGCTTTGGCGTGTAGGGAAGCTTCCAATGCCTCGCATAGGTATGTGAAAGTATTATGTGAAAAAACCATTCTAAATGGTGTTATCAATCCCCCAACAAACCATTGAGCATGTTGGAGGGATGAATGTCATAAGATATTTTTGACAAGAGAGTATTAAAACACATGTCATACTCCTACACAATCTCTTCCATTCCCTATCGGATCTCCTTCATAGTGCTGATACTTTTCTACTCAAACTCATGGATATGGAACTCTACTAGGAAGGTGTTCTTAAATGATGTTTAGTCTATAACAATTAGATGGGGGTCATACTTCCTATACCAACTATGTGTGCACCCTTGCAATGTTGTTGCAAATTTAATTTACTTCCACTTTGGGGTAGTGATTCCTTTCATTCACCATAGTAACTCACACTTGTGCACATGCTCTGTAGCATCTTAAATACCCCTATAGTCTGGTAAGTGTAAAGACATATCAAAAAAAACTTAGGGAAGTTGTTGGGGTCCTTGTCCTCCCAATCCAGAGCCTTGGTTTTCTCTAGTGTTTCCTCCTCCACTAGATCCACTAGATCCACTAGGTCATGTTCCTCCTGACCCACCAGATCCACCTCCTGTAGTTAGGAAAGGACCAAAAGTGGTCATGCCTAGTGTTCCCAGTGTCCCACTAAACTACACATCGATGGTTTGTGATATTGTCCCACTACTAGTTGTATGTCCTGCACCACTCCCAGACACATTACCCAATCCTTACATACTTGCACCTTGTCTAAAGATTCCTCCAAATACAGGAATGGTTTACATAGCCATGGATGTTCTAAATGATAAATAATCTATCTTTTGCACCGATCGATTACTCCTAATGATACTATATGGGTTAACAATACTTCTCCCTTGATTTGGAAAACCAAGCACTAGGGGTTGGTCGCTAGGTGGGTTCAAATGTGAGTTGATGGATCTTCTCTCTCCATGTGAAAAAATATCATCATAAGCTGAAGGGGCCTCTCTCCCATGATTTCTAAGATGGGGTAGCACATACTGCTAAAACTCCACATCCTTTGCATGAACCTCAACTCCTTCCCACAACGTCTACCTCCATAGATCCATCACACTTGCAAGTTGTCTAGTCATCTCCCTTTCACGAGCTTCACTATACTTGATTCATCTCTTCTCCCTTTCCTTCTTAGCTGTAATGTCTACCATTTTCCTCCACCATATCCTCCTCTCCTAGTGCTCAAAGAAGCTTAGTCGTCTATGGGAAATGATTCTAAACTCAAAGTAATGACCAAGAGCTTCATAGTGAAAGGAATAGTATACAAGAATGATCCTCTTGGATCCCTCAAAAACTCAAACTCAACAAATTCTAAGAAAGAATACGTAGAGATGGTATATTCAAAAGTATAACTGGTCAACACTTTCTTCCACCAGTGATCAACATCACGTGCCCAAGTTAGATCTGCATCTTACAGCCTTTAATAGTCATCTTGGGTCCATACATGTAATCTATAGTACCATCTCGATCTAGATGCATATGTTGAAATCCATTCATATAGTTATACTGCGAAGTAGTAAAAGAATGTCTCATACAACTCATTTTATAGGTTCCCTTCTACCCATCTACGTGCATCGAACTCAGGTCCAGTGCTAAATATTTGAGCAAACTCATAGTCCATTCTCTTGAACCGTGTTTCAACACTTTCTAAGGTCATGTGCTCTGTCATCACACATCACATGGACAAATATGCATTCCATTTCTCATAAAAAATTCAAAAAGAGGTCCCAACAGTAAAACCAAGATGTAGTCATGTTTCATACCTTTAGATTAATAGTCTAATCCCATGCACGCTGGCCTATCACCCAACGGGCACTGGGTGCTCACCTGAGGCACACACAGGCATCGAGTCTCTCCTTTATGTGAGTCTTATGAGAAGGCATCATCTTATAACAAATATTTAAATGGAAATGAGAAGAAAGAACCATGCCATATCCCATAACGAGTTATCTTATTACATCCAGAAAAGAGAAATAACAAGCAACATAAGGAAATGGATCATACAGAAAGTCAATACATTAGTATACTTCTAAACACATTGTTGGGACCCCAAAACATTGGCTAAGTACAAAAATGCACATAGGCGCACAAGGCCTAGTTGAAGAAGGGTGCGCAAGGAAAAGGCGCACAGGATAGGGTTTAAGGAAGGGTTGAAGACAACCAATGGTGCACGCACAGAAAGAGCTAAAGTTTTAGGACTTAGCCATGTTTGGCATATCGGGTAGGATAGGAGTGGATAAGGTGCCATCCTGACAATGTGATGCCCATGAAAGGAATATATTAAGTGATATAGGATTCCAGAAGACCATCATTACAAGGAGTGGAGAGATCAAATCTGAAGGAGCATGCTCCCATAGAGGACCACATTCAGACACTTGGCACTGGATCTGAGGACACAGAAGGATGAGTTGGCACTCTGGGATGCCTATAAATACAAGCACCCATAGAAGAAAATGGGTAGATCAGGTATATAATAGAGGATAATATAGAGAGCAGAGATATGCAAAAATACTATGATAACTCTGTGGGATTTGGTAGAGGCTATATAAGGGAGTAATGTATTAAGGGGTTAGGATATAAATTTTTCTTTGTATGGATGAAGGACATGATCCCTGCTGTGATGTATGACTTCAGTCTGATCAAGCTATGGTAGTCTAATGGATCCATTGAATGTAATGGGGTTACAAACATGAATGAGTATGAATGTAATTGATTTGATACATAATATATATATATATATATATACATATATATATATATATTTCATTTATGTTCATGGATGTTATGGAATAGATGTAAAACCTTGTGTTTTCCTTTCTGTTGTAGTTCTATATGTTATATGTACATACCTTCTATTTGGAATGATTACATTTTTCTAGAGGCAATTCTGAGCCCTATGATGATTGTATGTCTCATTTCCACTTGTATTCATTAAGTTCCTGACATAAATGATGGTTTCCCACTTAACTCACATAAAAGAGATACTTTGTGCCCGAATTTGCCTTGGGTGATTTCCCAGCACCCACTGGGTGAAAGTTCGACATGCATGGGATCCCCTTGTTCTTTGGTGGGTGTAAAAATGAATACATCTTGGATCTATTGCTGGGACCTCTTTTCAAAGTTTTAGTGGGAAATGGCATGCATCATGATCTAGATAATAAGTAATGAAAAAACGTCTAACTCTAGAGAGTGTTGAATCTTAGATCAGGAGCACAGAGGATGATTTTTCTCATAGATTCAATACTTGGCCCGATTTTGATGCATGGAGGTGGGTGGAAGAGATTCAATACTGGGCCCATTTTTGATGCATGAAGGTGGGTGGAGGATGACTGCTATTATGAAGGACACATGGATGGAGGAGCGAACAGAAGGGGATTTTATGGAGGATTATGTGGTCATGGTAACCACGTAGGAGGAAGAAGTGAGTTCCCATGTGGAACCTATTTTAATTGTGGGTTTATAGAGCACTACAAGTGTGAGTTCCCAAACTTATTACAGTGCTCATGGTGCGGGAAGAAACACAAGTATAAGGAGTGCCCTGAGTTTTTTGAACACATGAATCTTCAACACTGGAAAGACAAGGGCACTATAATGGTAAGCATTAAGAAGGTGGACACACAATGGATGTCATGGGTGACACATGATGCAGGTTTGGAATCTGTTATGGTAACAACAAGAGTAGAGGCTGCACACGTAAAGGAAATACCAAGGCAGAAAAACTTGGTTTCAAGGGGAGAAGTGGTACATGGGAAGTACCTGAATCCTATGCATTAGAAGGAGGTATATCAAGAGACCATGGACGTCATTCAGAGTTTACAAGGAGAAATCTAGTGTCTAAAAGAGAAGTCCAGGAGGGAGGAACAAAGAAGAAAGGTCAAGGCACTAAAGGATGACCTGGATGAGGTCAAGGAAGTATGCAAAATTCTAAGGCAAGAAACTAATATTCCCTTGTTAGGAGCATGGTTGAAAGAGAAGGTACCATGCACCAGAGAAGAGCGTAAAAGGTAGGTCTTTTATGTAAACCTTCCCCCTCACATCCTTTAATATGATAGGGAGATCATGTTAAATGCAATCATGGATGGATGGTTCCTTAGTAATATCCTCATTGACATAGGCATGAAGGTCAATGTTCTCACCTTGGATGCATGGCATCAGATGGGAAGGCCTACATTATAGATTCCTTTGAATGTGTTGTATATGAAAAACAAAATGAAGGAAATTCCCATCAATGTCTTAAAGGATGCAACTATCACCATTCAGGGGGCTAAGTTTACTAGGGACTTTGAAGTCTTAGCACTTGGTGAGGTAGACAATTTCCCAGCACTACTTGGGTGCCCATGGTGTTATAAAAATAATGTGGATCTTCGGTTCAATAAGGGGTACATCATCTTTGAGAATGAGGAAGAAAGGGTTATCATTCCCCTTGTAGATGGGAAGTAAGTGCCATACACAGAGCCCTTAGGAGAAGGGGTCCTTGATCAAATTTATGTGTGTTCTATTCAAGACCTAGAGATAATCCATCCTACAAATAGAGTTATCTAGTTTGAGGATGCTTAGTCAGTAAGTGACAACAGTAGTCTAGCATGTGACAATTGGGCACATAGATTTTATGAGTTGGTTAGATGAAAACTAAAGGGGCTTGTAACCAGAGCACCTAAGGCATGGTCACTTAGGTTCCTAGGAGGAAGGAAGTTACCTAAGTATACTAGAGGGGCTTACACTAAGACCTTCTTATAGGAAATGGAGGCCCAGTGGAGAAATGAGAATGAATGAAGGGGGATGCTAAGTTATGTCCTACTCAGAAATGTTGCGTGCTATTGGGAAATGTATCAAGATAATCTCTTAGAATGGCATGAAGTGATAATTTCCTTATATGTTTGGTTCTCTAGAAGCAACGCACCCATCACCATCAAATAATACCATGGTAAGGATCCCACCTCTTTCCACATCCAAGCTTATGAGGGAGCCTGGAGGGAAGGCGCAGAAGCTTTACCATCATCCCTCTAGGTACAAAAACTATATTCTACACTGCGGGGTTACACACACACATGGTACATCCACTCTGAGACACGCTACCAAATAGGGACTTGGGAAGAAATAGTGACTGATCTCATCCAAGCATTTGATAATCGAAGCACCAAACCATAAGTGGATAAGGCATTATAGGAGGTCAAGCGCCTTACGATGGGGGATAGTGCAAAGGCAGAGGATAGGCTTGTAGAATTTCTAGGAGAGCCATGCTTGGAGGGAAAATTTGGTGAAGATGAGTCTAATGAGGTGCAGTTTGAGTGTGCATGTGTAGAGAAAGAAAAAGGCAAGATGGTCTATGTGATAGATGGTGAAGAGATGGAAAATTTAGAGGTTAACCATTCTCTAGGCTTGCATGAATTGATGGATAATTCTGATGAAAGAAAAGCGCACCTACCATGAGCCGGTGAAGACTAAGATGGTTAATATTGGGTTGGAGGTGCAACCTAAGGAAGCTATCATTGGAGATTACTGGTTGGAGAAGGAAGTACCTAAGATCATTGATCTTTTACGTGAGTTTGAGGATTTATTCCCACACAGGTATCATGAACTTAAAGTCATCCACCATTCCTTGGGAGAGATGAGGATAAATCTGAAGGAAGGTGCATGCCCAGTCAAGAAAAGGCCATACCGGATGAACCCCAATATGCACGTGAAGATCAAGGAGGAAATAGACAAGATGATAGCGTCAAGAATCATATAAGTTGTGGAGGAGTCAGAGTGGATAAGTCCAATGGTGATTAGTATCAAAAAGTACTGAAGGATAAGGATATTTTTTGATTATAGGGATTTAAATGTAGTGTGTGTCATTGATCCCTTCCCAACCCCATTCACTAAAGAAATCTTGGAAGGAGTGGCAGGTTGCAAATTCTACTCTTTCACAGATGGGTTCTCAGGCTATCACTTGGTGAGGATTGGAAAGGAAGACCAGAGAAAGAAAACTATTTCCACCAAGTGGGGAAGTTTTGCCTATACGGTCATGCCTTTTGGGTTGAAAAACACACCAAATGTGTTCTCACGCATTGTAGTGTAGGCCTTCCAGAACTTCATCCACAAGTTTCTCTAGGAAAGGACCACTATGACAACTTAAGGCTGATGTTTGAAAGATGTTGGTAGTTAAGGATATCCCTCAACATCAAGAAGTACATATGTGCTACCCCGTTTGGGACCCTGTTGGGACACATCATATGTAAAGAAGGCTTACTTGTGGATCCTACCAAAATTGCAACAATTGTGGGATTAGGTGAGCCAACTAGTCAAAGTGTAGTTCGTAGGTTTCTTGGACATGCGAGCTACTATCAGAAGTTCATTAAGGGATATTACAAGATCTCTGTACCTTTAGAAGAGTTTCTCATACATAAAAGTTCCTTTCATTGGGGAGAGGCTCAGCAAAAGGCATTTGACACTTTGAAGGATAGGCTTGTCACCCACGCACATATCCTATGTTTTCCCTTCTTCGGGATAAGCCTTTCAATGTTCATGTGGATGCCTTTAGAGACCACCATTGGAGTAGTACTTGCACAACCTAGTGAAGGGGAATTGTTGATCATCCTTTTTTCTTTGTCAAGTAGGAAGTTGACACCAGCAAAGCAAAATTATATGACGACTGAGCGCGAGGCATTTTCAATGATCTACGTGCTTCACAAGTTTAAAAAATATTTGTTGGCAACTCCCTTTTATATTTTACATTGACCACATGACATTTAAATACTTGGTAAACAAGGCCCGTTCTACAAGGGCACATATGTCAATGGGTACTATTATTCCAAGAATTCGAGTTCATAGTGGTTGTCAAACTAGGAAAAAGTAATTCCGGACTTGACCATTTGTCTAGGATTGATTCAGGGGAGGACATAGCAGAGTATTGAAGAGATTATGCCAGATTCACAACTCTTTAGGTTGCGACGTGCATGCCCCTTAGATTTTAAGGGACATTGCAATATTCCTTAAAATAGATGTGGTGCACTAGACAGAATGAAGGCCTTGGAGAAGAATAAGTTATGCCATAACGGCATCCACACCCTACATGTTAATTAGTGGAGACCTGTACAAAATGGGGTCATGATGAGGTTTTATGCGTCATTGCGTGCTACGAACATGAGTGCACGTTACAATTATTGAAGAATGTACATGGTGGGATTGTAGGAGGACACTATATGCAGGAAATGCAACCACGTGGAAGATTCTACTCGTAGGGCTTTTGTGGGAGACCATTTTATCAAGATTACATTGAGTTTTGTAAGGCCTGTGACCATTTCCAGTGCCTTCGCAAACTTGGTAAAAAGGATGAAATGCCCTTGCGACCAATAGCTAGCGCGGAACCATTTGAGAAGTGGGCTATCAACTTTGTCAGACCAATCTCACCAGCAGCACAAAGGATTGGTCCGTGGTATATCCTCACCTGCACTTATTATTTGACAAGGTGGGTAGAGGGAGTGCCTACAAAGGATTGTACAGTAGCTACCACTGCTAGGTTTTTATGGGAAAACATAATCAGCAGGTATTGATGCGTATTGAGTTTAACAAGTGATAGAGGTATGTAATTCCTTAATGAAATGGTTAGGATCCTATTGTCAGACTTCTTGGTGGCCCATCACAAAACTACTCCCTATCACCCTCAAGAAAATGGAACTGCTAAGGCATTTAATAAAATACTCAGCCACACATTGACTAATATTTGTGATATCGAAAGACAAGATTGGGATGACAAGGTATCGTCTGTATTATGGGCTTATAGGACAACTTATAAAAGGCCAAACAAAGCCACACCATTTCAATTGGTGTTTGGCATGGAGGTTGTCTTACCAATTGAATTCATGTTACCTTCTCTGCATATAGTGCGTGCATGAGGATTAGATGATGAGTAAGCATTGGAAGAAAGAATTGAAAAGTTAATACAATTGGATAAAAGATGATTGCTCACCATGTGGAGCCAAACAACAGAAAAAGAAAAACAAAAGGCATGACATGATCATCACATTAAGAACAAGAAGTTTGAGGTTGGGTAGATGGTCTTACTATATGATTCAAAGTTTTTGCGCCATCCTGGAAAGTTAAAAGTCCATTGGTTAGGTCCCTACATCATCTCTTACATCCTTGATTCAATCGTGTTCCAGTTATAAGCGCTGGATGGGATGATATTTCTAGGAAACTTCAATGGGAGTAGGCTGAAGCCCTACTATAAATAAGTCTTCTTGGTATTTGTAAATAAGGCAATGTTGCCAGTTAGTTTTGGATTTCCTTTAATGCATTTTCTGTTCTTGTGTTTTTCTTTCTCGTTGTTGTCTTGTGTTACACCTTGGGTGCCAGTAATCTCATTACTTTTTGAAGGTTGTAATTGCATAGAGGACCGCACATCATTTTAGTGTGGGGTGGAGTAAGGTGGAAGAAATTGAAGTATAAAGTGCTAGGAAGGATTGCATTGGAAAGCCCAGTTGAATGGCCCTGTGAAGGAAGTACATGCAAGGAAAGGTAAAAAAGGATGGTTATTGTCAGGATAAGGCTACATTGAGGATTCACATACAAGAGAGGAAAAATCTCAAACACAACACAAGGCAGGCAAGAGAAAAAATCATGATAGAAGAAGTGCCTTCGACGATAGTTATGCACGTGCAACAGTATCCTATCAAGATTGATTGGTTGCATGCTAGAAGGTTGGAGAAATGTCTACACAAGGTTAGGTGCATGATTTTAAGTGCTAAAGTAAGAATTTGGTGAAAAATCCGCATTAAGTGTTAAAATATGGTGGTAAGTAAGGTAGCATTTAATGTAAAAAAGTGGGAAAAACTATAAATAGAAGGTTGAGCACTTCATTATTTACTTTGTGAATACAAAGAAGGGAGAGATTTTGTGGAATAGGGTTTCCAAATTTTATTCATGTGAAGAAAAATTGGATAAATTTAACCATGAGTGACTAGTTTGGATCTGCAAACTAGGAGGGAAGTAATTCACAGGCATGGGGAGAGTTGTGGAGAAGCGTCATCTTGTGAATAGATATTCTAGTTGGGGTTTGGTAGCTAGGGCATGAGGTGGAAAAGAGTATTCTTCATAGGTTCAAGATCTAAACTTGGAAAGGGTAGAAGAGTAGAGCTAGGAACTAAAGTGGAAGTGAAGACCTATGCAATGGCACCCAAGAAACCAGTAGTGGCACCTAAGAAGGGAAAGGGCAAGGGAAAAAAGCAAGATACTACCACAAGTACCAATGAGAAATGGTATGCAGAAATATAGTACCTCAATGGAGTTTTACTTGGGAAGGAGTGGGAATCCCATTTGAGAAAGATGGTGGTGAGTGATTATAACCATCACATGAACACAAAAGAGAAGGAAATGGCACTAGATTTAGTTCTCCTGACGAACAAAAGGACACCGGAGGGTTTTCCCATCTATAGCGATGAGGTAAAAGTGAAGTTAGAGAAAGAAGGGTTATTACAACTCTATGAGTTGCCCTACTTTGGAAAGCCTAAGAACCTCTATCAGTGGCTGATGTCACATGTGCATGAGGACCAATTTCACTTTGTAGGGTGCAAGATGCACATAACCCCTCATCTGATTTCAAAATTCATAGGTCTTATCTATGAAGGAGAAGATATAAAGGATGACCTATGTGAAAAGGAAGCAATTAAGGACACAGTGGTCATGTATGCGTACAAGAAGGGATCAAGGTACTTTGATATCAGGTATATCCAAGACCTAATAATGAGAATAACCATGTACCTGGTAATAAAAATCAACACGCAAGAAAGATGGATGTAAGTAAATAAGTCCTGGTTGAATGTTTGTAGAAGACAATGTACAATCTGTCTACATACATTGCAGATGAAATTATCACCAACAAACAAGAAGGAGACAAGATTCTCTTTGGTAATGTCCTCTTAATCATTGTGTTCTTAGAGATCAGAGTACCAGATGTAGAAGAAATTTTTTGTTGGGAGTACTGGGAGGAAGATTCATCACCTACTAAAATATTTGAGAAATACACTTGTGATAATTGTTGGGGTGTGGAGCCTATTTTTTAGTCTTCTCCAATCAGTTTTGAAGTGTTGGAGCTCGAAAAGTTAAGATTGGAGACTTTAGGAGCATTTTGCAGTCATCTATTGTGATGTTGATGTGTCTTCGTTATGTCGTTGTTAATATGTTGTTAACATGTTGTTAATTGGTTGTTAGTGTCGTGACAATCTTTCCAGCCGTGGGAAGTTGAAAGGTTGTGAATTTCAAACTTCTAGGGTCAGCTTTAGGACTTCTTAAAAGGATTGTAATCCTATAAATAGAGGTGTTACGGTATATTGAAGATATCTTGAGTTTTCAAGAGGTCTTGAGTCTTAGTGATCAAGAGGTGATCAAGAGTGATCAAGGTTAAGCAATTGGGTGTCAATTGTGGTTTAGATGTGGTTTAACATCTTTGGAATTCTGTTGTGAGTTCATAACTAAGAGAAGACTATAAGAGTTTTTTTACTCTTGTTGATAATAAAATATGAGAAAGTTCTTGGTGGACGTAGCCCACATTAAGTGAACCATGCTAAATCTTGTATTGTCTTCTTTTGTGCATTATTTATTTATGCTATTAATATTCTACAAGTATAATTCTACTATATAGTTTCCTACTGTTGTGGTTTGAGGAATTGTTTCCACATATTTGTTCTCTAATTCCTAACAATTGGTATCAGAGCTTTGGTGGTTTTTTGCTGAAGTTGTAAATCATAGGGAAATTTAGCTTGTGTGGGAGCTATGGCAGATGAGGGCAGATCAAGGGTTGAAAAGTTCAATGGGTAGAACTTTGGTTTGTGGAAGATGCAAATGGAGGATTACTTATATCAGAAGGACCTCCATGTTCCTTTGGCTAGAAAAGCAAAGAAACATACAGCCATGTCGGATGAGGATTGGGATTTGCTGGATAGAAAGGTGCTTGGGGAAATTCATTTATGCCTTGCATCTTCGGTTGCTTTCAACATATCATATGAGAAGACCACAGAAGGTCTCATGAGTGTGTTGGGGAAGTTATATGAAAAACCCTCTACTTCTAATAAAATATTTTTGATGAAAAATTTATTTAATATGAAGATGTCTAAGAATGGTTATGTTGTTGATCATTTGAATGAATTTAATACGGTTGTGAGTATGTTAAACTCGGTAAAAATTGACTTTGATGATGAGTTCAGGGATTTGTTAATTTTTTGTTCCTTACCAAATAATTGGAAAAACTTGGTTATGGTTGTAAGTAATTCGGTCTCTAATAACTCAAAGATGAAGATTGAAGATGTAATAGGTGTGATCCTAAGCAAGGAAATGTGAAGGAAGAGCACTAGAGATTCTTCTACTTCTAGAAATGCTTTGATGGTGGAGAGCAAAGGGAGACAAAAGAACAAAAGGAAAGGTAACCATGGGAAGTTGAATGATCATGGAAGGTCAAATTCAAAGAGTAAGTTAGAATGTTGGCGTTGTGGGAAGGTTGGTCATGCTAAGAAAGATCGTTGGGCTCTTCAGGATAAGAAGAATAAGGAGGGAACTAAAGAGGTAAATTTTGTAGTAGGTGATGTTTTTCAAGATGCCTTAATTCTTTCTTTAGATAATATTACAGAATCTTGGGTGTTAGATTTAGGGGCTTCTTTCCATGCCACCCCATATAGACATTAATTTACTTATTTTGTTCAAGGTGATTTTGGACATGTATATCTTGGTGATGATGAACCATGCAACATAGTAGAGAATAGTTGTGTTTAGGTGAAAATGTAGAATGGGAACACATGGCTACTTAAGGATGTTAGGCATGTGCCTAAGTTGAGGTGAAAATTTGATATCAGTGGGACATATGGGTAGTGATGGCTGTATGGTTAGTTTTATAATGGATTCTTAGAAGGCTACCAAGGGAGCTCTTGTGGTTGTAAGAGGTAAAAAAAATGGTACTTTGTATTTAACCAGTGGTGTTGATTATTTCAATTTAGTTGCTGCATATGGAGGTGCAACTTTGTGGCACCAGAGACTCAGTCATATGAGTCATAAGGGCATGCAGATTATAAAGGATAGGTTGCCCATATTAAAGGAGTTAGATTTGGACTTCTGTGAGGACTGTGTTTATGGGAAACAGAAGCGGGTGAGATTCCTCAAGGTTGGACCTACCAGGAAGGAGGGTAAGTTGGAGTTAGTGCATACAGATGTATGAGGGCCAACTAAGGTAAACTCTATTGGTGGTTCATGTTATTATGTCACTTTCATTGATGATGCAACTAGAAAAGTTTGGGTACATTGCATTAGAAAGAAATATGATGTGTTTAAAACTTTCAAAAGATGGAAAGCCTTGGCTGAGAATGAAATAGGTCTCAAGTTGAAATGTCTCAGGTTGGATAATGGAGGGGAATATTGCAGCAATGAATTTCTTGATTACTGTTCGGTAAATGGGATCCGTAGGTAAAGAATGGTTCCAAGTACTCCATAGGAAAATGGAGTGTCAGAGAGAATGGACAAGACAATCATGGAGCATGCTAGGTGCATGAGGTTACATGCGGGGCTGCCACTCATGTTTTGGGTGGAAGCGATAAGTACAAATATTTATCTAATTAACAGAGGACCCTCTATGGCCTTGGATGGAGGTATACCTGAGGAGGCTTGGTCTGGTAAGAAAATTGATTACTCATTTCTTAGCATATTTGGATGTGAGGTATTTGTTAACATTGATAAAGCTGATAGGACCAAGTTAGAGGCTAAGTTTTAAAAATGCACCTTTGTTGGATATGATGAAGATGACTTTGGTTTCAGTGTTTGGTGTCTTAAAGACAAGAAAATATTTCGGTCTAGAGATATTTTCTTTAATGAAAAAATCATGTATAAAGATCAGTTACAGGAACAGAAAGAGGAATCAAAGAAAGAATACACACTATTAGAAGACATTGTGGATAACAAGGTGTCCAAGGGGCCGGTTCAGGTATAACATGTTTCCGCACAGCCAGTTTAGGTACCTACTCATCAAGAACCCCAAAATCCTGAGGTGAGAAGGTCTTCTAGGGTAAGAAGGGAACCTGAACGATTTAATCCATCTTTGAATTACTTATTTCTCATTAATAGGGGAGAGCCATAGTTATTTGAGGAAGCAGTGCAAGTGGATGCTAGGAATAAGCGGGAGCAGGCCATGGATGAAGAGCATAGATCTCTTATGGAAAACTAGACTTGGGATCTGGTGGAGCTACTCAAGGACAAGAGAGCACTACAGAACAAGTGGGTGTATAGAATCAAAGAGGACGATGGAGACAGGAAATGATACAAGGCCTGGTTGGTGGTCAAATGATTTACATAGAAGAAAGGTATAGACTTTGATGAAATTTTTTCTCCGGTTGTTAAAATGACTTCTATTAGGGTTGTTCTTGGTTTAGTTGAATTAGAAGACCTACACTTAAAACAGTTGGATGTGAAGACTACATTCCTTCATGGTGATTTGGAGGAGGAATTGTACATGCAGAAGCCGCAGGGTTATGAGGTCAAAGGGAAAGAGAGGTTAGTGTGCAAATTTAAGAAGAGCTTGTATGTCCTAAAACAAGCTCCATGAGAGTGGTACATGAAGTTTGACAGTTTTATGCAGGATCAGGGTTACTCCAGGTGTCACTCAGACCATTGTGTGTACATCAAGAAGTTTCTTGATGGTATTTATATTATTTTGTGCTTGTATGTAGATGATATGCTTGTTGCAGGGAAGAACATGTAGGAAATAAAGGTACTCAAGAAGCAACTAGGTGACTCCTTTTCTATGAAGGATTTGGGGGCAGAAAACAAATCCTTGGTATGAGAATAACTCAGAACAGGAAGGAGAGGAATCTTGTATTAACTCAATAAGAATACATAAAGAAGGTCTTGGAGAGGTTTATTATGCAAGATGCTAAACCATTTGGTACTCATTTGGTAGATCACCTTAAATTATCAAAGGAGTAGATTCCCAAGACTGAGGAGGATAGAATCCAGATGTCCAGGGTACCATACTCATCAGTAGTTGGTAACTTAATGTATGCTATGGTATGCACTAGGCCTAACATTTACCATATTGTGGGAGCAGTGAAAAGGTTTATGAGTGATCCTGGTAGAGAGCACTAGTATGCATTAAAGTGGATCCTTCACTATTTGAGAGGGACCATGGAGCAACATTGTGTTTCGGTAGATCAGACACTACATTACATGGCTATGTAGATTCGGACATGGAAAGATATTTGGACAGCAAGAGGAGCATGACAAGTTATGTATTTATGGTTGGTGATACAGTGGTGAGTTGGATTTCATGGTTACAAAAGGTTGTGGCTTTGTCAACCACAGAGGCTGAGTATGTTGCTGCCAAAGAGGCAAGAAGGGATATGATTTGGCTACAGTAGTTTCTTAATGAGTTGGGTCATAAGAAGGAAGTTGGGAGACTACACAGTGATAGTCAGAGTGCTATTCATTTGGCAAATAAATCCACTTTCCAATCTAGGATGAAGCACATTCAGCTGAGATATCATTTCATCAGGGCAGCTTTGGAAGAATAGAAGTTGAAGCTAGAAAAGATTCATACCAGTCAGAATCATATGGATATGATGACCAAATCGGTCATAAGGGAGAATTTGAAGTTGTATTCAAATTTGATTGGCCTTCATGGTTGATAATGAAGGGTTAAGAAATTTTCTCAGTAAAAAAAATCTCCAATTGGGAGATTGTTGGGGTGTGGAGCCTATTATTTGGTCTTCTCTAATCAGTGTTAAAGTGCTGGATCTTGAACGGTTAAGTTTGGAGATTTCAAGAGCATTCTGCAGTCTTCTGTTGTGACGTTGTTGTCATGTCACTATGTCATTGTTGTTAATATGTTTTTATCATGTTGTTAATTGGTTGTTAACATCACGATAGTCTTTTTAGATGTGGGAAGTTGAAAGGTCATGACTTTCAAACTCCTAGGGTCAGCTTTAGGACTTCTTAAAAGGATTGTAATCTGATAAATAGAGGTGTTAGGTCATCTTGAAGATATCTTGAGTTTTCAAGAGTTCTTGAGTCTTAGTGATCAAGAGGTCATCAAGACTGATCAAGGTTAATCAATTGGGTGTCAATTGTGGTTTAGATGTGGTTTAACATCTTTGGAATTTTGTTGTGAGTTCATAACTGAGAGAAGACTGTTAGAGTTGTTTTACTCTTGTTGATAATAAAATCTAAGCAAGTTCTTGGTGGATGTAGCCCACATTGGGTGAACCACGTTAAATCTTGTCTTGTCTTCTTTTTTGCATTATTTATTTATGTTGTTATATTTCTGCAAGTATAATTATGTTATATAGTTTCCTACTGATGTGGTTTGAGGAATTATTTCCACATATTTGTTCTCTAATTCCTAACAATAACATGACACCCATTCATAAGGAGCATCTTAAAAATTAGTATACGCACTTAAGGAATGCGTTTGGGGTAGAATGGAGAATACCAGAACTGTCAGTGCTTACAATAGGAGAAGCTGAGTTCTTTATATACCAACACTTTTATATTAGTAGGTTCAAGTTGACAGATGAAAACATGAGCCTATGGTGCAAGCTCCCATTCACCTTCATATATTTATACTTCCAAGTGGGAGTTAACAAATTGAAAGAGTCCAAAAATTTAAGGCTTGGCCTTGGAAGTTTGGATTGGGACCACAAGGAGATGTGCAGAACATTGGTCTACCCCAAAAAAATGTGTACGTGGAAAAGTACGTGTCACATGAAATACAAATGGTAAAACCCCTAACTCAGACTATTGCATAGAGGTCCATGGCATGTGTATACCTTCGGATAAGGCCCAAGTTTGAGAAGGGCACTTATCTTGAAAATGAGATAGCTATACTTGAGGACCTAACATGTAGGAAGAAGCCCGCACCTAGACAGAAAGAAAGAGAAGTGTAGAAAAAGGCACCAAGTTCCCAAGATACTCATGCAGTAGGCACCCTGTGAAAAATTACTAGAACAAGTACTTACATGTGCAAGAAGAGGTCCCCAGTCAAAGAGAAGGTGCCAACACAGGAAGAGCTCATCGCAGAGGATAAATCACTAGAAGAAGAGGAAGAAAAAGTAGAGTCTCCTATAGTAGAATCCCCACTTAGGAAGAAACAGAAGTTGATGGAGTAAGATGACTCAGAGGAGACAAAGAGCTTGGATAAATACATAGGTGAGAGGGATGATGATGAGGAAGATGATTCTAAAGAGGACCAAGAACCACTTGTTTTCAGCATGCATGGTTCAGAAGAAGAGGGTGGAAAAGAAGAACATAAGTTCCGTTTCATGTGGTGCAAGGGTATCCAGGAGGAGGAAGGCACCCAGGAAATGGGAAGAAGTGAGGATTTTAGCACGCAAGAGTAGAAAACTACAAACCTTACATAGAAGCAATTAAATGAGGTGGAAGAAAGATAAGCAACAAAAATAATCAAGGCCTTGGTAGAATAAGAATTGGAGCATATCGCTAACATAGAAATGGGAGAGGATAAGGAGGAAAGCATTAAGAAAGAACAAGTCAGTATGGGAGGAGGTCCTAGTCTAATGGTGAGTTTCTCCAAAGCCTCGTGCTTGGGAAGGAAGATCCTTGATACAGAATGAGGACAGGTCATGGGCTATGTTGCTGACCCAAGGAAGCTACTACACACATGCTTCTAGAGCACTATACCCATGGGAAAAATTCTAGCTATGGCATCATTCAATGAGGAGGGTGCATACCCCAGGACAAGGAAGATGCTCTCTTGGGAGTTTGAGTCCCATATTGACGAGCCAGAGTTTGAAGTATACCAAGGGGAAATAATGCCAGTACCTGAGTCTAAGGGAGCCAACCCCTTGGTAAATGCCCTGTAACTCTCAGATGAGTATTTATGTAATGTGCTTAACAAGGTCGCGGTTGAGGCTAAGGCTAGGCTCTTTAGAAGAAATGACAAAGTAAAATTTCTAGAGGGAGAGCTAGAAAATAAGGAAGAGGAGCTAGCTAAGAATACTAAGGGCTTGAAACAAGAAGAGTTGATCAGCATGTAGCTAAAGCATGAACTAAGGGATGAGAAGGTAAAGGTGTGTGAAGTATACAAAAATATGGATTCTATCACAAGCACCATTATATTGAAGCATCTAGACCTAACATCGCCTGCATAGAAGTATGGATCCACTCTTGAATGCTTAGAATATCTGATGTGCATTCTCACCATGGAGAGACAAACTTTGGCCTTGGAGTCCATGGAAGAAGTGGCAAAACACTTGGTGAGGAAGGAAAAATTGAAAGTGGTATAAATCATTGCTAAGTATAGCTAGGTACTTGCGGATGTCAAGATTGCTACCCAATCTACTGAGGCCACATACAATAATTGTGTAGACAAGGATAGAGTGGCGAGCATCTTGGTTGTCACCCATGAAGCAGAGATGAAGGAGTTTCAAGAAAATAATAAGGGAAATAGGGCGGAAAGGGACAGAATCCTTGCTGGGGTCAAAAATAGATCTGAGGCCATTGAAACCTTAAGGGGTTCAATCAAAAACTAGTTGAAGGAACTGTACCCACAAATCACAAGAAGAATAGACATAATTTTGAACATGGGAAAACAATTGGAAGGGGTAGTTGAGACTATGAATACCCAAGGAGATGGGTTAAGCTTTAAATAAGTGAGCACCTTTGTTAGGGACCTTTTCCAGAGAGCATAGAATGAAGTAGATCCCTATAACAAGCTGGAGGCCAACCTAAAAAGAAACTTCCCACTCCTTTTGCAGTAGTAATTACCCTTTCATTCTTTTATTCTTTCCCATTCCTTCATGCCCTTTTTCTTACTCTTCCCAAATTATTTTATTCTTCTCAAACATACTGTAATTCTTTATTCATTAGAGAATTGTCCCCACAAACGAGATCATGCATAGTGTGGGGTGATGTTGGGACCCAAAATATTGGATGAGTACAAAAAGGTGCATAGACGCACAAGGCCTAGTTGAAGAAGGGTGCGCAAGGAAAAGGTGTGCATGATAGGGTTTAAGGAAGGGTTTAAGAAAACCCGTGGCATGCACGTGGACAGAGCTAAAGTTTCAGGACTAAGCCATATTTGGTGTATTGGGTAGGACACGAGAAAAGCGTGACCCGACAGTGAATGAGGAGTGGATAAAGTGCCAGCCTAGCAACGTGATGCCCATGAAAGGAATATGCTTAGTGATAGAGGATTCCAGAACATCGTCATTACAAGGAGTGGAGAGCTTGGATCTGAAGGAGCATTCTCCCATAGAGGAACACATTCAGACACTTGGCACTAGATCTGAGGCTATAGAAGGATGAGTTGGCACTCTAGGATGCCCATAAATACAAGTTCCCCAGAGAGAAAAGGGGTAGATCGGGGTATATGATAGAGGAGAATATAGAGGGCAGAGCTCTATAGAAATACTATGAGAACTCTGTGGATTGGGGTAGAGGACTATATAATGGAGTAATGGTTTAAGGGTGATAGGATATAAATTGTTCTGTGTATGGGATGAAGGACATGATCCCTACTATGATGTATGACTTCAGTCTGATCAAGCTATGTATTCTAATGGATCCATTAATGTAATGAGGTTAAAAACGTGAATGATATGAAGGGAATTTATCTGGTTCATATCTATATCTTTTTTATTTATTTCATGGACTAATGGAAATAATGTAATCCTTATGTATTTTCCTTTTTGTTGGAGTTCTAATCGTTTATCTCGAAGAGCTTGGATAAATAATATGTTGAGAGGAGGATGATGAAGGAAGATGATTCTGAGAGGACCAAGAACCACTTGTTTTCACATGCCTGGTTCAGAAGACGAGGGTGGAAAAGAAAACACAAGTTCCGCTTCATGTGGTGCGAAGGGTATCCAGGAGGAGGACGGCACCCAGGAAATGGGAAGAAAAAAAAACACAGAGAAAAAAAAAAAAAAAAAAGAAGTGAGGATTTTAGCACGCACGAAGTAGAAAACCAACCTTAAGGAAGCAATTTAAATGATTTGGAAGAAGTAAGCAGCAACAAAAATCATCAAGGCCTTGGGAGAATAGATTGGAGCAGATCGCTAACATAGAAATGTGAGATTTAAGGAGGAAAGCATAAGAAAGACAAGTCATATTGGAGGAGGTCCTATTCTAATTGAGTTTTCTTCTCCAAAGCCTCCGTGCTTGGAAGGAAGATCCTTGATAAGAATGAGGACATCATTGGCTATTATTTCTGTAAAAAAAAACCCAAGGAATCTACTACACACATGCTTCTAGAGCACTATACCATGGAAAAATTCTAGCTATGGCATCATTCAATGAGGGGGTGCATACCCCCCAGACATAGGAATAATGCTCTCTTGGAGTTTTAGTCCCCATATTGACGAGCCAGAGTTTGAAGTATACCAATGGGAAATAATGCCAGTAATGAGTCTAAGGGAGCCCACCCCTTGGTAAATGCCCGTAACTCTCGATGAGTATTTATGTAATGTCTTAACAAGGTCCGCGGTTGAAGGCTAATGCTATGCTCTTTAAGAGAATGACAAAGTAAAAATTTGCTAGAGGGAGAGCTAGAAAATAATGAAGCGGAGCTAGCTAAGACTACTAAGGGCGTTGCAAACAAGCAAGAGTTTATCAGCATGTAGCTAAAGCAATGAACTAGAGGGATGAGAAGGTAAAGGTTTTGAAGTAATACAACAATATGGATTCTATCACAAGCACATTACTTGAGGCATCAGACCTAACACGCGCTGCGATAGAAGTATGGATCCACTCTGAATGCTTAGAATATCCTGATGTGCATTTCACCATGGAGTAGACAACTTTGGCCTTGGAGTCCATGGAGAAGTGGCAAAACCCTTGGTGAGGAGAAAATTGAAAGTGGTATAAATCATTGCTAATTATAGCTAGGTACTTGCGGATGCAAGATTGGCTACCCAATCTACTGAGGCCACCTACAATACTGGTGTAACAGGGATAGAGTGGCGAGCAATCTTGGTTGTCACCGCGGAGCAGAGATGAGAGTTTTCAGAAAAACTAAGGGGAATAGGGCGTAAAGGGACAAATCCTTGCTGGGGTCAAAATAGATCTGAGGCCAATGAAACCTTAAGGGTTTCAATCAAAAACTATTTGAAGGAACTTGTGACCCACAAATCACAGAAATAGACAATACTTTTTGAACATGGGAAAACAATGGAAGTGGTTAGTTGAGACTATGAATACCAGAAAGAACTATTGGTTAGCTTAAATAAGTGAGCACCGTTGTTAGGGACCTTTTTCCAGAGAGCATAGAATGAAGTAGATCCCTTATAACAAGCTGGAGGCCAACCTAAAGAAACTTCCCACTCCATTTGCAAGTAGTAGTAATTACCCTTTCATTCTTTTATTCTTTCCCATTCCTTCATGCCCTTTTTTCTTACTCTTCCCAAATTATTTTATTCTTCTCAACATACTGTAATTCTTATTCATTAGAGAATTGTCCCCACAACGAGATCATGCTAGTGGGGGTGATGCTTGGACCCAAAATATTGGATGAGTACAAAAAGGTGCCTAGACGCACAAGGCCTAGTTTGAAGAAGGGTGCGCAAGGAAGGAAAAGGTGTGCATGATAGGGTTTAAGGAGGGTTCAGAAAACCCGTGGCATGCACGTGGACAGAGCAAAGTTTCAGGACTAAGCCATATTTGGGGTATTGGGTAGGACACGAGAAAGCGTGACCCGACAGTGAATGAGGAGTGGATAAAGTGCACGCCTAGCAACGTGATTGCCCATGAAAGGAATATGCTTAGTGATAGAGGATTCCAGAACATCGTCATTACAAGGAGTGGAGAGCTTGGATCTGAAGGAGCATTCTCCCATAGAGGAACACATTCAGACACTTGGCACTAGATCTGAGGCTATAGAAGGATGAGTTGGCACTCTAGGATGCCCATAAATACAAGTTCCCAGAGAAGAAAAGGGGTAGATCGGGTATATGATAGAGGAGAATATAGAGGGCAGAGCTCTATAGAAATACTATGAGAACTCTGTGGGATTGGGTAGAGACTATATAATGGAGTAATGTATTAAGGGGATAGGATATAAATTTTTCTTTGTATGGATGAAGGACATGATCCCTACTATGATGTATGACTTCAGTCTGATCAAGCTATGGTATTCTAATGGATCCATTAAATGTAATGAGGTTAAAAACTTGAATGAGTATGAATGTAATTTATTTGGTTCATATCTATATCTTTTTATTTATGTTCATGGATCTAATGGAATAGATGTAAATCCTTATGTATTTTCCTTTTTGTTGTAGTTCTATCTGTTATCTCTAAGTACCTTCTATTTGGAATGAATACATTTGTCTAGAGGCTATTCTGAGCCCTATGATGATTGTATGTCTCATTTCCACCTATATTCATTAAGTTCCTGACATAAATGATGGTTTCCCACTTAATTCACATAAAAGAGAGACTCGGCACCCATGCGTGCCTTAGGTGAGTGCCTAGCACCCGCTGGGTGAAAGGCCGACATGCATGGGATTCCCTTTTTCTTTAGTGGGTGTAAAAAAGACTACACACATAGATGATTTATAATAGAGCAGTGTATTCATATTAATAGATTCAATAACCACATTAAAATCCCTTGAGGTTATGGCAGATCCTCATCTAATTGTTTAGATCCAAGTCATGCATCAGAGCCTTACTATGCTCATCATATTACAAAGAAAAAATAAAACCCATCCCCTAAGTGTTCCATTTATTACATATTTATTCTAATCCCTAACCCATAACATCCCTTTTCAATATTTACAGGGCTTTTCCTCTCTTTTCTCTCCTCCGCACTCTCCACATGCTATATGTATATCATCTCTCTCCTCCTTTTTCATCTATCAAAATATTGTATTTATAACCTTTAACACCCACTGCCATGCCTTTCAAAAGTTACATATTGGTTGCCAAGTGTCAAAGTGGTCTTCCATGGGAGCATGCATTTTTAGATTTGAGCTCTCACTTCTTGCAATGATGTCTTCTGGAACCTTCTATTGCATGCCCAAAATATTCCTTTTTGATCTCACAGTCTCCAAGCTGGCACCTTATCCACAAAGGTCATGCTTTTCTCATGCGCTTCCTGGGATTCCTAATGCAGCTAAGTACAAAATGTGTTTTTCCTTACACATGTGCACCGTGTGTTTTGCAAAACCCTACTAGAACCCTTCCCTGTGCACCTTCAACCTACACGCCCACACACCTTCTTGTACTTAGCTGATATTTTATGGCCCAACACTTAACAAAGTGAATCCAATATAATATTGTAATAGAAATTATGTTGGATCATTCTTACTTTTAAAACATAAGAAACAGGAAAACATAATTTGATCAAAACATAGAAAATCCATTCATATAAGTTTTGGTAAGGAGACATAAATAGATGCCTTCAAAAACTATTAATGGATGTATAAAAAAACCACTTTATCATTTCCTTACAGAGCTGGAAACTATAAAAAATTTCTACAGAAAACTAAAAAATGGAATTACGACTAGACATTACCAACAAAATTCTAAAATTACCCACCCCTAAAATGAGGAAAATACCCCCATTCTTATACAGTTTTGCCCCAAAAACTTGTCCTGAGGGATCCTTTAAAATTTGCTTTGTGCAATCCAAAAATTTCCAAAATGAGGGAAATATCTTCTACTTGAAAATATTCCCTCCTTCTAATTGGGCTGGGTGAAGAGGAAGAAACACAGTGACACATGGAAGGAAGGAAGGAAAAAGGATATTCCTCTATTCCTCAACAAACTTTTTTTCCTCTAGAAAATGACATAATGTTTTAAGAAATATTCATACCATGATATATTACCATGAGGGTAAGTTTTGTTTTATTTCCTTCTTCTTTCCTCTTTATCTTTTTGGGTATACAACAATGGGATGATTTACAAAGCTTTCACTCAACCTAGCCCTATAGGAATTAAAATTTCCAAACATTTGTATGAGAATCTCCTCGTCGGGCCCTTAATGGTAGTGTAAAATTATTTCCTTCCTTACACTTGTGTCATTAAGTTCCACAGAAATAATTCTTCCCTTCTTTATTCTCTTTGATAGTTTATCAATTTTCAACTCTATCTGTGCTCATCAGTACATGGTAGATAAATTTAAATTCCTCAATTCTCTATGCTTTCCAAGAGTAGGATCCCTAAAGAATCTAATCAAATTGTTTGTATTCTCCATTCTGATTCTTTCTCCACTATCTATCCCAATCAACTTGTCTATCAGAAAATGGAGACTACTAATGTATTCAAGTGCTTTATCTCTCACCTCAAAAATAATTTTGATGGATTTTATCAGATTCCCTACCCTTACCTTTGTATTTTATTAGTATTCTTGTTGATTTCCCATAGACGTAGGACACAAAATTCCCTCTTCAACAACCAAGTCATCATTTAAGTCCATAATGGATTCTATTTTTGGTAACATATCAGTCCACATTGTTTGTTTGGCCTCACACTTGTCTATTAGTGCCTTGGTTATTTCTGCTTTATCAATAATGTGGGAATAATGCTTGAAAAATTACCTAATCACTTCTTCACTTCTGGTGACCAAATAATTTTTCCACTAAATGGTATCTTGCCCTATTTTTCCTAGATCACTTACTCTTCTTCTATCATCATTGGTAACCTAAGGGACTTCAACCTACTCTTCCCTATGAGTCCTAATCAATTTTCTAACCAAGTTGGAAAATGCTTCATTCTTGACCTTTAGATCCTTCTTGATTTATTTGAATTTGTATATCTTGTGGAAAACTCACTCCACTACCATAGAAAAATCATATTTTATTTCCTTAGTGGAAGGCTTACCCAATGGGATCCTAGAAATGTGAAAATAAGATGGAGACACTTCCCCTTGGAGCACATTGGTTTTGGGAGTTACAACTTGTATAAATCTCCCCCCTTTACTATTCAGAAATTCCTTGGAAATAACTTTTTCTCTCTTGGGTGAACTAGAGGGATTGAGGAGGGCCAAAATTTGTAGATCATCATCATCCAACTGGATTTATACCTTTTTCTTCTTCGAGAGAGCACTCTCTATCCAATTCCCCAAGGTCAACCTATGTTCATTGAGTGATTAGAATACTGAAGCTACATGAATAACTACAAGTGATTTGGAAGATGAAGGAGGTGTAGAAATAACTTTTTTGGTTACATACAATTGTTCCTCTTGAGTACCTTACTCCAAAATTCCACTTTAACCCTCAGTTTTATCCATAGACTCAAATTGATCCCTTATTTCTTCACCTCTTAGGGATTTTTGGTTCCTAACTTCTCCTTCTTTCTATACCAAACCCTCATCCATTTTCTCATTGGGGACAAAAACAGTCTCACAAGCTTCCTGGGAAACAACATTGGTCATTGGGATCTAGGCTTCAAGAACTTCTATAACCACTTTTATTTCCTAAGTTATTTCAACAAATGTGACACAAAAAGTCTCTCCTTGTGTTATTTCTACTGTAATCCCTTATGTATAAGGTTATACCTCTGCATTCTTAACCATCCTGTCATTTTCTTACACTTCATGTTCAGTTTATCACTCCTCTCTTATCACCACACTACTAAGAAAATGCTCTGGGGTGAGATAAACTTCTAACATAACTTCATATGCCTCAGGTTCCTTTGGATGTTTCCCTATTATTGGCATCTTAGTGCTATGATATGGAATATGTGGGACACTAGACACATGAGTATTTATAATGGGTTGTTCCTCAGTGGGTGAAACAACCTTAGCTTATGGAACAATATGAGTTGGGTTAACAGGTAATGATTCTTCAACAAGTTGAGTTACTGAAGACTAGGTAATGGTGGGTGAAGGGACAGGGACATTAGAAACTACTACTTTCTTTATTGTCTCTACATCCTCTAAATCAATCCATTTAGATACCTTAGTCTACTTTCTCCTCCACAGATGGACTCGTTCCTCGTCTTCTTATAAGTCTTGTAGAACCTTATATGGTGTTTTTACTTCATGAGGTGTTTCAAATAAAATCCCTTCATTAGGCTTCCTTGGATTGTATTCCATTATTTTTTCCTTCCCCTTCAACCCAGAAATGGATGTTGGAACAACATAAAAAGGAGTAACATGAATAATAGGGGCCCTAAAAATACTTACTTGAAGTACCTCTTCAATTATTTTTGTTAATTTAGTAAGGGAAGTCCCAGTATTGATAATTTGGACACTCACATCATCCCTTATTGATGTGGATGTCAACCTCTTAAAAGGGGCCTTAATCTGTTTCCTCTTTAAAGCATCCCTAGTAGAATAAACCTTTTGGTATGGAGAAAGGACATCATTAAGAATATTATTGGCCCTGTACTCTCTTAACAATAGGGTATTCTGATGGATCCATTAATGTAATTATGTTAAAAACTTGAGATGTAGAATGAATGTAATTTATTTGGTCATATCTATATCTTTTTATTTATGTTCATGGATCTAATGGAATAGATGTACACTCCTTATGTATTTTCCTTTTTGTTGTAGTTCTATCTGTTATCTCTAAGTACCTTCTATTTGGAATGAATACATTTGTCTAGAGGCTATTCTGAGCCCTATGATGATTGTATGTCTCATTTCCACCTATATTCATTAAGTTCCTGACATAAATGATGGTTTCCCACTTAATTCACATAAAAGAGAGACTCGGCACCCATGCGTGCCTTAGGTGAGTGCCTAGCACCCGCTGGGTGAAAGGCCGACATGCATGGGATTCCCTTTTTCTTTAGTGGGTTGGTAAAAAGACTACCACACATAGATGATTTATAATAGAGCAGTGTATTCATATTAATAGATTCAATAACCACATTAAAATCCTTGAGGTTATGGCAGATCCTCATCTAATTGTTTAGATCCAAGTCATGCATCAGAGCCTTACTATGCTCATCATATTACAAAGAAAAAATAAAACCCATCCCCTAAGTGTTCCATTTATTACATATTTATTCTAATCCCTAACCCATAACATCCCTTTTCAATATTTACAGGGCTTTTCCTCTCTTTTCTCTCCTCCGCACTCTCCACATGCTATATGTATATCATCTCTCTCTCCTTTTTCATCTATCAAAATATTGTATTTATAACCTTTACACCCACTGCCATGCCTTTCAAAAGTTACATATTGGTTGCCAAGTGTCAAAGTGGTCTTCCATGGGAGCATGCATTTTTAGATTTGAGCTCTCCACTTCTTGCAATGATGTCTTCTGGAACCTTCTATTGCATGCCCAAAATATTCCTTTTTGATCTCACAGTCTCCAAGCTGGCACCTTATCCACAAAGGTCATGCTTTTCTCATGCGCTTCCTGGGATTCCTAATGCAGCTAAGTACAAAATGTGTTTTTCCTTACACATGTGCACCGTGTGTTTTGCAAAACCCTACTAGAACCCTTCCCTGTGCACCTTCAACCTACACGCCCACACACCTTCTTGTACTTAGCTGATATTTTATGGCCCAACACTTAACAAAGTGAATCCAATATAATATTGTAATAGAAATTATGTTGGATCATTCTTACTTTTAAAACATAAGAAACAGGAAACATAATTTGATCAAAACATAGAAAATCCATTCATATAAGTTTTGGTAAGGAGACATAAATAGATGCCTTCAAAAACTATTAATGGATGTATAAAAAACCACTTTATCATTTCCTTACAGAGCTGGAAACTATAAAAAATTCTACAGAAAACTAAAAAATGGAATTACGACTAGACATTACCAACAAAATTCCTAAAATTACCCACCCCTAAAATGAGGAAATACCCCCATTTCTTATACAGTTTTGCCCCAAAAACTGTCCTGAGGGATCCTTTAAAATTTGCTTTGTGCAATCCAAAAATTTCCAAAATGAGGGAAATATCTTCTACTTGAAAATATTCCCTCCTTCTAATTGGGCTGGGTGAAGAGGAAGAAACACAGTGACACATGGAAGGAAGGAAAAGGATATTCCTCTATTCTTAAAAAAAATTGTCCTCTAGAAAATTGCGTTCTATTTGAAGAAATCTTCACACCAGAATGTATTACTTTGAGGGTAAATTTATTTTGATTTTTTTCTTCTCTCTCCTTTAGCTTTCTGGGTCCATAGGAGTGGGATGATTCAGTGAAATGCTTCTTATCCTGTCCTTGTACTTAGTATAAAACTTTCTGAACATTTTCATGATAATTTTCTCATCAAGCCCTAAATGATAGTGGAAAATTATTTCCTACTTTATACTTATGTCATTAAGTTATGTAGAAATAATTCTTCCTTTCTTTATCCTCCTTAATAGTTTATCAATTGTCAATTCAATTTGTGCCCATCACTGCATGGTAGATAAAGTGAAATCCCTTGGCTCTCCAAGCTTTCCAAGAGCATAATCCCTGAAGAGTCTAATTAAATTCTCTTTGTTCTCCATTCTAATCCTTTCTCCACTGGCCATGCCAATTAATTTTTCTATTAGAAAATGGAGGCTATCAATGTACTCCAATGCTTTGTTTATTTCATCAACAATTACCTCAACATATTTTATTAGAGTCTCCACTCTTACCTTCAAAAATTTGTAGTATTCATGTTAATTTCCCATAGAATTGAGATACATAATTCCTTCTTTAACAACCAATTCATCACTTAAGTCATTGCGGGCTTCCATTTTAGGAAATATATCAGTCCACATTGCTTTCTCAGCTTCACAATATTTTTTTAGTGCCTTAGTTGTTTCTTATTTATAAAAAATATGGGAATAATGCTTCACACATTCCCTGATTATTTCTTCACCTCTAGTGACCAAATCATTTTCCCACTGAATGGTAGCTTCCCCTCTTTCTCCCATATCACTTACTTTCTTGATATCATCATTGGTAATCTCAAATATGTCAACCTGCCCTTCCATGTGAGTCCTAGTCAATTTTCTAAACAAGTTGGACAATGCTTCATTCTTGGAGTTCAAATTCTTCTTAGTTTCTTTGAATTCATCAATCTTCTGGAAACTCCCTCTACCACCAAAGGGAAATCATGTTTAATTTCCTTAGTAGAAGGCTTACCTAATGAGATCCTAGATATCTAAAAATCAAACATGGATGCTTCTCCCTGAGGAACATCGGCTTTGGGAGTTGAAACATTTATGAATATTTCTCCTTTCTTATTCAGAACCACCCTAGAAATAAATCTTGCTCTTTTGGGTGGTCTTGTGGGATTGAAGAGGGCCAGATTTTTAAAATCATCATCCAATTGTATCTCCACCTTTTTCTTCCTTGGGAGAGCACTATCTATCCAATCCCTTATGGAAGACTCACGTTCATCGAGTGATTGTAAAACTGGAGTTACAGGAATAACTATAAGGGCCTTGGAAGATGAAGAAGTCATAGAGATACCTTCTAGAGTTACAAAAATTAGTTCATATTGAGAAAATTATCCCACAAGTCCACCTTGATCCTCTAATCTATCCATAAAATCAAATTGATCTCTTACTGCTTCAGCTCTTAAGTAATTTTAGTCATTAAATTCTTCTTTTGTATGTGTCGAGTCCTCATTTATTTTCTTACTGGAGGAAAGGAATGTCTCACAACATTCCCGGGAGACAACATTAGTTATTGGGATTTGGGATTCAAGATTTTTTAGAACCATTTTAGTATCATGAGGTGTTTCTGTAACTGTGACACCCGAAGTTTCTGTGTGTGTTACTTCTACTAGAATCCATTATGTATGAGGTTATACTTCATGTTAAATAACTTTCTCCTCTCTTGCTGCAACACTAATTGGAATTTTATATGGGGTGAGCTCAACTCCCACCCCAAATTCAAGTCCCTTGTGTTCCTATTGATGATTCCCTTTTATTGGCGTCTCAGTATGGTGCTATAAAAAAGACAAGACATTATGCATATGAACATCCAAAATAGGTTATTCCTTAGTGGGTGAAGAAATTGGAGTTATGGGAACAACAAGAGTTGATTTCACATGTATCAATTCCTCAACAAGTAGAATCACTGGAGATTGGGTAATGGTGGGTGAAAGGACAGAGACATCAAGAAATACTACCTACTTGATTGTCTCTTCCTCCTCTAAATCAAACCACTTAGATACCTTAGTTTTATTTCTCCTCTAAAGATGGAATCATTCCTCTTCCTCTTCTGAGTCTTGCAAAGCAGTATTTTGTGTCTTTAGTTCACAAGGTGTTTTAGATAAAATTCCTTCCTTAGGATTTCTAAGATTGTATTCCATTACTTTCTCATTTCCCTTAAACCTAGAAATAAATTTTGGGACAACCTATAGAGGAGTAACATGAATAATAGGGGCCTTAACCATACTTCCTTGAAGTAATTCTTTAGTTCTTCTTGTCAATTGAGTAAGGGAAGTACTTGTTTTGCTAACTTGGGCACTCATATAATCCCTTACTGATGCAGATGCCAACTTCTCATAAGAAACCTTAACCCTTTGCCTCCATAAAACATCCCTAATAGCATAAAACTTCCTCTATAGGGGAAGAATATCATTAAGAAAATTACTATCCCTATAATCCATTAATATTGGGGTACTTTGGTGACTTACATCCACTCCCCCTGATAAAGACTAATTTAGGGAAAGTCTGATGAAATTTGTGGTTCTTTCCTGATTATAATTTTTCTCAATAGCCTCTCAATTAACTAGCAAAAAACACTGAGAGGAAATTTCATCGTAGATGTAATATTCACTAATCACATTACCATTATCTTCTAACTCTTCAGTGTCTTGAAAAACCCCAAAATCATTCATTTGGGATAGTTTCATTCTTGAATACTCTCTTTGTCTAACTTCCTTCTCATCTTCACAATTCATCCATAAATATTCATAATCAGGTTTATGCTCTATCTGATTGGGTGAAATAATGTGTATAATTTTATTTATATCATAGTGCTTCCTCTCCTCAAATCTATCCAACATGCATCTACCCATTTCTGCTTCCAATGTTTTTACTTTCTACATATTTAGGAAAGTGCAATTTATAATGATCATGGGAAACTTGATAGGGGATGTTAGATACTTGTTGATTATGATCTTGTGTATTGGTAACAATTGAATGACTAATTCCATTAGAGCCCACTTGTCACTCACACACCTGAGGAGAAAATAGGGACTTCCTTACAAACCACTAACCTTGATATAAGAATAGGTCCTTATTTGGAAAAAATAAAAACCATATTGAGCAATAAATCTCTTGGCATCATGGGAAAATATTCAGGTATCCCAATTAGGATGGTATATACAAATTGTGAGCACAAAGAAGTGATTAGAAACATTCATACAATGTGATACATATCTTTCTAGCTTTATCTAATAGATAAGACATCATACACGTTGGCGCTACCAAGATCACCATCCATCAGTAATTATGGAAATTTTCTATGGAAATAAATGTTATAAACTAAGTAAGAATTCATAGTGAATTCTATCATGTCGTACTTTTCTCCTCTTGCAATTTGAGCAACCCCCATCATTTGTTCATGAATTCAGCTACTTATTATCTTAGCCCAAGGGAGAGGTTTTTTATTTGTGAGTATTACCTTAATGAACTAAAACATCCATTCTTGGAAAAATTAGTAGATTCCATACCCATTATTTGGCTCAACAATATAATCACATCTCTAATTTCCTAAATGAATTTAGTTATGTGTAGATTATTTTTCATTCTAGGAATGGAAGCTCATGGATTGGTAAACCAGTGACTATTCATAAAATTTGTCTATTTCTTTTCCTGTAAGTTCCAATATGCTTAAACTGAATCTTTGGTAATAGCCCCTTCTTCTCATGTGGGAGGAAAACCCAACATCCTATCAAACTCTTACTCCTGGAAAGATAATACCAAATCCCCCTTCCCATCCTTAAATTATCTAGTTAAAGGATCATAGTGCCAAGCACGCACCCATACAAGCTTCGGGCATGGCATAGTGGAAAGGAAAGCAGCAGCGAGGTCAATATAATTGTTGGCTATAAGGTTCATGGTGTTACTATTATCACCAAATTACAGAACCCTATGATTTTTTTTGACATGTGAATCTAATTAGAAATATGTGTAACAGGGTATCATGGAATTGTCTCAAGGTGTGGGACCTTGCAGTTGAGACAACTCTCCAAAGAAGATTGGTTATTCTTCCTAATCTAAGTGTTAAACTACTCCTAATGTTGTAAATACACTTATCTAATCTTATTATATAATTCTAAGGGACTAGGGAGACAGGAAATACATTAAAATGAAGAAAATTCCTATATTATGGAGGTGATAACACCAAGAGAGGGGTGATTGGGACACTCTTTAATGAATGAAAATTTGAAGGAATGAAAATAGAGAGGGCCTATGTGAAACACCACATTCTAGAAACAAGCATCCAATACATCATTTATTTTAAACACAACCATTTAGAGCTTGCAAGAAATTATAAGCTACATAAAATACCTTCATCTTCAATGTAGAGGAAAGAGAATGCAATAAAACACAAAAAACGGGTTAAAGAAAATCCACAAAATTGATTTTATTGCTTTAGATAAATAAACAATGGGTAGTTAGGAGATGAAATATGGGTAGGCATGCAATTCTTGCAAAGTGCCCAAAATGGAAGTAGCTTGGGGCTCACAAATCATCTTGCAGTGAACTGTAGACCAGTGGAGGAGCTAGATAGATAGTGTCCAATCACCCCTTAATGACAAATGAACCCCTTTTTCAATATATAGAAGAATGAGCATTAGAGGGATAAGAAGAGGGATAATATAGAAATCTGGTAATTTCACCATTACCAATAAAGAGGCATTAAATGGCTATAAATCAATGATGGATAGCTTGCAAAACACATGCCCTCATGATACTTTTACTTAGGTGGAGAAGGATAGAGCACTAAATCACATCAAGGTGTCTATACCATTTTCAGCAGCCTGGAACTATGCTCATTAATGTCGGAAAGATGCTGTTGATAAACAAAATAATAAGTCATTGTTAACTATTTCATACCATTCCCTTTATCCTCTCGTATTTTGGGTTATGCGGGCATCATCTGGGGTCATGAATGTGGATACTAGGTATGTCGATCCTTATAGGCAAATCTTTTTTCGTGAGTATCCCCGCACTCTTAGTGAACTCCCACAACATCCATGCTGTCATTTTGATTTGTAGAAATAATCAGGTTTGCGGGGAACACACATCCCCATGGCCTTGTTTAGTCAGGTCCCTCAACAATTTTACCACACCTACATACTTACTCGATGAATTCACCTTTGTTGTGCGGATACTATCTTAGCTATTGTGGGGACCTGGAAGTACCCTGTGGAACATGCTAACCACTTGGGCCCCCAATACTCATTAACTTTTTCCACACTTTAAATCCCCCCCCATTACCTTAGCAAATTATTTTTTAGATGAGGGTGGGGAATCTTATGGTCCACCTAGCACCTTCTTCCACCCAGACCCTGATGAGTCTACAACACACTAAAACATTCCATTTTTCCAATTTTTCCAAATTTTCTTGGAATTTTATGACTAACTCCTTGGATTTTTCTTCCCATAGGGAGTTTTAGACAAACATGGAGTTAAAGTGCCCCAAAGCACAAATTTCTCCAATTTTACATTTTTTCTAATTTAACCTTTTCGTAAGCTAAGATGGAAAATGCATGTTGTCAGGTAAATATACCTCTAGGGGACATTTGTCATAATAATTACTCTATTTCTGGGGAATACAACCTCTACCTAAATTCATGTAGGTCAGCATTAGCAACGTCATAATCTGTAATTCTATCTAGAGGGGAACTAAGATTGGAACTTAGTTTTTATGGATTGTATATGAAACCTCATGATCGTCGACACAGTTTTAACAAAAAAAACCTTTCCACTAAAGACCAAACCTTTCTAAACTATTCCTCAAAAGATCACAACAAATATGGGAACTCGATGAACTTACCTATCTAAGCAAAACTCTAATTGCCACTCAGAATTTGAACTGAAGAGCATTGTAACTTTTAATTCCCTGATCTTTGAGACTACCACTTCTCACTTCAAATTTCTTCCAAGTTTCACGCTTGAATACCTAATTCAAATAATCAAACCTTTTAAGTACATAATGGATATTCATACCAAGTTATCACATTAAATACTCATGGATTCATGCAGTAATGCCGAAGATTGCATTCATGGGAAATTTTCGTAATTCTCATTTTTTTTCTCTTTTTAACCATTGTAATATTTTCAAGTCCTATCATCCACGTATTTCCATCACACAAGTCACTCCCATTAATCAGCGAACTTCTACAAATTTATCTCATGTATAAATAGTGCATTAATGATCTTTCTTACTTTGTTAACAGGCTTTGGAAATATATTACACGATGACCCCCACACCACATTAGGAAAATATAAAATTAATTTATTCTTCCATTTATGCATGTGCCACACACTTGGTCAACATCTCCAAGTCATCAAGCCTCAGGGTTACTTTTACAAATTGTAATTCTCAAAGAAGCATGAGACTTTGTTCCTCTTCTATCCAATTCCCCAACTACTATTTTCATACACCTTTTTTAGGGGATTTAGGCCCAAGGGTTAGTTTGTACTTTACATAATATACAAGTACAAACTATTATGTTCATGTCTATATGCAGCCTCTAATCTTTAGAAAATTCATTATTATGGACTTTGAGACTAAAAATACATCCTACAACTGGAGAAACTTTATCACATCTACCAAAAACCCAATGCTTCATTGTTATCTTAGGGAAAAAAAGTTTTGTGATTTATTGTTTTGTTAGGAACAATAATGATCCTGACACAGCTTAAAAATATGACACTAGGAGATAACATAAATTCTTACAAGGGTTTCCCACACACAATTCCAATGAATCTTAAATGAAAAATATCTCAAACTAGGAATGGAGTAGGATCGACAACATGAATTTTACAAAAATTCTTGGATTTATCAGGAAAAAATATGAGAACCAACAAAAATTTTCCAAACCTTTGAGGAAGCATTCACCATGGCTCATAAAATTGAACTTCACACCCTTGAGAAAGGCCATCTCAAGCTTATATCTAATAAACTAAAACTAAAATTCATGAAGTCATCGATGCATAATGACAAGACTAAGAGCGTAGCTAATGATATCATATTCAAGTCTTCATCTCCATCTACATCTAACACCGATCCTCCAAAAAGGGATCCAATACCGAACCCCAATTACACTCCTCTTAGAGAATCATATATCTCTATGTTTGATAAATTAATAGTTGTACACCTCATTCAACTTCCTCCCATCCGACCCTTTGATGATTCATGACCCAAATTAGCATGGTATCACAAGGATCATTATTTTAAATACCATAAAGTCCGTAGTCGCGACATCAAACAATATCACATATTAAAATACCTTGTACAAAAAATCATAGAACATGGTGATCTTCAGTTAGAAAATCCTAATACACCTCCCAATCAACCCCTAGACATTTTTAAAAAAAACTTGTCCCAAATACCCACCTAATAATCACACCTCCTTAGATATCTCAACCATGCAGCACTCATAATATCAACACCCTAAGTCGTGAATCAACTTCATCACCTACACCCATCATCCCTTCACCCGCTAAACCTATATCTACTTTAATTTCTACCACTTCACCTACAATGTCCTCTACATTTGTGCATATCTCTATATCTATTATACCTATGAATATAGAACCTAAACCTACCACACCATCCATATCGATGTCAACTAATTCTCCATCCATATCCATATCCATATCCTATCCTTCAACCTTACCTATATCAACACCTATCTCAATATCATTACCACACATCCACATCATCCCCTAAATCACCTATTACACATACATCCTTACCTAATAAAATCAAAAATAATATCCCTACACCATCCACAAGTTTAACCACTCGTACAAAAACACCCCCAAAATCCACACATTCACCAACTCCTTCTGATCTCATTAAACATATCACTTAGAAGCTACTTCCATATTCAATATTAATCTGGAGGATATTTTTGAGTGCATATTCTTCCTAAGTCTCCCTAAACCATCAAAGATCTAAAGAGCATCTCAAGATATTTCTGTCGATATAAATAACTCGAAAAACAGAGCTCAAATGTGTGAGATATGATGCACTAAATTTTTTTGCCAACAAGAAAAATTTGGGGATGACACATAGGTCTGTTGGTGTGGATGAATAATATAGCGATAAGTCGCACAATGGGTATGAAGAGTAAATGTTTTTTTTAAAATGTCGGTCTTTGAAACTCAATTGTGAAATTGTGGGCCCCACTATTTTCTATCTAGGGGCCCTCATCTAGGGTTGATACACTCTTTTTGCTAAGAATTGACTTTGCATTATATTCATATCACCATTATTGAGAAATTGTATATATAGGCCACTTTTTGTTTGTACTTATCGCATATGGGATTATTAGTGTAGGGTTGTAATTTTAATGTATGGTTTTAGACCGAGTTACATTATAATGGGCCTAGCTCACTCGAGTTATGAAGCATCTCAACATATATTTGAGTTAACTCAGATAAAGAATCAGTCCAAACTCAGTGGGATGGTCAACTCCCCACCAATGACTTAATCTTTCAACATTGTTCACCCACATTTCGGGCTTATTTCCTTATATGGCATGGATGGGTTATACATACCATTTGACAGATCAACATAACACAAATGATTAACCTACGTGGTAGGATTATAAAAAAAACAACTTCACATCTCATACCAATATATTGGGTGGTTTAAACAATGTCATCTGTACCACATACGTGGCAGAAAAAACTAATTCCATAGTGAACAAACTAATTGGTAGAATCTACATGGCACCACACAACTATTCCAACCTACCAAGCATATATACGTGGAAAAAAAAATTAACTCAATTGTGGCCAAATCTACAAGAGTATTGGGTGGCTAAGCCCAATATATACAATGCAATCTCTCCATCCATGATAGATGTGGGATTTTTCCCCACTTCGACCAAAGCCGATGAAGATGCAAGAGAAGGAGTTTGACCCTGAGACCACTAGGAAACAAAAACCCCAGCTCACCAACAAGCCATAAAGGCTCGACATGATATAAAATGAGATTGGTCATACTTATAAAGTAAATTTGAAAGGTATGTGACATGACAAATAATGGGGAATTTACAGAGATCTTCGAATTTGGGGCACTCAGAATCAGAATTAGACTTTGATGTAAAACAGAAAATTGCTTAGAATTTCGAGAAGAAGATGATGATTTATTTCTTTTTCAATGATGTCTTGTATATTTCCTGGTGTAGGTTTTTTTGGATATAATTACATGAAAAGGGCACTATGGAGAGCCTGTAGAGCCATAGGTGAACTTGTAGATGAAATATGATAGGTGATTAAAGTATGCAAATCTATTTCAATCTATAAAAGTAGGTATTATGATCTATTGGTGAATTTTTTAACTTTAAATTTGTACTTCTATTGATAATAAATAGATCAATTCATGTTTAAGTGAATCTAGAGATGTAGCCCATTTGGGTGAACTTCATTATTAATCTTGTGGATTTTATTTCAGTTGTTGTTAGTGCTTATCTTCAGTTCTCAATTCAGTAGAAGGAATGAAGAAAATGGAACAAGAAAAATTCAATTAACTGGAAAATTGAATTAAAAGTAAATTGAATCCATTATCCATAACAATTTGCACAATCAATTTTGGACAAACAAGTTAAATTGAATGCATTCACAAATTCAGCTTGTGATCAGAATTTAATGGATTTTTAATATTTCCAAAAGAGTCACATTTTTTGATTTTAGAATAAAAATTTATAGGTTAAAATAAATTCAAAAATTTGGGGTTTCAAAACACCCAAAATTGAATCCATAAGCACTCTTGATCAATTTTAAAATCATAATTTTTTAGTATCTAAAGATTTTTTTTGAAATGGTACCCAGGGGGCAACAACCATTTTTAGATCAAGTTATTAGTATTAGAGAAGGTATATATAATTGTAAAGCTTGATAATATCTGAGAAATTTTTGGTATCAGAGATGGTCTATCTTAATTCTCGCTTGGATTGAATTTGATTTAAATGTGGTTTTGAATTTTGGGTTTGATCTTTCCATTTATAATGTGTAGTGTGTTGGAAAGTACATGTATTACAAGAAACTATGGGAAATATGTAAGACAAGGAAAATATTTAAGATCTTGAAGCATATAATCACCAAATTTAGGATGAGAATGCATTCCTGAGGTGTCAATTGTTCTCCCTTGAGGAGAAAATTGAAAGATTAAAAATAGCTTGAATTTAAGGATGAAATCTTGATGGTATTGCAATGTGGTGAACTAAAGAAAGAGGTACCATCCACTACCAATTCATTCACTATGATAGAAGAATGCATTGTAATTATTGCACCATATAATTCCTCTTCCCATATAGAATTGGATTCAGGTAATGTTATAGCTGATTTTGAAAAACACACAAAGGGAATATGATTTAAATTATTAAATAAAATGGGATTTAATGGAATTGGTCTTGGTAAGGATAAAAAAGGCATATCTAACCCAATATAGGTTGAAAACAACCTCATTTTGCAGGATTGGGGTATGTTAGTGAAAGGAAAATGGAAGTTGGAGAAGGCTCCACAACCGCTGAAAGAAGATAAGCTTCTAACAACAAAGAGGCTTCCCCATTAGCATCTGGTGAATCATCCTCATAATATGGATCTAGTAAGAGATCATCAGGAAGAGGTATTGAGATTCCTCCACCTCTTTTTTACCATAAACATCAAAACACATGGTATAATCTTGATCCAATATATACATTTGAGAAATTTGGTAATAATTTTAAGAAAATGTGCTATAGCTATCCATGCACATTTTGAGGGAAGTCTAACCATTGTATAGCCAAATGTATGAAATGATAATCTTTAATGGAAAATATCAAGAGATATCACTCTCCTAAACGTGGCTTAGAGAGAAGGATTTTGGGTAAATTTGCTAAAAATGTGAAAGAGAGATTTTGTGATCACTGTAAAAAGAAAGATCGTGAAATTGAAAAGTTTTAGTAGCTTCATCCTAGGAAAAATTTGAAATTTGGTAAAAAGGAAAGTAATGTTAAACCAAAAAACTTGACTATGGCCCCTGCAATGTTTCAAGTAAACATTGATGAGAATTAACCACCTAAAATGGAAAATTTACTTAACATGGTGGGTAAACAATTCCTCTGTTTCATGTTTCCATAATAATAATTGATGATTAACATGCAAAGGATTCAAAGCAATATTGGGATTCTTGTTGATTTTTGAAAAAGGAAATTTTCCCGTATGTATATTTAGCTTTGGATTTGATGAAGAACTAAAGGGGAAATCCGGGTGACAGGTTTATCATACTTGAAAAATTTCTCTTGCTTATGGTTTGTGGAAAACTTCATCTTGACAGTAGAATGTATAATGTTTCTTATGGGGCATTGTCATTTGATCATATAGAAGTTATATTTAGAAAACATGTATTCAATATGTTGTTCATTTTTGCAAATGTATCATGTAGGCATTGTTTATATATGCAACAATTATACAAACTCTTTATAACTACGCATGATTTTTACACATGTTATAAGTTTTTATTTTTAGGATTTAATATTTATAACTGTCAAATATAGTTACAAATAGTATGTACAATTATTGCACTAAAAAATTATGATGTAGGTTACATTTTTCATATTCGAAAATGGTGCGGGATTAGTGTGCAACACATGAGTATGACATTTTGGTTGTCATATCAATTATAGTATTGGACATGGGTTATGTTACCATTAATGGATTTTTGATATATATGGAAATTTTTAAACTAACCCTACTATAAAGTGGGTTCCATGTGTTTGTGATATGTATAGGACCTATTAGCAGTCAATGGTTGAGTTTTATTTTTGAGACCAAAAAGGTCTTATTGGGGAGGAGTGATCTGAAAGATATTTTTGAGTACAAATGCTTACTAAATCTCCCTAAACCATGACAGAGCTGAATAACGTATTGAGATATTTTTGTCAATATAAAGAACTCAAAAAATGGAGCTCGTATGTGCAGGATATAATCCGCTGAAATATTTGACCAATAGGAAAAATTCAAGGACAATGTGTAGGTATTTTGATGTGGACGAAACATATAGCGACAAGTGGCATAATGGGTATGAAGAGTAAAAATTTAAGTTTTGGATGCCGGTATTTAACACTCGATTAAGTGATATGGTGGGCCCCACTATTTTCTTGGGTGGGTGGCCCTCAACTGAAGGTCGGCACACTCTTTTTACAGAGGGGTGCCTTTGGCCTCTGATTCATATTACCATTATATGAGCAATTATTTATATTTTACACTATATGTCTATATATCCTCATGCATGTGGGATTATTAGTTGCAAGGTACTGTAAATTATAATGCAGGGTTTTAGAGCTGAGTTCACAACTCGTATGATCCTGGCTTGCCCAATTTGTGAAGTCATTCGGCATAAATATACAGCCAAATCAACTTATTACTAATCAGCCCCAACTTGGTGGGGTGGTCAGCTCCCTACTGAGTCGACCTTAGTATCTTCGCATTTCTCAGCCATACAACTCGGCCCAATCTACAACTCACCCACATTTTGGGCTGTAATTCCTTATATGGCATGGATGGGTTCATACCATATAACTCAGTTGGCTCAAACCAACACATAGGAAAACATGATGGACCTACGTCATATGGCTTATGAGGTTTAGCTATCCAATAACTTCAAATAACTCGCCCACACATGGATTCGGAGGTTCATATATTGGTCGATTAACACCACATACGTGGCAGAACTCGCCAGTATGTGGCAACAAACCAAACTGACCGACAGTTGGATCAACATGGCCATCACATAATTTTCCTAATGATGGCCAAGCATATATACTGTGGCAGAAAAACCATTAAGGGTAGGCATGGCCTACATCCACAAGGAGTATAGGGCGGTTAAGACCCTTTTAAACATCAATGCAATCTCTCCACATCGCAATAGATGTGGGATTTTTTCCCACAATAGGAAAAAATTGCCATTGCCCGAGTATGGAGGAGAAGGGTTTGACACCACAAGACCACCCTAGGGGACAAAACAAGCAGCTCAAACAACATGAGCCACAAGGGCTCGAGCGGGCTATAAAATTAGATCTTGATATTATTTTATCTGGAGACTTTCTTGGCTAAGACTATGTAACGGGATAGATAAGGAGAAATTTTCAGAAGATATCCAAAATTGAGGCACTTAGGTTCAAAATTCATACTTTGGTAGTAAAAAGGATAAGTTTGTCAAAATTCAGAGATGAAGATGACGATGTTCTATCTTTCTTCCATGAAGTGCTATAAGTTTTCCTGGTGTAGATGTTTTTATAGACACAATTACACAGATATCAGGGCACTTTGGAGAGCCTGTAGAGCCACAAGTGAGCTTGTGGATGAAATCTAACAAGGTGATCAAAGTTTGCAAATTTGTTTTAAGAACTAAACATAATTATTATGATCTATTAGTCAATTCATGAATTATAAATTTCTACTTCCATTAATAATGAATAGATCGATTCACAATTAAGTGAATCAGGAGACGTAGCCAATCTGGGTGAACTTCGTGTATCAAGTTATGTGATTATTTTATTCCAATTTTTGTTAGTTCTTATGATTTAGAATTCTAAAATTCAGTAGTAAGGAATGAACCAAATAGAACAATTAAGCACAATGTAATTAACTGGATTAGTCAGATTAAATCTAAAACTAAATCCATTATCCACAACAATGTGCACAACCAATTTTAGACAAATAAGATAAATTGAATGGATTAAAAAAGTCAGCTTGTGATCATAATTAAATGGATTTGTAATATTTCCAAATAAATCACATAAGTTTATTTAAGAATAAAAATTGATCTGTTAAAATAAATTGGAAAAATTGGGGTTTTGAATCACCCAAAAGTGAATCCATAAACAATCTTGATAAATTTTAAAATATGAATTTTTGAGAATCTGATGAAATTTTTTTAAATGGTACCTAGGGGGTAAAAACTATTTTTTGATAAAATATTCACATCTACAATGAAATAAACATTATGTGATGCTATCTTGAAGGACCCCCTGGTTAAAATCATTGTTATCCTTACCAAGGGAAATTCATCACAACAAAATCTAAAAACCTTGGATCCCTATTCGAAAATCCCTCTCTCATCCACACAAAAAATTAGAGCTCTCTCCTCCTAAATCTAACCATCCTAAAAATCCAATCCTTTGTCATGAATCTTAATTACACCTCCATCCATCTTAGGGAAAATCCTTCCATCCACTCCTATTCTCAAAGAAAATCCCAAATCAAAACCATCTACCATTTCTTCCAAATCAAAATTCTAACCAAAAATGTCCAAAAACCCTAGCATCACTAAATCAAAATCAAAATCATCCACCATATCCTCTAACTCTGAATCACAATCACAAAATTATTCTCCTGAGTCCAAATCAGAATCAAATTCTCCCATAAAGCCTCATCAAAGAAAAACATCCCTCTTACCTTCATCAACCATTCTCAAATCCACTTCATCTCCAACACCTTCTCCAAAAAATCCCATTGGTTCCTACAAAAAAATATTGCAACATCTACTTCAAGCATCCACAATCACCCTCCCCCCATAAAATATTTTGATTTATGTGGGCCAAAACCTTCATGGTTCGATTATAATCTCATTTTTTCATAACATTGTGTTTCTAGACATGATATCAAACATTGTAAGTCCCTTCAAACTATAATCCATAATATCATTAAAGAATATGATCTCCTCATTAAATAATATCATCCTCTTCCATCTACTAAATCATCAACCTCCCCTCACAACTCTTCAATCAAACCTCCATCACCTAATATCTATAATTCCCCTCATTCATCCAAGACCTTAATTACCTCTCTTCCTCCAAAAACCACTTCTCCCTAATAAGGCCCCCCTCTCTTCATCAATGTTGTTCAGATCTCCACTCATTATAACCCTCATGATTTTCAACCACCTAATCAATCTAAGTCAAATGTTGTTGTCTCTACTCCCTCTAGAAAGATTACTCTACCCCCTTATTTATCAAAACCCAAAGTGTCTAGCTTAGTTGCCCCATAGCCTATTGTCATTGAACAAATATTATGAAACATCTTCATTAGGCCCCAATCAATATGTCATTGTATGAGCTCATCCAAAGCTCCCCTCATCACAAACAAGATCTCATTGAATCTCTAATGCATATTCCTACCCCTAGTGATGAGACTCGACCTTTTACATCCCTTTTTGAAGCACCAGCCACTTTTGTTGCCATATATTTTTACAATTCCAAAATCCCTAACATATCACCTAAAGAACATGACCTCCAACTTTTCATCATTATGTGTATTAATGATACTTTCATCTGGATTTCCATGATAGATAATGGTACCAGCATAAATATCATTGCATCACACACCTTTGATCAAATCAAACTCCCTAATTCTGTTCTCGCCAAATTTCATGTTTTCCTTGGTGTCTTCAATGATGTTGTTGCCCCCACTTTGGGCACAGTTTTTCTTCCCATCCGCATTGGTGAGAAGCTTCTCCATGAGGTATTCTATATTATAAAGGGGGATTTTCAATACAATATAATACTTGGATGACCATGGATTTGTGCCATGCATTGTGTTCCTTCCACCCTCCATCAGTTCATCAAGTATGCGAATGAGGGGAAAATATTAACCCTCCCCACAAACACTCTTCCATTTAAAGCATGTCACATGATTTATCGACCTAACGATGTGCTCATCCTAAAATATTATTATTCTGTGGCATCCACTACCTCATCTGTATCTTCATCTAAACTTCCTACTGATGAATATATAGACAAAACGATGAATCGTCTCTCATTGGGGGAGTATTGCCTCCTCACTCCCAATGATTTTCCAACACCTCATTGACTTTTTAGACCTAATAAACCTCCAATGTATAAACCAAATTTTGGGGATATCATTCCCTTTGGTCCACCTCATTTATGGTGGTGTCGATATGCCTTCTTCTCACATCGATTATCAACCTCACACCAAACCATAGACCAATGGCTTCAACTTTATTTATAACAACTTATTTTCCTATGCTTATCTCTATCATTGTACATGGAAAATATTTTGTATGGGGTGTTATTGATAGGGTATAATCAATCTCATCGTCAACCAACCAATCCTATAATCCCCTTGAGAAGTACATATTAGGCTACAAAGAACAACCTACCGAATCTCCCACACCTTCTTCATCTGCATCCCTTATGAACATTGATCCCTCATCCACTTCTTATCCAACCAACGAGCCCATGGATACAGATGATACAATTTCTATTTCTTCTATCTTTTTTTCAATATCTACGATCACTTTGGGACCACTCACATATCAGTTTGAAAATGAAAATATTTCCCTTCCTCTTCAAATCCCTGATACAGGTAAAGGAATATTCCCCTACCATTGACATTATTTGATTCACCGACGATGATTCCATCATTTCTTACATGGGGGTAGAAGATTCCTATCTTCATAAGACCTTACCTCCTTCCTAATTAGAATATTCCTTGATCTACAAGATCTTGATTCTTTCACCACATTCCTTTCTAGACATATCCAAGCCTTCACATGGTCGTACACTGACATTCCATGTCTCAATCCTTCTATTTTTTTCCACAATATCGTCACCATTTCTTATGCTAAATTAGTTAACAAAAACTTTGTTGCACGAATCCTCTTGTTTCTCTCCTTGTTAAAGAGGAATTGCAACACCTCCTTTACTCTAATTTCATCATTCCTATCAATTATCTACAGTGGGTTTCTAACATTGTACCCTTTACCAAATCCTCTAGAAATCTCTTTATCTGTATAACCTTTTGAGATTTGAACCTTGCTTATCCTAAATATGAATTTCCTCTTCCTAACATCAATCAACTTTTCGACCTCACCATAGGCCATAAGATGTTTTCTCTTATGGATGATTTTTCTAGTTACAACCAAATCCTCATTACACCAAAAGAATAATATAACACCTCTTTCATAACTCCAAGGGAGAATTTATGCTATCACATTATGCCCTTTGGTTTGAAAAATGTCAGAGCCACCTATTAACAAGCCATGACTTACATCTTTTATGATACCATCCATAATACTATAAAGGAATACATCAATGGCCTATTGGGTAAATCCACACATTAATGCGATTATATTTCTGTCCTTGAAGTTATCTTCGAGTGCCTTATCCTCTTCTTCCTCCATCTTAATCCAACCAATTGTGTTTTTGGAGTTTTAACTCAAACTATCTTTGGTTTCATCATTTCTATTAGGGGTATTGAAGTTGAACCCGCCAAAATAAAATCCATCCTTGAGATGCACCCTCTTTTTTTATCTAAAACAACTTCATATTCTTCAAGGCCAAATTATATTTGTTTGTTGTTTCATCTTGTAACTCTCTAACAATTTTCAACCATTCCATCATCTTCTTCACAAATACATTGACTTCAACTAGGATGATCATTACCAAAAATCCTTTGAAGACCTCAAGCATTATCTTCTATCCCCGTCAATGCTTATGCATCCTCGCGAGGGGGAGCCTTTCTATCTCCATTTATCTGTCACCGATCATGCTCTGGGTTCCATGTTGGTACACCATGATGACCAGATCAGGGATAGGGTTATTTATTAGATCATCCAAACCCTTCATGACTACAATACTTGCTACACTAAAGCTTAAAATATGTGTTGCACTCTTTTCTTTGCTACCTCCAAGTTTCTCCACTATCTTCTTAATCGTAAAACCTATGTTGTGAATAAATTTTATCTTCTTAAAACCATACACTCTAAGCCTTATCATAATGATTGCATCACTCAATGGCTCATGCTCATGACTAAGTTTGACCTAGAGTTCATCTCTCAGAAATCAATCAAAGGCCAAGATATCACCGACCAACTATCTAAATCCCCTCTTCTTGATAACCATCTTCCTCATGAATAGTTTTTTGATGAATCTATCAATACTATCGATCAAAAAATTTCTATCCTAAAAATGATGATTTTATTTGATGGATCTAAGTGTAAAAAGGGGGGAGGCACAAGCATCATTCTCATTCCTCCTTGGGATACTCTTATTTCTATCACTTATAAATTCAATTTCAAATGCACTAACTTATAATAAATCAATTCAAGGGCATATATCACTGTAAAACTGAGATCCTTCAAAAATATAAGGACATCAACAAATTTATTCATGAATCCTTTGAATTATATATCATCCAAATTGTCCCTTGTTCATCTAATAACTTTGCAAACACTATGGAATATCTCACATCTATTATCCCAAGGGAAGTAGAGGAATCTAATATTTTTTTTAATTTTCATCATCTCGATCAACCATCTCATTTCCATGATCTTCCTCGTATCAAACGTGTTGAGACTAATAAATCAAATCTCTGGTATTCTCAAAAATTTGACTACCTATCCATATTTAAAATTTCCCTGACCTATCCAAAAATGGTAGGAGGCCCTTTCTTCATTGCACCATGTCATTTTGGCAACATACTCTATAAATGTGGGTTTGACAGTATTCTTCTACGTTTCCTTAAATCTTATGATTCTATGTAGGATATCCAAGAAGTCTATGATGATATCTGTGGTGGAAATTTTAGTGGTTTGACCTTCGTTAAGTGTGTTCTCTGGATGGGATATTATTGGCCTTCTCTTAATCAAGATTGCTATGAATATGTCAAAAACTATTTCAAATTCCAACAAAATTCTGATCTAATCTGCATTCCTAGCAAGGTCTTACAAAAGCTTAGGATCTTTGGCCTTTCTCACATTGGGGACTTGACCTCATTGACCTCATCAATCCACATTCTTACTAATAAAATCATTCTATCATCACTACAACCGATTAATTCACCAAATGGGTGGAATCCATTCTACTCACATCCACAAAATCTAACCAAATCGTTAATTTTTTCTATCAGCACATCATTTTCCGCTTTGGTATTCCTCATAAAATCATCATGGACAAGAGAAATTCCTTAAAAACTAGATATTTCAAGAATATTTGTGATTCATTCAATATCAAGCTTAGATTCTCTTCTCCATACTATCCTTAAGCTAATGGCCAAGCTAAAGAAACTAAAAAGACCCTTCACAACATCCGTGCCAAAACCATTGATAAATCAAGATGTAGTTGGCATCTTTATATTCCCTTCGCCCTTTCGACTTATCAGGCTAGCATCCGCACCTCCACGGGTGCTACTACCTTCTCTATTGTCTACGACTCTAAATTTCTTCTTCTTGTTGAAGTCCAAATCCCATCATTGTGCGTTTCTCTTTGTGGCTTCATTTTTGACAAAGACTATCATAAGGAGAATCTAGCACATCTTAAATTGTTAGACAAGTGTTGCTTAATCAATATTTAACATCATTATGTCTATCAAGATTGCATTAAAGTTTCCTAAAAAGAACATCTCAAGGAACATGATTTTAAAATTGGTGGCCTTTTCCTTAAAGAAAATCATAATGTCACTACTTTAGAAAGGATTCAATGTGGTAAATTTTCTCCCAACTAGATTAGACCTTATATTCTTATGCATAATTATGGGTCCCTTAATGCATTGTAATTGTGTCCCTTATACTATTATCATATCTACCAAACATGATATTATTCATGTCAATTATCTTACTTCCATCATCAGCCCCTTCCATCTCTCCTCGTAACATGATTTAAAACTATGTGTCCTACCATCACTATCCTATTTATGACCTTAAATATGGGCACCACAACTCTACTCATAGAATTTTCCATATAGAAAATTTCCTCTTTATAGGTTGGAACCCCACAATCATTACATCCATCTCCTTCTTATCTACCTATTGGAACCACGCTAAGGGTCCATAGGTGTCACTTGTACATTTTACTATCCCCTCCCCAAATGGTCTACCTAGCTATCCCCAGCTCATTCATAAGAAAAAAATTAAATTTCTTAATGCTCATATTAAAATCTATCTTATCTCTAAGAAAAAGTGTTCCCTCAAAGGAATGATGTTCAAATAAAGAAAATTGTCAAAAGTATAGACCAATCCCTTGAAGGATAGCTATCAAGTATCTTGCCATCTAAAAAATTAAAATATCCAAATATCCCAAAGTAAAAATAAAAATGTAGACCACTCCCTCAAAGGATGGCTACCATCTTATATAATGGTAGTGAAGGATTACCACATTTATTAGCTTTCTCCTCTACATCAAACTTCCCACATTACTCAATTTACATCATATCACTCAGAGTTGTAGCATAGACCTATGAATAATCACCTAAGGAGAGCCTATCCTCTCTTATATGAGGCACATATAAAATCCGTTTTTCATGTTGACATTAGGTCTATAAGTTCATCCTCCATATTTCCCCTCGTGATCTTAATTATGAATAACTTTTTGACCAAGTTTCCTCTTTCCTACTCATATTAGTGAACTAGTAATAAATAAAATAAAGTAACTCGAAATATGAATGGTTTATGGACCTTGAGATGGAATAATGATATGGATGAGTGTAAATTATGGATCCTTCTCCGTAGTGAGCTAAGTGACTTGTAAATCAAAACAACTCAACATAAAAATATTGGATTAGTAGATAGGATGGGAGGGTTTCCTAAAAAATTAAGTCTCGAGAAGCAAGAACTTCCTAGTATGGATGTCAACCCTCTTTTTGATAAAAGATAGATAAAATATTGATGAATTTGATGTCACTAAGATATCAATAATATGTAGTAAATCTAAGATAAACATAATATTGAAATGCATAAATGTAAGGAAAGAATAAATCTGATCAAGATACGACAAAATAAATGAAACCTGACAAGGGTTGAAAGTGACTTAAGACTACAGAGGGCTGTTTGACTATGACTAAGGAAGATGGATTGAAACAATGATGAAAGATGTAGATCTAGAGTAGGTGCAGCATTGGAATGATGAGCAAAAACCTATAAAAGATTATGAGATAGGGATAAATGGAAAGGATGCAAGAAAATTAGAGATCTAAGGATAAATACTAAAAATATGGTATGGGTCGATGGTGACCGACATGGGTTGATGGTGACTTGGGGATTGTAGAATGGATCTAGGATGATAGAAAGATACAATGACTTTATCTGAGACTAGTTGAATACAAAAACAGAAAGTAGATGGTTAGAGATCTACATGAAAGAGAAATTTATGTAATGGAATAGGGGTCGAAGGTGACCAAATAGGGTCGATAGAGACTTGGGTAAATCTAGGCTTGGAAAAAAAGAGGTAGGTTCAAACAAAGACATATAGACAAAGATATATGGTAGGGAAGGATGAGACCGAGTCCTTAACAACAAATGAACCTGAAAAATATGTTAGAGACTGATATGGATAATAACATAACAATAATAAAGTAATACATGCAAAGATTAAGGATATATCCCTAAAAATCCAAAATGGAAGCACAAGATCTCTAGGAAGATTCTAAGATGGTTGTAACAACTACAAAGGCACTCAAGGATGAAGGAAAGATCACAAGAAAGTGAGAGTCTACAAAAGTGCATTATTGAACAAGGAGGGGTGAATGGGGTTTTATAGGGTCGATGGAAACCTAGGTAAGTCACCGGAGACTATAAAGAGACATCCATTTAGGTAGTGGAATAATGTCTAACTCAAGGAAAAGAGGCCTAAATGAAGTAGGATTAGTATTTAGATGGATAAGGATGAGATATGGCTACATAGGGAAGGTAAATGAGTATGTGGATGGTAGAAATGAGTAAATAAGGACAAGGGTGAATAAAAATATTAAATGGAGGTGTTTGAGAACATAGAAATGATAAGATGGAATACTCTAGAGATAAAAAATGAACTAATAAAGGATTAGTATTAACTAGGGATGATTAAGGGTGATTAGGAATTATTAATGATAGTTAGGGAGAATAGAAAAATGAGATGAGGATTAGAGATAATTAAGGATAATTAACATAATGAAATGGTTAAAGGTGGGAAATGATAAATCAAATTTAGGAGGGAATATGAAATTCAAATTGATGGCTATGAAGAAAAGAGAGAAAATGTGGGGTGAAGGGTGGTGATAGAAAATTTTGGTGTCTAAATTTGCCCCATTTTGATGAGTGGTTTGCATTGACAAATCCATGAGACAAAAATGAGAATGGTGGGAAAGATAATTGATTGTGTGCTCCCCCTCAAACAAGGGGTAGATGAGACAAAGGAAGTTGATCATGAGTTTGAAAGAGATATATGAAGAAGGGTAAAAAAGATGAGGGGATAAGATATCCCAAACAAGGATTGAACAAAAAGTAAAAAGTAAAATAAAAAATATGGTAGTTATTTCATAGTCACTTGGGTAGGGAACAAAGTACAGTCTTCATGGAGACAATGACAATATACTGCATACCTATGAGTTAGAAAAAACTGCTACAAAATAGAGGGAAACCAAGAGGAATCCATTCGAAAGGATGCACAATCCATGAGACCAATGGCTCAGAGGAAGGCATCAGGTATGCACAAAAAAATGTCAACAATGGTCAAGACAAGGATTGTGACAAAAGGAGAGGGGTGGGAACAAAAAATATGCGTCCAAGGTGGGACAGAAAAGGTGATGTAAAGTAAAGGTACACCAAAAAGGAACACAATGATGAAAAATAAAGATGTGACAGATAACAAATCCTAGGTGGGAAACAAAAAGGATGCAAGATGAAAACCACTTGAGGAAAAAGTAGAAGAAAGGACAATTCTAAAAGGGAGGATTGATCAAAAAGAGTGAAAAGGGAGATTAAGGAAAATATAGGGTCGGGTTAATGGAAACTAGAGGTGATTGGTGGTAACCCAAGGGAGGTCAGTGTCAACCATGGTTGGTGGGCTATATAATCCCATGAGTCATCCAAATAAGATCATTTACATGCTAGAAAGTGACTAATGAGAGCTCTAATCTATAAAGAGAGTGATATTTCGAGATAAATGAAGGCTGGAGGAGCAGTAAGGAAGCACTAGAAGACCCGTAGGATGGTAAGTTCCTAAACCTTAGCTTGTTTTTAAGATTTTTTTTTTCATTTTTTAATTTTTTAGTGCAACACCAGGGGCAGTCACTAGTGACTAGGTATAGTTGTTGTTAACTAGGCCTAAAAATGCATCAACCCTAACTTGGACATGTCAACCCAACATGGGTCGGTGTCAATTAGGGTGGGGATGATAGATTTTTTCTTTATTTTGATTTTAGATGAGATCTTAGTGATGATGTTATTGATGGTTGCATTTTAATTGGTTTTACAGGCCCGAGAGACCTTATACTTGAGATATAGAGTTCTCGATCTCTTTGAATAGATTAGAGGTGACATAACAGACACTAATTGGTATCACTTAGTGACAGTTTGATTTGGTGGATTATAATACTATTAGAGGATTCCATGATATGTGGGCCTTATTATTACATTGGTTGATCGATGGGATGTGCACACATGCACATTTTGGTTTCAGATGGGAGAGATGACTTTTACTTTGGAGGATGTGTATTACATCCTGAGATTACCGATACAGGGGGCAGGTAGTTCTTGTTACAGTTGATAGCAGATTGGAGGTTCTGACATGGTTGTTTGGAGTTAATGCCCCATACATCACATTTAATTCAGGGGAATTTTCATATGAGATGAGATATGATCATTGAGTACTGTGAAGCTGATTGATCTATTTATTGATTATGGTGATATCTTGATATGTACTTTCTAATTTAGGGGGTGCTAGGTTTCTGTGGACACTAGCAGGAGTTATGGTAGATATAGTGGACTACCAAACAAGATTTTTGTTTGGTTTTGCATTATTGGCACAGGTGTACCATGAGTTAAGCATGTACATTGAGAGGAGGAATAGACTAGATGTGGGATTCCTTCTACACTTTTAGGCATATGATCACATAGCAATGATTAGACCACCAAGGCTACCAGAGGTGACTTGCGATCACATTGAGCTAACAGAGAAATTTTTGAGATGGAGAATCAATCAATCTCATGGTGATAGGAGGGAGAGAGATGTAGCATGGTATATGGATAGATTAACAAAGCTTGAGATAGATCAAGTGAGATCGTGGCCATACCATAACTTCCCTGCATTTCCTGGACTTAATATAGAGTTGATGGGGATGGGATGCACTAGGTGGGTATAAGAGCATCAGCCAGAGATGATTGAGGAAGTGTAGTTTGATAGTCTCCAAAGGTAGTTTAGAGTGGTCTAGATAGTACCCATAGATCCCATTATGTACATAATAAATGAGGAATATAAAGACCTATCGAGTCCTAACATGGTAGACCCATTGGAGGAGCAAGGGGCACCATGGGATGATGATGAAGATGTAGGGGTTGGTGAGGGTTTTGGAGTGGATGACTACCACTTAGGTAGCATGGATGGTGGTGGAGGGAGCCGAGGGTAGAGATGAGGAGGAATAGGTTCCCATGGAGGAGGAGCCAACTCTTAGAGATGAGGGTAATGATGGAGATGAAAACTGAGCTGCCCATGGAGTGAGAGGAATTTATATAGGAGACCTTGGATCTTCAATGGGATAGAGATTGAATGATGGAGCAAATGAATTGGTACAAGAGGTAGCGGAAGGCATATAGAACCATATTTGGAGATCTTATGTTGATCTTTGCGGCTAAGTTAGGAAGTGGTGCACGAGCTGCATCACGTGGAGTTGGACAGATGGCTCCTCAAGGTATTGTGATTCAAAGTCTATACACACCACTTTCGGTAGAGACGAGGTATTATGAGAAGTGACTGTTGTAAATATCTTCCCCCCGAGTAGATATAGACAAGCAGAAGAATATGGAGATCAAAGAAACTAAGAGACCTCGACATTTATTGCGTTTCTAAAAGGCACAGGTTAAGGTGCACAATAGCAAAGGATGTCAACATGAAAATGGATGCGCCAAAAGGTGCAGGTTAAGGACGCACAGCAAAGGATGTCGACATGAAAATGGATGCGCCAAGGCGCAGGTTAAGGGCGTATAGCAAAGGATGTCAACATGAAAATGGATGCGCCAAAAGGCGCAGGTTAAGGGCACACAACAAAGGATGTCGAGAAAAAAATAGATGCACCAAGGCATAGGTTAAGGGCACACAACAAATGATGTCGACACGAAAATGGATGCGCCAAGGCGTAGGTTAAGGGTGCATAGCAAAGGATGTCGACACAAAAATGGATGCGCCAAAAGGCACAGGTTAAGGGCGCACAGAAAAGGATGTCAACATGAAAATGGATGCGCCAAGGAGCACGTTAAGGGTGCACAGCAAAGGATTTTGACACGAAAATAGATGTGCCAAGGCACAGGTTAAGGGTGCACAGCAAAGGATGTCGACATGAAAGTGGATGCACCAAGCTGTAGCTTAAGGACGCACAATAAAGGATGTGGACACGAAAATGGATGCGCCAAGGCGCAGGTAGAAGACGCACGTCTAAAATTGTTGACATGAATATGGATGCACCTATGGTGCACTTAAGAGGATGTTGACACAAATATGGATGTGCCAAGGCACACCTTCAGGAGGTACAACATTTTGAGTGCTGACAGGAAGCAGACCCTGACCCAAATATTCAGACGGCCATAACTTTTCATAGGGAGCTCAGATTCATGTAAGGTTGGAATTTTCGGAAAGCTTACGAAGTCCTCTGTCCAACTAAGACTAGATATATTTAATTGGATGAGAACAAATTCTTAAAAATGCAAAATACAGTTCGCCACTTTTTGGGTTTGCTAGGGTTCTCACCTACCACCATAATGAGATGAATTAAATGCAACCTGGAGGTGGTTGGGGTAGATTTGGATTTCCTCTCTCTTCCCTCTCTCATTCTTCCTATAAATTTTAAGGAGGGGATTCTTTCTAAAGGTTAGACATTCTTGTTTTGCCCCTCCCTTCTTCTCTTTGGCAAGTAAATTTGTGGAGTTCAAACCTCCCATCTAAAACTGCAATGCAAATTTGACTCTTGGCATTTTGTGGCATATTGTATCAATCTTTGGAGCAAATAATGCATGCCTGTGAATGATTCTCAACCCTCTCTATATTCATTTGCATCCTCCTAGATCTTTCACTACAAATTTGGCTATCTATGCATGATCTTGCATTGCATTTTAATGGTTTGTGTTTATTGGCAAGACAGGTGTTCTTCATTCCTTGGTGTATCGCCTTTGTTAGTTTAGGTTTATTTTTATGCAAATTCTTCCCTTGTCTCCTTGGCAAGCTAGTTTAGGTTTTTGAGTAAACCCTCTACATTTTTATGTGTGCATCTGAACAGAGGAATAGGAACCGGCCTTCATCTGGAGAGCTTTTCCGATTTCACAAGGTCCCACACTTGGGAAAAGCTCCATGTTATGCAATCGCACTGAGAGTCTCAACCCATCGAGTTGCAGACATTCAGGGGTGCTGTGATTCGCCATTAATAGTTTTGACATGCACCAGTGGGACTAAGAGGTCATTCCATAAGATTTGAAGGAGTTTTCAAGAAATTTGGACTAAAATTTACAAGGTTTTAAAATTTCAGATTTTTCACCTTCCAGGCTGAACTTTGAAATCGATTTTCAAGGGCTTAACTTGCTCAAAACAAGTCAAAATTTCACCAGCTGATAAATCGAGGGGTAATATTCAAAAGGGTATTCTTATATTTTTGAGATTTTGACTTTCAAAATTTCATGGTTTTTAGTATTTCGGGTTTTCCCAGGTATTGAAAATGTCCCAAGTTCTGACACAGTGTATTTCAAGTTTTGTAAGTTACCTTACATGACCTGAGTTTTTCCTTTACCTTTTGGGGATTAGTAACTACACAACAGGACCTGATAACTAAATTGGAGAACTATATCTTTTGGATCCTTCAAATTTTTAAATTCTATTTTTAATATTTGTCAGGTTTGGTGTGTAACTTGGCAGAATCCAACATTTTGAGTTCTTATTCTCTAAACACATCTGGTGACTCTAAAGGGATAGAATTCAGTGGTATAGCAGCACAGGTTTCCCAAGTGCATGAGAAGAATTCAAACTAGGTCTGATACTCGAGAAGAGGGGCTATTTGTTCACTTGCAGCTATCACCAGGCAGAGGAAGGAGAGGAAGAAGACCACAAAGGTCACCATCTCCACCTAACCAGACTTTGTCTACACCTCCACCTGGTAGACATTTTCTCGCATCAACCAGAGTTCTTAGGCCAATCATAATGGCACATCTACCACTGAATCCCTTTGTCAATTTCACTAGTAGCAGCCCACTTGCCCTCAATGCACAGAATCCAGTTCCAATTGCAGCATTGAAGAACATTCCATTTTTCACTAGAGAAAATCATACCACTCCTGGTGATCATGTCAAAGACATTGCTAACGTTTGTGCAATCCACAAGATAAATGAAATGGATGTTGCTATCAAATTATTGGCATCTTCATTCAAAGGGAAGGCTTTGCAGTGGTTTAGGAGCCTTGGAGCTGGTTCTATCCAAAATTGGAATCAGTTATGCATAGTTCTCCATGAGTAGTTTGGAGAAAAGGGAGACAATTTGTCTCTGCTAGAACAATTGATGACTATCAAGAGAGCTCCCAACGAGCAGCTAACTGACTTCAACTTCAGATTTCAAAGGTCTTGGGATAGGATTCCAGTGGCCGTTAGGCCAACAGCTGAAGGTGCTTTTCTATATTATCTTAAGGCTTTGAATTCTGATATTTCTATGTTAATTCAATCTATGGGAGGCACAACCTTACCTGCTGCTTATAGCATCACCGTTATGGATGAAAATTATCTTATTCAAGTTGGTAAGCTGGCTCCTAGGCCTCCCATGCCCTTGTATCCAAACTTAGAAAATCCAAGCGCTAGTCAAACACCCACTTTGGATCCTTTTCCCATTCCTAGAAATCAAAGTTCAAATGAAACTTCTACTTCATCCTCTAGTGCTTCAAATGAACTCCAAGAGGTTATGAAACAATTGCAGAACCTTGGAAATGAGCTGGTGACTATCAAAAGACAGCAAGCTCAAAGTGCTAGACCATATCAACCTCAAGCGCAGTACCAGGCTAGGCCCCCATACCAACAAAATAGGTCACTAGCTCAGGCTACAAATCAAAATCCAAGCCAAGTAAGGCCTCCCGCCAATAGACCATTTCAGCCCTATAACCCCAATGTTGCATCTGCTTCTAAAGCATTAGTGCCAGTGCAAAACAACATAGCTCAAGAGTATGATTGGTGTTTCCCATGTAATGAACCTCACAACCAATCTATGTGTTTCAATGGTGCTTTAAACCAAGCCTTGATGGTGACAACTACTGGCGTAGAGGGTGAAGTGAGTCAAGAAACAAATCAGCAACAAGGGATATCTCAGCAAAACACAACTCCAAATGATACCGCACTTGTGAATTGACAAGCTGAGGATTTTTGTGGCATGAATCAAACAATTTCTTAGAGTGTAACAGCTAACACAAGATCAAAGAAGAGGAATATTAGTGATGGGCAGTCATTGGATCCAAGTGATCTACAACCTTCCATCAGTCCACAAGGTGTTGTTAAGCAAAATACAGTTCCAAACACATAAGGACAACCCAAACCACCTTCTAATCCAGCTCAAATGCCAGTTGTTGCTGCCCATGCGCAAGAAAGGAATGTACAGGCCAAAGGACAACAAAGAGATATTTCATCCCCATTTAGCATCATTGATCAAATGAAGAAGATGAATGTGAATATATCGATGTGGGAATCTTTATCCATCCTACGCTAAAGAGATCTTCTACAAGCTGCCATGAAGAATTGGTCAACTTTGAACCAGCAGGTCCCTATGCAAGAGAATGTCCTCACAAATGTTTCTCAACCTAAAGGGAATCATGGAGGACAACAAGGTAAATTTTTGAAGCTCCCTCCATTCTATGTTTCATTAATCATTGGGGATAAACTAGTACATAATTACATGATTGATTCTGGGGCAAGTAGTTCTGTCATGCCCAATCAAATAGCTAATCAGCTGGATCTCCAATATGAAGTCATATCAAAGGGGGGGTAGTGCAATTGGATGGGATAGTAGTAGCAATGGTGGGAGTGATTAAAATTTTGAATCTTACCTTGCATGCATGTCCCAACGTCACCATTTTGCAAGATGTGTCAGTGATAGATGTGCCACCACTCTTTGCCCTATGCTTATCAAGGGATTTCACAGCCTAAAATTAGAGGCTACTTATCTGTTGATTAGTCACACATGTTGTTCAAAACAAGATATGGTACTAAAGTCACGATCAGATTTGAACCAACTGTAAACTTTCATATTGAGCCTCATACTCCAAGCCAAATCAATGCGAACTGTTCAGCATTTGATCAAGAAGATTATCCAAGAACAGATGAAGCTAATACCAAAGTTAGAAGCATTCCAGATTTGACTGTTGATGAATGGGAAAGCAAGGTACATGCTTTTGATCCCTACCAAGAAGTAGAAGAATCTGAGCTAGGAGTCTATTGCATACATGCAAAGAAAACTAGCCTATTCCTAGCATCACCAAACTAAGACCATAAGGATGAAAATGAAGCTATGGCAGTTATTTTTTGATGGTTTGAGAAGCAGATAAGGTGCTGGAGGTGGAGCAATACTTGATTTCACCACAAGACATCAAATATTATTCAACTTCCCGTTTCCAGTTTTCTTGTTCAAACAACATAGCTGAATATCAGGCCTTGATTCATGGACTTCGTTGGGCCAGGAAAATGGGCATAAAGAACTTGCAGGTGTTTCGAGATAGTGAGATAATCATCAATCAAGTCAGGGGACAACATGCTACAAAGAATGAACTACTGAAGAACTACAAGAATAGGGTGTGGGACCTCATTGAGGATTTCGAAGCTTTCAACATCGTGTCCATACCTAGGAAGAAAAATGAAGATCCGCGGATAGGCTCGCAGTAGTTGGAGAAACGTTTGATGTGGTTGACAACATCAGAAGGGAAAAAACACAGCCACATATCCATGTGATTGTGAGGCCAGTAGTTCCAGATAATAACACAAGCTGGTAGGTGTTCGAGAACGATCAACAAATCGTCAATTTTTTGCAAGAAGAGGCTGAATTCTCAGCCATGAATCAGGACAGACTAGAGCAGTAGTACGGTGATCAAGTAGTGCAGCTATGAACAAAAAAGCTTCCCAAGGGTTTAGTAACATTGGAGTCTATCTTCAACCCTAACGACCAGTTCCGTAAGGAGAAGGCTAACGTACAGGTCAAGAGAGAAGATTCAGAGCCAATTCTCGGTTGGGGAAGGAAAAACACTTCAAATGGGCAAAGTGGCCACAGAGCAGGAGAAAATCAGATTTCATACAGCTTTGCCAAGAATTTCTAGATGTCTTCACTTGGAGCTATGAAGACTTGATAGGATTCAATCTGAAGTTGGCACAACATACCATAGAATTGGATCCAAATACTAAGCCCATCAGGCAGAAGCAGAGACTAATCAACCCTCACATCGAGCCTTTAATGAAGAAAGATCTAAACAATCTAATAGAGGCAAGCATTATATTTCCCGATCAAGCACTCAAGATAGGTTGCAAACTTGGTTCCGGTCAGGAAGAAGAGCAGAGAAATCAAGTTGTGTGTGGACTTCTGAGACCTAAACAGGGCATCTCTCAAAGACCATTACCCACTTCCTTCAATGGAACAAATATTGCAAGTGGTATCTAGTTCGGAGAGATTCTCTCTCCTAGATAGCTACTCAGGGTATAATCAAGTAATGGTGAAAGAAGATGACCAGTTCAAGACGGCTTTCACCACTAAATGGGGCACCTATGCCTATAAGAAGATGCCATTTAGACTATCAAATGATGGAGCCACTTTCCAAAGGGCAATGGATATGGCATTCAAGGGATTGATCAATAAAATAGTTCTGATATATCTTGATGACATCACTGTATTCTCCAGAAATGCAACGAATCACCTTTTTCATCTGAGGCAGGTATTTCAGAGGTGTAAAATATTTGGGGTATCATTGAATCCCAAAAAATGCATATTCTTGGCTCACAAGGGAAAGCTTCTAGGCCATATTGTTTCAAACGAGGGGTTGATGATTGGCCCAGAAAGAGTTGAAGCAATTCGAGCATTGTCATTGCCAAGTCATAAGAAGGCTCTTCAAAGCTTCTTGGGAAGGATCAATTTTGTCTGCAAGTTTGTTCCAAACTTTACAGCTCTCATAAATCCAATAACACTGATGTTGAAAAAGAGCATGACATTTAAGTGGACACCTGAAGGCAAGGAAAGTTTTGAGGCAATAAAAGAGGCTATATCTCAAGCTCTGACTCTTGTCAATCCAGACTTCTCCAAGGATTTCATGTTATATGCCTTTGGTGGTGGAGACACAATTTCTGCAATCCTAGTACAGCAAAACAAAGAATGATTAGAACAACCAATTGCTTTCTTCAGTCAAGGCTTGGAGGAATACGAAACTAGGTACTCTTTCATCGAAAAACATGTCCTTGCAGTGATTAGAAGCTTAAAGAAATTCAAGCACCTAGTCTCAAACAACAAGATCCAATTGTTGGTCTCTCATGCGGGAGTCAAGGACTTCCTTCTAAACAAGGATCTGAATGAGAAACGTGTAGGATGGATAACTCGTGTCATGGAATATGACATCGAGATTAAGGTCACTAAGCTAGTACGTGGAGAAGGGACTATGTGAACAACTAGCTTTGAGTCAGAAAGTTGAAGTAGGTGATGAAAAAGAGACTGTCTTGGTACTACAGGATGGTCAAGAACAGGAAAATGATGATGTGCCTACTCCTTGTTGGACTCAGAGTATGATACACTTCCTACAGATAGGCCTATGCCCTCCAGAAATGAGCAAAGCAAAGAGGAGATACTTCAGATTACAAGCCATTCCATATGTGCTTGTTGATGGTGTTTTGTTCAAGAAAGACATCAATGGAGTTTTATTGAGGTGCATTGGGACAGGTCAAATTGAGAGGGTGCTACGAGATTTTCATGATGGAGATTTTGGAGGACATTTCTCCCCATGAGTAACAGCTCTCAAGATAATGAAGGTAGGGTATTATTGGCCCACAGTGTTCAATGACTGCTATACATGGATAAGAAAGTGTAAGAAATGTGCACTCTTCACAGGAAAAGAAAGACTAGCAGCACTTCCATTGCACCCAATTTTGGTTGACCAACCATTTATGCAATGGGGATTGGACTTCATCGGGGTCATCAATCCAAACTCAATCCAAGGCCACAAGTGGATTCTCATGGCAACGGACTATTTCACCAAGTGGACCAAAGCAATAGCGCTCAAAGAAGCAAATGAGTCTAACATACTAGACTTTTATGAAGGAATAGTGACCAGGTTCGGTGTGCCGGCCACTATCATATCAGACAATGCATTGGCATTCATAGGTTCCAAGATTACAGAATGGGTTGTCAAGAATGGAATCTATTTGAGCACCTCTTCAAATTATTACCCGCAGGGTAATGGACAGGCAGAGTCCACGAACAAGAATTTTCTAAGAATCATCAGAAGGACTCTGGATGAAAACCAAAGGACATGGCATACCAAGCTAAAATCAGCATTATGGGCTAACAGAATAACACCAAAGAGGTCTACTGGTAATTCTCCCTACAAGTTGGTCTATGGGAAAGAGGCAGTATTGCCTATATCATTAGAATTGCCAGCATTGGAGCTCATGAAGCAGTTTGAGTTGTCTGAGTTCGAACCAATGGAGGCCAGGTATGCAGAGTTGATGGAATTGGAAGAAATAAGAGAACATGCAGTTTTGATGATTGAAAAGGATCAAGCCTTAGTAAAAATATGGTTTGATAAGAAGGTAAGAGCAAGGACCTTCCAGGAAGGGGACCTAGTTCTGAAATGGGATGCAGATCAGGCAAAACCAGGAAGGCATTCCAAGTTTGATGCCATTTGGAGTGGCCCCTACATGGTCATGGGATGTAAAAGTAGTAATGCCTTCCAATTGTCTACATTGGATGGAGAGGAACTTCCGATTCTGGTTAATGGAATCTATCTTAAACATTGCTACTAAAAGGAGAAGGTTTACCCTTGTAAATATTAGCCTAGATTTCAAATTCCTCTAAGTGCGTATGCACATTATCTTGTTGTAGTTAGGTTTCAACTTCCCTAAGTGCTTTGGCATAGGATTTTTTACTCTCAGGTTGTTTTCTACAGTTCAGCATGCTCTCGGAGAAGGAGTTGTAGTATCAGGTTCGGGATCAGATATCAGGTTGGTTTTAGGTTATTGTTTATGACTCCATACCCAATGGATTGCTAAAAGGCCACTGATCTTCTACCTAGCAGGCAGGTGATCCCGTTGAGTCGCCAAATTGTTGTAAATATCTCCCCCCTGGGTAGATATAGACAAGCAGAAGAATATGGAAATCAAAGGAAATCAGAGACTGATATTTATTGTATCACCAAAAGGCACAGATTAAGGGCACAGAGAAAAGGATGTCGACACGAAAATGGATGTGCCAAAAGGCGTAGGTTAAGGGTGCACAGCAAAGGATTTCGACACAAAAATGGATGTGACAAGGCGTAGGTTAAGGGTGCATAGCTAAGGATGTCGACACGAAAATGGATGCGCCAAAAGGCGCAGGTTAAGGGCGCACAGCAAAGGATGTCGACACAAAAATGGATGCGCCAAAAGGCACAGGTTAAGGGCGCATAGCAAAGGATGTCGACACAAAAATGGATGCACCAAGGTGCAGGTTAAGGGTGCACAGCAAAGGATTTTGACATGAAAATGGATGTGCCAAGGCACAGGTTAAAGGTGCACAGCAAAGGATGTCGACATGAAAATGGATGCGCCAAGGTGCAGGTTAAGGGCACACAGCAAAGGATGTCGACACGAAAATGGATGTGCCAAGGCGCAAGTAGAAGGCACACATATAAAAGTGTCGACATGAATATGGATGTGTCTATGGAACACTTAAGAGGATGTCGACAAAAATATGGATGTGCTAATGCACCCCTTCAGGAGGCGCAACATTTTGAGTGTTGACAGGAAGCAGACCCTGACCCAGATATTCAGAGGATCATAACTTTTCATAGGGAGCTCGGATTCATGCAAGGTTGGACTTTTTGGAAATATTACGAGGTCCTCTATCCAACTACAACTGGATATATTTAATTAGGTGAGAAAAAATTCTTAAAAATGCAAAATACAGTTCGCCACTTTTTGGGTTTGCTAGGGTTCTCACCTACCACCATAATGAGATGAATTAAATGCAACCTGGAGGTGGTTGGGGTAGATTTGGATTTCCTCTCTCTTCCCTCTCTCATTATTCCTATAAATTGTAAGGAGGGGCTTCTTTCTAAAGGTTGGACATTCTTGTTTTTCCCCTCCCTTCTTCTCTTTGGCAGGTGATTTTGTGGAGTTCAAACCTCCCATCTAAAACTGTAATGCAACTTTTCCTCTTGGCATTTTGTGGTGTATTGTATCAATCTTTGGAGTAAATAATGCATGCCTGTGGATGATTCTCAACCCTTTCTGTATTCATTTTCATCCTCCTGATCTTTCACTACAAATTTGGTTATCTATGCATGATCTTGCATTGCATTTTAATGGTTTGTGTTTATTGGCAAGATAGGTGTTCTTCATTCCTCGGTGCATCACCTTTGTTAGTTTAGGTTTATTTTTATGCAACTTCTTCCCTTGTCTCCTTGGCAAGCTAGTTTAGGTTTTCGAGTAAACCCTCTGCATTTTTATGTGTGCATATGAACAGAGGAATAGGAACCGACCTTCATCTAGAGAGATTTTCCGATATCGCAAGGTCCCACACTTGGGAAAAGCTCCATGTTATGCAATCGCACTGAGAGTCTCAACCCATCGAGTTGCAGACATTTAGGGGTGTTGTGATTCACCATCAATAGTGACACATAAGCTACTACAAACATTGAGATATAAAGAGTAATTAATGACATGATGAGTGGGAGGAGGGAGCATTACACCTTCAGTGATTACCACAAGCAAGGAATAACCATTGTGAGAGGCAAGCTACAAGGGAGGTGGAAATGCCTAAAGATTTCACCCAATGCTTGTCCTAGGAGGGGAGGGATTGATTTTTTCTGATGTATAGTTTACTGATCTTAATGATGTATCTGCACTCTGACAGGACCCTTAGAGGCATGTTATGATGTATCGATGTATTTTGGAATCGTAATTCATGATATATATATATATATATATATATATATATATATATATGATGATTTTTCATTTTGACTCATGATGTGTTAGTGTGTAATGATTTTATGGCTTGAATGATATTGATGTTATATTTAGATGGCTAATTATGTTAATTCGATGATGATGGTAGTGGTATGGATGTGATTTTTACTTAATTGCATATTTGTTAACATGAATTAGATGTGGATGGTTTAATTTTGATTAGATATAGATGTGATATCTTATGAATTGTTTGTGGGAATGTGGTTAGAATAATTATGATGGAAATACTTAGTGATGTGACTTATGAATGAAAGAGTAATTATGTTATGAATGTGAAAATTGGTTCAAATATGGATGACATTAAAAAATGTTATACTTAAAAGTAAACATACAAATATAAGTGGCATGGTTTTGATTAGGGATGACATGCAAGGATGAAACTTTGATAAAAGGAAACCAAAACAAGAAAAATGACACGTAATCATAACAAGGAGAGTATGAGGAAAAAATTCTTTGAATTGGATTGGATGTAAATAATAAAAGGATATTCTTACAAAAATGCACTCGTAGCCAATGAAAGGTGTTAACTCATAACCAGCGATAGTTAGTTATCCCAATGATCATGTGGAAGATATAGAAAGTGGACTTATAAACTTAATATTGACACAACATAAGGGGTTTAGATATGGCTTGTACATGGGAATAGGGGTTCTCCATAGGTGGTGTCCCTAGGTCTATGCCTCAGCTCTAGGTAAGAAGACAAAATTTGATCAAAGTAGGAAGTTTGATATGAATGAGAAATATTATCGATGTGGGAAGCTTTCTTAGGATGTTTTATTTTGATTTTTATGCTTTGATTTATGATATAGAAGGATGGTCAGTATGGGAAGCCTTCGCTGCCATGATATAAAGAGAGTATCCATCCTTTAAGGGAGTGGTCTACTTTTTACTTTTATGATTTTGGACTTTTTATATGATAATTTTTTCTACAAGTGGTAGGGATAATATATGCATGATATTTTTCTTTCAAGGGATCAATCTATACTTTTTTATTTTTTTACACTTTTATGAACCATTGTTGTTCAAGGGATCATTATGTTTACTTTTGAATTTTTATGGGGAAGAGATATGGATAGCTAGGTAGACCAATTAGGATGGGATAATAAATATACAAGAAACACCCCTGGACCCTTAGCATGGTTCTAATAGGTTAATAAGATTGTAATTGGTGTAATGATAGTGGATTCCTCACCAAGAAGGAAGAACCTATCCATAAGGAATATGCTATGAGTAGAGTTGCAGTGCCCATATTCAGGGTCACATATAGGAAAGTGACAATAAACCACATAATTTTAGATAATTAAAATGAAATATGGAATGACTAATCATGGAGGGATGACCACTAGGATTACTAAGTACACGATGGTAGATATGTTAATAGTAGAATGGGCATAAGTGCAATGTGTTAAGATGTTTTATTTCTGGTTTACCATTAAGGGAAGCCAAATGATAGGCCTCAAACCCGTACTTATGCATTATAATGTAAGGTCCAATGAAGTTGGGAGAAAAAATTCTGCATTGGCTCCTTTCTAGAGGAGTGATGTTTATATTTTATTTTAAGAAGAAGACCACCAATGTTAAAGTTTCTCTCCTTTGAGATGCAAGAGTGGATGGGTTAAGATGATATCTTACAGAAAATTAGAATGAAGCAAGATAGATAAGATGTGGGTAAAATATTATGCATTATCATTCAAATAGAAATGAAATATGCATCCATGATGAGACAAATATGGCCACAACAAGTGGGCTTAAGATTAGGTGCAATGCCCCAAGTGATGCACAAAGATATCCAAAAAGATGGATTTTTAATGAGATGAAATAATATATAAAAGGATTAGTTAGGATAAGATTAAAAAAAATTAGATGAAAGATAAGAAGGTTTAGATAAGATTAAGTAAGATTTAGATGAGACAATGATTAAGAGGAAGAGGGAAATACTAATAACAGACTGGTCCTAGAATGATTGTGGAGATTTAAAGAAGTCAGGGTAAAGAGACATGCTGCCATTGATGTTCATAGGATGGTTGGATGAAGGAGGAGACATGAGAGGAATAAGAGAGAGGAGTGGACTCTCCCCTAGTGAGAGATGTTACATCACTTTAGGAAACTTGGATGTAGATATGGATGAGTTAATAGATACAAAAGGAGATTGGGTAGGATTGTTAAAAGGATCGGTGATGATACTTATAGGTTTTTTATGGGATACATGATTGAGGACCATAAAGTTGGGGGGATTAGTAATGTGGATTACATCAATTAAGAGATGGGGCTTTTCTTTAGGAGGAACAAAGCTTGGAGGAGTGATTATGACAAGTGATTTAGGTGGATAACCTAACTTACATTCCTTAGGAGATGAGGGTTCAATTGGGGGATTGGATTTGGATGCAGATGAGATGGAAGGAAGAGGTTGATCTTTGTTGATGAGAAGGTCATCTTCCTCCATTATATTATGGATGAGAGTTTGGAGGGCCTTACAATGTTCAATTTCATTCCCATGGGTGTAATGATAAGGAAGAATGGTTTTAGGATAGAACTAAGGAGGTCTTGGAGTGTATAGATCAAAATATTTGATAGGAGGAAGAGTGATTATATAGGTTTAGAGTAGGTGCTGAAAGGTCTCAGTATAGGGCCCAATGGGGTTTTTTGAAGAAGAGGTCACAAATGAAGTGGTCTTGGTAGATGACTTATAAAGTTTTGGTTTTCTTTGATGAGGCCTCATGAGAGCCTTTGGTCTAGATTTATAATTGAGAGGAGGAGTGGGTATATATGATTTGGTTTTAATGACTTAACACTTAAATGGTTTTAAAGGGGGTTAGGTCTAGAAGGAGTGTTAAATTGATTGGATTTGGGTTTTTTGATGATGGGTGTCTTAGAGGAAGGTTCCGAACCTAATATGGATAGATATTCTCCCAAGAGTGATGATGTAACATCAGTTTTCTTAGGCTTGGGAGGTGAGGATTTACCCTTGGCAAGAATGATTACAATTTTAACCAGGGGTTCTATAGAAGAAGAACATGATGATGTGGGTTATTTCAAAGATGAGGATATTAAACATGGATATGGTTTTTGGATGATGCATTTGATGAGATCAGAAGGGATTGTTGATTTTATAGGTATAGGATATGGTGGTTTAGAGATGATTGGTCTTGTAGATGGGGCACATACACAATTTTTGGTCATCTTAATTAGGGGTGTTTGTGTCATAAATGTTTCAAGGGGTATCATAGATATATGTGAAAATAGACATGTAGATTTATGTGTGGTTATGCTAGTAGATATGAATGAGGTGTAAGTGGGTATGTATGTAGGAATGATAGGTGTTGATGAATAATTACATATGATAGATTGGGATATAGTCGTAATGGGTATAGTTGAGATAGTTGTAGACATGGGTAGTGTAGATGCCAAAACATGTGTATTTGATATATATTTGGGTGAAGGACTGGATGTTATAGGCTGAGATATGTTAGGGCTAGTGATAGGCGTGGATGAAAATGAGGTTATAGGAGTTTCTAAACTAAAGGTAGGTAATGATGTAGTGGATGTAGGTGATGATGTAGGTTCTTGATTAATGGTGTTAAATGTGTGAGAATTAGGTTCATAAGATGTGGGGGTGGAAATTAATTTATTGATGGATGTTTAGAGACATCAAGGGACTGATTAGGTGATGTGTTAGGAATTTACACTTGGAGATCCCCCTAATTTGTGTTAGGAATTTCCACTTTGAGATCCCCCTAATTTATAAGTTCTTGGACATGATACTTTAAGGAAAAAACTTCTCAATGTCAATATATTGGACTTGATGATACTTAAAATGCTTCTCCTTGTAATACTAGATGGGTTTGGGTCACAAGGCATCAATAGGTTAGAAAGGGGGAAGTTGAGTGAGGTGGAATGTCATCAACTTGTCAAATACAAAATTATATGATTCCCCCAAGAGGGTATAGTTAGGAAGTGGTCTATGATATCTTTATGGAGGCTCCATGTGAGAATTAGATGTAGATGGAGATTGAATTATTAATTCATTGGTGGAACTTTTTTGCTTGTCACCATGTGCGGAAGATTTGGTGAATTCAGATTTGGGTTTGTTTGATCTAATCTTAAAGTGGCCTTGCTCAAGGGAGAACAGTTCAAGTTTTTTAGCCATATTGAATTCCTCTTCAAAGGTTTAGAAATATTGAATTTGAAGTGTTGAGGATATTTTCTTCACACAAGAATGTTATAAAAGTTCAATAAGTTCAGTCTATGGAAGGGAAAATAATAGTTGGTTAATGATGTTATGCCATCATACGATCAAGTTCGTAATGGATTCATCTTCATATTTTTGAATGGCATAAAGTTCAGGGATGGTAATATTACATGCAATGTCAATCGAGAAGTGTTCAAGAAATAATTTTGCAAGTTGAGTGAATGTGAATAGTTAGTGTTGAGGGATTCTTTATACCAATCTAATGTAGGACAAGCTAATGACATGGGAAATGTGCAAAGTATGAGGTCTTGATCATGGGCGAAAATATAACATGCATATAGAAAATACCGAAGGTATTTTTGGGGATCCTCTTTCTATTGAATTTGGAGAATTTCAGAAATTCATAATGAGGAGGATAATGTTTAATAGGAATAGATGGATTGATGGGTCCATTACATATTTTTTCATATGAAAAAGTGGTCTTGTATCCCAAGGTTGTGGCTTCAATGTTATTCATCCTACTTCATAATGCTTGTAAGGGATCATTAGATGGTTGAGATGGTGAGAAATGAGATTTTGATGCATATGATGTGGATGTGTTAGGTTTTTGATATGTTTGGTAAGTTTGGGGATGTGTTGGTATAGGTGGAAGTAGTTGATGAGAAGGAATATAATTAAGAGGTTGTGATTGGATTGGTTGAGATAAATATTGATGTTGATATGTAGAGATATGGTAAGATTGATTTGATTGAGTCGGTTGTTATGATATGGGAGTGTTTAATTGATTTTCTATGGGGTTGGTAAGTGGTTGAGATACTTGAGTTCGTTGAGTGGGAAGTATAGAATGATAAGCTCTTTGAAGAGGAATTTCAGGGGTTTGCATTGATTTAGATGGATGAGGTTGAGAGGTAGTTACATTAACAAGGTTATGTAAAGTGGTGATAAGGGGTAGGGTTATGGTATGTATTATGGATGTAGGAGGAATAAAGTGTGATTCTTGGGATGGTTGAATAGGCATACTAGTGAAAATAATGGAGATAGTGTTAATGTGAGGTAAGTTGGGTGGAATGGGATTCACCAATTGAGTAGATTGATGGGATCGAGGGATTTTGGAGGACTTATGAAATAAGTAGTCATAAAGGGAGATAGTATTAGTATCAAGGAGTTCCTAAAAATACAATCATCCATAAGGGAGAGTAGGAGGTCCAAGAGTCTCTAAAGGAGTAGGAGATGGAGGAAAAGTTGGTCTAGAAGGATTGGGTTCAATATGAGGATCATTTTGGATGACATGGTATTCATGATACGATACCATGGAAACACAAGTTTGGGATATCAATGGTGTGATCTCAAGTTCATAATCTTATGGGGAAATATCATTGGAAGAACTGATGTCATTGGATAAGGTAGATTTTTTTATCCTCTTATCTTGAGAATGGGTAGCAACAAGAATGAAATAGATAAAAATTTGTTTATGTAGTTTATTAACAAACAAATAAAGCAACAAATTTTTTATCATCATGATTATTAAAAGAGTGTGAGAAAAGAAGATAAAAGTGCCCAAAGGGGAACCTAGAAAATGGCTGATATAAGGTTGGTTTCATATGGTTTTGGCTGTGGAGTCCTCAATATACCCAAAGGTACGTGAGGCCCAAATCTATATAGAGTTTATAATGCATCCAAAACACCATTGATGCTTTCCTGTTGGGTGATAAAATCCCAATAGTTCCACTTGGAAAGGGATTTTTAGATGTGTAAATTGGTTTGTGGATTTATATTTATGTGATGAATTGTGTATGCAATGTTTTAAACCCCTAGTCAAACTAGATTTCCAAGTAAGAATGAAAGGGTTATTTTTAGATCCAAAACATCATATGGAGATTCTATGAGGACAAAAAACAAGTAAAGGAAATTACGATGCGAAAGGAGTAACTAAGAAAAAGAGGAATACATGGAATACATATTTCCTTTTTATATGATATTAAAAGAGAATAAGAAAGGAAGAGTAATTCTAGGAAATCCATAATGTAACACAAGAAAAAAAGTATGATCCAACACAAATTACTTCTTTGCAAGGTTAATGAAAATGGAAGAAATAAAATAAAAAATGAAAAAACTAACAAGACTCACCTTGAACGGGTGTGTCCCACTAGGTGTGAAATAATGTTCACCAAGTTTCATGTTTCCTACTCATATTAGTGAACTAATACTAAGGAAAATAAAGAAACTCAAAATATGAAGGTTTTATGGACCTTGAGATGGAATAATTATGTGGACAGGCACAAATGATGGATCCTTCTCCGCATCAAGATAAGTGGCCTATAAATCAAGATAACTCAATAGAAAAAGATTGGATTAGTAGATAAGATGGGAGGGTTTCCTGATAAATTCAGTCCTAAGAATAAAAAACTTACTAGGATGGATGTCAACCCTCTTTTTGATAAAAGATAGATAAAATATTATATTGATAAATTTGATGTAGCTAAGATCTATATAATATGTAGTAAATATGAGATAAACAGAATACTGAAATGCGGAAATGTAAGGAAAGTATAGATCTGATCAAGATATGAAAAAATAAATCAAACCTGACAGTGGTCGACGATGACACAAGACTATAGGTGGCTAGTCAACGATGACTAAGGTAGATGGATTAAAACAATGATAAAATAAACATATTTGAAAGCTCTGATGGAAGATATAGTGTTTGTGCAACAATGGAATGATGATAAAAAAAACCTACAGAAGAGTCTGAGATAGGGAGAAACATAAAGGATGCAAGAAAATTATAGATCTAAGGATAAATGCTGAAAAGATGATCTAGTTCAAAGGTGACCGGAATGGGTCGGTGGTGACTTGGGGATAGCAAAATGGATCTAGAAAGATAGAAAGATAAAATGACTAGATTTGAGATAGGGTGAATACAGAAATAGAAAGTAGATGGTTGAAGATATAGATGAGAGACAAATTGATGCAATGGAAGCTGGTTTGATGGAAACTAGAGAAGGTCGATGGCAACCATGGAAGATATAGGCTTGGATGAAAAGAGTTAGGTTGAAACAAAGACCTGCAAAAAAAGGCATATAACAGGGAAGGATGAGACTGATTCCTTGACAACAGTTGAACCTACACAAGATGCTAGATATTGATATGGATAATAAAATAACAACAATGAATCAATACATGTAAAGATGAAGGATATCTCCCTAAAAATTCAAAATGGAAGCACAATATCTTTAAGAGGATTCAAATATTTTTATGGTAGCTACAAAGGCACTCAAGGACAAAGGGAATATCACAAGAAAGTGAGAGTCTCCAAAATTACATCCTTGAACAAGGAGGGATGAATGGGGATTTATAGGGTCGATAATAACCTGGGTAAGTCACCGTTGACTACAAAGAGATGTCCATTTGGGTGGTGGAATGATGTCCAACTTGAGGTAAAGAGGCCCTAATTATGTGGGATTAGGGTTTAGATGGATATGGACAAGATAAGGCAGCATATGGAAGGTAAATGAGTAGGTATATGGTTGAAATGAGTAAATAAAGGAAAAGGTTGAATATAAATATTAAATGGAGGTGGTTGAGAACATAGAAATGATAAAATGGAATAACCTAGAGATAAGAAACGAACTAATGAAGGATTATAATTAATTAGGGATGATTAACAGTGATTAGGAATTATTAATGAAAATTAGGGAGAATAGAATAATGAGATGAGGATTAGAGATAATTAAGGATAATTAACATAATGAAATGGTTAAATGTGGGAAATGATAAATTAAATTTGGGAGGGAATATGAAATTCGAATGGATGGCTATGAAGAAAAGAGAGTGAATGCAGGGTAAAGGGTGGTGATACCTAATTTTTGTGTCAACACAACTATTGTTGGTTATGTATTAACACCTGCTATGGCTCCAAGTGCATTGTTTTGTTTGGTTATGTAGACAAAAAATCATGCACTTTAGACATTATTTAGTCTCAGTCTCATACTACTATTTAGAATCTATTTGAGGGAAGAAAGTAGTAATTAACCCCCATCTTTTGGCCATATTCTCTTATTTTGATTTGTCATTCTTGACCTTTTACACCTACATTCTCAGTCAAATTTTGTCACTTCACGTTATTTTAGACTTAACTGGGGCACCTAAGCTAGTACGAGGGTTCCCATGGGTGCCCTGGTCCAACTAGGGGTTCCCTGATCCTTTCCACACTTACCCACCACTTTTTGGGATATTTATAGTTGTTTGAGATCTTTATATTTTTGATGGTTGGCCATTTTGGGGTTAATTAAAAAATTAAATCAATAGAACCCTATAAACATAAAGTTATGAGACCATAATGAGGTACAAAGAGCTAGTCACTACTATCATCCACCTAGAGTTGCATCCATATATTGTATTGGAGATCATTTGCATCCACATAGTTTCATCACAAGGAAAAAAGGCTAGGACATATGCATCACACATAACATAGGGGGAGGATCTATTTTATTCCATGCAGACATTCTATTACATTTTTTACATCTAGTTATTGCTCACTACTTCACAAAGTGTGACTGGCACAAGAGAACATAGGGAACATTATGCACATACTCACCATAACTACATTTGGGTCCAAAATATAGTACAATGCTAAGTTAGTAAGCCCATCGTTTTGGAAGCTAAGGTCAGTCTGATCCATTCATATGAATTTTTATATTTTTTTAGGTATTGATGTTTGTTTACGGTTTTTACAGGTATTTTTATTCATCTTGGGATATCATCAACATTTAGAGAAGTACAAAAAATCTGGTGTGAAAAACTAAGAGGACTTCGGATCATCCATCGAACCTATAAAAAATGGTTCTATAAATATTGTACAGACCAGGGTGCCCATTTTGCAGACTTGAGAACCTATAGGTGCTCTAGTCCCTCTCTAGGTTCTCCAGTCTAGAGAATCAGCCATGATTCATCCCTTTGGGGGCTCCTGCACAGTTTTTCCTACTTCTAGTTTCCATAGTCACCTCTGTGACATAGTCCCATGAGCATCTTCTATCTAGATGAGTTATTTCCTCTTCATTTTTGCACATAAGGGATTATATTTTCATTAAATTAGTTGTTTGGGTGATTTACATACTTCTTTACTACATTTACACATCATTTTAGATTATATTAACTACACATATTTCCCATTTTTAATTAATAATTTTGGTGAACCCTAATGGACAAGAATAGTTCATATTCTTCACCCATCATGTCTCATTTTAGTGTCAACCCTATATATGATGAGGTTGTCATTGTTGAGCTCACGGCTCTTTATGGAAATATTATTCCTCTGTCGGCTCATACTCAACAAGAACTCTTAGCTGGTCAAAAATATATTCCTACTTGTTTTGAAGACTCTCCCATTGGCATTAGAATTTTTGAGGATCATATAACCTTCACTCATTATAAACCATGTTATACAACTACTAGTGATTTGCCTTCTGATCTCTCTAAGGAAAATTTAGATGACTCTCTTATTAGTTACTTGTTTGTTATTGAGCATCCTTCACATGTGCATTCTGATGCTTCTCCTACTCAACATACTACTATTGTTCCATCTCATAATTCTCCCACATACTAGCACTCATTCACTTTTGTATTATGTTGATGATCTTATTGATAGTACTCTTAGTGATATTCTCATCTCTGATTCTTTATCTGATCATGATGATGCAATTGATAGTCATGGTTCTCCTTATTTTCATACTGCTGAATGTGAATCTCCTATTCCATCAATACCTTCTCCTAAGATTACATATATCACTACACATGATTCACCTTCATCTATCACTTCTTCTTCTCCTGCCATTTAATCTCCTTTTATTACATCATCTACACCAATTTTTTCCTCTTCTCATTTAGATGTCTTTCCATTAGTCACCTTACCTATTATGGGTGTTTCCAATGCTATAACTAACCTATTATAGCTTCTTCGGAACCTACTCCTAGTGTGCCCTTAACATCAGAATCTTGTTTATCATATCTTGGTATTCCTATGATCATACACAATGGTAAGTTATAACCTCTTAATACATTGTTTCCATATTCCACTATTTCTTCACATGATATTATATATCTCATGCATGTTGTAGGTTAGTTACAATCTCAAGTTTAATATCTTACTCTAGAAAGTAGGGCTTACTCTGCTTCTATTGACAAAAATTCATTACATGGTAACCATGTCCCTAAGAAGATTCATAATTCTGCATTTCCTAAGGACTTTATCATGCCTAAATTCACATGTTTTGATGGTACTGGTGACCCTCATGCTCATGTTATACACTATCACATGCTTATGACCTCTTATTATGATGATAGTGTAGACACCAAAATTGGATCATACTCCCCTTGGTCCTCTTTCAAATAGCCAATTTAAACACATTCACCTAACCATGACCCTTATACCCCACATTAATATTAATTTAATTATTTACAATTAAATTAAAACCCATCCTCACCCCATTTATTAATTTAACTTAGTTAATTTAATTAAATGGATGCACACATCACCATATACCTATTGAAGTGTTGAAGAAATACCTTCTTTAGTCACCTATGCTCATCCCACCTAAAGATGACAAAATTTTCCACCTATAAATTTCTTCCACGGAAAATTCCTTGGATTCCATTCTCACTCATTGTAACAAGCAAAATAGGGAACAGGAGGTTAATTACATAAGTCATACTCTTTTAGAATATGATATTAGGTATACACACACTAAAAATATTTTCCTCGCCTTAGTTTTCATGGCCACTAAACTTCGTCACTACCTACACAACCACAAGATCTTCATCTTCACCAATACTGACCCTCTGCATTACATTTATGTTAAAACTTACCAAAAAAAACACACCTCACATTGGATCATGCTCCTTGCATACCTATAACTAGAGTTCATTTATCAAAATTCTATTAAAGGAAAAACCATTGTATATCAGTTTGCAGATGTCCTTCTTCCTAGACATCAACCCTCAAATTTTTATTTTACCAATGAATATATCTACACTCTTTCCCTAGAGGACATTTTTTATCAGATGAATTTATTCTTTTATGGTTCTAAATGTAAATGTGGGGTGGTGTAGGGGTCATCCTCATTCCTCTTAATGGTGAACCTATGCCTTTATCTTTTAAACTTGACTTTAACTGCACCAATAATGTGGTTGAATACGAAACACTCATGTTAGGTCTTCAAACTGCATTTCCTTAGATGTTAAATCCATTAATATCTTTGGAAACTCTCAAATATTTATGAATGAAGTCAATGGTTTATACCATTTTCATAACAAGGTACTTCAAAAGTATAAGCATTGTGTCACCATGTTTTTTACTACCTCTGGTCATTACGAACTTCAAACCTCTCTGTGATCCACTAAAAATCTTGTGGATACCATGACTTTTCATTCTTCCCAAATACCTACCTCACCTTCAGAATCTAAAATATTTGTTATAGTACAATGGTTGTAGTCACCCTCTTATCTATCCTGTGACTATTTTTTTTGAAACATTCAAAACCAACCCACGCAACATTTGGTATAACCAGTTTGCTGACTACCTCTCCCTTTCAGTCTTGCCTCCAGATCTCACTTGTAATGGTTAGTGAGCCTTCCTCCAAAATTTCTCTCATTACGTTATCATGGGGGTCTTCTCTATAAATGTGGCTTTGATGGAATCCTCCTTAGTTTCCTCACTAGTTTTGAGATTCTGTACACCATCAAAGAAACCCATGATGGGAATTTTGGTGGACATTTCAGTGGCCTCATCATTGGTAAATGAATCCTTCACCTTGACTATTATCAGCCCACCCTTAACCAAGAATATTTTTAATACGTCAAACATTGTGTGAAGTTTCAGTAGAATGCTAATCTTCACCACACCCCAAGTCATGCCTTATAAGTCACCAGGGAATTTTTTCTTTCTCTCAATGGGGCTTGGATCTCATTGGTAAGATTAATCCTCACTCTTCTCAACATCATCAATGGATTATCACAACCAATGAATATTACACCAAATGGGTGGAATTAATCCCTCTCATTTCGACCAAAGCCGAGAAAATATGTGAATTCATCAACCATCACATCATTTCTCATTTTGGTGTTCCTCATCACCTCATCATTGATGTAACATTCCCATTTTAAGACTTTAGAAACAAGGGATTTATTTTTTTGAAACGTAATGTTCTCTGTTATAAATAAAACATCATTTAGAACACACATTCTATGTCAATCAATCTCATAATAGATAACCATATGCAGTTATAATGACTCGATATACTACCAATCTCTCATTCCATGACTCGGTTACCAACTGATCTCTCATGTTAACTTAAAGTATAGAGTACTTTATGTATACTACATATACTTGGTTCTCCTACCCTATTCCAGGTATTGAGTGATCTGTTTAAAGAACCTATTTGAATATTTGTTACCAATATTCATCTGACATCACGTTGCTTTAAACTAAGTGACATAGGACAATGCAACCAGAAACTTGTGATACTTTGGACAAAGATTTTCAACATAATGTTCATGTTACTATTCCTAGATGGCATACTTGTCATTCCAAAATACATCCTTCACCTCACTCTTCTGTTATCTAGAATGGTCTAACTGACTACCATTAATCCACTTGCCCAAGGTTTGACCCTAGCCCAAATTAGCAACATAATTTATTATAGGAAGATGCTCACGATGACTTAGGGTATATGAGCATACTCAAATGACCAAAGTCAACTGGATGTGCCAAGGTACTCTGAGTCATTGAAAACTACTACCTATCCTAAATATTCTAATAACTTGACCAAGAGAGAGACTGAGTTCAAGTCCGGATGTGAGTAGATCTAGATGAACAAATATAGAAGGGTGTTGCCACATGTCAACTGCAACACTGTATTATTGAGAATTCTAGGGACTTCTCAAGGGAATGGTCCTACATTTGGTGTGTGCCAACATTTGTTAGAACTGATTCATAAAGATTTACATACCCCCTTAGTGGTCATTAATTCATAATTAGATTGGATTAAGATTCAAATTACAACAACCATTCCTAACCTTAATTCCAACATTCCTTAAGTTCTTAACCCATAATTATCCTGATTAGATATGGATAACTACATTAATTCATGTTTTCATTGTTATTCATTAACATGACACAACAAGTAGTTATCCCAAGAACAGGACAACAAACATCAAACATTTAATTCTTAATGTAACCTAGTTGTCCAAATCAAGTGTGTCATCCACCTAGATTTAGCTAGCATTTTGTTTATAATGTAGCATAAAGATTTAAGATCATAACCACTATTCCTTTTATCTTTCATTCCATGAGAGAGGAAGAGTCTTCCTCTACATAGTTAGATGTTAGGTTTAGAATAACTTTTTTATCAATTGTTACTTATATAGTTTAATTATATGTCCAAAGCATATTTCATTATTAAACTATAGTTGTGTAGTTAGAGAATGACATTTTTTGCAATTTAACAAGTTCATTAATATAAGGGAGATTATACTATCTCCTTAATCCAACTCATTATCTTATAACAACAACAGTATACAACAAATATAAATAATACCGCAAAGATATCACTATTATTTCTATCATACAAGTAAAAAAGTATTCACATCACAAATTGGAGTCCCTCACAAAACCTTTCAATTCATGAAGATAAATATACATTTTCAAGACTACGCATTTCAGACATCCTACATGTCAATCAAAATTAAGGATCTTAAAAGAACATCACTTTTCTTTTCCAATACAACTCAAGAATGAATCAAAACTCTTTACATAAGATCTAAAATTAAATAATCTAATGCATCATAAAGGTTGTTGTCTTCTTTTATCACTTACGATATCCATCTCCAAAAATTTCTAGCATGGGTCAATTCAATGAACTGAGCATGATAAGCACTAAGCATTAAAGTCAAGTGCTTTTCACTAACTATTTCATTAAAACAAATCTGCTTTAATGAAACAATTAATATATCATACATATAATCATAAGTAATAACATCTAGAAAAGAAGTACATTAAAAGAGTATAAATTTACTTTTAAGAAAAGAACTTAATATAATCTACAACACCTGCATTATATCATAAGGTTTAATTGATCATATCAATTACTTTAAAAACAATCAATAGGACTTGTCATCTAACTATTTCATAGTTCTATAAGAATATAAATACACATTTATATTTTCTAAGAAGAAAAATAAGTTAAATACAACATAGCTCATATTAGGATGCTTCATCTTTCCATATAGCAAAAGAAGAAACAATACATACTTATTCCCCATACTCTAATCATCTGAAAGACAGAAATAGGTTTAGAACACACAAACTACCTCAGTCAAAAGATAACTATAAAAGGATTCAACATTAAAGGAAAAACATCTAACAAGAATCCCAAATAAGTCCAAGTAGGGGTAAAGAGTCAAAACAGTCCTCCTGCAAGTCTAAACTAAGTTCCACATGTTAAAAGATATAATTCAAGATCTGAAACCAAATGTTCCTCAACCCAAGATAGACTCACATAGAGTTAATCTCTTATCCAGTCCATCCAAGAAGGGTTCATAATAATACAGAGTGCAAAAAGAGATAACCTTCCAATATCAATCCAAATGGAGTATGACTCAATCAAGTAAAATAGTTGGTCTAAGCATGATATTATTTTCTTTCCAACATACCAACTCAGTTAATTTCCATCCACTTCATAACAACCAATGAATTATACAAAGTAGACCAAAAAATCCACAAGAAATTTCCATCTCATAAGGGAATCAAATATAGAGAAGCTTAGTCAATGAACTTATCCAAACAATAGAAAAAGGATCTCAAATAGAAAAGGACCCAATCTATAATTCATTTCATTTATACTATGAAATGAATTCCCATTTCTATTTCAAACTTAGAAATTCTTTATCTAGTTCCCAAAAGAGAACACAAAACCAAACACATAGTTAAAGAAAGCACACTTCTAATTTTCCTTTACAAATCTTACAAATTGGTTTACATGTTTCCATTCATCAAGCACAAGTTCAAATTCGAATCTCAGAACAAAGTATAAAGTACAGTCCCTAAAACAGTATAATTTCCCCAAGATAACATGTTCCTTTCTCTATAAAACTTGGAGATTCATTTAATGAATCCATCAAGGAGTAGAAATCCACAACAATAAAAGATATACAAGTTTAGAAGTAATCACGAACTCAAGAACTGAAATCCCATTACAAGGCTTCAACAACTCAATACTAAGAAGTAAGTAGTTTGTGATCCAACTAAGATCAATAATAAAAAACTATCTGAACAGAGATAAAATATATCCTTTCATACAAAATTCATTACACTAAGGTGCTCAATCCATCTTTTTAATAAAACCTAGAAATCAATTAAAAAGAACTGAAGAGAGTAAGAAAACTCAAAATACGTTTAAGATAAGTACTGTCCCAAACTTACCTCCAACGTGACTAAAACAAAATCACCACAAGATTCTCAAGATCCATATAAAAATATTATGACAAGGAAGGAATTTGTTTCAGACATCTATTACAAGAAGGAGAAAGAATGTTGTATTTTGGGAACCCTCTAAAGTTGTTAACGACTGTTCCAAACAAACTATGGATCATCAAATACCCATAACAAGATATAATTCCAGTCCTTTAATCCTTCTAATATAACAGTCAAGCCTTCAATAGGACATGGGTTTGCTTAGGGAAGAGAAGAATAGGATATACTTTGTATTCACATGCCTTGTCAAGTTCAAAGAAGGTGGTACAGTCTAAAAGAAAGAAGTACTAAAACCATTTACACTCAAGAAGTTACACGAAGAAGATCTCAAAAGAGATTACCAGATAAACTTCTAACTGAAACTAATCTCTCAAGCCCTTATCAAACAGACAGTCCATAATGAGTTCAATCATTCTCAAATCCCTAAATATGAATAAAAATTTTAGCTCAGAGTACATGTACAGAAAAAAACTCATCAACTCGACTACAATTTCAGAATACACAAGTACTAAATACGAGTACAATGTCAAACACAAAGATTCAAGAAAAAGTTCATAACTACTCAAAGCTCCAACTCAGCTCTGAATAACATGAAGTTTAAATACCAGCTCCTAGAAAAAATTGAATGCTCCAATTCAAGTAAAAATGAAACATAGGTTCCAAATAATAGTTCAGAACGAAACATAAGACTCCCTTAAAGGTTCATAACCACACAAAGAAACTAATGCCAGTTAAAAACAACACCAGTCTTTCATACAAGTTTTGAACTGAATTACAAAGCTTTAAATACAATTTTCTCAAGCATATCACCATCAAACTAGCACAGAGAAAGTTTCCCAAAAACCATCATTACTAAGTAATGGATTTACATTCCAAAAACCATAGAGATTCATAAAAACATGCAAGTAGATAACTAGAAAAATCATGCAAATATTTATCTCATGAGATCAGAGATGTTATAATGAATCACTTAGAAGAAAGAAAGAAATCTTAATGGATAGGGCCTATCATGCATGATAGTGCTTCTTCAAATTTGAAGGAGACTTTCAGCCAAGCTTCCCACTCTTTTTCTTCTCCACGAAAGATCAACAACCAAACAAATTTTCTTCCAATGCCTCTTATACATTCCCTTGATCAAAAATAGACTAGAGAAACCAAAAATAGCCAAGAAGAAGTCAAAATGCTAGTTCAAAGAACTAGATAGCTCCATGTAGAGAAAAATTTGTGAGGTATGTAAAACCAAACAACCTCCCACAAATCCTCCTCTCTTGTTTCTAAGATGGTTTACACACAAAAAATAAGATCCATTAATGCCATAACTCCCAATTCTCCCACTTATCTCTCCTTGCCACCGCCTCCCAAAACTAGTGAATACCATTTCCAAATCAACATGCACTTCCATACTTAGTGAATCCTCCACGTAAGCCCCACTAAAGTTAACTAGCCCTTGCCAAAATTGGCAGTACCTCCTTATATTAATACCCAATCAAATCAATTAAAATCCATTGGGACTGTCACCTTAGTGCCATTCTATCCTTAGGTACGTTTTTAAATAGTTTAGGCTAGATTTCCCAAAACTTAGGTTAGTCTAACAATTAATCACCTTAGGTCTTAAAACATTGCCATAGGTAATACCCACTTTAGGTTAGATTAAATTTACTTCCATATAGTATTAGGCATTAGGTTAATATAGCCTAATATCACCTTAGAAAACTTTCTCCCTTAATCATTTAGCACTAGAGCTTAGTTTAGATTATAACCCTAATTAAGTAGATGTAGCTAAGAATTAGATGCTCTTACCTAGTTTAGGATATTGTTAGGTTAATCCTTTAGTTTTAGGGTTCTGATCCCCATCATAGTCATAAGTAGACTATATTTTGTTTACGAAAATAATGTCCTATAAAGATCAATCCCAAAGACCCAAGCACAACATACAACCAAATGAAGACATGTTCACTCAAGCCCAAATAATTTGTAACATACAAAGTTCATTCCTCTATGTCTCTCAACTAATGAATGTCAATTTACCATTCAATCCATTAAGAAGATTTAAAACATTCCTTGGATCACTGAAATTGATCCAAGGATGAGTCAGTAAAAGAGATATGTTTGCAACTCTAAAAATCATATTTCAGCTTATCAATAAGAAGTGAAAATGGATTCTTGCAAGCCATATCATTTCATTCTAAAGAATCCAAGACCAGAAATGATTTATCCATAACAAGCATGATTTTTAACAATCAAGGAAACACACCTCATTCCAGAAAATCACATGCCAACGCTTGTAATGCAAAGAGAAATATAATAGTTTGTCTAAGGTGTTACAACTAACAATGGTAAACAATTCAAAAACAAAACCCTACAAAAAATTTGCGATAAGTTTCGTATTCAACTCAATTTATCTTAACCATATTATCCTCAAATAAAATGTCAAGCCAAATCAAATAAAAAAACCATCAACAAAATTCTTATGAAGGTGGTTGATAATATTGGTAAGGATTGGCACACACACATTCCTTTCACCTTAGTGGCCTATCACACCAGCATTCACACCTCTACCATTATCACACCTTTCTCTTTGGTCTATGTTACATAATTTTTCTTACCTCTCAAAGTCTAAATTCCATATCTTCATATATCACTCAAATATATGCTCAATGATGATTACTTTATCCAAGACATTTTAGCACAACTTGAGCTATTAAATGAATGATGTTTAAATGCTCTCGACCACCTCCAAATCTACTAAAAACTTATCAAACGTGCCTATGAAAAAAGTGTTCATGAACAAACTTTTAAGTTCAGTGATCTTGTCCTAAAATAAAACCAACATGTAACCAAAGCTAAGAAAATTAAACACAACAAGTTTTCTCCTAATTGGATTGGACCTTATATCGTCACCCATACCTATGGATAAAGTGCTTATCGTTTATCTTCTCTTGAAGGTAAACCTGAACCTTAGCCCCTGAATTCCTTGCATCTTTGACCATTCTACTGTTGAATAAAGTACTATGTCACTTTATGTCACTTATATGCTTGTCCCTTGAGTGAACCTCTCCTTCCACCTACTTATTTTTAGGACCAATGAATAAACTAGAATTGTGTGATTATCCATAACCATTCAACCTTGTCTTAAATATGAGTACCACAGCTCTACTCATGGCATGATTCTCATGGATTATTTTTTTCCTTTTCAGGATGGAATCCCATGGTCGTTCATCACTTAAAACCCCTCTTTCATAGCTATCCTTTTTGTGCTATGTTTTTTCCTTCATAGTCTTTTCCATGACTTTAAGTACATGAAATACAAAATATATGGGATAACAAAAATTTCCTCATTTAGTCAAAATTCTTGTGAATAGATGAATCCCTCAAAAGGACATCTATGTCTCTCTCTTTATTTTATAAGTAGACCACTCCCTCGAAGGAAAACTATAAAAATCTAGCCACTTATTGTAATTAGTCTATTAACAAATAATACTACTCTATATCTCTCAAATAAAATAATCCTTAAACTTTCCGCATTGATCAACTTCATGAAGACCTCAAGGAGATTCTATTTATATAAATATAAACTTCCCACATCAATCATTCTATACATGTAAAAAGCAAAAAGAAAATAAAAAATTAAGAAAAATACAAACTTTTGGTCATGGACTTGCCTATTGTGGTTTTAAGTATCTTGTAAAATGGGCATGTTGTCTCACAACAAGGTTACGCTTAACAAACTCTTCCACCTTACCTTCTATCTATTATCTTCTAAATCAGCTCAAGGGACATAACATGTATTCTACACAATATGATCATGTAACTTATTTCAATTCTAGATCCATTGCTTGTGCACTTTACCTAGGGAATTATGTTAAATAAGTCTAGGGGTATGATAATTTTGGTTTTTTCCAACTATGGATCATTTTGCTTCTCTTTAGTTCAAATTTTTCGTACTTGTTGCTTCTTCACACAAGATAAGACCATTGAAATATAAAAAACTTGATACCTTCATCTATGCCTACACCTAATTAACCTTGCCTATTATTTATTCAACATTTTATCTTTCCTATTTTCACACATGCCTTACCTGACCCACTTACCTACCTATTCATCTTACCAAACCTGATTTCATTCTTCCTTGATTTATGGGAGAACTACATCAACCTGAAGCCCCTTTCGTAAGAGCTATGTAGGCAGCACTCTTAGGGCATGGGACCCTCTGAGGTTATCTCAACCACACTTTTCCCCATCATCATTTCTCCCATCAAACAAAAACTTGATTAGTTCATTTATATAAGAGCAATAACTTGGAAGTTAATCAAAAACAAAACCATACATCACTCATATCCATCATCATTTATTTTTCATAATAACAATAACTTTGAAATTAAATTGAAATGACCATAACTTAACCATGCATATATCTAATTTCCATAACATCAATGAATTGGGAATTCAGATCAAACTCAACCATACCTACATAGCTAGTTTCCATAAGAACAATAACTTGGAAATCAAAACATACATCATCTCGCATCATGACAACATTAAATCGACCATGCCTAGTCATCTAGTCTATATAACCTCAATGCAATAGAAATTAAACCATTTAGTCATCTAACCATAAGAAAAACATGCCTACATCTAGTTTTCATAACATCAATAACTTGGAAATTAAACCAAACCATTTCTAAATATCTAATTTCCATAACATCAATAACATGGAAATTAAATCAAACCATGCCTATATATCTAGTTTCCATGATAGTAATTCATTGGAAATAAAGTCAAACACATCACATATAATCATCATCATCAATTATATAAATCAAACAATCTGTATATCAATACACTTAATATATAAATAAAAATACAAGTATCTCAAAAATCTCATATAAATCTCACATCTAAGGTACGCAGGTTGGTATATATATCAAAAATAAAAAATGAATATCATATCTATGAAGGGCCGACACCTCTGATGCTCTCTCTAGTACCCTCATCTAGCCTCCACCTATAAGAACTAGTCACCTCTCCCTGACCATGTCTATGAGACTGACGGATCTCTAAGCTGCTGGAACTACGTGCTTGTGAATTGTTCCTCGCATTGGCTTCTTGCTACACTCTATGCTCACCATAAGTCACATACGGGATACCAATCTCTATCAATAGGTCTTGATAATACATGGCCTCAAACATTGCATCTCTATAACTGGTCATAGATATAACCTGAGGAGGGTCCATCACTCTGACTCTAACCTATGGACCCTGTTCCTGTAATAGTGGCCCCTATCCCTATACTAATGGCCCATGTCTTGCTACCTGTAAAACTGGACCCTGTCTTGTTGTCTGTTCCTGTATAATGGGACCCTATCCCATTTTCAATGCCTATGAAGCTACTATCTTTTCCTGCAATGTGACTACCTATGCCTGTAATGAAGTCACTTGATCCTACAATCCTACAACATGCCCCCTCCTCTACTTGTGCCTGTGATTGTGCCAACTATCCTTGAAAAGTGGAAACTTGTGCTTGTAGTGTAGAAAAATGATCCTATAATGATACCATATACCCACCATCCCCTTCTAGTGGTTGTATCAAATCCTATGCCTATGCCTAGACCAATGCTTGCTAACCCTGTGAGGTGGTAACCTAGGCCTATTATTGAGCTAGTTATAGCTAAAAATTTGTCACATGCCCCTGTAACTTGTCCCTATGTACTATCACATTAGCTAAAAAAGGTTGTCCTTTCCTTGAAGGTGCTTATTGTAGCTGGGATATCCACCACTACAGGTACCCATCCTTAGTTCCCACATCATCAATACACCTAATGTCCACCTATACATCCTACCCTATAGGATCTGATGGATGCCGTGAAGAGAATGGTCTCTCCATGTCATCTCTACAGTACTCTGGAAAAGGTGGCGGCACATCCTACTGTAGCCCAAACTTCAGTCTAACCTACTCAACCAATATCATCTTGTGCTCTCCAAGCCTCCGTTCCTATATCCACCTCACCAGTTGTAACCCTACCAACTCCTCTGCCATACCTCCAAGTGATGGATAACCAAGATACAAACTCCACAAAATATCAACTACCGATATCCCATCTAGTAAGTATCTGTAATATGTCACATCATGTGACACTACATCTGCCAAAGCATGCACCCCTATTTAGACCCATCTCCTGAAACCTACTCTGTAAACACCCCTAAACTAGTCCTATCATGGTAGGCCTAGAGGATACAGACACACATTGTGCTCATATTCCTGAAAATGGAGAAGATAATTACAACATAACCCAAACCTTCGAATCCTCCAAAATTCCCATAGCTCTCTGTATACCTGAACCAGGTAATTTGGCACTTATGTAAAGCATAAACTCTCCTCAATTAGATACTTGAGAACTCTTATTAGTTCCCGTGCAAATATCCCACCCTCTAGTCTGGGATTGCATAGCAACCAACCACCACCATCATCAACACTAACAATCTGGTCTCCTCTAGATGTGTGGCATAAATATCTCCATAGCCGATGCTCACATTATGATAGGATAAATCCTGCATGGCCTCTCCTAACACTATCACCATATGATCAAAGGATGCCTCTGAATAAATATGATATAGAGGCATCGTCATCTGTCCAGTTAGTAATTGAAATGTGTTGGTCACATGATCCCATCTATCAATGAGAGTGACCCTCATGTTGTGATCTTTGATGATATGTTGGTATCATCTAACCACACCTAGTCCAACATCCCTCATATGCTCCCACTTATTCTCCATCATATGGAGTCTCATTTATACCAATAGGGATGGCAGCCTATCCCTCATCGTCAACTTTTGATGTGCCTGTATCATCACCATTTAAACTTATTAATCAATTGGTCCTTTCAATCATTTATTTTCCCCTACCCAACACAATATCTACCTATGCCTTCCCTATCCTACCCACCTTTACCTAACATGCTTGGTTGATGTACATTCTATCTAGCTTCATCATCAACATTTCCTCTCTTTCATTCCTTCCACCCCTTCACCTATTGTTCAAACTAACCCTTAAAACAATCAATCCTATCTAACTTGACCCTCACCAATTCATTCTTATCTAACTTAACCCTTACCTACCCCTTAATACTTCAAATTAACCTTACCCCATTCATTCCTACTTAAATTACACCTAACTTACCTTCCCCTTCCTTTTTTGCTTTCACAACTTCTATGTTTTTAAACTTGGTCACTTTTAATAGTGACTGGAATCGGTCACCCTAACTGATACCAGACCCCTTTTATCCTCACCAACAACTGAGGGACGTTAGTCACTGGATCATCCCTAGGGCCGAACCTTCACGTCCCCAAATTTAAAAATTTACCTAAAATACCCCAAAAACCACCCAAATCACCCCTAATTACCTTCTTCATTCATTTACCACCTAATTAAACTATATTCCACCCTCCCCATACCCAATTATGCCCACTTTTCATCAAAATGTCAATTTAATTTCAAAATCCAATTTATTTGTTTTTTACCTTAGTTTTTAATAAATACAAACATGTATCTCAAATCCCACCTCCACGCAACATCGCCTCCATGGTGGGATCTCCAGAATAGGAATGTGACCTCCACCAATGCCCTCTCCAACCTCTTCCATGTCTCAATCAATCCCACTACTCACAAAAAATAGAAACACTTGGCTAGACCTCGTGGGCCCATACTCTTCACTCCTCTTTGTCGATAACAACTCGTTAACTCAACCTCCTACCTCTCTTTCTCATTTTTCACAGAAAATCACTCTCTCATGTTATTTTCCAAATTTAGAAATTCTTAAATGAAACCCTTTTCATGTGGATTTTCCATTTTAAACCCAAATTGACACAACCGACATTGGTCATGTCATGCCCTAGTTGAATAGCGTCGATTACCCATAGCAACATCAATTCACCTTCAACCGGTATCAGTCACCTTTCATAACCAAATGATACCTAATTTGCCCAAAATTTTGATGTAAGGATCCATTTTCTTTCTATCCTAGGCTCACCCTAGCCCTACAGGCCAACTTTATTTTCTTATTACCTCATACTCAACCTCAATGTCATTCGGGGCACAATTTTTCCTACATCACAGCCTTACCCACGACCTTACATATACAGCCAACTCGACCACACTAATTTGACACTCAAATTTGCTTACTTATTATACCTTGTGATGATGTTACTCGTGTTGTTTAGCCTACCAACATTTTCTTTCCTGATGTTGTGATGTTTATCTTAACCAGACCAACCCTTTTGGTGCTTTGGAACCCACCGAATGCTTGTTCCTACACCTAGACTCATTTTGTTTCAGGACCATATCCTATACCTTATATACCTAGACCACATCAACCTTGTTTTAATAAACTATTAACCTTTGATGATGTAGAGTTTGTGAGCTCTTCATCCTAGTGCCTTATCTCATTCTACACATCTACGTGCATTTGAATGTCCCCACCTATTACCATTGTCTTTACCTACACCTTATCTCAATTTTCATCACCTACCATTTTATCATACTCATCACTGATTCAACTTGCTACTTCTTTAGTTCCCATTTTGAGGGGTATCACCTACACCCATACATGTGCCAACTTAACCTCAACCCATACCTGGGGAAACCACTCCTATTTTTTTGGCATCGCTTATCAATACAAGCTATGTGACAAAAAGGGTCAAATGTAGACACCCAAAATTGGGTCACAACCCTCTAAACCCCCTTCGATTAATTAATTCAACACTACTCCTCCACCATGCCCACTTACACATATTTTAATTAATTAATTTACCAAAATTAAGTTAATTATTCTACTTCACCTCTCCACCTCATCCTAGACATGTTCTAACCCTATTCATTACCTAAGACTAAGTCCGCACTTCCCTTAACCAACTAGGACTTATTCTAACCCTAATCTTAATGGCCTATTATCCCTCTAACTACTCTCCCACTTCATTTAGCACCATTCCACAATTGTGACACTAAACAAAAAATTTCAATCATGCCAAATTTAGGAAGAATCAAGCTAACAAATGTCAGTTATTCCTTGGTCAGTACCAGTCACCTAACCATCGTCAGTTTCCTTAAATAGGATTTCTAAATTCTTTGCTCAGGTTCTGAATCTAATTTTCTAGCTCTTGCAACCTTGCATGCTTACTCTCAATATTTCTAGTGATCTTGTGATATACCAGAGACCCTTACAGCATTCAAAAACCACACCACTTGTCAACAGATTGAGCCAGAGCTCTAATGTACTCACAAGGAAGCATCGTGCCAACCTGCTGCTATTACATTCGTTTGGGACCACCTTCTTCTGCAACCACCACAACCGCATTCCATTCATCTCCATTTCACAAGTATTCCTCTACTTTTTCATTAGTTTTAATAGATTAGTTATTTACTTGTTATTTATTTCATTTCATCACCTATCATATCCAAATCTCTCCTACAGCACCTCTGTCTGACCATATACCCACATAACCTTCATACCTTTCCCACACACCTATCATATCACCTCTTAGTCTTCTTAATAATACCACGACATCATTCAATCCTTCATAACTCTCTTTGTAATCACAGAGATCTCCCATCAACCTATTTTTAATATTTCTTTCCAATTTCCCATACCGACACCAGTCACCCAACTGGTGTTGGTCATTTACCAGTACTGGCATCGGTCATCTAACTGATACCAGTCTCTATGCATGGTAAAATTCCTCAAACCAACAAGCTAATAACTCACTCAAAACCCACCCAAACTTCATCAAATCTTTCCCAGACATCACCTACAGCCTCTGTCAGACCTGCAAATGCAAATTACCTTAATATCCTTTTAAATTTAATCATAAATTTCTTGTTAGTTTATATTTGGTTATTGTATTTATATGAGATGCCTAAATCATATCAACTACAACAAGATTTCTTTTTTTATAATCTTTCCTTGTATTAATTTTTTATAAACAGTGGATTAACATCCTCTTTAGGAAATATTACACTTCCTAGATCTACCATACGCTAGGCAGTCCAATGTCATATATTATTTAACTTTTTTTTGTGGTCTTGTGTTCTATTTCAAGTCGTTCCTCCTATCCAAAGGGAATATCTTCACAATTAGCTTGGTCAACATTCTATGCGCGCACACCTTCTTCTATTATCACAGGTTTTCCTCCTTATCCTTACCTCTTATCTGTTTTATCTCTACTTTGCAGTGAAATAAGACCATTTATTTTTCACCAGGTGGCACCTTCTATTTTTACCACCTATCTTCTAACCTTTCAACCTTATTTTGATGTTTCCATGACCCACTAGAATTATTTGTTGTATCTTTTTTCGTTATTTTTACATCTGTAGAGCCCAAAATCTTTGAGGAGAGCCATAATGGTGACATGTGTCTTCGCCTTGACCATCAACCTTCTATCGTGTGGCCCATGTCCAATGCATGGCATTGAAATTGATAGCCAAATGAACGTCATGCGTCCTTTTAAATATAATCCACTATTGGGTTAATTGAGCATCCCACATGATTTTGAATGCCAATAGCCAGTGCTTTGGAGAGGTGGAATTTGACAACCAAATGAACGTGATAGCATAGACCTCAAAAAATGATTAAGAAATAAAGTAAGGCATTTTTAAAGAAATTTCTAGATGAAGAAAGGGGCATAAATAGGTTCTTCGTAAAAAAAAAATTGGTTATCCCTTTTTATCAATAAACTCAAAAATGGGATAATAATGTGTCATATTAGTTAACACTTATGAACATGTTCTTCAGTATTTTTAACACCATGGTATTTTTGTAAATATAGATACATTTCATAGAATTTATTTGGTGTTACCACTTGTTGCGTAGGATTTATAACTTTGCCTTATATTGAAACATTGGTTGTTGGGATGACATTTTCACTTCCACTTCCAATATTATTTGATGGATTATTCCCAACAACCTATTGTGTTGGTGTGTTTCCATATATGCCCATTTATGTTGGCATTCTTCTATTAGAACTCATTATACCAAAGCTCTGTGATTTTTGAATATTATGATTAAATTTTAGCTTTTTTGGTTGTGGTTGTAGTGATTGTAGTATATACAGAAATTGCAAGTCAAATTATCCTTCTTAACTTTATTTTCTTCCTCATCACTATCAATTTCAATATATACTTATTTTCTTGTATAGGTCGGTCTATTTTCATGATTAGGAGTGATAGATTGGATCAAGATACCATTTGTATTATAATACTCTTATTCATCTTACAGATTTCTTATCATCTCATGGTGCACTATTACTTCTCCCTAGAGTTATTCATCCTTTTTTCCTTCTCCCTATCTTGACCAATGTTGTTGGTCTTCCCCTATAGTCCATGGAGTGGAATCTCTTGTATGGAATAACTCCCTTCTCTCTCATGCTTTGTGTCTTTCTTCTTAAAATTACATCTTCCTCAAAGTGTACACATCTAGGGAATTAATGGCTTGGACTATAATTTCTCCTATACTCCCTATGCCGTAATGCCATTCACGCTTATGGAGTGTTATCATGTAAAATGACTATCCTAAAATTGAAACTTTAAAGCATGACAACTAAGCCCATAGTTTTAAAATATACTTCCTAATCATAGTGAGACCCTCTCATGGCCAACTTGTATTCATTTGAACCATCAACCCATCTCTGAGGAAGTTCCCAATGAAATTTTCTAGTATGCCTCAGTGTGTAAGGAATGGTGACTAATTTCAAGGATGAATTTAGTAAGGTTATGTGAAAGACAAGTCCTCCTAAAAGACTAACAAGGCCATTTTTTGCCATTTTGCAGATAGTAAACAACCTCCATGAAAGTTTAGGGAAATTATAAATAATTTGAGGGTGATTTGAGAGAGCACTAAATTTTTTTGAAATAATTTATAAATATTTAGGAAAGAAAATCTCTTCCAGTAACAATCTGTGTAAGACTGGATTTATAGATGCAAGGAATGAATGTTCCTTTGTAAAAGGTTTCCTTCTCCAACTGATTCCAATATTTTCAGAAGGAGTTATGAGGAAAAAACATAGGCATCATAAATATATGTAAATCCAATACAAGGTGGAATCATAAACTTTTCTTTAAGTCTCAAATACTACCTGAGGTATTTTGAAACTCTACATCTTACCCTCTTAGTTTAAAATTAAATAGGACCTAATTTTTTAGTTTCATGTAGAAATATATTTTTATAATAGTTCCATTGATCTTTAAATGTGATTTGGATTCAAAATTATATAATATTTTACCCCAAATCATTTTTTTAAGCTCTTGTGGGATTCAAGTTTGGTGTCTAAAAATGGACATCTAAGGTAAAATTGACTTTCCAAATTAGGAACAGTCACACTTTAGACACTCTTGTGTCCCCTATGATCCCTAATTAATAAGGGGAAAATGGGGAAACCAAATTTCAACCTCCTTCTCCTCCTCAAGTCATACTTTGGACACCCAAGTGTCCCCACTATCCCCTATGTCCTCATGGTGCAAGGAGACAAGAGGGACACCAAAGTGTGACCTCAATCCTTCACCCAAGTCAAACTTTTGTGTCCCTAGTTTCTCCTTTATACCCTCTATCCCTCTAAAATTAAGAGGGATAAAAATGTGTGACCAATTCATGCATACATCTTCTAAACCCCCATGTGATAACATTCAGCTATGTTGGTGTCATTTCCCAACCCTCAGACCTCAATTTCAGCCCCTACAAACTCCCAAGTCACATGTTGGTCACCCTTGTGTCCCCTTTGTCCCACATATCCCCCAAGGGAAAATGGGAACACAAAAGTGTGACTTCACCAAAAGCATGCAATTTTTTCTAACTACAAAGAATTTGTCAGGGTCACAGACAGGTCAAAAACTGTACAGCAGGTGGAAAAAATCTTCCTCTCACAAAATTTGGATATTTTTCACTAAAAGAGTTAAATAAAATCATACCTCAATTAATGGATGATATTCCACAATAGTTAAATAAAATCATGTTTCCTTTTAATTATACAAATATTCAATGACGAAAAACCCTGAAATTTGGAGAAAATGTTCCTCAGAAAATTTACTTTCATCTGAGCCATTTCTTGCATGATGAGGTGGCTAATTTTTTAGGGATATGGAGGAATGGATTTTATCTCATAATTCTTCCCTCTTCAAGTAAATGTTTATTTTCCTATTGATCCAGTGAGCGAAATTACATGAAACTTACAGTGAAAGTTCCTTTTAAAATCATCTTTCATCTGAGCCATTCCTTCCATAATGAGGTGGCTAGTTTTTGGAGATATGGAGGATTGAATTTTTCCCATTATTCTACCCCATTAGATGAAATTCTCATTTTTCCACTAATATGGGAAAAAAATCATCTGAAAAATTGGAGGAGACCATCCTAAAAAAATCACAAAACTGCTGAGACTGATTTCATTTCAATCTAATGCCTTCATGTCTCCTTTGTAAAAATAGCAGGTAATCATGACTAGGTATGTATAAAATAGTAATTATTAAAAATATTTGAGTTCTCGGTACTCGTAACACTCCAAACAAGCAAGAAACATCAAAAGGATTAAATTGTGTAAACTTGCTAAAATAGTAGTCCTAAATAGGACCTACTAAAATAGTAAGTCTTTGATTCAAGCTCAGACAATTTTGGAAACCCCCACTCTTCCAATCTCTTTTTATTTTTCTACCATTGATAAGCCAATAAGGTGTCTCGTGGTCCAAATAGGAAATAAAACCCATAAAGATCTTAAACGTCAATTCTAAAGTGATTCCTTCATAACATAGTCTAATTTTAGAAGTTGGATGATTCCATTCATCCTAATCATGGTAGGAGGGAGTCATCCTTGTAGAATCTATTAATTAAAGGGATATCATGTAGATCAAACTATAGAAAGGAAAAAATTAAGGCATCAATGTGTGTAGGAGATAGTCACTTAGATAACAAGTGAAATCAATAACATCATGAGGTCTATGAAGAATATAAAACATCAAGGGAATGATCATTATGATCATGATGAGAAATGATCACTATGAGTGATCCTATAAATCATCTTAGGCTCAAAAAAAATTCATACCTCCTAAGAGTTTTTCTAAACACTTAATCAATTCTTGGGTATGAGCTCATTTATCACAAGTCAGAGAGGTCGAACGTGTAGTGTTTTAGTGCAGTGTGGATATTAAGAACATGAAAATAATTCTCAAATATTCCTTCAAGTTCCATTCAGGATAAATTATTCTATCAAAAGGAGGAAACCTATCTTCATGAAAAACAATTGAATAAATATGGTTCATCATGTTCAAAATTGAAATGAGAAGCTCATGGAGTAAGTTGAGCATCATAATATCCTAACTCTATCATCACGACCAAATATCCCCGATAAACAAGAAAGATGAGCTAATAAACCTATCACGGTACTTAGTACCATCATGTGTGAAGGATTAAAAATCCATTTACTCCCATGAGAAACATGTGAATAGGAGGTGCATAAGAATCTTAAATTTGATCTCATTCAAGGAATATCTTAGAGCTAGGAAGGTAAATTAAGTGGTATCCATATGAAGTATCATGTTTGCAAGAATGGGAAATCATCTTAGTTTCACTTGATGTCATTCACTTGATAGTGTTCTTAAAAAATCATTCAACACTTGATAGTATGATCACACCTCAAAGGATGAAGCACATTACAATCACCTAATTTTAGTCCAATGAGTGGTCATAAGACAAGGATTCCATTTAAAGAGAAATCCTTCCATATACATGATGAAGAATCATTTCAATAAGAAACAGACAAGCATCATGATGTTAAAACATCAAAGAGTTGATTTTTTATCACTAGGGTGAACTATGAAAGGCCTAGAGAAGTAAGAAGGTGGTCCTCACTCCTACCTTATAATCATAATAGGATCATTATGTTCCTAACATAATGCAAATCTCATAAAAAAATTTCTGAACATTCATTTAATGTTGTGAAATGATTCATATATCACGGAAGAGGTAGATTATGTTCATAATAATTCAAGTCAGAAATCTCTTCATCAGTAAATATTGGTCAACCCTCATCTTTGTTTCTTATTATTGGGCCCCTAAATTATTACCTAAGCACACAAAGGTGCATGGGCACGTAAGACCTAGGTTGAAGATGGGCGCACAAGAAAAGGTTCTAGGAGGGTTTTAGAAATGCCATGTTTCCCACCAGAAGACAAGGTCTCGAGACTTAGCCATATTTGGCGTATTGGGAAGGACATGAGAAAATCATGACCCAACAGTGAATGAGAAGTGGATAAGGTGTCAACCTGACAATGTGATGCACACGAAAGGAATATGCTTAAAGATAGAGGATTCCAGAAGACCATCATTACAAGGAATGGAGAGCTTGGATCTAATGGAGCATGCTCCCATAGAGGACCACATTCAGACACTTGGTGCTAGATCTGAGGCCATAGAAGGATGAGTTGGCACTCTAGGATGCCTATAAATACAAGCACCCATAGAAGAAAAAGAAGGTATATTGGATATACGATAGAGGAGAATATAGAGAACGAAGCTCTGTAAAAATATTGCAAGAACTCTGTGGGATTGGGTAGAGGCTATATAAGGGAGTAATGTATTAGGGGTATGGGATATAAATTTTTCTTTGTATGGATGAAGGACATGATCCCTGCTATGATGTATGACTTCGGTCTGATCAAGTTGTGGTAGTCTAATGGTTCCATTGAATGTAATGAGGTTACAAACATAAATGAGTATGAATGTAATTTATTCGGTTCATATCTATATCTTTTCATTTATGTTCATGGATGTTATGGAATAGATGTAAAACCTTATGTATTTTCCTTTCTGTTGTAGTCCTATATGTTATTTGTAAGTACCCTCTATTTGGAATGAGTGCATTTTTCTAGAGGTCATTCTGAGTCCTATGATGATTGTATGTCTCATTTCCACCTTTATTCATTAAGTTCCTGACATAGATGGTGGTTTCCCACTTAACTCACATAAAAGAGAGACTCGGCACCCGTACGTGCCTCGGGTGAGAGCCCAGTGCCTACTAGGTGAAAGGCCAGAGTGCATGGGATTCCCTTGTTCTTTGGTGGGTGTAAAAATGACTACATCTTGGTTCCATTAATGGGACCTCTTTTTGAAGTTGTAGTGGGAAATGGCATGTATCATGGTCTAGATAATGAAAGATGACAAAACATCTAACTCTATAGAGTTTTGAATCTTTGTTCAAGAGCACAGAGGATGAGTTTGATCAGAGATTCAATAATGGGCCCAAGTTTGATGTATGGAGGTGGGTGGAAGAGAATCTCTACCATGAACTATATGAAACTTTTTTTTTGTTATTTCACAGTAGAGCTATATGAATGGCTCTTAGCATATGTGTCCATAGAAAGTTAGTTCTATAGAGCACACATGTGGACACAACAGGACTATCATAAGCTGTAGGATGTAGATCTAACCTGGACACATGTTGTTAATCAGTGGTGGAAGAGAGTGTTGGCCAACTACACTCTAGAGGCCAACTACTCCAAATCCATTTACTCCTATGAGAAACATGTGAATAGGAGGTGCATAAGAATCTTAAATTTGATCTCATTCAAGGAATATCTTAGAGCTAGCAAGGGAAATTAAGTGATCTCCATGTGAAGTATCATGTTTGCAAGAATGGGAAATCATATTAGTTTCACTTGATGTCATTCACTTGATAGTGTTCTTAAAAAATCATTCAACACATGATAGTATGATCACACCTCAAATGATGAAGCACATTACAATCACCTCATTTTAGTCCAATGAGTGGTCATAAGACAAGGATTCCATTTAAAGAGAAATCCTTCCATATACATGATGAAGAATCATTTCAATAATAAACAGAAAAGCATCATGATGTTCAAACATCAAAGAGTTGATTTGTTATCACTAGGGTGAATTATGAAAATCCTGGAGAAGTAAGAAGGTGGTCCTCGCTCCTACCTTATAATTGTAATAGGATCATTATGTTCTTACCATAATGCAGATCTCATAAAATTGTTTCTGAACATTCATTTAATGTTGTGAAATGATTCATATATCACAGAAGAGGTAGATTATGTTCACAATACTTCAAGTCAGAAATCTCTTCATCAGTAAATATTGGTCAACCCTCATCTTTGTTTCTTATTATTGGGCCCCTAAATTATTGGCTAAGAACACAAAGGTGCATGGGCGCGTAAGGCCTAAGCTGAAGATGGGCGCACAAGAAAAGGTTCTAGGAGGGTTTTAGAAATGCCATGTTGCCCACCAGAAGACAAGGTCTCGAGACTTATCCGTATTTGGCGTATCAGCAAGGACACGAGAAAAACATGACCCGACAATGAATGAGGAGTGGATAACGTGTCAACCTGACAATGTGATGCACACGAAAGGAATATGCTTAGAGATAGAGGATTCCAGAAGACCATCATTACAAGGAGTGGAGAGCTTGGATCTGATGGACCATGCTCCCATAGAGGACCACATTCAAACACTTTGTGCTAGATCTGAGGCCATATAAGGATGAGTTGGCACTCTAGGATGCCTATAAATACAAGTGCCTGTAGATGAAAAAGAAGGTATATCAAATATACGATAGAGGAGAATATAGAGAGCGGAGCTCTGCAAAAATATTGCAGAACTCTGTGGGATTGGGTAGAGGCTATATAAGGGAGTAATGTATTAGTGGGATGGGATATAAATTTTTCTTTGTATGGATGAAGGACATGATCTCTGCTATGATGTATGACTTCGGTCTGATCAAGTTGTGGTGGTCTAATGGATCCATTGAATGTAATGAGGTTACAAACATAAATGAGTATGAATGTAATTGATTCAGTTCATATCTATATATTTTCATTTATGTTAATGGATGTTATGGAATAGAGGTAAAACCTTATGTATTTTCCTTTCTGTTGTAGTTCTATCTGTTATTTGTAAGTACCCTCTATTTGGAATGAATGCATTTTTCTAGAGGTCGTTCTGAGCCCTATGATGATTGTATGTCTCATTTCCAACTTTATTCATTAATTTCCTGACATAGATGGTGGTTTCCCACTTAACTCACCTAAAAGAGAGACTCGACACCTGCGCATGCCTCGGGTGAGCAGCTAGCGCCGGCTGGGTGAAAGGCTGGAGCGCATGGGATTCCCTTGTTCTTTGGTGGGTGTTAAAATGACTACATCTTGCTTCCATTACTAGGACCTCTTTTCAAAGTTGTAGTCAGAAATGGCATGTATCATGGTCTAGATAATTAGTAATGACAAAACATCTAACTCTATAGAGTGTTGAATCTTTGTTCAAGAGCACAGAGGATGAGTTAGATCGGAGATTCAATAATGGGCCCGATTTTGATGCATGGAGGTGGGTGGAAGAGAATCTCTACCATGAACTGTATGAAATTTTTTTCTGTTATTTCACAGTAGAGCTATATGAATGTCTCTTAGCATATGCATCCATATCAAGTTGGTTCTATAGAGCACATGTGTGGACACAAGAGGACTATCAGAAGCTGCAGGATGTAGATCTAACCTAGACACGTGTTGTTAATCAGTGTTGGAAGAGAGTGTTGGCCAACTACACTCTAGAGGCCAACTACTCTAAATCCATTTACTCCCATGAGAAACATGTGAATAGTAGGTGCATAAGAATCTTAAATTTGATCTCATTCAAGGAATATCTTAGAGCTAGGAAGGGAAATTAAGTGATCTCCATGTGAAGTATCATGTTTGGAAGAATGGGAAATCATCTTAGTTTCACTTGATAGTGTTCTTAAAAACTCATTCAACACTTGATAGTATGATCACACCTCAAATGATGAAGCACATTACAATCACCTCATTCTATTCTAATGAGTGGTCATAAGACAAGGATTCCATTTAAAGAGAAATCCTTCCATATACATGATGAAGAATCATTTCAATAAGAAACAGACAAACATCATGATGTTCAAACATCAAAGAATTGATTTGTTATCACTAGGGTGAATTATGAAAGGCATGGAGAAGTAATAAGGTTGTCCTCACTCCTACCTTATAATCATAATAGGATCATTATGTTCCTACCATAATGCAGATCTCATAAAATTGTTTCTGAACATTCATTTAAAGTTGTGAAATGATTCATATATCCCAGAAGAGGTAGATTATGTTCACAATACTTCAAGTCAGAAATCTCTTCATCGGTAAATATTGGTTAACCCTCGTCTTTGTTTCTTATTATTGGGCCCCAAAATTATTGGCTAAGAACACAAAGGTGCATGGGCATGTAAGGCCTAGGTTGAAGATGGGCACAGAAGAAAAGGTTCTAGGAGGATTTTAGAAATGCCATGTTGCCCACCAGAAGACAAGGTCTCAAGACTTAGCCATATTTGGCATATCAGGAAGGACACGAGGAAAGCATGACCCGACAGTGAATGAGGAGTGGATGAGGTGTCAACCTAAAAATGTGATGCACACAAAAGGAATATGCTTAGAGATAGAGGATTCCAAAAGACCATCATTACAAGGAGTGGAGAGCTTGGATCTGATGGAGCATGCTCCCATGGAGGACCACATTCAGACACTTGGTGCTAGATCTAAGGCCATAGAAGGATGAGTTGGCACTCTAGGATTCCTATAAATACAAGCGCTCGTAGAAGAAAAAGAAGGCAGGTTGGATATACGATAGAGGAGAATATATAGAGTGGAGCTCTGTAAAAATATTATGAAAACTCTGTGGGATTGGGTAGAGGCTATATAAGGGAGTAATGTATTAGGGGTATGGGATATAAATTTTTCTTTGTATGGATGAAGGACATGATCCCTGTTGTGATGTATGACTTCGGTCTGATCAAGTTGTGGTAGTCTAATGGATCCATTGAATGTAATGAGGTTACAAACATAAATGAGTATGAATGTAATTGATTTGGTTCATATCTATATCTTTTCATTTATGTTCATGGATGTTATGAAATAGATTTAAAACCTTTTGTATTTTCCTTTTTGTTGTAGTTCTATCTGTTATTTGGAAGTACCCTCTATTTGGAATGAATGCATTTTTCTAGAGGTCGTTCTGAGCCCTATGATGATTGTATGTCTCATTTCCACCTTTATTCATTAAGTTCCTGACATAGATGGTGGTTTCCCACTTAACTCACATAAAATAGAGGCTCGGCACCCATGCGTGCCTCAGGTGACTACCCAGCGCCCACTGGGTGAAAGGCCGGAGCGCATGGGATTCCCTTGTTCTTTGGTGGGTGTAAAAATGACTACATCTTGGTTCCATTACTGGGACCTCTTTTTGAAGTTGTAGTGGGAAATGGCATGTATCATGGTCTAGATAATGAGTAATGACAAAACATCTAGCTCTATAGAGTGTTGAATCTTTATTCAAGAGCACAGAGGATGAGTTTGATCAGAGATTCAATAATGGGCCCGAGTTTGATGCATGGAGGTGGGTGGAAGAGAAATCTCTACCATGAACTGTATGAAACTTTTTTTTGTTATTTCACAGTAGAGCTGTATGAATGGCTCTTAGCATATGCGTCCATAGAAATTTGGTTCTATAGAGCACATGTGTTGACACAAGAGGACTATCAGAAGTTGCAGGATGTAGATCTAACTGGACACGTGTTGTTAATTAGTGGTGGAAGAGAGTGTTGGCCAACTACACTCTGGAGTACACCATTTATACATATTCTTGTTTGGAAGTTACTCAGTTTGAGTTTTTGCGGGATCCTAGAGGATCATTTCTATGTGTTATTCCTCTGGCAATGAAGATCTTAATTGTTACCTTGAGTTTAGAGGAATTTCCGATGGTCGGCTAAACTATTATGAGCGTTGGGTGAGTAAGCTAGGGTGGAGGAAGATGTCAAATATTACAAAAAAGAAATAAAGGGAGGAGAGGTGACTCAAGTATAGTGAAGTGTGTGAATGGGACATTTCTAAACAATGCAAGGTTGTAAGTGTGATGGACCTATGGAGGCAGACATTACGGGAAGGAGTTGAGGTTCACGCGGAGGATGTGGAACTTGAGTAGTCTGTGCTACCCCATCTTGGAAAGTGCTTAAGAGAGACCCCTTCCTCTTCTTATGATATTTCATTGCATGGAGAACTAAGATTCATTGGCACGCATCTGAACCCACCTAGTGACTGAACCCTAGTGTTTGGTTTTCTAGATCGAGGAAGGAGTATCGCTGACCCTGTTGGTATTAGTAGAAGTGACAGATCTACACCTAAGAGATATAATTTCTCATTTCCCACTTCTATGGTTATGCATACTATTCCAGTATTCAGAGGAATTTTTCGACAAAGAGCAAGTACACAATCCTTCCATCTCTTATTTGTGAGTAGTGCATGGTACACTAGTGGTAGTGGGGCATTATCACAGACCATCGACACATAGTTTAGTGGAAATTTGGGGACCCTTGGAACAACCACTATAGGAGTTGGTGGATTTGGTGGGTCATGAGGAATGGGACCTGGTGGATCTGGTGGATCTAGTGGCTTAAGAGGCATAAGACCTAGTGGATCTAGTGGATCCGGTAGCGGGGAAAAAATTAGAGGAAACCAAGGCTCTGGCTCAGGAGGATAAGGGCCCCAACCACCTCCTCAAGTATTCTTTGAGATGTATTTATATTTTCTAAATTATATGGGTATTGAAGATGTTGCAGAACATGTTCAAAAGTGCGAGCTGCTATGGCACACGAAGGGGATCACAACCTTGGAGTGGAAGGCCAGTCAGTTTGTAACAACATTGCAAGGGCGCATGCATAGCTGGCATAGGAAATATGACCCTCATCAAATGGTGGTGGATTATACTGCTTTAAAGAATGCCTTCTTGTTGAAATTCCAAATCCCTGAATTTGATAAAAGAGCATCAACGCCCTTAAGGAGATTTAACAAGGAATGGCAGAGAGTGTGCGGGAGTATGACATGTGTTTTAAGACTCTCCTGTCAAAATTTTCATATGACATTCACCCTTCATAGCATGCTCAATGGTTTGTTGGTAGGTTTATAACTCCATTTAGAAGATCTTTATCTCATAAAAATTTCATAGACCCACGCAACGTGTTAGAAGCCATTCTACACATCGAAGCTGTTGGAAGTGTTGATACTAGTGTTAGCCCATTTTTGGAGGCTCAAATTTATGCTATGGTTAAGCAGCTAGAGAAGTTATCTACAAACTTAGCCCATGAGACTCGCAATGGTATATGGTGTACTACTGTGAAGTAGAGGGGCATGTCAAGGATAGTCTCCCCCGGAGGACAATATGTGTCGTAGCAGTAGATTGTGAAATTTTTCATGGGGATGATGATGCAAGTAGATGTCCCTTGTTACAGTGTGTAATTAGGAAGAATGTGTCTTGTTAATGTAAGATATGCACCTCTACAACCCATGATACTAAGGACTGCAAACTGATTGACCAAATCCATTAGGTCATTGATCATGGTGTGTGCCAGACTAACATTACTAGTAGCTCATAAGAGGATGATTGTTGTTATGAAGGACGCACAGATGGAGGAGTGCGTGGAAGGATTTTTTATGGGGGATTCTATGGTCACAATGGCTATAGAGGAGGAAGAAGTGAGTTCTCACAAGGAACTTATTACAATTATGGGTCCACAGACCATTATAAACAAGAATGCCCTGATTTATTGTAGTGATCATGGTGTGGGAAGAAACAAAAGTATGAGGGGTGCCCTGAGTTGTTTGAGTACATGAATCAATGGTGCCGGAAAGATAAGGGCAGTGTAATGGTAAGTATCAAGAAGGTTAATACGTAGTGGATTCCTATAGTGGCACATGACTCGAGATTAGAACCTATCATGGTCACTACTTGAGTGGAGACTACACGTGCCTAGGAAATACCAAGGCAGAAGAACCTAGTTTCAAGGGAAGAAGTGGTACATGGGAAGTACCAAGACCTTGTACATCAAAAGGAGGTATATCAAGAAACCATTGATGTCATTCAAAGTTTATAAGGATAAATCCAGTGTCTAAATGAGAATTCCAGGAGGGAGGAGCAAAGAAGGAAGGTCAAGGCACCAAAATATGACCTAGATGAGGTTAAGGAAGTGTGCAAGATGCTAAGGCAGGAGAATATCATTCCCCTATTAGGAGAATGGCTTTGAGAGAAAGTACCGTGCGTAGGGGCAGAGTATAGAAGGTAGGTTTTACAAGCAAACCTCCCCCCCATATCTTGGATTATGATAAGGAGATTACACTTAATGGAATTGTGGATGGATGGCTGCTAAGCAATATCCTCATTGACACAGGCATGGAAGTCAATGTTCTCACCTTGGATACATGGCATCAAATGGGAAGGCCTGCATTACAACCATCTTGAAATATGTTGTATATGATAAAAAAAAATGAAGGCAATGCCCATCAGTGTCTTAAAGGATGCAGCTATCACCATTCAAGGGGCTAAGTTTATTGGGGACTTCCAAGTCTTGGCACTCACCAAGGTAGATAATTTCTTGAAACTACTTAGGCGCGCATGGTGGTATAAGAACAATGTGGATTTTCGGTTCAATAAGGGGTACATCAGCTTTGAGAATGAGGAAGAAAGGGTTAGTATTACCCTTGCAAATGGGAAGTCAGTGCCATACACAGAACCCTTAGGAGAAGAGGTCCTTGATCAGATTTATGTGCTTTCTATTCAAGACCTAGAGATAATCCATCCCACTGATGGAGTTATCTAGTTTGAAGATGTTTAGTTGGTAATTGACACCACTAGTCTAGCATGTGACAATCGGGCACACGGAACTTATGAGTTGGTTGGGTGACAACTGAAGGGGCTTGTAACTAAAGAACCTAAGGTGCACTCACTTAGGTGCCTAGGAGGAAGGAAGTTACCTAATTATTCTGGAGGGGCTTACAATGAGAACTTCTTGCAGGAAATGGAGGCCCAGTTGAGAAACAAGAATGAAAGAAGAGAGATACTAAGCTATTTCTTAGTCGGCACTACAGCATGATGGTGGGTGACACACCATGAGATTTTATCAGAATGGTGTAAAGTGAGAATCACCTTCACTATTTGGTTCTCTAGAAGTAATGTGCCCACCACCATCAAAGACTACCTTGGTAAGGATCTCACCTCTTTCCATAGCCAATCCTGTGAGAGAGCCTAGAGGGAAGGTGTGGAAGCTTTGCCACCATCCCTCTAGGTATAAAAACTATATTCTACACGGCATGGTTACACACATGCATGGTATATCCACTCTGAGACATGCTGCCAAACAGGGAGTTGGCAAGAACTAACGGCTAATCTCATCCAAGCATTTGAGTATTGAAGCACCAAACCATCGATGGATAAGGCATTACAGGAGGTCAAGCATCTTATGATGGGGGATAGTGTAAAGGTAGAGGATAGGCTTGTAGAATTTCTAGGAGAGCCATGCTTAGAGGGAAAATTTGGTGATGATGAGTCTAATGAGGTGTAGTTTGAGTGTGTGTATGCAGAGAAAGAAAAATGCAAGATGGTATATGTCATAGATGGTGAAGAGATGGAAAATTTAGAGGTTAACCATTCTCTAGGCTCGTGTGAAAAGATGGATAATGTTGATAAAAGAATGCACACCTACCATGAGCCCATGAAGACTAAGAAGGTTAATATTGGGTCGGAGGTGGAACCCAAGGAAGCTATTATTGGAGATTACTGGTTGGAGAAGGAAGTCCCTAAGATCATTAATCTTGTATGTGAGTTTGAGGATTTATTCCCACACGAGTATCATGAGCGTAAAGGCATCCACCACTCCTTGTGGGATATGTAGATAAAACTGAAGGAAGGTGCACACCCAGTTAGAAAGAGACCATACCAAATGAACTCCAATCTGTGCATGAAGGTCAAGGAGGAAATAGATAAGATGATAGAGTCCGGAATCATAGAGGCTGTGGAGGAGTCAGAGTGGATAAGTCCAATGGTGATTAGTATCAAATGGATGGAAGGATAAGTATATGTGTTGATTATAGGGATCTAAATGAATTCTACGTCATTGATCCCTTCCCAACCCCTTTCACTAAATAAATATTGGAAGGAGTGGCAGGGCGTGAAGTCTACTCTTTCACGGATGGGTTCTCAGGCTATCACCAGGTGAGGATTGCAAAGGAAGACCAAAGAAAGATAACCTTTGCCACCGAGTGGGGAATTTTTTCCTATACCCTCATGCCTTTTGGGTTGAAAAAAACACCTATTGTGTTCTCACGCATGGTAGTGCAAGCCTTCCAGGATTTCATCCACAAGTTTCTCCAAGTGTACCTTGATGATTGGACCGTGTATGGACTAGTCAAGGACCATTGTGAAAATCTGAGATTGATTTTTGAAAGGTGTCTGCAATTGAGGATATCCCTCAACATCAAGAAGTGTGTATTTTCTACCCCATTTGGGACCCTATTGGGACACACCATATGCAAATAAGGCTTACTAGTGGATCCTACCAAAATTGTAGTGATTTTTGGATTGGGGGATCCAACTAGTCAAAGCGCAGTGTGCACATTTCTTAGACACATGGGCTACTATCAGAAGTTCATCAAGGGGTGTGCCAAGATTTACACACCTTTAGAAGAGTTGGTCAGACATAAAAGTGTCTTCCATTGGGGAAGGCATTTGAAACTTTGAAGGATAGGCTTACTTCTTGGTATAAGCCTTTCCATGTTCATGTGGATGCCTCAGGAACAACCATTGGGACAGTGCTTACACAACCTGGTGAGGGAATTTTTTATCATCCCCTACACTTTACAAGCAAGAAATTGACATCAGTAGAGAAAAATTATACTACGACTGAGCGTGAGGCATTTTCTATGATCTACACACTTCATAAATTCATACATTATCTATTGGCAACTCCCTTTATCTTCTACACTAACCACATGAAATTAAAATATTTGGTGAACAAGCCCATTCTAAAAGGGCACATATGTCGGTGTGTACTATTATTCCAAGAGTGCGAGTTCACCATAGTTATCAAACTAGGAAAGAGTAATTCTAGACCTCACCATTTGTTCAGGATTGATTTGGGGGAGGACACATAAAGCATTAAAGATACCATGCCAGATGCGTAGATGTTTAGGTTATAGCACCTTCCCTTAGACTTGGAGGATATTGTTGTGTTCCTTAAAATGGGTATGGCACCGGAAGTGATGAAGACATTAAAGAAAAAGTAACTAGCGATACACGTTGTTCCCTACATGTTGATCAATGGGGACTTATATAAACTAGGGTATGATGAAGTTTTACGTAGGTGTGTACTAGAGCATGAGCACTTCACCATCATAGAGGAAGAAAATTGAGGAAGTGCAGGTGGACATTATACAGGTGACGCCACCACACATAAAATATTAATGGTAGGATTGTGGTGGGAAACTCTGTATAAGGATTGCAAGGAGTATTGTAAAGTGTGTGACCAATTTCAGCATGTTGGCAAGCCAGGACTGAGAGATGAAATTCCTTTGTGCCCTATCCCTAGCACTGAACCTTTGGAGAAATTGGAAATATAATTTGTAGGCCCTATTGCACCAACAACGCATAGGACTAGATCATGCTATGTAATCACTTACACTAACTATTTGACAAGGTGGGTAGAGACAACCCTAACTAAAGACAGTACAACAGCTACATCAACAAGATTTTTATGGGAGAACATTATCACGAGGTATGGATGCCCTTTAATTTTAACTAGAGATAGGGGTACACATTTCTTAAATGAGACCGTGAGGATCTTATTAGCAGAGTTCATGGTGGCTCATCACAAAACTACTCCCTATCACCCTCAGGAAAATGGAACTAATGAGGCATTTAACAAAATACTTAGCCACACATTGACTAATATTTGTGATGTTGGTAGACAAGATTGGGATGAAAAAGTATCAGTTGTTCTTTGAGAGTATAGGACAACTTATAAGAGATTGAATAAGGCCACACCATTTCAATTTGTGTTTGGCACGGAGGTTATCCTACCAGTTGAATTCATGTTACCTTCTCTACTTATAGTGTGCGTAGGAGGATCGGCTAATGAACAAGTGTTGGAAGAAAGAATTGACAAGTTAATTCAATTGGATGAAAGACAATCACTTGCTAGATGGAGCCAAACAGTAGAAAAAGTAAAACAGAAGGCATTTCATGATCGTCACATTAAGAACAATAAGTTTGAGGTTGGGAATATGGTCTTATTGTATGATTCTAAGTTTCTTTGCCATCCTGGGAAGTTAAAAGTGCATTGGTTGGGTCCCTACACCATCTCGTACATCCTTGATTCGGGTGCATGCCAGTTATAAGCGCTAGATGGGATGAGATTTCTAGGACACTTCAATGAGAGTAGGATGAATCCCTACTATAAATAATTCTTCTTGGTGTTTATAAATAAGGTATTATTTCCAGTTAGTTTAGGATTTCCCTTAATGGATTTTCTTTTCTTGTGTTTCCATTTTTTTTTTGTTGTTTTGTGTTATGCCTTGGGCACTGGTAATCTCATTAATTTTTGAAGGTTATAACTGTGTAGAGGACCATGCATCATTTTAGTTTGGGGTGGAGTAAGGTGGACAAAATTTAAGTGTGACGCACCGGGAAGGATTGCATTGGAAAGCCTAGTTGAATGGCCCTATGAAGGAAGTACATGTAAGGAAAGGTGAAAAAGGATGGTTGGTGTTAGGATAAGGCTACATTGGGGATCCATGTACAAGAGAGGAAGAAGTAAAAAAGCAACATGAGGTAGGTGAGAGTGAAAATCATGACAGAAGAAGTGCCTTCGGTGCTGGTTACATGCACGTAAGAGTCTCTTGTCAAGATGGGTTGGTTGCATGCTAAAAGGTTGGGGAATTATCCGCGTAAGGATTGGGTGCGTGAGTTAAAGCGCTAAAGTCAAACTTTGGTGAAAAAATATACATTAAGTGTTAAATTATGGTAGTAGGTAAGGTATCATTTAATGTTAAAAAGTGGGAAAAACTATAAATAGAAGGTTGGTCACTTCATTATTTACTTTGTGAATACAAAGAGAGAAGCGTTTTTGCATTATTGCAAACTAGGTCTTCCAGAACTAATCTGTGTGAAGAAAATTTTGAAGATTTTGAGTGTGAGTAAATAGTTTGGATTTCCAAACCAGAAGGAAGGGATCTCATGGGAATAAGATTAGTTGTGATAAGGTGTCGTCTTGTGAAAGGATTATCCCAGTTAGGGTTTGAAAAACTAGGGCACAATTTTAAGAGGTTTTCTTCACAACTTTGAGATCTAAGGTTGGAAGGAGAGGAAGAGCATAGTAATAAGAAGATATTGAAGTGATAAGAGGACCAAGAAAATGGCACTCAAGAAACCAACCATGTCACCCAAGAATCCCAAGGGCAAGGGAAAGGGAAGAGAGCAAACAGCGACCACCACAAGCATGAATGAGGAGTGGTATGCAGAAATGTAGTACCCAGATGGATTTTTGCTTGGGAAGGAGTGGGAATTCCATTTGAGAAATATGGTGGTGAGTGATTATAACCATAACACAAACACAACAGAGAAGGAAATGGTTTTGGAGTTAGTATGCTCGATGAACAAAAGGACACCAGAGGGTTTGCCCATCTATAACTATGAGGTAAAAGGGAAGTTGGAGAAGGTAGGGTTATTGCAACTCTATGAGTTGCCCTACTTTGGAAAGACTAAGTGCCTCTATCAGTGGCTAATGTCACGCGTACATGAATACCACTTTTAATTTGTGGGGCATAATATGTGCATAACCCCTCAGCTAATTTGAAAATTCATAGGTCTTATCTATGAAGGAGAAGATATAAAGGATGACATGTGTGACAAGGAAGCAATTAAGGACACAATGGCCACATATGCGTACAATAAGGGGTCATAGTATTTTAATATCGAGGATATCCAAGACCCAGTAATGAGAATTGTTGTGTGCCTAGTAACAAAACTCAACTCATAAGAAATATGGACACAAGTAAACAAGTCCTGGTTGAATGTTTGTAGAAGAATATCAAAGGGAACCATCTACGATCTGTCCGCATACATTGTAAATGTAATTATCACCACCGTACAGGAAGGAGACAATATTCTCTTTGGTAATTTCCTCTTAACCATCGTGTTCTTAGAAATTAGGGTATCAAATGCAATAGACAAGTTCATTTGGGAGTACCTAGAGGAAGACCCCTCACCTGTAAAAATATTTGATAAATAAACTTGTAATAGCATGATGCCCGTTCACAAGGAATGTCTTGAAAAATGGTATACGCACTTATGGAATGCGTTCAGGGTAGAATGGAGAATACCATAACAACTACCAATTCTTACAGTAGGAGAAGCTAAGTTCACTGTATACCAACACTTGTTTATTGGTAGGTTCAAGTTGACTGATGAAAACATGAGCCCATGGTGCAAGCTCCCATTCACCTTCACGGCTCAATACTTCTAGGTAGGAGTTAATAGATTCAAGGAGTCCAAAAAGTTAAAGCTTGACCTTGGAAGTTTAGACTGGGATCACAGGGAGATCTGTAAAACATTGGTCTACCCTAATAAGCATGCGTACGTGGAAAATTACGTGTTGCATAAAGTCCAAATGGTAAAAACCTTGACTCTGAGTATTATGGAGAGATCTGCGGCATGTGTATACCTTTAGATAAGGCCTAAGTTTGAGAAGGTTGCTTATCTTGAAAATGAGATAGCTATGCTTAAGGACCTTACAGGTAGGAAGAATCACGCGCCCAAACAGAAAGAAAAAGAAATGCAGAAAAAAGGCACCAAGTGCCCAAGATACTCAAGTGGTATGCACCCTGGGAACAATCACTTGAACAAGTACTTACATGCACAGGAAGAGGACCCCAGTCAAAGAGAAGGTGCCAGCATAGGAAAATATCATCGCATAGGAGAAATCACCAGAGGAAGAGGAAGAGAAAGTAGCGTCTCCTATACTGGAATCCCCAGTTAGGAAGAAACAGAAGGTGATGGAGAAAGCTGACTCAGAGGAGAATGAGAGCTTGAATAAATACATAGGTGAGAGGGATGATGATGAGGAAGATGATTCTAAAGAGGAATAATAACCACTTGTTTTCAGCGTGCACAGTTCTGAAGAAGAGGGCAGAGAAGAAGAACATGAGATCTATTTCATGTGGTGCAAGGGTAACCAGGAGGAGGAAGGTTCCTAGGACATGGAAAGAAGTGAATAATTTGGCATGCAAGAGCAGAAAACTCCAAGCCTTACGCAGGAGCAAGTAAACAAGGTGGCATAAAGACAAGCAACGAAAATAATCAAGGCCTTGGTAGAACAAGAATTAGAGCGCAGTGTTGATATAGTGATGGAAGATGATGAGGAAAGAATTGAGAAAGAACAAGTTAGTGTGGGAGGAGGTCCCAGTCTAATGGTGAGTTTCCCTAAAGCCACTCACTCAGAAAGGAAGAGCCTTGATACAAAATGAGGACATGTCATGGGCTATGTTTCTGACCCAAGGAAGGTGCTACACACGCACTTCCATAGCATTATTCCCATAGAAAAACTTCTAGCTATGGTGTCATTTGACAAGCAGGGCATGTATCCTAGGATAAGGAAGATGCTCTCTTGGGTGTTTGAGTCCCATATAGACGAGCTAGAGTTTTAAGTATACCAAGGGGAAATCATGCTAGTATTGGAGTCTAAGGGAGCCAACCCCTTGGTAAATTCCCAGCAACTCTCAAATGAGTAGTTATGTAATTCACTCAACAAGGTCATGGTAGAGGCTAAGGCTAGGATCTTTAGAAGAAATGATAGAGTAAAATTTCTAGAAGGAGAGCTAGAAAAGAAGGAAGAGGAGCTAGCTGAGAAGACTAAGGGCTTGAAACAAGAAGAGTTGATCAACGCGTAGCCGAAGCACGAACTAAGGGATGAGAAGGTGAAAGTGAATTAAGTATACAAAAATATATATTATATCACAAGTGCCATTATGTTGAAGAATCAAGACCTAACACCACCCACATAGAAGTATGGATTCACTCTTGAATGCTTAGAAGATCTGACGCACATCCTCACCATGGAGATACAACTATTGGCCCTGGAGTCTGCAGAAAAAGGGGAAGCATGCTTGGTGAGGGAGGAAAAATTGAAAGTGGTAAAAATCATTGTTGAGTATAGCTAGGTACTTACAGATGTCAATATTTCTACCCAATCTATTAAGGCTGCATACAATAATTGCGCAAACAAGGATAGAGTTGCGAGCATCTTGGTCGCCACTCACGAAGCAGAGCTAAAGGATTTTCAAGAGAAGAATAAGGGAAATAGGGTAGAAAGGGACAAAATCCTTTCTGAGGTCGAAAATAAATCAGAGGCCATTGAAACCTTAAGGGGTTCAATCAAAAACTGGTTGAAAGAACTGTACCCATAAATCACAAGAATAATGGACACACTTGAGGACATGGGAAAACAATTGGAAGGGGTAGTTGAGACTATGAATACCCAGGGAGATGGGTTAAGCTTTAAGGAAGTGAGCACCTTAGTCAGTGACCTTTACCAGAGAGCGCAGAATGAAGTAGATACCTGGAACAAGCTGGAGGCTGACCTAAAAAGGGACTTCCCACTCCTTTTACAGCAATAATTACCCTTACATTATTTTATTCTTTCACATTCCTTCATCCCCTTATTCTTACTCTTCCCAAATTCTTTCATTCTTCTAGAACATATTGTAATTCTTTATTCATTGGAGAAATGTTCTGATGGTCAGATAACAGGCGTAGTTTGGGGTGATGTTGGGCCCCTAAAATAATGGTTAAGCACACAAAGTCACATGGGCACGCAAGCCCTAGGTTGAAGATGTGCGTGAAAGGAGAAGGCGTGTAAGGCAACATTATATTAGGCTTTTAGAAAGGTTGTGTTGTGTGCTAGAAGACAAGGTCTCGAGACTTAGCCATATTTGGCGTATCAAGTAGGACATGAGAAAAGTGTGACTTGATAGAAAATGAGGAGTGGATAAGTTTCCATCCTGGCAACTTGATGCCCACGAAAGGAATATGCTTAGTGATAGAGGATTCCAAAATACCATCATTACAAGGATTGGAGAGCTCAGATCTGATGGAGCATGCTCCCATGGAGGACCACATTTAGACACTTAGCATTGGATCTGAGGCCACAAAAGGATGATTTGGCACTTTGGGATTCCTATAAATACAAGTTCCCATAGAATAAAAATAAGGTAGATCGGATATATGATAGAGGAGAATATAGAGAGTGTAGCTCTGTAGAAATACTGCAAGAACTCTATGGGATTGGGTAGAGGCTATATAAGGGAGTAATGTATTAGGGGGTTGGGATATAAATTTTTATTTGTATGGATGAAGGAAATGATCTCTGCTGTGATGTATGGCTTCTGTCTAATCAAGTTGTGGTAGTCTAATGGATCCATTGAATGTAATGAGGTTACAAACATAAATGAGTATGAATGTAATTAATTCGGTTCATATCTATATCTTTTCATTTCTGTTCATGGTTCATGGATGTTATGGAATATATATAAATCCTTATGTATTTTCCTTTCTACTATAGTTCTATCTATTATCTGTAAGTACCCTCTATTTGGAATGAATACATTTTTCTAGAGGCTCTTCTGAGCCCTATGATAATTGTATGTCTCATTTCGACCTTTATTCATTAATTTCCTGACATATATGATGGTTTCCCACTTAACTCACATAAAAGAGAGACTCGGGACCCATGTGTGCCTCAAGTGAGCACCCAGTGCCAGCTGAGTGAAAGGATGACATACATGGGATTCCCTTGTTCTTTGGTGGGTGTAAAAATGACTACAATCATCCCTCATCTCTCTCCCTATTCTAATTCTCTATCAAATATTTATTTTTTGTTATTTCATCTTATTCACTTAAATTTCCTTCAACATTAACATTTTAAGAGTCTTTTTTCACTAATAAGGAAAAGACTCACTTTAGTATCCTAGGAATATGGAAGGTGACAACTGATTAAGGGAAGTGAAAATTCATGTGGGGGTAGATGAAGAGACATTTTTGTAATGTTATGAATTGGAATGGATTCTCCATTCCAAAGGGTTAGAAATTGTTTATTGTTGGATTCTTCCATTTTATGCTTATGTTCCTCTACTATCTCTCTCTGTACTTCCCAAATTTCTAAGCATGGTGATATTACATAATCAAGAAGGAACCTTATGTCCTTGATTGATGAATATGCATAACTATGTGTCTTTATTTTGTTAGTATTGTTGATTTCTTGTATTATTGTGTTCCTCTATTTGAATTTGTACCTACTTTGGTTGATGTATGTGAATTTTTTAAGACCACTCATAACATTAACCCTCTCTCATTATTTTTCCAACTCCCCTTTACCTCCCATCACATCAAATTCTTCCCTTCTACTATGTACAAGAACTTTTCCATAGGTTTAGTGGAGTATTCCTATGTGATTCTCGACCTAACAGCCATCTCAATGCTTTAGTTATTTTACATTCAATAATGGGAGCCTCCCCATATCAAATAAGGAGGGGATTAAACCCATGACCCTTAGTGGAAACCAATAATTTACACTAGAAAAAATTACTAAAATAAAACTTTTTTGGCAACTCTTTTGGGGAATATCTGTCATTTGCACACCCATAAAAGATCTCAAAAATCCCAAAAAAATACATGTTCGAAGAAATCCATAAAAAACGATGAGACTAAAAATACCATTTGAATTTTCAAGAGCCTTGTTGTGATCCTATTGAAAATCTATATTTTACCAAGCTACATTCTTTTCTAACATTTAGAAAAAATTGGTAGAAAATAGATACACTCAAGCTGATTGTGTAGGTGGAACAATTGACCCATCATTTGAAGAGAAATAAAAATCTGATTTTAGGCTTCCCATTGTTCAAATAGCAAGATAAACCAGTCAAGAGTACTTTCCTGAATTTTATCCTAATGTACCTCTTGAAGGTCACATTACAGAAGCATTTGTAGAACCACTAAACCTCATTCTTTCATAACAAGAACTAGAGGAAGAAGGAGAAATGATGGTTTCACCTCTTCCATGGGGAAAAAATATTGGTTCATTGGCCTTAGCTTCTCCACTACATGAATTTCCAAAAGGATCAATAAAGAGATTTCCTAAATTCTATGGAGATAGAAAACAGTGTCCAGATGATCATATCGTAGCTTTCATAGCATGTGGTGTTCTTGGTGTACATCATGAATATTTTTCCTTGTATTTATTCATGAAATCATTACAATATGTTGCATCATCCTAGTTTTACTACTTTCTATCATGCTCAATTACCAATTGGGAGGATATGAAAACAAAATTTAAAGCAATATTCAAGACCACAGAAGATGTTCATTCCCTCCTTGCTCAACTTTCTCATATAAAGAAAGAAACACAAGATCTCAAGAGATAATTTGTAGTGAAGTTAAATATGTTTATCAATAAGGTTCTTACCGATGCTCATCCTACTGCAGATAACCAAAAATGGTTCTTCGTGAATGATCAAATACCAAAATTTGGTTTCATACTATGGAGAGCACAACTGAAAAATATGGAAAATGCTCAAGATTTTTTCATTGATGTGGAAGACGATATTATCATGTCAAGAAAGATCAAGAACCATTGAATGAAGGATAATGCCCAAATTTTCAAAGATGAAAGAGTTGATCCATTACTGCAAAATATAGTCAATGAATTGACTTCATTGAAGAAGGAAATTTCTCAATGTGTCTCACATTAGAATAGAAATATGAATTAGAATGTAGGACCACCCCGAAGTATTTCCTTAGAAGATCCCCTAGTTAATGCAATATGCAAGACCAATGCAGATGAAGGAGAAGAGATTGTTGAATCAGAAATCGAAGAAGAAAACGAAGATGAATTTACCAGAATTGGGTATTTATAATACTCATCAGATGAAGATGATGAAGAATCCATGGATAGATACACCTGTACAGTATTCACTCGATCACAAATAGAGAAGTAAACCTCTTCTTCCCCTACTCAAAAAACTAATTTGAATCCTAAAATGGTGATTATTTGAAAAAAAAGGAGGATCATCAATGTCTACTTCCATGGGTTCAACCAAGAATAATCCGGAGACTACCCCAATCAAAAATCTATCCACCTCTTCTAGTAAGTATCTTTCATCTCCTCTTGACAAATCAACTTTTACCTCTATTTATCCTAAGAATACAAATATTTCTCATGCCAAGGCTATCACAGTTCTTGATGTGCTTACCACTTCTACACCTTTTGACATCATTAACCATTGCAAGAAAGCCAAAATTTAGATTTTTGAGTCTGAGTACTTGATAACTCATTCCAAGAAATTTGATAGGCTTGTTTAGTTTATCAAAGAAAGTAGTTCAATTTCATATTCTGAAAATTCTACTACCAAATAGTTAGCTCCTACTCCTCATACCACTCCTCATAACAGTTTTCCTTCCACACCCTCCACCTTTGGGAAGATAGAACCTTTATGCCTTGTCTTGTTTGTAAATGGATATAAACTGAATAATTTTACTATAAACTTCAAAGACTCTGAAAATTTCATTCTTGTAAAATTTTATAAATCCCTCGGTCTCTCTCTCATTCCCTATACTAACCATTGCTACTCCATGGAAAAAAAATAAGTACCTCTCATTGGCCCAGTCAAGGATGCTCTAGTAGAATTTGCAAATTTTCCTAAAAAGAAGATCAAAATGAAAATACTTGTCATAGATATGCTAGACTCATATGGTTTTTATTGAATCAAATATTTTGTAGGGATGTTGTTGGACATATATATGGATTGGTCGCATGCCACCATTCTAGTCAACGGTAAGATGAATAAGCTCCTTCCCATCAAGAAAAATAAATGCATCATTCAAAGACCATATGACCCAAAGGAGGATATCCTATTTCAATATTCAAGGCATTGCAACTTCTTAATATCTTCAAAGAAATATGTTGAGATTCTCATGTCGATGGAGGATTATACAAGTATGAAAGAGTCAGTTAAAAAACATCATGGTGATCTAATGAAACTGAAATTTGATAGTGTGTTCTTCCCACTGGGCATGAATGCATATTCTTCATTTGTTAGTGATGAAGGTCATGAAATTCTTGACCTACAACAAATCAATATTGAGGTGGTGAGCGTTGTGGGTAATGAATTCATAATGATATCAAGAAACTTCTTTTCAAGTGAGTTTGATGTTTCCAATCATGTTCTCAATGTTCAGCAAGAAGTTCCATTCAATAAGTATTATTATGAATATTAAGATTTCTCTTTCCCATGAGGAGAGGATGAATCTTTCAAAGAGGAATTCATAAATGAAAATATTATTTATGAATTTTTAAACTAAATCTACTTAAGAGGAAGATTAATTCATCACGGAGATGGAATCCCTAGTTCATGTAAATTCAAATTGGGAAAATTACAATCTAGATATTTCAGCCCTAACCTTGTACTCATTCCCCTTCCATGAAGATAAATACCTTCTCAATGAAGGATAAATAGATGAGATGGTTTTGGATTCCCCCAAGGCTGATTTTTTTAAGCTACAAACCTTCTTGGTAAGGGATATATGAACAAGAATAGTCTCGAATCTTTCAAGGTTTACTCTTCTTAAGGAAAGGAGGTTTTCATCATGAAGCTATATTTCAAGACTCAAAATGACCAAGGTGGATAAGGTGATGTTTTTAATTATTCATACCCAACCTTGTACACATTTTAATTTCAAGAGGATAAGTCACTATAGAAATCACACCATAGTAATCAAAAGGTTAAAAATGAGTTGTTGTGCATGAAATAAGACAACTTGGAACAACTAGTAAACATGGAACATGAAGAGGCTTATGATAATGTTGAAACTCCTAAATCATCTACTGAGAATAATCTCATGGAAATAGTGATAATGAAGAAGATTAAAAATAAAGAACAAATTCCTATCAAATATTATAGGCCTTGGTTTGAAGACAACAATCCTAGCATGACCAAGACTCGTTCTCATAGCAGTAAAGGAAAATCAGTAATTAGATTAAACTTAGTGATTAATAAGAAGATGGATAGAAGATATCAAATCAAAAAAGAAAATAGGTTGACTCAGTGGAACCTCACTTAAAATTAAAACCATGCAAATATTCTCAAGAAACTGATAAAGGGTTAATTTTTCAATGATCCCATCAACAGATTTGCGAAAGAAAGGCATTCGGAAATACCCATATATGGGTAAGCATTATGTAAGAATTGGTGTTACAGTGAAATCGGGTTGTCCCCCACATGTAACATAGGTGATTTATATTTTTTTTTATCATTTTTTCCCTTTTTTCCCCTTTCTATCATTTGTTTCCTTTCCCTGTTGTTTTTTGGTCGTGTTTGTTTATTGGTTATGTTTGTAGCTTTTCTTGTTGATCAGTGTAATGACTCTATTTCCCAATGGATAAAGAAGTGGTCTGATCACCCATGATATTTTTGAAGGTCTCTATTTCCCCTTACAATCTAATTTACTCCATTTAGATCCATCTGCTTTCATATAAAATGATTATCCTAAAAATTGAAACTTTAAAGCATGACAACTAAGCCCATAGTTCAAAACTCTTCTTCCTAATGACATTGAGCCCCTCTCATGGCCATCATGTCTTGATTGGAACCATATATATGGATATGAGGAAGGTCCCAGTCAAATTTTAAATTATTCCTTAGTGTGTAAGTAATGGTGACTAATTTGATGGATGAATTCAGTAAGGTTCTTTGAAAGACAAGTCCTCTTAGAAGCCTAAAAAGGCCATTTTTTACCATTTCGCAGCTAGTAAACACCCTCCAAGAAAATTTATGTAAATTATAAACAATATGAGGATCATTTTAGAGAGAACTTAAGGTTTATGGAGTAATTTAGTATAATTTAGGAAAAATAATCTCATTCAAGAGAAATCTATGCTAGACCAGGTTTCTAGGTGCAGGGAATGAATGTTCCTCAATAAAAGGTTAACTTCTCCAATTGATTTTCGGAGTTCTACAAGGATTTATGAGGCAATCAAATAGGAATTGGAAATATATGAAAATTATATATAATCTTGAATCATCAAATTTTCTTCATAGATCAAATACTTCCTAAGGTATTTTGAAACTTTGCAGCTGCCCCTCTTAGTTCAAATTGAAATATGACCTAAATTTTGAGTTTAAGGTAGAATTATATTTTGAGAATAATTCCATTTATCATAAAATATTATTTTTATTGAAAATAATATAATATTTTACCCTAAATCATTTTCCTAAGATTTTGTGGTGAAAATATCAAGTTTGGTGTCTAAAAATGGACATCCAAGGAAAAATTAGATTTCTGAATCAGGTACAATCACAATTTGGATGCTCTTGTGTCCCCTTTATTCCCTAGCGGATGAAGGGGAAAATTTTTACACAAAATTTCAACCTCCTCATCCCCAAGTCACACTTTGGACACCCAGGTGTCCCAGGTGTCCCCATTGTCCCCTATGTCCCCATGGTGTAAGAGGACAAGAGGGACACCAAAGTGCGACCTCACTCTTTCACTCAAGTCACACTTTTGTGTTCCTAGTTTCCCCTCTATCCCCTCTATCCTTCAAGGGATAATGGGATAAAAAATTGTGACCAATGCATGCATGCAACTCCTAAACCCCCATGTGACCACACTTAGTTAGACCGATGTCATTTCCCACCCCTAAAACCTCACTTTCAACCCCTACGATATCCCAAGTCCCAATTTAGACACCATTTAATACCCTTTATCCGCAAAGGGACAAGGGAGACATAAAACTATGACCTCACCCCAATCATGTAAATTTTTCTAACTTCATAAAAGTTGTCAAGGTCTCAAATAAGTCAAAAACTATACACAAGCTAGATAAAATATTCCTCTCACAAAATTTGGATATTTTTCACTGAAAGTTATGTGTTTTTTACAATCACCTCCATTAATTTTTTTCATGCCATAGGAAAAAAAATAAAATCAAGTTTCCTTTTTATTACACAAAGATTTAGCGGGTGCAAAAACCTTGAAATCTGGAGCAAATATTCCTCATAAAATTTACTTTCGTTCAAGTCATTTTATACATGATGAGGTAGCTGATTTTTGGGATATGAAGGAGTATAATTTATATCATTATTCTTCCCTCTTCAAATAAACTTTCATTTTCTCAATGATCAAGCGAGCTAAATTACCTAAAACTTGGAGTGAATGTTCCTCGTAAAATTAGCTTTCATCCGAGCCATTCCTTGCATGATGAGGTGGCTGATTTTTTAAGATATGGAGGACTATTTTTTTCTCATTATTCTCCCCCCTTCGATTAAATTATTATTTTCCCATTAATCTAGGAAAGAAAATATTTTAAAAATTAGAGTAGAGCATCCTAAAAAAATCACATAACTTTTGAGACTAGTCTCATTTATATTGACATATACAGGTATCCTTTCTAAAAATAATAGGTATTCATGATTGGTCATGTCTAAAAATATAAATATTTAAAATATTTGGATTCTTAGTACCCGTAACACTCCAAATGAGGTAAGAAACATCAGAAGGAGAAAATTGAGAAAACTTGCTAAAAATAGCAGTCCTAGATAGGACCTGCTAAAAATAGTAAGTCTAGGATTCAAGCTCATAAATTTATGGCAACCCAAATTATTCATCTATCATTTCTTTTTTCCACCATCGTAAAGCTAGGAAGGTGTCTCGTGGTTCAAATAGGAAAGAAAACCCCTGCAGGCTCCCAAAACATCACTCTAGAGGTGATTTCTACATGACATAGTTTGATGAGGAAGAAGATGAATGATCTAACTCATTCCAATTGTGTTCCTAAAGGGAGCCATCCTTTTGAAATTTATTCATGAAAAATACATCATACGGATCACATTGTGTCAAGGAACAAACCAGGGCATCAATGTGTGTAGATATAGTCACTTGGAAATGAGTGAAATCAGGAGCATGATGAGGTTCGTGAAGATATGCTCACTGTGAGTGATAATGGTAATCACCTCAAGCTCACATGAAATAGCATACCTCATGAGAGTGTTTTTTAAACAAGAAATGCATAATCAATGATTATCTAATGATATTCAATGCACATAATTTCAAGTCAGAGAGGTTGCATTCACCATGTTTAATTACAGTGTGGATATCAATAACATGAAACTCATTCTCAGATATTCCTTCAAGTTCCATTCAGGCATCAATCCTTCTATCAAGAGGAGGAAAGCTATCTTCATGAAAATTAATTGAACAAAAAGGGGTCATCATGTTCAACAGTTAAATGAGAAGATCATGGAATAAGTTTAGAATCATCATATCCTAACTACACCATCATGACCAAATCTACACAAGACACAAGTCATAATGAGATAATCAAGCTATCAAGGTACTCAAGACCATCATGTGTGAAGGATCAAAAATCCATCTACTCCCATGAGAAACATGTGAACAGAAGGTGCATAACAATCTTAAATTTGATTCCATTTAAGGAAGATCTTAGAGCTAGGAAGGGAAAGTGAGTGATCTCCATGTGAAGTACCATGTTTGTAAGAATGGGAAATCATCTTAGTTTTACTTTATTTCATTCACTTGATAGTTTTCTTAAACACTCATTCAATACTTGATAATGTGATCACACTTTTAAGGAGGAATCACATTGCAATCACCTCATTTCAGTCTAATGGGTGGTCATAGGACAAGGATTCCATTCATAGATAAATCTTTCCATCTGCATGATGAAGACTCATTTAAGTAAGAAACAAATAAGCATCAAGAAATTCAATCATCAAAGAGTTTATTTGTGATCACTAGGGTGAATTGTGAAAGTCCTCGAGAAGTAAGAAGGTGATCCTCACTCCTACCTTGTAATCAAAAGAGGATCATCATGTTCCTACCAAAATGCATATCTCATAACAATGTTTCTGAACACTCATTTGATGATTTGGAATGCTTCATATCTCACGGAAGAGGGATATTGTGATCACAATACTTCAAGTCAACAAGCTCTTCATCATAAAAGATTGATCAACCATCTTTTTTATCTCTCATCCTTCTTCTCTCTCCCTATTCTAATTCTCCATCAAGAATGTACTTTTTACTATTTCGTCTTATTCACTTAAGTGGCCTTCAACATTAACTAACTAAGATTAATTTTTCGCTAATAAGTAAAATACTCACTTTTGTATCCTAGGAATATGGAAGGTCGCAAGTGATGAAGGGAAGTGAAAAGTCATGTGGGGGGTAGAAGAAGAGACATTTTGGTAATGCTATAAATTGGAAAGGATTCTCCATTCCAAATGGTCAAAAGTTATATTTTGTTGAGAATTACCACTACTACATCAAGAAATAAAAGTTTCCTTTCTTCCATTTCTATACTTATGTTCCTCTGATCTCTCTCTCTCTCTCTAATTTTCAACTTTGTAAGAATGGTGATCTTTCATAACCAAGAAGGAACCTTATGTCCTTGATTGATGAATCTATATAAATTTGTGTCTCTAGTTTGTTAGTCTTGCTGATTGATTTCATTATTGTGTTCTTCTAATTGAATGTTTACCTACTCTGGTTTATGTATGTGAATTATCTAATCTTACTCACAACATTAACACTCTCTCCTTATTTCTCCAACTCCCCTTTACCACCCTTCACAACAAATTCATCTCGTGTACTATGTACAATCACTTTACCATAATTTTAGTGGATTATTCCTATGTTATCCCTTACCTAATGACCACCCCACCACTTTAGTTAGTTTACATTCAATAATGGGAGCTTCCCCATATCAAGGAAGGAGGGGTTATCCCTATGACCATTGGTGAAAACCAAAAATTTGCACTTCAAAATATTACTAAACCAAAATAGAGCATTTATCATTCCATGGAAAATTATCAATTCCTATGTCAACCATCATCTTCTTGATTTCCAAGGGGAATTGTTTTAAGTATGATCCGTGTGATTCTCTGAAGAAGTTGAATTTTTCTTTTTTTGTGTAAGAAAATGTAAATATGTGGTATTCAATAATATAACTACAAATTGTACCCTTCCCCCAATAATCCACCACTCATGTCCAAGATATGTCATCTTTTACAAGTTTTCTTGTGTTCTCATGAGTATAGGGATACTTACTTCCAAAATTCTGATTCTTCCCCAAAAATAATCTAATAACCATCCATACAAATATACTAGGATTTTGTAGACTAATATATCATATAAGGAATCATAAAGATTCATTTCTACCCACATCCTTGGCAAACAATATATCTAGCTCATGTTATTTTGTGTGAAGTCATCTTTACTAGTGTGTTTCCAAGCCTCAATATTATCCTACATTAGTTTGAGTATATTCCATCCACTTCATTATTATATGCTTATGATGTCCAAGAAACGAAACAAAATATTTATTTGTTTAGTTGTTCCATTAAGTCGCCCCTATGTACCCAAGTTATGGGAGATAGTCAATGCATAATTACCTCTTATCCTTCATTTTGGCATATTATGTCAGAGCATGAACTTTGAGAAGTTCACCCAAAGCAAGGAAGGATCTGGATTTCATCAAGGTTAGCTCAATTAAACTAGAGTTTAATATTTTTTAGCACACAATAAAATGGTAATAAGTAACTTTTGTACTTGTATGTACACACAATATTCATTGCTAAAAAACATACTCATTTTATATAGCAATCATTAGTTATAACATTTTAAGCAATTATCAGAAATACATGAGAACATACTCAAGGCCAAATATGAATTCACTACTCAAATACTAGCCTCACTACCTCCATTAGAGTGGTCCCTTCATGGGGTATTTATACTTGTGGGGACTTTCCCTTCACTAGTGTTTTGAGATCTATTAATATTCCTCTAGCTATATATATCAATTAGAATAGTACTTTCATGTGGTGGCTAAGTTTAACCACTTGTCACCCCTATTTGACCCTACATGGTGAGTATTTCCAGCTATCTTTAGCTAATCCCATTTTATCCATTCCTTCTCATCTTCCATGTAAATATTCGAGGTTATAACTTATGGTCTATTTCCATCTCTTTCTATTTTTAGTGTAATTTTTCCTTGCATATTCATATCTAATTTTTTTCCTTGCTATATGATTATCCTGAAATACCTTGTATTTCCTCGGCACTATACATTTTAAACTTATTTTCCAAGTACTATTTTCCATCTTTTCACACCTACCTTCATCCTTTTCACAGGCTCATATTTAGCATTTTACATTATTCTTTCCTTCCAATCCTTTGTGTACATCCTTTTAACAACATGTCAGAGATCCTTCCAAAGAATAGTTGGTAAATAATAAGGAATAGCATGCCCTAATTTAGGACATAAGAATAAATATTAAAGAATAAAATAATTTAAGGTCAAACATTTCCTCAAATGATCCTTATTGGTGCACTATCCATAGAAAGGGTCCATCTTTCTTATGAAATTATTTTAATGGGATAGTTATTTTACCGTAGTCCTTGATAAAATTAAAAAATTAGGTAATGTTTTGTGTGTCCTAAAAAAAATTCACATCACGCTGGGTTGTGGGATCCTCTAGATAAGGATTACCACGATCTTTTCTAAATCTAATATCATCCCTTACTTATAAATCAAATTTCCTAATAGGACCTTGTATGATGTTGCGAAGACGTGCTTCTTGAGGTTTAAGGAGATTTCCTATATCTCTCAAACATGAGCCTCAATTTTTCATGATGATTTCTTATTAAACCATATATGATCCAATCATCTAGGCATACCTTCTAGAAATTTTGAATTAAGTCCTCAAATGCTTCAATCACCACACATGAGAAAATTTTTGGCACATTATTTAAGTCAATTCCATTATTGGTTGGCTTCCAAAGGACTCCCTTGATTCCAATTCCAAACAATATATTTTTGGCTCATACTTCCATTGTGATATGATTCTTGATGATACCCTGTGAATTTCATATGCTGAATGTGTATGCCATACATCACATCTCTTACACCCTTGATGATTTCTTTGGCTTAATAATGGGTCAAAAAGGGATTAGTGAATCATGATTCATTCTATCTGCATAGAAGTCATACAAAAATACTTATGCACTCATGCTCATATTGATGTTGATCACGTATATGGATTACCACATCCCTAAATTCCTCTCACCAGCTAATATGCCACTATTTTCAGTAACAAGCATATCAATTTCACATCTCTTCATATTCTTTGAATCAGTTTAGGTTGCCATGTGACTCATGGTTATCTTCCTTATAACCATGTGCTGAAGTCATCCCTTAGGTCTTTTATATTTGTAACTATCATCAAATCAGATTCAAATAATGAAGATCATTTCATATCATGGTCACCCTTGGAGAGAATTCTCTCATTTGTTAGACATTATTCTCATGCAAATTATATTATGCCATTAGTTATCTCTAAATCTAACCAATCTATATTTAATTAGAATCATGTCATTGTTACTCAATATCCTTCTAAAATAAGTTAAGCACCTCCTAAGAAATCGTCCCTCATAATTAATTTAACACCACCTCTGACTAAGTCATATGTGGTCTCACCAAGTCAAACCATGTCACTACCTCTCATAATAAATCAACCCTCTGCTATTATCAAGTCTTTTGCAGTGTCATAAATACCACCAAAACTACCACCATTCAAGATTCCTCCCCATCCTACTCCATTGTCACATCTAATAATTTTTGTCAAATCAACTAATCCTTCTACTAATGGTCAAGACACATTTAAAATTCCACCAATATTACATGTTACTACTATTTCTTTGGCCTACCATTATGTTTTCCCTCACTCTTATCATGACACAGACAAATCTCTCTCATAATGACATGGAATCTCTCGCATTTCTACATAGATCTCCATCATCATAGTACACTTGGGGAGCATAACACTCACACAATCCCCCCACTCACATTAGCATCTATCATCTTTGCATTTTCATATAGGAATTCTCATCACACATTATAGCATCATCATTACCCAATGGCACACTCTTGTGCTTCAGTTCACACTTGACTGTTGAGGGATTACTATTACACTGAACTCTACACACTACACTATAGGAATTATACAATGTGTTTCATCCCACATTACACATCAAACGTCATACATTCTACATTTTTTCTACACAATTTTTGCATTTTTACATTTATCCATCACATATCATACTAATCTTCACCTTACATATACTATCTTCATATCATCCATGTGTTCACTATCATACACTATTCATCATGCTTATTACATACCCTGTTCAACTATCTATGCATATACCATACATATTCACATACCTCACATCATCCACTGTGGGTCCTCGTATCATACATTTTCTATATATTATACTAGTATTCATCACATATTATTCTATCATTACATTCACACATACATACTATATTACTTACACTGTGCATTATACATTACCTTTTATGAATGTTATATACCTACCATCACATTTCATACACCACGTATTTACATATTCTACTCATCACATGGTCATTTTTTTCACCATTGCATTTTCTTCTATGTACTACGCTCACCACCCTATGATGCACTTTAGTTCATTGGTCCATACTCGAATGCTAAGGGTTTAGAAATCAAATAGACCTTACATTCACCATGTGACATTTCATCTTATAACCTTCCTAGGCTATTGATATACACTTTAGGCTAAATCGTCACTCAATTTTTCTATCTAGTAGTGGTATACGCTTTATGCTAGATCACCAGCCACATTATATCATCTTCTAGTGGTATACACCTTAGGTTACATCACCACTCCTTAAAAATCATTATATAGTGATATATGTTTAGGGCCAAATCATCACTTGTCCATTCATCTTATAGTGATATACATTTTGGGCTAAATCATCACTTGTTCATTCATCATATAGTGATATATGCTTAGGCTAAATCATCATTCATCCATTCATTTAGTCATGATATATGATTTGGCTATAGGGTTCACTCATATCATTTCTATATGTTGTACTCATTACTACATATACACATTCCACAGTGCTCTAGACACAACCACTACTTGACCATTTCCCAATGACGTACTCTCATTTATAATTCATTCTTGACTAGTGAGGGGGAAAAAAATTAACCTCATTGCATACATGTCCATTCACTTGGGGGGCACATGGCTCCTATCATTCCATCTTGCATTCTGTTCCATCCATCCACATCATACTACATGGTCTTTGGAGCATTTATTAGTTTTTACTAGTGTTTTACATGATCACTTTACTACACATGTTAGATTAATTTCTTATATGTCATTATCTATATCATCCACACATTCACTTTCATGTCTTTTCTTAGTGTGATCATAGATATAGGACTCCTACACGTGGCATGGATGTTTTCCTTCTACCCCTCCTATACTAGTCATTGGGGCCATCCACATTTGTCTCTTGCACGTGTTATTGTTTCATTTTTATACTAAGCACTTTATATTATTTGGTTATTCATGATTTGACATATTTATTATTTCCCTAACATTTTAATGGGTGTTCCATGGTTAACACTTGTTTTTCAGGATTATATGTTTTCATGACTACTTGTTTGTTTGTTTATACTTGGCTACCATTATTTTCCATTGTATGTGGGCTTTTCCCTATGTTTGCGGCCATGATGGCCTTGCATGTTTTGTGACATTATGAGTGATCTCCCATGTTTGCAACCCACTTTTTCCAGCTTACTTGCTTTCTTACGTGTTTACATTTACTACATTGTCTATGTAGCTTATAAATGTTTTCTATATGCATGCATTGTTTGTTTACACTTGTCTTTAGCTAGCCTTCTTGTTTGTGTGTGCCTTGGTTTCTACCAAGAACTTTCTAGGGTTACAGAATGCATACGGTTGGTCCTCTTTTAGGGCCACATGTCTCCTATCAGTGAATTCACATGCGCCCCAAAAGAGGGGGGCCATCATTTGGGGGTTTTTTACATACTAACACATATATTCTACACCAGTAAGGTTTAATTTTCTACAAAGAGTGGGTTTGGACCAGTCTACGAACCCCATACATAGTGGATTTTACAGGACATGGTGTCCTTAGCATTATGGGAAGTAGTTACAGGATTTGAGGTTATAGTGGGTGTGCCTCTCTACACTACTTTGGAAAGTGGCATTGGATCATCCAAAAAAAGGACAATACAGAGATCTTTTCACACACATTTTAGCATAAGCGGAGCTTGGAGGAAACAGAGAATTTCCTCCCTACATTTCTTCAGCCAGGATGGTGTGAGATCACCCAAAAAAAATTCAGTATAAGATATCCTTCTACACTCTTCCTCTCGACATGGGTCAAGTGCATATGTTCCATGTACACTTTCCATTTCATATATTTTACATTTACATATTTTACACACTTTCCTATACATTTGTATTTTACATAGTGTTTTTACATTTGCATACATATTTGACTACTTGATCATTTTCTCCTTATAGGTCTAGTCGTATGAGAAACAAGGAGTCAAATTGGGGGAAATAACAACAACATCAGAAACAACACTTTGTGATAGCACATGCTTTACTAACCATGCAAGTACACTACACACCATAGAAGCTACACATGTTTCACCCTAGGTTCACTCTCATCACTTTTTATTTGCACATTTTTCATCTTTAGTTTTCACGCTCCTCTATCATTTTGTCATTCCACACTTTTTCTATTCCTTTGGCTTGTTTTCACTACACTCTTCAAGGACATCTGGTACGCATTTCTAATTACTTTATGTTACTAATTTTTTAGCTCACCAACATAAAGTGGGGTAAAAATGTAGTCACAAAATCATGCACTTTAGACAATATTCATCCCAGTCACATACTACTATTTAGAAGGTTATTGAGTGAAGAAAGTACTAACTAACCCCCGTCTTTTGGTCATGTTATTTTACTTTCATTTCATCATTTTTGCACATTTTTATCCACATGCCTAGTATGTTTTAGCATTTTCCCATCATTTTAGCCTCATCTGGGGTGCCCAGAGTAGTACAAGGGAACCTATGGGAACCTTGGTCCCACCATGGGTGCCCTAGTCCTTATTCTATTTTCCTACCACTCTTTGGGCTCTTTCTAGCCATTTTTCATCTTGATCTTTGTTGTAGTCATCCATTTCAGGGTTAATTACAAAATCAAATCAAGAGAACCCTATATATATAACGTTATGACAACATAATGAGGGACCTAGCATCATCTAATATTATCTCTCATCTAGATTTTCATCCATCTATTGCATTTACATCCACATAGCTCCATCATCAAGGCACAAGCTAGGAAGTATGCATCACACTTCATAGGGGGAGGGATTATATGTGATTTCATGCACGCATGCTATTAAATTTTCTACATTTAGTTATTTATCACTATTTCACAAAGTGAAAATGGCACAAGAGAACCTATGGCACGACATGCACACACTCACTAGAACTACATTTGGTTCTGAAATGTGGTGCAGTGCTTAGAGTAGTAAGCCCACTATTGTGGTAGTTGAGTTCATTATGATGCATTCATTCTACATTTTTATTTTTAGGGTTTTGATACTCCTTTTTGTCCTTTTCATATATTTACATCATCTTGAATTAGTGGCAACATACAGCGCAGGACAACAAACTTGATGTGACACACAGAGAGGGTTTCACACCACCCTCTAACCCTGTAAGAACCATTTCTAGATATTTTTCAGAGACCAGGGTGCCTATATTATAAAACAGAGTTCCCGTGGGTGTCCTAGTCCTCCTCCAAGCACCCTAGTCCACTCAGATCCTCTAGATATAGTCTATTCGAGAGCTTTGAATAGTTATTTCCACCATTGTTTTCTCTAGACACCTCTGTGACATTCTGCGACAGTCATTAGTTATCAGTTGAGTTCTTACCTTACCTCATTCTTGCATATTATGTTTTTTACTATAGTATTTTGGTTATTTAGTTACTTTTCACATTGTGTTAGCCTAGTTATTCACTAGGTTTATGTCATCCTTGTAGATTAAATACCTTCCCATATTTTCCAATTTTAGATAATCGCTATCACAATCTGAACTCCATATTCCCTGATCATGTTCTTGACTTCTGTGTGGGCATCCAACCTCATTTGCAACACTCTATCTCTTATTTCATCCAATTCCATTTAGTTTGCATATTGTTCTATAGTTTTACTTGGTTTTGTTGCCTCATCTCTGATATATAGTGGTATAACCTGCTCCAAATGTCTATATTCCTCCATTTGCTTAGCTCTTTCCAATTAATTTGAAAAATAAGAACATAGTTCCTTAACTTGTACATCCCCAATATACAAAATTGGGATCCAATTTATGTCATATGGAAGGGCATAATTATGTAAATATATCTCACATAAAAAATTCTAGAGTTCATGTGTACTATGCTAATACATAGTAAATAATTTCCTGGCTGATCTAATGTCATTTATCATATCAAAATTTATGCAAGTAAACTTTTTCTACAACATATTTTCTTTTATGTATATGGTATAGACACTTGATGGGGGTCTACAACTCAAAATTTCAAATGTTACTTGCACTATTTCCTCTTGTTTTTATTTCATTCTCTTAATCACTTTTTCTTTGTCTTCCATTTCCTTCTTATGTTTAGAGATGAGGTCTTCCTTCTCCTTATACCATTTCTTCTTAAGCATCTTAATTTAGGTGTCCATGTGTAGCATTAGATTGTCAATATTGGGCCCCATAGTTTGTGTTCACATCTCACTGCAAGATGTTGTTTTAGGTTCCTTTATGATTTCATGAATAATATTTTGGGGCTGAATTGGTTCTACATTTTCTTCTTTCCCTTCCATTGGTTAAGAACCTTCTCAAATACTTGTTCATTGACATCATCTGCAGTCAATTTCTCTTTTTCACTTCCTCCTTCCACTGCCTCTTCCAATTTTCTCACTTCATGACTCTCTACTTCATGAACTATTTTCTCAGTCATTTAATTTTTCTTGCCCTTCCATTATTTTTTCATGGTATTCTAGATCTTGAGTTGATGTGGGAGAAGGATCTCTATACTTTGGTTCTAATGGTTCATGCTCATAATTTTCTTCTATGGCTTCCAAATCATTATCCAATGAGATGGGTTAACATTTCCTTGAACTGGAGGTTTTTGTCCTCTTTTTCCTAAGCCTATTGAAGCTTCTAGTTTGTTTTGGAGTAGAATTAGTAGGTTTCCTTTTGGATTTGGAAGTGGAGGGTTTAGTTTTTATGCATTAGAATGGGTAGATTTCATTTTGGGTTTTGATGGGGACATTTTAGGGGAGGAAAATTCCAACAATGTTTCAACAACAAATATTCTCTCTGGTGAAATAGGTTCAAGGGTTTCTTTAGTGGAAGGCAGACTTTCATAATTTGTGGATTCTTTAGGTTAAAAAGAGGATGGTGGAGCCTCTGGAATATGTGCAGAATAAATTTCAGTACTTTTTCTCCTTTTTCCCCTCTTTCCCAAAAAAATCAATATTTCTCACTCTCACAAATTCATCACATGATATCTAATGGAGGTCCCTCTCCAAAGTGTGTTTGACCACTAGGGTTACTAGATAGTGATGTGATACTACTAGCCTACCCCTTTGAACCTATTTTCTAATTTTACTAAGCATCTCATGCAATAAATGTGGAACATTTACTTGATGATTTTTCTTCAAATGATTTAACAATTTGAAATACACTATGTTTAACCTTGAATATCTCCCTTCATAAGTAACGTATTTAATAAAAAATTGGAATCTTATGCACATCAAGGTTTGAGAGATTTTCTAAAATTACATTATTGATCTGAGATGAGATATTCATCATTGTCTACAAATTCTCTTCTTGTTGCTTCTTGGTTAGATTTGTCTAGAAATGGCTCTCCCTAAGTTGGTAAACCAATGACCTATGCTAAAATCTCATCCCTTACCCTAATGGTTAACCCTTTTACCTTTTCCTCTCCATCATTTAAAGTATTTACAAATTCTACCATAATTGCTTCATCAAAACCTTGATACTTGTTGATGTATTGCATCCAATCATGATCCTCAAAGTACTGTACAATTTTAGGATGATTTAGAAGTTGAAAATGTGCAAAACATACATATATTATTAGGTCACCTTCCATGGTGGATACGTAGCTTCTCCCAAGTACAGTATGCAACCAAATAATGTTTCCTTGAAATTACTTTGCAAAAGTAATATTTTTTTATGTCTTTTCATTGCTTTTAACTTTATTACCGAGGGGATAAGCAATATGTTTAGGGGTGATTAATCATTAATGAATATGAAAAAATTGAGTATATAAAGGAAAATGATGTGACACATTGGCTTATGTGGATGGCTTTGTGGACACATCATAGATGAAAGGTTGGTGATCTTTATGAATTGGCATAAATCATAATTAAATATAACTAATGTAATCATACTTTATTAAAGTAATATACGCTTGCACATATCTCATTATTGCTTGCAATGATGGATGTGCATGCTTTATTTGATTGGATTCTTGGTTGCATGTAATTTCCCTTTGATACTACGGATGTGGGTTTAACTTGAGTTGATTTCTCCTTACTTCAAAAAAATGTTTCCTAGAGAGGGAACTCCAATTTGTTGGGGTTCCAATTGTTCTTTATATATCATCCACTTTGTGCATGCTTCCTTGATGTTCATTATGTAATCATGAGTTCTAATAAATGCTATAAAAAAAAGGATCATATTTCTTGTGGCTATAAGTTTAACCCTTGGTCATTACACTCTATTCTTGTGATGGAAATCATGATCTCCTAAAATCACATGTCAATAATAATTATAAAACAAAAAAGTTATTAAAATATGGGTTAGCAAAGTGATGATGATCACCTAGAAAGGTAGATCTCAACATTTTTATTTAGCCTTAAAATATTCAACAAGATGAATGATCCAAGGCTACTGAAATCTCAGCAATTATCTACCATCCTAGAAGGTGAACTAATAGGATCAACCTTTGAGGTTAGTTTTGATATTTCTTTATCCATTCTTCTCTGATCTCTGCTGAATATTTGCATAAATGATCCTTTATCAAATGGTTTTTTATACATTCTTAACATGTGGCCATTCACCAAAAACTTAAATCTCATAGGATCAATAGTAGTAAGCTTCACAGATCCGTTAAGGAAGATATTCTAAATTTCATAGCATCCTAGCCACCTTGTTCTAAGCTTCCCTATGTGATCCTAGTATTTTGATTCAAACAAAAGTTCTCAGTCACCTTCCTACAACTATCTTCTTTTAATATACTGGTCATGTCATTTGATTTTTTTTTTTACACTACCTCTTTGTTATGAACTGTTTGTTTTCTCAATTCATCCATTTCATTGAGTTTGATAATTCTCTATCTCTGACTTTCTAATAAGTCTATTCCCATCTCAAGTCTAATTATCAACATTTTATGCTCAAATTTTATTGGCAAAACATCAGTCTTACCATAGAATAATTTGAATGGTGTGAAGCCAGTTGTGGTCTTCCATGTTGTATTAAATTCCTAGACAGCTTCTGGAACCCTATCTTCTAAGTCTCTTCTGTGGAGTGTTATATTATTTTTTAATATGTCCTATATCATTTTATTTGTAACCTCTACTTGGTCATTAGACTCAGGATGGTATGGTGTAGACTTCATATTCCTTATTTCATATTCATTAACCAAATAAGTAATCACATCAGTAGTAAAATGTGTACCTTGGTCTATCACAATATCCCTTGGAACTCCATATTTGATAAATATGTTCTTGTTATCTCAATTTTACCTTGGAAAAATTAATCAAACACGACCCTGTGTAGAAATAAATTCAAGGGATGGTTCCATCGTACGAGCCCACATTTTAAATCCAAAAAACAAGCTACATACGAGCTCTAAAATGGAGGAGCAGGGTTAGGGAAGGAAGCAAACAGTCTCAAAGAAAACTAGAGGCTCAAAGGAAAACAAATGGAGAAAAACTCAAAGTCTTCGAGCTCTACGAATGATTCAAAACGAGCCCAAAATTGGCTAAGTATGGGAGAATCAGTAGAAGCTTCCATGTGGCTCATCACCACATTTCCAAGGGCTAAACTCAAAAAGTAGACTCAAATAAGCACAGAGCTTCCACATGTCCCAGGCCCGAAAAAGGATAGAGCCAGCCATTGAAAAATTCCAAACAAGCGGAAAGAAACATGTGTCAACTCGACACAATTTCAAGATGGGATCCCAATGTGGAGACTCAAACTTGCACCAGCCCTCCATGTGGCCAAGGGTCAACAGAGGTCAAATTCAAAGCGGGCCCAAATCGGTTTAAGTATAAGAGTGCAGGCGGAAGGCTCCACATGTCTTAACAACACACATTCAAAGGTACATCCCAAATCAAAGACTCAAATGAGCACAAGGCTTCCACATGTCAGCCCGGTGCATCTTCAAAGATAAATCTAAAAGCAAGTCCTTAGACAAGTGCCAAGCCTCTATGTGTCCCTGGTTAGATGTATGGCCCCGTCACAACAAAAGGACTTAGTCAAAAAAATAAAGGAACAAAAAAAATCCAAGGAAGGAGCCATGTGTCAGCCTAGTGCAACTTCAAAATAAAAATCTAAAATCAGTCCCCAAATGAGCGTCAGTCATCCACGTGGTCATGTTCCAAGTTAAAGTAGGAAGGCAAGTCGCCGGAGGTAATTTTAAATTTTGGCTTCGTTACCAAGAGACATAAAGTATAAAAAATGAGTCATGCCTCTGCTGATGCCCAAGGAGCCATGTGTCATGCCTAAATTACATGCAGACCAGTGTGAAAGGAATGATAACCAGATCATACCAATCCAAGAACACAGATGCTAATCAAACACCATGATCAATAAGATGAAATTAATTTGCCAGAATAGCTTTACATAAAACCTTTACAAAAAAATGAGCAACAATATCATATATTATTATGGAACTCAATGCAATACATTGAGAATGGGTCTTGCTTAAATAGGAAAGGAATAACAATATAAGAACCAGTCAAGGTCGTAGATCAAGCCATAAATCAAGGAAATAACTATTCATCAAAGAACTAGTCAAGACCATAGATTTATGAGAGAACTAGACATCAAGGATCTAGTCAATACCATAGATCAAGGAAATAACTATACCTAACAACTAGATAATATCTCCTAATATCTAAATAAGATAAAAGAAATATCCACACACATAAGTGGGTGAGGATAAATACAATAAAGGTAAATAAAGTACCTAGGTGAACATGAGCTAAGATAAATACCTACTCTAACACCCCCCTCAAGTGAAGCTAGGGACCAAAATAGAAGTGGCATGTCCAAAGTATGAGTCCTGATAACTACACTTGATGAGGTACTCATTTACAATAACTGGGAAAAAGGGACACCATAAGGTACCCAAAACCAATAACAACAAAGTAAAGAGAGTAAAAACCCGCTCCAAGGCATCCCAAGAAGCTCGGCTCAAAAAAATCATACAATGATGAAGAAGTTTGGTGTGCACTGTGGTCTGAATCCACTGCTTGATCACAAAACTCAAAAACAACTGACACTGGGTTTCACCAGAATAGCTCCATACAAGGAGACTGTTAATGGAGTGATGTCGAAAGTGCAAAAAAAGAAACACCAAACATAATTCGATCAACTGCTAAAAATAGGTGTGCCACGATCCAAGAATAATAACCAAAGCAACAAGGCAAGGACACAAAATCTAGAGTGTCATGATCCAAGAAAAGCCAAGGTAACAAGGCAAGGACACAAAACCTGAAGAAGCAAGATCAACACCACACCCTCCCATACTACTGAATGGGTGGAGTGATGCTACAAATCTGTATGAGTTACCCAAAATCAACTACTTGAACACTGACAAACTAACACTGGAATGTACCAGAATAGACCCCCCATAAGAGATACTGTCAACAAGCCAAAAGTGTTAAAAATACAGATACAAAATCTGTCAACAAACAAGAGAGATACACTACACCTACTAAAAAAATGCTCAAAACAAGAAGCATCACAATGCAAAAGGTATAGAAAGTGGAGTAAGAGGCTGAATGGTGGAGGAGCCACACCTGTAGAGTCCTCTAAATGAATGCCTACGTCACCGCCATGAGTGATCAAATATCCACCCCAAATCAACACGGATGGATGAAGAAGATGCCTACATATGACTTAGTGTAAAATTCACAATGGGTGCATGCAAAATAACATCATAATGTGTGTCAGGTTGATCATGGCTGACAGCTGAAATCTCATGTTTCTCAAGCCTGAGTAAAGGTGTAAAACTCATGTGTTGCTCATGATCCTCAGAAAGAGATGAGCGAACAAAAAAAGGAGCTATGTCAATGTGTGATCCCAATGAAGTATCTACTTGAAAACCAAAGTCATGACGAGAATTCCACTTAACATGTGGAATAGAGGAAATAATACCTTGTGAATGTCTGTCAATGACTCCATGAGTGAGACCCATAGAATGAAGCATGCGAGAAATGAATGCAGTGGTATTCTTCTCAAAAAATCCATGCAGTTGAGCAGAAATAGGATACATAACATGTGGTACTATAATAGGCACAGATGTGGAAGAGCATGCAATAACAAGCCTCACAAGTTTAGAAGCATCAAAAATAGGTTCAGGCTCAAAGACTGGTAGATCAATGTCAGTGGGTGCAAGAGCAACAACTACAAGTGGACTAGGAGCATGGATATGGTTGTCCACAATATGATGGTGATGTTGTAGGGTAGCAATTTTGTTCTGCAGGGAGTGTATTATTGTATCCTTATCATGAATGAGTGATTGTAGAAGAGAATTTCACTTCTTGGGTGATCTATTTTCTTCCACAAATTTTACAATATCCTCTTTAATTCTACATACTTTAGAGAAAATCATATCATTCTCAGAATCCATGATAGGTACAAACTACAACTCCCAAAATTTTAGGACGTCGGGCTCAGCTGAAATTGCATCCACAATTGATTACAACACTCCTCCATATTTCACACTTTATAATTATGGTGCAAGTCTTAAAATGAATAACTTCAATGGAAAGATAACGAAAAAACAAGCACTTTTGCAAAAAAAACGGCACTCAAAAATGAGTTACCGATCAAAAGATACAAGATTTTTAATATTTTTATCCATTATTTATTTTAGGTGCCACTAAAACAAAATAAAATGTTGCACCACATAAATAAAATTAAAGGGGGATGAAGCTAAGCACCTACTAGTAGGAATCACAAGCTTTAAGCCCTCATATGACCATACCATATGACCAAGGGCGCTAAGGATTTTAATGGGTGAATAGCTTAAATACAATAAAAATCTAAGAACCATTGCGTAGATCAAATATAAATCAGTAATATCATAAAGAACTATCAAAACCATAGATTATGGAACTCAATGCAATACCATTGAGAATGGACCTTGCTAGTCAAACCATAGATCAAGGAATAACCTAATCTAAGAACCAGTCAAGGAAATGTCCAGATCATAAGGGTGAGGATAAATAAATCAAGGAAATAACCTAGTCATCAAAGAAATACCTAGTCTAAGACCATAGATTTAGGAGGGTCTGAACTAGACATCAAGGATCTAGTCAATACCATAGATCAAGGAAAGAACTATACCTATCAACGAGATAATATCTCCTAATATCTAAATAAGATAAAAGAAATATCCACACAAATAAGTGGGTGAGGATAAATACGATAAAGGTAAATAAAGTACCTAGGTGAACATGAGCTAAGGTAAATACCTACTCTAACACGGTGGGCCTTAAAATGATTTTTTTCCCAAATGATAAAATGCAGACCGGCAAGCCCGAAGATGGTTTTTTGACAAAAAGGTATTGCGGGGCTGCAGGGAAATTTTTGTATTTTTATATTTTTGTGCCAAAAGGGGCACAAAGTGAATTTCATGCCCGTGGACCCGTTCTACTAATTGGTTCAAATATTCAAACGGGCATATCTTTTAATCTAGTCCCAAAATCCAACAATTTTGGCATCACTAGAGAGATCTCGACCTCATCTACACCATGGAGATCTGAAACTTTAATTTTGAAGAAGTTAGGTGGGGAAAAAATGGAAAACATCTTCATGCCATTAATGTAGGATCCAATAGCTCCAACAACCAGATCAGATTTGATTTGATCCACCATTTTTCCTCCTTCAATGCGTTGAACAAGCAATCGAGGTAGATTTGATAGATTGTGGGTGGATTTGCAGAGGCATTGATGGCCAGTAGCCGAGTTTAAAATTAGTTTTCCTATCTCTCTCCTTCTCTCTATGTTACAATTATAAAAGAAGAAGCCGAGCTCATTAAAAAGGGTTAGATAGTTTTGTTTTTCACCCTCCCTTCTTCCCTTGTTTGCAAGAGAATTTGTGGATATTTCAAACCTCCCATTCGAGTTGTAATACATAGTTTTGCCTCTTGGCCACTGTAGTGTACTGTATCAACTCTAGAGCAATAATATATGTTTGTGGATGATTCTCAACCCTTTCATGTGTTCATTGTTTTCTTCTGATCTCTCATTATAGTTTGGTTATTTGTGCATGGTAGTAGTATTACATTTATATGGTCTGTGTTTAATTGTAAAACAAGTGTTTAACATTCCTTTGGTGCATCACCTAGTTATCTTAGGTTTATTTTCCTCGTATCTTCTCAACGCTATCTCCTTGGTAAGATAGAGTAGGTTTTAGAGTAGATCCTCTGGAATTTATTTGTATGCACTTGAACAGAGGAATAGGAACCGACCTTAATCTAGAGGGCTCTCTCAACTCACAAGGTACCACGCTTTAAGAGATGCTCCATGTTGTACAATCACATTGAGAGTCTCAACTCATCTAGTTTCAGACACCCAGGGGTGCTGTGATTCTTCTCTAACAATTTTTGGCACGCTCGGTGGGACAAGTTTGAACCACCTTACCACTTCATCTTAGCAAGTGGGTGTGTTCCTATTAGGATTCAGCCTTTTGAGGCACATACAAGCACATCTGGCAACTCCATCTAGTCAACAACCCATCTCTGAAGTTGCAGACATTTCCCCATCCATTTTATTTTTATATCTCCCATTTTCTTCCATTCCCATGAAGTTGTGTAAACATGACTTCATTTCCTACTTGGAACTCACACTTGCAGCAACTATGGTGTATCTAGCCTCCAGTGTGTTTCTTAACTCCTCCATATCGACATTATGATCAAATTCAAAACCATCATGCTTACCCATATGAGCAGTGTCAAAACCATTTTGGCCAAGGAGCTTATCAAGAACAAAGGGATGCATAAAAGGGTGACAACTACATGGAAAATATTGATATGCTGGAGAAGATTCAAAGAATGGAGGCCAGCATGGTGCATTCAAGGGCTATATCACAAATGAAGGCATTCAGGATTGGTTGTAGGGTACCTTTTCCATGGGTCATCCTTTTTCTAAGACATCATAGCCCTCAGGAGAAGCTTGACTTCATAATTGAAATGTTGCCCCAAATTTCACAATGGACTGAGGAGATTGAGGCTTATGAGTTGGACACAAGACAACCTTTTCAATGGGTGACTCAATCACCATCTCCTTATCTTTCATTTTCTCTTTCTCAGACTCCATCATTTCAGCATGATCAACAGCCAAGCTTCCCATCGTGCTGCCCCAAGTGTTGATTTCCCTTCTCCATTTCCTAATCTTTTGTCTCATCCCAATTCTTCTTTCCCTTGTCTTCCCAAATAGTCATTCCCTCCAAACGGTCTACATTTTCTTACCTGCATCTCCAGATTACAAACATTAGTGATTCTTATGTGCTAGCCCCACATTTTCCATGCATGTTTGCTTGTATTAACACTTGTCCATCTTGGGAAGCCACTCAAGTTTCGTGTGCCTTGGTTTATAGCAAGCACACTCCCTCCCCCCTAGCAAGGAAATGACAGATTTTAGCTACAACATTTGGTCCTACCAAATTTGGTTTTACAAAAGTCCTCATCAGTAATGGTTTACATGACACCCAAAATGAGGTCAAAGTTGGCATAATTTTCATGAATCATTCACCACACATTTTAATGGCTGACAGGTCCATTACACAACATAGCACATGATACCGGTACAACACAATATTTTGCCCTCAGGGCTCAAAATGCAGGAATTGGGTCCCGTATACTCATCTAAGGTACAACCGATGCACTAAGTCCCTTTCTAGTTTGGATGAACATATAACCAAGGGGATCAGTTACTTACAACATTCTGACAGTGCAACATAGTCTACAAATATCTATGCTAACAAAACAACATTGCGTGCACCGCCATTTGATATTCCATTATTAGACTTAACATACACACATGTACATATTCTTTTCCCATCCACATTATTGGATTGGAAATGGTCAGACTAGATCAAATTTTTACACAGTGGTCATGTAGTGGTGTTCTACATTACGCGAGAAGTACAAGTTAAAGGCTTAGATGCATGACACCTAACATGAAATCTCCCTGACACTTCTAACCAGATCATTGGCACGAGATCACCTGAACAAAAACTTGTAGCCTATAACAAAAACCAAGTGGTCCATGAGATCACCCAAAAAAATCATTCGTCAAACTAAGATATATTCATGAGAAAAGTGGTTGGTACTCACCTGGAATTGTCAATTAGGGGACACCTTAAATGCATGGGAAACACCCAGGACTCCATTTTGACATTTTTCGGGATTTAAGGGACTATACTTCATTATATAATTTATGTTGACACATCATACATGCATATTTGAGGGGTCACTTGTTTTTTTTTCATCTTTTGCCACACACCATCGCATATGGGAAGCCTTGTTAGTCAACATCATTCATCCTTTTTTGCAAACACATAAACATCAACTACCAACTTATCATGCACATTGGAACACATCTACAACATGTGTTTCCACTCTCTAGGATCATTATCTCTACTTCACTTCCTTTCCACTTTCTCATCCTTAGTCTGGTGCACACACATTTCATAAATTCCTACACATGCTAAGCTAAAACATCTCAAGTGTTCTTCTTCTTAGCACGTTGTCTCACCAATCGATCTTAGGATTAGTTATCAGGTACACATCTCTATCTACTTTATAAGGGTTAAATGTAGATATTCACTCATACAACATAAAGTGATTTTTTTGTGAAAATGTAGATACACTAAATCACACACTTGGGTGCATTTCTAGGTCTTAATCGCATACTACTATTCATATGATTCCTAAGTGAAAAACTTGTAATAGACATCTATATATGGCCTCTTTTTTGTTTTTCTAGTTTCCTCTTTGGTCTTTCACACCCCACAGCCCAGGATAATCTTTGTTGTTTTATATTTCTTGAGTCTAGACACCAATGCCTAGCCAGGATGTCAATGCCCTCACCCTCTCTAGGCACCCTGACCTTTTTGTATCTTACTCTCCTCTTTTAGGTCTCTTTTATCTTTTAGGCATCTTGTTTTCTTATGGGTTGACCTTTTATTTTTCAGTTACAAAATTCAAACAAGGGAATCACATAAATACAAAGGTATGTGACCATAATAAAGGGCCAAGCTCTAAGAATATATTATCACCACCTAAGGCTCCATCCAAAGGCATTCTAAGAGCATCAAGGAATTCATCTAGCTTCATTCAAGGGATAAGGGACTGAATTTTCTAAATACACACATAGGAGGGGAAGTTCATTTTGTCATCCACATATTTATCTACATTTCTATATCTAGTTATTTATTGTTATCAAGTGCATCTTTCAAAAGAGATTCCTATGGCATGATTTTACACACAGAGAGAACTACATAGAGTCTGAGTTCTAGTGCAACATTCAGTCATAAGTTTACTCTATTAGGTGACCATTGGGGTCAGTCTAACTCCCCATTTTCATATTTTTATTTTTAGGATTTGATGTGTTTTTTGGTTTTACAGGATATCATTTATTTTATAGGTTACAAGTGAATCCCACAGAAATAGTGGGACATATAGGTGACCAATAGTGAAGGCTAGTGACCACTTTGTGACATAAGAAGAATTAGTTTCTAACCATTTTCACAATCACATGTGCCTACCAAATGTCTCTAGTACCTAGGCATCCCTGACCAAGTCCAAGCACCCATATTCCAGGTTTATTTAGAAGTTATAGAATTTTCTAGGTTTGGTTGCAATAGTTTCCTCCTATTCATCAGTCTTCTAGTCTAGAATGCTTTGGGTCAATTGCAAAATCAGCTAAGACTTATGTTCCCTCTCTTACTTCATTTACTTATTTCTTGCATAAAATATTTACTTTTTATATTATTTACTACACGTGAATCTGTAATATCATATGGTTTTAATAAATTTCAATATTTGTTAAATCATTTAGTGAACCCCACTCGTGATTGGTGCTTTGTATCCTTATTTTGAAAAATATATTTTTATTTCATGGCTCTTAATTTTTCTCAAGTCTCCTTGCATAAATTTCTTCAAATGAACCCATCTTGCAGACATGTTCTTCTACCCCATAAAAACTATGTATCTTCTTATCGATACACCACCTTCTCAATTCAGTGTTATCTTTGATCGTATTTTTGATGACTCTCTTCATCCTAATTCCAATCAATCTATTTTTAAATCAATTCAAGCTTTGCATTCTTTATTTCAAGATAAATTTTAGGCTATGGATTCCACAATCACATCTCTTAAATCTGAAATCCAACATATTAAGGACATTTCTCAAGCTCAGGTTCTTCTTCTTCTAAACCTTGCCCCACTTTTATTTCTCCTATATGTGCTCATATCAGTGAACCTCAAGTCTTACAACTACCAGACCTTCTTAGGTTTGATCACAATGTTAAGCAATATGATCTTCTTACTGTGTTCCTTAATCATCAATTGATCGATTTTCCAACTACTCATTTTTATCTTCCTTATCAGATGGTCAAATATCAAGGTCTCCCATTTTTTTCTTATCATTGAATCAATGAACATAATGAAAATGATTTCTATTATTTACAACAAAGAATCAAGCATCTTGAGAGTTTTATCTCACTCATTACATATAATTATGTTGCATTCCCATCTCCAATTGCTACATCACATTAGGTTCCTAAATCTGGTTCATATATGTCAAATGAGCATCATACCATTGTTACTAATGTAATTCAAGAAATTCCAAACACCTTCCTCTCAAAATCAGTGTAACTCCTCCTTTACTCAAGTCATCTATGGCATTACCAAGTCAAACTAAGCAACCACCTCCCAAAATCGTCCCACCCTCTTCTTTTATCATGACTTCTGCAATGTTACCAATCCCAAATAAGAACCCACTCAGTAAGAAAGACCAGCAAACTCTAGAGGGAATCCTTCATTTTCCACCATTCAAAATTCCTCCCCATATTAATCCTCACACATTTCCAATTCATTTTTTCAAACAAATAAATACTTATGGCCAAGACACATTTCAAACTCTACCACCATGGCATGGTTCTACTATTACTTCTACCCACCATTCTATTGGCTCTCTTTATTCTCATGACATAGATAACTCTCTCCCATAATGGTATGGCATCTCTCGCATCATCACATAGATCTCTATCATTGGCACACTTGGGGGCATCATGCTTCCCCCCTTTCTAGCACTATCAATTATTTCTAATAATATACTATCAAACGTAATCATCTACGCTTCATGATTCATTTTTCTAATAACTTTCAAACCACTTGATATACTTTTATCGTCACTACCCTATGATGCACTCTTGTGTTATGTTTCACACTTGAATGTTGAGGGCTCACTACATCCATGAACCTCACACACCACAGAATTCACACTATGTGCTTCTTGATACATCTTTCTGGCATTTGATTCTCACACATCACAAACTACACAATTATGTTCTATAGTTCCATAGTTCATATTCAATTATTGAGGGTATAAATCTGAAATGAACCTTGGTGGTGTAAATTAACTTGTAGCAATTAATATGTTGTTCATTAATCTAAAGTCATTTAATTATCATAACTAGGGACGTAAACTTTCAATATTTCCAGTGTTGTATGCACAGTTACAAATGTTTGGGAGGTGTAAAGGTAAATTGTTTTCACTACAATTAGGAAATAACAATGCTAGAAATGAACTAGACTATGACTGAAAGTAAATATTATTGATAATGAAAAATCTTGTAAAAACAAAGCATAGATGAAGAAATGGACTGTTACTAATCTAGTCATGTGAGGAATTAAAACAAAAAATATAAGGAGAGGGTTAGTAAAGAAAAAGTGGGTCCTGCCTTGGGTGTTCATCCATCCTAAGGTGTGTGTGTACAATGAATTAATAGAACTAAAATTTTTATTTTATCAGCATGAAAATCACAAGTAGGAAATACAAAAAATCCTCTACCTAAGGATCGATCTATCTATGTATCTCTGTATATCTCTAGCATTAATCTTTCATTTTTATATATTTTATTATAGAAGAGGCATGAAGATATGGAGTCCTACTAGGATTTCTAGTTAGATTAAGTAAAATATCTTAACCAAACAATTCGTAAACTTACATGCATGCAACAAAACTATTCAATAGATATTCTCATACAATCGTATAACTTAACTAACCAATCAGTTAATCAACCAATTATTAAATTATGAGTTAAATCAATTAGTTATTTCTTTGAGTTGTAATGTAAAATTAGGTGATGGCATCGAGTCTTCTTCTTGATCTCATAATTACTTCTTCCATACATGTGAGCTTGTGTAGTTTTCACATTGTGCAAGCTTCTCCAAATCACAACTTTATGTATGTGTGTATCTTGCTTTGGTTACAGACACTTTGATGCAGATGAGTCCCTTTAGTTACATGTCAATTGATGTAGACAGCCTCTTTTCTTTGAATGAGTTCCTTTGGGTACATGTCATTTGTTTCATGTGGATCCTTTGTTGCATGCTAGTTGCAGCATATAACAACTTCTTTACAAGCAAGGCTGGAATTTATACATAGCATCATTTAACATCATATTGCAATCAAAATAATAAATGTGTACTCATAACCCACAAAATAAAGTATTCTTTAGTAATAAATATAGTAACTAATATGCATGCCATGAGTTCAAGTTATAATGGAAATGTTTAGTAGTATCATCGGGAAATATAAGTTCAGGGGTAATATTGGCTAAACAGAATACAATAGATGAGGTATTTAAAAATGAAATAAAGTAACTCATCGCACCCCCAAAATTAACATCTTGAATGTCCTCATTCATTATTCTTCGACTCCTGCTCAGGTTTCTTTGGCTCCATCTGTATGATGTTGTATAAACATCTAAAATCAACCAGGGTATATTTTCCTTCAAGCTTAGTGAAAAAGTATCTTACATTCCTTCTATATCTTTCTATGACTTTTTCTTGTATTTCCTCATCTATTTCCTTGTTACCAGACTAGTGTGGTATAGAATAGTGAAATATTGGTAGATAATAACCAATGGGAAATCAATTTTTTCCACATCCTTTAGAAACTATAATGTATGCATTTACCCTTCTAAATTTTGGAATGATGTTATGATAGGAGTGCATTTACTTTTGTTACATCTCAGTTGACATCTCTTGCCAATGCATCTTGTAGAAATATTTTCTCTCATGCATTGAATTTAATTTGGTCTTTGGCTTCTTAATGAGCTTCATTTCTCATTTGGTGTACTCATTGTTTAATGTTCCTGTGTTCCATGTATTTTCCATATTGTTTTATAATTTCCCCTGTATTAGTAGCTTTACCTCTTATCATTAATGTCTGCACTTTTGACAAGTTCCTATATTCCTCCATCTACTTTTACCCCTATAATTCATTGCTAAAATAATAATATGGTTCCTTAATTATAACATCTCCAATATAAAGTACTAGGATCCATTCCCTGTCATATTCCAAGGCATAAGTGTACAATACAACTCACATAATAGAAACTAAAATTCATGAGGATTTTTTAGATATATTTTAAAGAAAACTCTAGCTCCACTAATATCAAATGGAATATACGAGTTGATACAGGTATACTTTAACTATAACATTTGTTCCTTTAAGAAAATGGCATAAATTTTAGAAGGTGGCATGCATTTAAGTATGTCATTGGACACCTGAACTGTATCTTCCTACTTTTTCTTGAACCTTGTAATTTCCTTATCTTTGGCCTTAAGCTACTTATCCTTTTCCTCAATTTCTTGCTGATGCTGGAAGATTAATTCTTCTTTCTCCCTTTCCCTTTTTCCATGTAGCCTATTAGCATAGTTTTCAAATTGTTGCACCCAATAATCCAACAAGGTTGTCTTGGTGGCCATGTTTCTACAAGATGGTCTAGGAGGTTCTTTGAAAAATTATTTCATGATAACATGTGGCTACATGATAGCTTGTGGAAACAATAGCGAAGCATGCTCTAATATGGTTTTAATTGTATCCTTAGTAACTATGGGAACATTCCCTTGTACCTTCACAATTTTCTCAGGTGGTTGTTCTGTTTTAGCACTGTGAACAATATTGTCAATAATCTCTTTAAGAACATGGATCATATCATCCCCAATTTTCATCTCATCATTCTATGTCTCAAGCACTATGTGGTCATGGAATTCCTCTATATTATCTTCATCATTGGTGGATTTATAAGTTATGTCTTCAATTTCTTGGGAAACTCCTTCTCCTTCATGCTTCTCATGGGTTTCCCCAGCATGAACTGCCTCTATATGTTGTTCTGTAGGGCTTTTCTGAATAGTTTTATTACCACCTTCTCCTCCTTTCTTCTCTTCCATACTGTCCATGGGATTCTAAATTTCCACATCAAAAATTTGTTGATCTATTTCCATCGATGTGGCCTCAATATTATATTCTTCAACTTCTTTATCACTATCAAGTGTTATGGTTTTAGTCTTTGTGACCTTTTATGTTTTTGGTTTTTTAGATCTTAGGCGATGAGAATGCATAGGTGGTGTAGGAATGAATTTGGAAGATGGAGTAGACTTGGAAGATTTAGGAGTAGGTATAGAACATTTTCTCTTACTCCTTGAGGTGGATGATTCAGGGGTTGAAAATCCAAGTAGGGTTTCAGCTATTAGAATCCTCTCAAGGGATATAAAAATTGTGTTCTCTTCAGCATGTGGTGTATTCTTAGAGAAGAGGGTTTTTGTGGCCTGGGAAGTGAAAGTTGTGAGTTTAGGATGAGAAGTGGAAGTTGTAGGTGTAATTATATGGGTTGAATAACTACCAGTACTTATTTTTCTCTTCCTTCTTCCCAATAACTCATCAATGTGTTTTGACCTAGAAAAATATTCCCATTTCAATGCAAGGTGTTCTCTTTCCATTGTATGTATTACAATAAAAGTGATAAGACAATGGTGAGACAAATCTGACCTCCCTCTCTATGAATCTCTACTCATCCTTTTAAATATTTCATTTAAGAAATTGGTAACATTAACATGTCTATCATTATTCAAATGATTAAGTAACTTAAAATGGAAAGTATTCAATCTAGAGTATCTACCCTCAAAGTTAAATTATTTGATTATGTAATTGGAAACATCAACTCAAAATGGTTTTAGAGAAGTGCAAAATGTACCTTGTCTATCAGTCACAAAGTTATCATCTACATCACCAAATTCTCATCGAGTTGCATCCATGTTTTCCTTCTCAAGGAAAAGCTCACCTTCTGCAGGAATCCTTTTTACTGCAACTATAATATTATCATCTACTTTCACTATTAAACCCTTAACAGTATCCTCTTCATCCTTGAATGTAGTAGAAAATTCCTTTACCATGGGTTTTTTGAAACCCTAGAAGTTATTGAAATATCCCATCCATCTACTATCTTGAAAATACTATAATATATGTGGCTGGTTGTGTTATGTTTGTGGAGCCTATTTTCATGTTAGAGTGTGGTACACCTTCTATGTGTTACACTTAGGTATTTTTATAGTGGTCCCACTCGCTGGTGAGCAGGTCAAGGGAGTTTGGGGGCGAAGCCCCCGAAGCAAATTTTCATGGGTGGTTTACTAACCCATGGGTAATGGGTAACCGTTATGGGCTGTTTTTGGGCCCATGGTTTTTGGTACCCATTGTTTTGATACAGACGGTTTTGTATCAAAATTCTTAAGCAATTATCTATTTATATGGTCTTATGCATATGATACATATACAAGCAATTACATTGTAGATGTGCTTTTGAATTTGGGTGTGAATTTTGTAGATTTTGTTGAGCATAGCTCCAAATGGATCCAGGTATTGTATTGAGAGAGTGGAGTCTTGTAATAAAATCTGAGCAAGTGATTCTTGGTGGACGTAGCCCAAATTGGGCGAACCATGTTAAATACTATCTTTCTGTGTTGTGTTATTTATTTTGCACTTTTATTTGAGAGGAGTAATATTTTTTGCATATTAGTTTCTACTATTGCGATTCTATAAGGGATTATTCCACATATTTTATCTCTTATTTCCTATCAGGTTGTAGAGTTGTGAATGGTTTGTAGGCTCATGGTGGATCAAATCCCCTCCCATGTCAAATTTTGCAAATTCATTTAGCTTCTAATAGGAAAAATCTCACAGTTTGTAGAAATGATGTAAGAATTCGAGTAGGGAAAGTTTTTGAGTAATTATGTTTTTGAATTTCACGACCGACTCACATGTCACAAAAAGGAATGCACCAATTCGATTTGACGGCTACAAACATGTGAGGTGAGGCTTTATGATGAAGTGGGGTGACGTGGAGTGACAGCTCATAGGGTGAAAGGTGACATCATATAATAACTTAATTAGATACATTCATTACATGGCATAAACATTAATTAAACATAATCATTCTATCAATATTTTATTAAAGTGAAATGAGTGCAATTATCTTGAGAAATGTGTTGGATGATGATTGCATATGTAATTGATCCTTTTGTTACATGTAGACTTATCATGATGTTGCATGTTGAGGTGTCAGGATGCTACAGACATTGTTTATAGTGTTGCAAGTGGATGCAGCATCATGCTAAAATCACCTTAATGAAATCAATTAATTCTCAGAGAGGGAATAATGAATTTTTTGGTGCAAGTAATCTTCATCACTATTTATATGTGTAGTTTGTTCCTTATTTTTTTCACACAATCATAATTCTACCAAAAGGAAAACAAATAAGAGCTTTACTGCATGCCACTACAAGTGGACATTTATTCTTTGCACTATCTCCTTCTTTCAAAGACCATGAACTTATTGCAAAAAATACTCCAAATCCTACAAAATAGAAATTATAAAAAAAAATGTTAATTGAGTGTTACTGATCACGATGAGGGTTGATCACATCACTTTTATTAATCCTTGGAGTATTCGGCAAGTTGAATATACCAAGGCCACTAAACATCTCATTCTTTAGCATATTTAAAATATGAACCAACAAGTTCAACTTCTAACCTTAACTCTGATGTTCTCATCTCCATCCTATTTTGACCTCCTTTGAACTACTATATGAAGGTGCTCCTATCAGTTGGATTTTTGTACAACTTCAACCTGTGACCATTCAACAGTAGTTTAAATCTCACATGATCTATGGTGGTGAGTTTTACAGCTCCATTGGGAAATATTTTCTCAATCTCATATGGACCTAGCCACATTTTCCTAAGTTTTCCCATGTGGTATTTGTACTTGGATTCAAATAAGAGATCCCAATCACCTTTTTTAAATTTCCTTATTTTAATAAACCTTTCATTCCATTTAATTTGTTGCTTCTATACCACATCTATATTATGCATAGCTTGTCTCCTCATTTCAACCAGCTCATTGAGTGGGAGAATCCTCTTCCTTTGAGCTTTAGATAAATCTATGCCTAGTTCAAGTGCAGTCCTTAGTTTCTTATGCTTAAATTCAATAGTGAGAAAAATAGTCTTACCGTAAAAAATCTCTAATGGTGCGAAGCCTGTTTTTGTCTTCTAAGTTGTGTTAAATGCCTTATTTCCTTTGTAATTCTATTTACCTAATCCCTCTTGTGGAGTGAAATAGTTTTTGTCAAGATGGATTCTATTTCCAGGTTTGTCACCTCAACTTGCCCATTAGATTGGGGATGATAAGGTGTAGACTTCATATGTCTGATTTCATATTCCTTAGCTAGATCAAAAATAACTTTAGTAGTAAAGTGTGTACTTTGATCAGTAACAATTTCCTTTGGCACTCCATACCTTGTGAATATGTGGTTGTACAAGAATTTGGAAACTTTATCACTCATCTATTTTGGCAATGCTTTCACTTCTGTCCATTTAGTGAGGTAATTTGTGCACACCAAGATGTATTGCTTCTACTGAGATTTAGGATCTATAGGAGTAATGAAGTCTGAACCCCATTTTTCAAATGGCTAAAATACTAACTAAGGTTTCAATGGCATCTCATCTGACTTGGTAGGCTTACCCATTCTTTAGCACTTATCACACCTCCTGATATATAATGTTACATCCTTATGCAGTGTTGGCCAATAGTACCTTGTTGTCAAGACTTTTTTGTGTTGTTTTTTTACAGTAAACTTTCCTCCACATGGTTCACTATGGTAGGCTTTGAGGACATCATATATTTCCTCATCATCTATGCATCTTCTCATAAAATTATCCTACCCTGTGTGAAATAGAAAACCAGCTATCCAAGAAAAATTTAGACTTTTATCAATAATGTATTTCTTTTTAGAATATAAATAATGTGGAGGTTTCTTACCTGATACCAAATAATTGGCTATATCAACATAATAGGGTGTTCTAGTGGAAATGGAAAATAGGTGCTCATCTAGGAAAGAGATATCCACTACTTCTTCATTATCATCCTCCATTCTTGAAATAAATTCAACTACAACATTGTCCTTACTAAGCTTATCCACAATTGTGACATCAAAATCTTATAAGAGTAGTAACCATTGGATTATTTTGTTTCTTACAACTAGTTTTTTGATCATGTATTTAATTGTGGCATGGTTAGTGTGAATAAACACTGGGTAGCCTATGATGTAGTGTCTAAACTTGTTAATGGCATACACAACTACTAAAAATTCTATTTCTCTGTGACTGCATAGTTAATTTTAGTGTGTTACAAGTTCTTACTGCCATAGTATATTACATAGTTTATAATTATATCCTAAAACTACTTCAATGGCATGATATGAGGCATCGGTATGAATGTGAAATGAAAAAATCTAATCTAGTCCTCCTAACACATGTGCAAAAGTCAACATTTTCTTCAAAGTCTAGAATGTAATCTCACATTTCTCAATCTACTAAAAGGCGTCACCCTTTCCCAACATGACAAATAATAGTGTTGCAATCTTACTATTGTATAAATATTCTATAATACCCAATATGGCCTAAGAATCTCCTCACATATTTTTACAACTTTGGTGTTGGCATATTTAAAATCACATGTGTTTTTGTTGGATCTACTTGAATTCCAGCAGATGATTGATAATGTCCCAACATTATTCCTTCAGACATCATCATGTAGAATTTTTTGTTTGTTAAGGATAGGTTATGCTCCTTACATCTCTTAAGAAATTTGTCCAAATTCTTCATTGCTTCATCAAAATTACTACCATGTACTGTAAAATCACCCATATATACCTCCATGCAATCATTGGTTAGATCTGATAAAATGCTCAACATTGATCTCTAAAATGTAGTAGGTGCATTACATAAACCAAAAAGGAAGAACAAAAAATGCAAATGTTCCCCATGGGCATGTGAATGTGGTCTTTTCCTGGTCCTCTAGTGTAATCTGAATCTAGTTGTAACCACTATAGCCATCAAGAAAAGAAAAAAAATTGGTTGTCAGTAAGAGTGTTAAGTACCTGATCAATGAAAGGGAGTGGAAAATAATCCTTTTTTGTTCTTGAATTCATCTCTCTATAGTCCACGTAGATCCTCCATTTACCATTCTTCTTAGGTATAATGATAAGGGGTGACACCCATTAACTGTCTGAAATTGGATATATGAATCCAACATCGAATATATTTTTAATTCTTCTTTCACTATATCCCTCACTATTGGGTTCATTCTTCTTCACAATTATCTTATTGGCTTACAAATATCCTTGATGTATATCTTATTTGTACAAATATTAGGGTGGATTCCATGCATATCTCCATAGTCCCATACAAATGTTGTCTTGTCTTTCTACAGAAGTGTAATTAACAGTTGTTCTTATTGTATGCTCAACATTTTGTTCACATTAAGTGGCTTTCCCAGAGTAATTTCCACTTACTTAGAGAGATCAATCATGGATCATATATTTCTACTTACAAAATTCAATATATAATCATGATGAAGAAGTTAGTGGAGGATGTAATTCTTACCTAAAATATTCATAGCACTTTGTTGCAGTAGAATTTGATTCTCAAGACAACTTATACATTGTAATATTCCATCTACTTATTCATTCCTACCATAATTTTTTTGTAGGATGTTAGGAAGAAAAAAAATCCTCTTCTTTCCCTTCAATTACAAATGACTTCTTTAGCATTATGAGCTATTAAAATAAGATTTTGTCTTTTTCTAGCTCTTCAATCCAAATGGTTTTGTCTTCTTCATTGAACGGTTATGAAGGGCGGCAAAGCATGAGATTTTTAGTGCCACTTCTATTAGAGATAACAATATTACCAGATCTTCATCCTATGAATGCATCAATATTTTCCAACCATGGTCTTCCCAAGATGATAGGATATCCTCCCAAGCTTACTGTTGTATATATCTCCCCCCGGGTAAATATAGACAAAAAACAGAAGAATATGGAAATCAAAGGAACTCAAAACCTGACATTTATTTACACTAAAAGTCACGCCCATGGCGTAGGTTGGAGGCACAAAGCAGAAAATGTCGACATGAAAATGGATGCGCCTATGGCACAGGTAAGAAGATGTTGACACACCAAAAGTCGTTCCCATGGCATAGGTTGGAAGCGCAAAGTAAGAAAATGTTGACATGAAAATGGATGCGCCTATGATGTAGGTAAGAAGATGTCGACACGCCAAAAGTCGTGCCCATGGCACAGGTTGGAGGCACAAAGCAGAAAATGTCGACATGAAAATGGATGTGCCTATGATGCAAGTAAGAAGATGTTGACATGCCAAAAGTTGTGCCCATGGCGCAGGTTGGAGGCACAAAGCAGAAAATGTTGACATGAAAATGGATGCGCCTATGGCACAGGTAAGAAGATGTCGACATGCCAAAAGTTGCACCCATGGCGTAGGTTGGAGGCGCAAAGTGGAAAATGTCGACATGAAAATGGATGCACCTATGGCGCAAGTAAGAAGATGTCGACACGCCAAAATTCATGCCCATGGCACAGTTTCCAATGGACGTCAAATAGTCATGACTCCAGAATGTGGAGAGGTAAATGGATGGTAGCTTGATGGCTAAACAAGTTTCCATGAGAATGATTCTGTTGAGTACAGTTAAAGGATTGGAACCAGGGTTTCATGACCAAATACTTAGATTGGCAGGTCTAGAGCTTGGAAGCAATGATCGTATTTATCAAATATTGAAGAGCCTATGGTCAAAATGAAGAATACCTGTTAGCACACCGATACAAGTATATATTATGCAGTTAAAGTTGGATTCCAATGCTTCAGAGATCCACGCATAAAAACATGAAGTGCTGGGCCACAGTCCCCCGAATCTACAAATCAAATGCTGACACTCTTTATAGTAAATACACTGGCCATACATGTCTGCAGGTTTCATGGAGGATTAGATTCACGCAAGGTTAAAATGTCTTTGGAAGGAGGTCCCATAGAGGTCCGTGTCTAGCCTCTCTATCCAGTGGTGGAAAAATAGGTATCTGCTACTCCTTGTTCCAGACCACCATGAGAAAAGTCCTTCCAAAAAATATTTAAGATAGCCATTTCCAGGCATAGTTGAAGGAATGCCCCCAGAAGGAGCTTGAAATACCACCATGGCTGAGATGAATTGAGCCATACATCCTATGAGGTAGAGGTTTAGTCAGAAAAATGGAGCTCCTCTCTCATTCCCTACTGAAGGTGAGATCGATCCTATGACTAGGGAAGGAGGGGCTTCTTTCTAAACGAGCTTGGAGATTCATGCCGCCTCCATCTCCATCTCCTAGCCAATGAGCTCCTGTTAGATCTCTTTGGTATGGATATGCATTTTTAGGAGTTCACAGATTTGTGTTTTGTTTACTATTAAGTGCAACTTTGCCTCTTAGAATTTTGTAGTGTATTGTCCACTTGCTTAGGAGAAAATCATCCATGTCTATGCATGATACTCAACCCTACTCTATAGAATTCAATATACAATCATGTGGAAGAATTTTGTGGAGGATGTAATTCTGGTTATCTGTAGAATGATTCATAGTGCTTTGCATGTCAATAGGATTGTGATTCTCATTGAACAACTTATACACCATAATTCTTCCATCTACTTCGGTGCACTCTTCCCATAATTATTTTATGGGACATTAGAAAGAACAACTTCCTCTTCTTATCCATCTTCAATTATGCATGAATTCTCCAGCATCATGAGCTATTGAAGTTGAGCTTTGGTCTTCTTATGGATCTTCAACCCAAATGCATTTTGGTATGTCTTCATCTGAGTGATTATGTAGGGGGATAGGAACATGAGATTTTTCCGGTGTTGCTTTCCTGATTCAGAAGATAATCCATACTTACCATAAGCTCCATATCCTATGCACTCGCATTGATAATTTCAACCTATCGAGTTACAGTCATTCCCATGGGTGATTTGATATTCCATCCCAAGATTTACTTTTAGTTGAAGGAACAATAAAATCAGTAGGGTAATCCCAAGAATATACCACTACTACTATGTCCTCCATGAACTCCTTCAGGATTAACTGTTGACATAGTCTGTAAGCTATAACACTTGTGTTTTTTGGTCTTAGTCCCGCCAACTTCAAATCTTCCAAAAAAAATTTGTCATTACATTTATTGTCTAACCTTAAGTTAATGAGATTTTTCTTGATCATTGTGCCATTGATTGTGACATTTAGCTGAAGGACTGCATTGATCTATGTATTTGGGAAAAATTGCAGTGCCCAAGCATACTATAAACTAATTGTCCTAGTGACTTGTACAGTAGTTGGATCTTTCCTCCTCCTATCCCAATTTCTTTATGCATATGTCTTTAACCAATTTACTGCAGATGGGCACATCCTTAATAGTTTTAATCAATGTAATTTTGACACATATTGTCTTTTAGCTGGTGGAACAAAATTAGAATCAGATATTCTAATTTGAGGTCGGTCTTCTTTTCCTTGTAACCTTTCAAGAAATGGTGGTTCATTACCGTGTGTTTTACCCTTAATGGAATTTTTCTCAGGTTTTTCTCGGATCAATATGAAGCTTCTTTATATTTTTGTATGCGTATCGGTATACAGCAACTACGGTTCTTCTGGAATTTCATTAATGGTGGGTCCATCTGGTGGAGGAAGTTCCCATCCTAAGAAAAGATGGATTTTTTTTACATCAACATAATAGGTGGGGTATTGAGTTAGTTTAGTTGAATATGTTGGCTGAGAATATTTATTGTTAGGGTTAAGCATTGGTTGAGCTAGCTAGTTGGCTAGCTTTTGGTTGAGAGCCTGCTTTGGGGTTTGGCATTAGAGCTTGTTGATGTACAGATAAAGAGGTTATCTGATAATATTTTTGGTAATTTAGAGGTGGGTTATTCCGTTACTTCCCTCCTCTCCAAGTTTTTTGCCATGATTGAAGCAGGTTGTTACCATTACTATTGTTGCGATTGGCCTTAGAAATTGAGGTTTCCACTATTTTTGAAATTGGTTAGGATATGGGGCCCAACCTTGAGGGTTAGAATAAGTTTGGGGATACATATATGAATGATTAGACCAATTTTGAAATGAGTGCATAGGGTCTTGTGGTCATTCCTCCTTGCCTCAGTGGCCATGGTTTTCTTTTGAGAAACATAGAAACACATGCCCATCCTTCTGTATGTAAAAATCTTGAACTCGAGTGAAGCCTCCCTTTCTTAAGCAATACTTGCTAAATTCTCTACATCTACAGTCATATTTATTTCTTCTACATGCATGAAAATACTCTGTGAGTGTTTCTTCTGTATATCTTCCTTTTTATTTTTAGGCATGTAGAGCATCTAATTGATTAGCCAAGTCATTGAGAATTTCCTATGTTTCATTTTTTTAAACATGTTGATAATCTCTAACTTGTATATGTCCCCAATTATTTTGGTAGTTAGATCCACCTCTTGATATTACAATTCTTACCCTCTTCATAGTATCTCTTGAGTAATTTTTTCAAGTTTCACAGATTTCTACAAACAGTAGCTTTTGAAATGTCCCCTACTCCCATTATATCCAGAGCATATATTTCTTCCTCACCGAATCCCTTCAAAAGGAGTAATTATTTGAGAGATTTAGGGTGGTATTCTAGTGTGCCTTGAATTTTGAACATAGCAACACATGAACCTTTCCAAATAGTCTTCCAATGGTTCATCCTCCTTTTTGTGCCATTCTGTAGATTTCATCATCTCAACTCTATTTCTTGGTCTGTGCAATAATCTTAGTACTTATCAAGGAATTTATCCATCATTTATGCCCATGTGGCTACAGACATTTATTCCCAATCCCATGAACCATCTCAAGGTTGCATACCTGAGTGTAGCAGGAAATAGCTTCAATTTATGTGCATCAGTAGTATAATCATAACTCCTACATAGAACGTCAAACTCAAACATAAATGTGTCTGGGTCTTCTATCATTGATTCATGAAAATTGGGCAAGGATGAGGGAGAAATATTATTCATAGATGTAGATGCATTATTGTTAGTAATGGGGAACTCAAAAGTGGTTTCCCCATTTTGAAAATTCTGATCTACTTCTTCTGTCATCTGTAGCTCCTCTAGAGCAACTTTAGAATTGTCACTTGGAAGATGATCTTCGAATAGTAAACCAAGGACATCTTCTTCAATATCCTCAGAGGTATATGAAGAGATATGTGCTACTTTTGGATTAGGTAAAATTCTACCATGGGCATCCCTTGTGTAGTGGATGCATCAATTAATATAACTCATATTAATAATATAGTGTGTGAGTATAAATAAATGTAAGTGAGTTGTAATAAACAACTCGTATAGATTATTGTAATAGTGAGGTGTGAGAACAAATCACGTAAATAATTGTGTGTGGAGATATTGGTGGGATATGTGAGAGAATAGTGGTGAGTGATCATAAGAAATGTTCTCTGGGAGAGATTAGTGGGATGTTTTTGGTAACCCTCATCTCCTTTTTATAGAAAATGGAAAGGCTATATATAATCTCTTTGTAAGCACCATGTAATTTGCTCCAGATATATTGAATAAATTACAATTATTTAATGTAATTTCTGCAATTTTATATCATTTGGTATTATAACAAGGTTTGTATCCTTGCAAGTTGAGTAAACCATAGTTGTTTTTCATGTTTACGAGAGAGAGCAGAAAGCGGTTAAAGATATCTTCAAACAAATGTTGGGGATGTGGTGTAGGAGACATTCATCATTTGGTATCATTGCTTATTTTATGCATTCATGTGGATAGAATATAGTTGCAGACATATTTTGACGAACGATTTGGATAGAAGATGTAGAAGAGATTTATTTAAAGGAGATCTTGATTCATAGGGATTACATCAAAGTTTTACATCTCTAGAAGTTGTAGAGAAGAGACTGCCAACAAATCACCAACAAGGAGGTAGTCCATGTGCATAATAGAGAGCACAACTTCCACCTTGCACATTTCGTAGAAGGTGTGCAACCAAGAGTTGTTTCTCCATCATGAAAAGAAGGGTAGAGAGAAATTTGTGAAGAATATGGCACAAAAAATGCCACGATGCAGAAGAGTGACTTGAAGTCACAATTGGTAGAAATGGAGGAATTTGCATCCATACTATAGATGTGTTATAGAAGAGGAAAGTTCAAAAAGAAAAGAAGATTTTGGGAGTGAAATAACCCATAAAGAACAAAAGGAAAGAACCTTGTAGAAAGGAAAGACCAATGAAAATTCTACTAAATATAGGTTGAGTATGGCACAGAAACACTCATGTTCTCAGGAAAATAAGACCCTAAGGAGTAGATAGATTAGGTATTTTACATGGACTATTATTTTGCACAAATAAATATTTAATCCCCTAAGAAAGTAGAGTTTCTATAAAGGAAGTTGTGTGATAGCATAGTTGAGCATTTTAGAAATATATGAGAAAGGAGACAGTTTAAAGGAAAGACAAGGATGAAAAGTTGGAACAAGATGGTTTCCAAATTATTGAGTCCATTGGTGTGTTTGAAAGATCAACATAATTATTTGTGAAGACTTGATGAGCATAGGGGAGAATATTGCCTCAAGAGGCAATACAAAGAGTGAGTTGTCATGTGAACGAAATACATATGTTCTACAAAACCACAAAGAAGAGGAAAATTTTGTGCAATCCTTCGAAGAAGAGACCATCACAAAAGACATGATGGAAGATATAGTTATTGAGTTAGAAGAAAGAATCTTAAGGGATTTTTTACAAAGAAAACTTCCTTGAATGAATCACAAAGTGAAGAAGTTGATCTTTCCTTAATGAAAGGTTTCAAAGAAGATGATTTTCCTTATGCACAACTAAATATAAAAGAATCCGTTTAGGTGCAACTAGAAACTATTGTGCATAGTAGGGAAATGGTTACGCATAGTCATCCAAGCGAGGAGAGTAGACTGTGTGTCACTACAAACATACCAAAAGGGTAAAGGAAGAGCTAACATGGGAAAAAGGAAGCGATGGTGCAGGAATCAACTAAAGAAGTTGTTGTGACAACACAACAAGTTGATGTGGAAACAAGCGTTGTAAAGAAGAATTGTGAGAGTATTAGTATATGTGAAGAAGTATACCCTTTGAGAGGCATCAAGAAGACAAATGAGTGGGAGAGATGCACAACTGAATTTGCGTAAGGCGTGTCTCTAATGATTGAGGGGAAAATATTGAAAAGAAGTCAGATTATCACTGAGGAGTTTTCACAATGAAAAAAGAGTAGTGTTTAACAATGAAACAAGTGTGTGCAAGGAGGAAAGAGGCAGAATGACATTGAGAGATTCTATCTTGGGCATGTATGAACATGTTTTTTTTCAATAGTATTAACTCACACAAAAAGTGAGATATAATGTAGACAATAGTATAATAGCTAGGAGAGGAGTGGGATATAACCCAGAAGGTCTAACATTAATATTTAAGTGTGTGTGTGGAGATGATCAAGGTGATGCAAAGGAAGCTAGTAGGATTTGTACGAAAATAGATCTTCATGGGATAGGATAGGAGAGAAGATGAAAGGAAAAGAAATAGCGGGACTCTTGATTTCCAAAAAGTTAAAAATTGCTACACAAAACCAACAATAGCGACAAAGAGAGGAGTGGAAGTCCACATGTTGCAGATGATTGTGGATTGAAGAAAAGGTGAAAAAGAGAGTGAACCATTTTCCTTCAATTAAAAGGATAAAGAAGAGGGAGTAAATACATATCCACGAAGGGAATCTAAGGGTGCACAAAAGGACATGTGTGTAGCTGCGACCTGCATCAATAGAGAAAAGGAAGAGACTCATGTACATATTGGTGGAGGAGAATAAATCACAAGATGAATTGTGTGCATTGTCTTAAGGGAACCTATGAGAGGAGTTTAAGAAACGAAGAGTCAACATGAAATTCATTAGAGAAGCATAGTTGATTGTACATGCTTTATTTTGTATGCATGTACACTTGATAGTGTTGCAAGGAGACGCAAAAGAAGGAATCAACCATAAGCAAAGGGAAGGTACACAAATTTGATTACGCAAAGCATATTTCCAAAAGATGGGGAAAGGAGAGGAATGAGAGAAATCAAAGATAATAAAAGGAGTGGAGTGGATGAGAAACAACTAATATTGAAACCGATTCAAGTGTACAGATCAAATTGTACAATAGAGGATAACTAGATGAATAAAGTGGAAGAGGAAAGAAGTATGAAATAAAGAGGAAGGAAATGAGAATATTGTGTAGCTAGACCTTAGAAAAGGTGTGAAGTTTTATTGAAGGTAGTCGCAGTACAACTTTGCAAAGATGTCTCACTGAATATATGAGGAAAGATGGAGCGCATGTATACTTTTTTGTGATGAGGAGAAGAACGTGGAAAGGGAAAAGCTGCACAAAGAAAGTGATGAGTGGGATGAAGTGCACAAATGTTTAAGAAAATGGTACACTTGATGCATATGGTCAGATAACGTTGAGAGAAAATCCACCCACATATGTAGGACATGAATGAGAAGAGACAATGTTACATGGAGGAGGTGGTTGGACTACAATGAGTATGAGCCCACAAGTTGGAGACTCGGAACTAGGATGAGCGAGGGAAGGTGGATGGTTTATGAACTAGGAAGAGTTGAGAGGAAAAGGAGGGAGGCAAGTGTGACTAAGCACAAAACTACGCAAAGGGGAGAATCATGGTGTTGGTGAAATAATTTTTGCAGTGCAGATTATTAGTTTTCACCAACGATCACGAGGCTAAGCCCCTCTTTCTTGGGTATTGGGAGGATCCCATTTATTGAATGTAAACTAATTAGAACTGTGTGGTGGCTAATAGGTCAAGGATCACATAGAAATACTCCAATAAACCTATGGCAAAGTGCTTGTACAGCATACAATGGAGGAATTTACTTTGAAGAGAGGTAAAGAGTATATGGGGAAATAGTGAGAGGAGGTTAATAATGTGAGTAGACTTACAGATTTCACACACATTAACCAAATTACGTCCACATTCAATAGGAATAAATCAACCATGTAAGCAATAAAAAGACTAATAAATTAGATAAACAATGTTTTATGAATTCATTAATCAAAGACACAAAGTTCCTTCTTGGTTATAAAAGATTACAATGCTTAAAAAGTTGGAGAGTGAAGAGAGAGTATAAGAACACATGAAAGGAGATAGAAGAAATGTAGCTTGATTTCTTGTAGTAGTAGTGATACAAATATCAACAACTAATAACAATCAAAATTTCCAACCCTTTGGAATGGAGAAGTTGTCTTAATTTATAGCTTACAAATTGTCTCTTCCTCTCCCCCATGTGACTTTTCATCTCACCACCACGTATGACTTTTCACATTCCCTAAGAATGAAATTATGTCCTTTTCTTATTTTTGATAAGGGACTTTTACAATACAATATTAAGTCACCTAAGTGAATAAGAGAAAAGAGTGAAAAATTACATTCCCAATTAAGAAATATAATGTTAGAGAGAGGGGGTAGGAGGAGGAGAGAGAAGAAGAGAGAGAAATGGAAATCCAGAGATGATGAACCTTATGTTGATGAAGAGTTTGATTTTTATGGGTATTAAGAGATTTTTTTGAGAATTAAGTTCCTTGATTTTAACCTCTTGTTGAATTAAAACAATATGATTGCAATTCCCTCTTCCTGTGAGATGCAGACACATTCTAGAGTATTGAATAATTTTTCAAAAATACTACTCCCTTAAACTTCATGACTCCCTTAAACTTCAAAATTCACCTATGTGACAATATTTCTCCGTCATTTAATGGAATCAAATTTGGGAGACTCAAACACCTTCTTGTCCATTTTCTCCCCATTTAAAAGTTCTTATTCTCCACATAGAGAAACTACTCTCATACTCAACTAAAAGTGTATACTGTTAAATCCTAAGTTCTTCAAGTCCTCATGATTTCCTACAATTGGTTCAAATGCATCCATGTGTTCTTCCATCATCATGGATAACTCAGTATCCTTGTTCCTTAACCAATATATTGATACTTACTATTTTTGGTAAGTCTCAATTTAGGAGGTCTATTTTTAGTTATACGTTACTTAATTTGAAACTTTTGAGTGTTCTTGATATGCAAGGAACAAAGGAAACTCAGATAATGAATTGTTGTAGTACTTACTATTTATAGAATACAAATCTTGCTAAGGACTACTATTTTTAGAAGTGGGTCGTCCCAATGCCAGAATGGAATGAGAGTGGTCTAAAAACATTTGTTATTTCACAAGGATGTTTTGATCTATTTTTTAGAGTATTTCAATTTCCATAACTCCATATACAAAAATGAGTTTTTATAAATGGAAACATCATCTAGGTATTAAAAACAATGTAGACCACTATTGGATGCAAGGTTGGAATAATTTAAAGGGAATTTTTGAGAACAGGGTGTTGTTAAAATATCATGGAAAATGGACAAGGGGTTTAGGAGATATAAGTAATTTTCCATTTTTAAGTATATCATGTCTCAGACACATTTTAATAGTGTAACTGCAAGGAAAGTGAGCTTGGGGGGGGAAATATGAATTTGAAAACATGAAAAATGGTTAAGTCCTTGATTTCAAAATTTCTCTCTCACATTGCACACCTTAACTCATGTTTAACCCAACAATGTTTAACCGTGGTCAGACAAGGGTTGTTGTGGATTAGCACCCTAAAAAATAGGGGACACGAGGGGAAAATGGATAAGAGCAACACTAGAATGCACTTTTCATCATATTAGGACAAGTGTTAGCAAGGGATTTTATGAGAGAGATGAAGGGGGATGAAAACTAAAACTTGGGTCTCAACTATTCTTTTACATGTGTTTGGGGACTAACTAAGTGAGGTGGAGTGAAATTTTTTGTCCCTCATGCCCTATTGCACCTTGGGAAAAATAAAATGGATAACAACTCAAAAATGTGTCATGGGTGTATGCATCATGTGGAGGGGAATTGATTTTGAGTTAAACTTGAATTTACACGTCTAACACTTCAAACACTTGGCCTATACAAGGGGGGCACAATTTTTTTCCCTCGTGTAATTTTTCATCTTAGTATAAAGAAAAGGGGATACTTAGCCTTGAAAAGTGTGCCAAGGGGGTTCATAACATGAGGAAGGGGTTTGATTTTACATTATGCTCGCCTAATAGCCCAAGTCACAAGTTTTAGGTGACAAAAGAATAACATACATAAGGGAGTGCACTTTTTTATCATGCATATCCCCTTGCACCAATGGATAAATGAAAATGGACATACATGGTCCAAAAGTGCTCTTAAGCTTTTAGGTGATGTTGATGTCATCATCCCAATGAAAAATTAGAACCTGGAGTTTTTTTTTCCCTAGGAGAAAAATATGGATTTCAAAGGTGGAACCTTATATTATTTTCAATCCATATCATCTAGTAAATTCATTATAACCACTTTCAATATTTGTTTCATCTTGAAACTTGAGTTATGGAACCATTCACCATCTCGGCATGAAGGATAGGCAACAATAACCTGGAATACCATGGAGAGCAGTAAGGTCAAGGATCAAAATTAATGCATCCATCATATAGGGGTCTCCAAAATGTTTCCATTTAATATTTTATGAGCTTTTAAATCCTCCAAAACTCCCATAATCTTCATAACAAAGTCACTTTCTCCATTGAAGCCTTCATTCCATGTTCTTGAAATAACCCGATTTTTCTTGAATTGTTCCCAACATCATTTGACTTCACATTTTTTCCCTAAAATTACTTGGATCACTTTATTTCTCTCCTTCATAAATCCTAGATAGGTTGATCCTTTCCATTCATTTTCTATGGGATGTCATCGTGTTGCAATATGGCTAAAGTGGCCAATTTAGTACTCTAGAGAGCAATTTTCTACCTCGGACCATAGTCTCACTATGAAATCAACTTGGATGCATTCCCTTGCACATGAAACACAGTTGAAAACCATGTTATCACTTTCCTCTCATCCAAAAGTATGACACATACCCGAAGGGGATGCATGAGCTAATGGGTTAGTCGAAGGACGGGTTCATAATGACTAAGAAAGATATTTTCAAATGGTGGGCTTAGATGAAAAATTAATTAATTTTTCATGCTAAGAATTTATCATGACATCAACACTTTAAGGTGTTCTAAGGTATGTATCCTCTTCTCATCGAGTAGTTCCAACTCTACAAGTTAGGGCCACGTTGTGGTCCTCATCATCATGTAGATAGTCCTTCAAGGAGATACATGAAGATGGTAGCTTGATATCAAAGGGAATTATAGCCTCATTTCCAAAGACAAGGGGGTATGGGGTAGCTCTAATAGGGGTAAATATAGAAGTGCAATAATCCTATATGACAAGATGAATCTGGAAGTGCTAGTTTCTACCAATTTTGCTAACAATTTAATTCACAATATTGTCCATGGTTTTATTTGTAGCCTTGTTCTTTCCATTACATTGAGGGTAATAGGGCGTGGACCAATTTTATTTAATCTTAAATTTTTGGCACACTTCCTTGACTTATTGTTTTGAACAATTTATCATTTTTGGAGACAACGGTAGATGGGATGTTATAACGGTAGATGGGATGTTATAACGGTAGATGATTTGATTCAAGAAAAATTTGGATATCTTCTTATTAGTTACATAGATTAGGGGAATTACTTCCAACCACTTGATAAAGTATTTAATTTGTTAGGAAATTTATGTTTACATTATTTGTAATTATTGTATGATTAATATAGTAAGTTATAATATTGTTTGTTATATGGTTAAGGCGTATACATATTGTTATAACAATATATATTACGAACAGTTAGAGGTTGGAAATATTGTTAGGAATGTATTTCCTATATAATTGTATCTTGTTTACTGAATCAAATAATGAATTATATGTCTATATTTTGTTGTGCATTCTAAACCAAACTCAATATTTGGTATCAGAGTGATGGATTCATGAGTTTGTGAGGAGTGGATCTATTTCTATTTATGATCGGCCCGATTATGAGATATTTTTTATTTTCAATTACATCGATGTCACTTGAAATTTGTGTTGAGATATGTTCATGGTCCTCAGACCTGCACAGATCCTCTGATGCATTCCAATATTTTGGACCAAATCTATATTCATTTGACTGTGTTCAGACCTACAGTCAATTAGATATTTATGCTTGAGGAGATTTGTAGATCTATCTATCCCTTCATTTCTGGTCCATTCTAATCGCTTGGGTGTTTAGCTATTAAACGTCTACAGTTATTTTTCAATGTGTGCATGTGTAGATCATCCATACATCATCAAAAAAAGATTGTGATTCCTATGGTTTAGCATTTTCTGCATTTCTCAAAGGTCATTAATCCATGTACTTGCTGTAAATTTGAATTGTATCATTCATTTGTACAACCAGTTTAGACGATATACTTGGAAAATATGTTAAGAGCTGAGGAGATTTATTGTATCAGTGTGGTGCTCGTAAGAAGATTGGATTGCTGAATAGGCTAATTCGACAGTCTCATACCTACATTGTGAAGTTAAAACTATAGAAATATGCAAATAGTACACAATAAATGATCATATTCTTAGTTCTGACCTTTGATCGATCAAATATTCATTTATATTTGGTATTTGAGACAACAATTAGATTAGTGCATGCTAAATCAACTACTGTTAGTATTATGACAGTCTAGCCACCTTGGAGATCTCCAACAAATTTTCCAAAATTGCAGACTCCTCCTCAGATCCATTCTGTTATCACCGCTAAAGTATTGATTTTAAATTATCTTGTCAATGATTGATGGAGAGCGTATTGGCGCTAGATCACCTGCGTTAGCATTAACAATTCTTGGTTAATTAGATTGTCAGATAACGTAGTATTTATTGTTGAATTGTTGATCAACTTTACATATTTAAGATTGTGATGTTCAATCCTTGTGCAGTTTTGGAGGAAATATAGAACATGTAATAATGAAATATCTACATGTAATGTGGCACATCAGGCCTCACGGTCAAGCTCCATGCACATGTAAGTCAATCAACCAAAACTACTCTCTACCCACGGTTTCCACTCCAAAACAACAGGTTAGGAGCTTATTTGTTTTGAGTTTTCTCTAAATTAGTGGATTTCTCTATTATTTAGTCGTATTTATTTAGGTAGTTCATGTCTAGTAATATTTTTTCAAAGAGTATAGATTCGATGGTCTTTAGTTGTATTTAATCTTTGATTCATATTATTATAATTAGTAGAAAGTAATTAAATATTACTTCCTAGTATATAGGTAGAAATTTGGTGTTCTTTGGATTTAGTCATTTTTTGTGTCAAAAGAGTCCATTATCATTAGTGTCATTATTGAAAGTATAATCAAAGTCCTTTTCTCAATGTTAATGTCAATCATGTTTGTCTTAAGGTAAAAGACTCGAATGTCTTTTCATATGGTCAATTTCATATATATGTTAGTCTATTATATATAGTTAGTCTATTATCAAATTAATGTCATCTTTAAAGTTGTAAGTTGTCATCAAAATTCTGTAAAAAACATTAAACAAAAAAATTTCCTTACGAACACATTTTTGGTGTTACCCGACATCCGGAAAATAAATTGTTTCACATTGTGGGGGGAGAGAAAAGAATAATCTCAATGTGGAAACAAATGAGCTTCAACGTCTAATTTGCTAAGTGAGCAACATGACACTGGAGGATAGAGGCACTGGAGCCTGGAGGACAACTAGTGACCTCTCGTCAAGTCACCAACGATGGGGCTGCTTCATTCATTTGGTGGCATGTGTGTGTTTTTGCTTTGGAGTGGAGTGCCTTATTTTAGTGTGCATCATGTTTGATTTCAACATTTCAGTTTGGTGTGGTTTTCAGTGTGAAATGAAAAATAAGAGTAGATGCTCATTCATGTTCACTTGTGTGTGGATATTCCTACATAATTCTCCAATACAATAACATAATGAAGAATAAATATCACAAAGAAATGCAGCATCATGAGTCTTGATGAGGTTGAACAGTCGGATGTGTTCCTGTTCAGACCTAGGTTTGTGGTTAGCCTCTAGAAAACCATTAAAGGCTACTCATATTTGTTCCTGCTTGAGTTCCCATAGTATTAGTTTAGATGTGTTCCCTAGAGTGACTATTTTATAAGAAGATGATTCCTGAGCGTGTTCCCATCCTCATCGGTCATATGTGTTCCCAAAAATGCATGGTTAATAAGAATTTGATGTGTTCCTTCTTATACCTTTAGTTCGAGCATTGTACTAAGATCATGAACAAGCATGGGTGAAAGGCTGTAGAGGAACTGTGAAAGTTCTCTTACTACCATGTAAACATTAAGGGGGGGAATGTTAGGAAATTTATGTTTACATTATTTGTAATTACTGTATGATTAATACAGTAAGTTATAATATTGTTTGTTAGATGGTTAAGGCATATATATATTGTTATAACAATATATATTACGAATAGTTAGAGGTTGGAAATATTGTTTGGGTGAGTTATATTAGGAGATATGATCTCTGTAAATATAGGAATGTATTTCTTATATAATTGTATCTTGTTTACGGAATCAAATGATGAAGTATATTTCTATATTCTGATGTGCATTCTGAACCAAATTCAATATAATTACAGTAATGATATTCTTGTGGCCATCAAATGAAGTGGGATGGAGCTTTGCTATAAGATCAAACCTCCATTTTTAGAAATTTCATAGGGGTAATAGGTTGTAGTTCATTAATATGGTGCATGGATAATGTTTCCATGCTTTCAACATAGAGAAAACTTATTAATATACTAGAAAAAAATTTTGTATGGTGGATGAGTAGTATCTAACACAAAGGATATTCTTAGAAAGGAAAATTCCTTGAGATTTTTACATGTCTTCATGTATTTCTTAATTAATAATGATGGATTTATCCGGCAAATACATTTTTAATGGCTAGGTATCTTAAATAGGTTCCTTGGCTAAATGATCTATGAGAACTTGTCCCTTAATAACATTTTGATTGAAATATTCTATGTCAAGTTCATTGTGTAGGATTATCCAAATTTTCATCCTCTCTATAAGAGATGGTTTGGAAAGTAGGTATTTGAGAGGGAAAACTTTTGCTAAGAGATTTTTTGTTTGGAAGATAACGCTTGAGTTTTTAAAAATAAAATACAATAGCTAAATAAGATTTTTAAATCTATAGATAGTTGAACATATTGTGCCAAGAGGGAGCACATGATAAACTGGGTAGTTGATCATATATAGAGTAGGAGATGTTCCCCTAAAGTTGGTGGAACTAGGAAAAGTGGTTTGAAGAGGTAATTTTTTAGATGATAAAAAAAAAATTGGTAATCTAGACCCCAATGGAAGATAATATCCTTCTTCTGGAGGTGTATAAATGGGTGTAAATTATCAGCAAGTTGGGAGATGAATCTCCTAATTTCTTGAATATTACCTCATATGATTTTGAGTTGTTTGAATTTTTTGGGAGGAAGAATCTTTGTAACAATTGTGAATTTGGAGGGATCCACTTTTATACCTCTTCATGAAATAAAATAACTCAATATTTTTCTTGATAAACCACCAAACTCTCACTTCTTAGGAATTCAAAAATCCACATTAGGATGGCAATATGTTTTACTCAAGTTTTATATTTTCCAAGTATTTCATCAACATAGTCTTCCATAATGTCATGGAAAATGATTATAATTTCTCATTAACAAGTGGATCTTGAGTTTTTCAAATCAAATGACATGATTTAATAGTATAAGGTTCCCCAAGGTACAATAAAAGTTATTTTATGTTTATCCTCTATAACAATCTTAATCTAGTTATAAAAAAAATACTTCCATAATTGATCATTTATCATGGCCTACTATTGAGCCTATAATCATATCAATATTGGTAGAGGAAATTCATCTTTATGAAAAAAATCATTAATTTCTCTAAAGTTGGTGCAAACCTTGATTCTTGTAGGTTTCTTACAAATAGGAAATATATTATATATCTACTCCAAGTATTCAATAGGTTCAATAAACCCAACCACCAATAGATTTTAGAGTTCCTATTTGACAAGGAGAGCTATTGAAGGGTACTTTTAGAAGTCTTCTATTTAATAGGTTTAGGTATTTCATGAAGGACCAAGTTGTGAACAACCAAGGGTCCAACCCTAGCATGTCAACATAAGACCAAGATAAGATGTTTAAAACTCTTGTAAGTGGTAAAAAAGGATTTTTTCTCATGTATATAGAGGGAAGCCCCCACCTTAATGATTTGGGGTCATTCCTTAGTATTGATGTTAATGTCTATGGTTTCCTATACAAGGAGTTTTTATCCATCATCCATCTATGTAGGGTCAAAGGGAAGGTTGAGTTCCTCTTTGATTAGGGCCTAAAGGATGTTTTCAATGACGTATTGGTTACTTTAATTTTATGTTTTTTTTCAAATAGAACCTCAAAGAGGTTTTCACTATATGAATTTGGTTTTTTTTCAATTTTTGATTATTTTTTCGCTTTTCAAAATTTTTTTCAATAAGGAACTCATCCTCCTCTTTGAAATAAGCACATACATATAACTTGATGGTGAAACCTTTCTTATGATCACCTGGTTGGATATTATTTTGGAGTCCCATGAATTCTACTATAAATTCCTTTTTTCAAAGGAAACTATTAATAACAAACTTTGTTGGTTGCGATCTATGAGGGATGGGTACTAAAATTCTAGGTCAATATAATTTTGGTGATGGTTAATGATGGCATTGTTAGTGAATAGGTTTATGGAATAAAGGTATTCATAGGGGATACAAGGATAACCTAGTTTGGTATCAGAAATTCCTCTTCATTATGTGAAAAAGTTACATTGACTTCATTGGGTTCACCACCATATGGTTTAATTACAATACCACATCATTAAAAAAAATTATGAGCCAATAGTGGCTCATAAATTCCTTGTTCATCCTTTCCACAACCCTACCCTTGATATTCCAAGTTATACATCATTTTTTTTGGAATGACATATTTTTGGGACTTGTAACAGGATGATTAATTCTTGTCAGGTAGCTGTAAGATGGATGACATGTCTAGATGTTCCTATGAAAGGAAGTCACATTTAACAGATACTCCAAAGTTATGGAATTGTGGTTTCTTTTTCTAAATCAATTTGGGCATGTCATGATTTCTAGGTGATAGGGGTACATGCATGAATATGGGGTTACAAAAAAGAGAAAAACTTCCTAAGAAACAAAAAACATGTATGCATTTATAATTATAACATGTATGTGTTAATGTTTCCTAGGTTTGAATATTACAAAGCATATAACACATGCATGCTTTTTAACATATACACATTATGGAGTAAGCATGCATTATGTAGCACATACATCTTATTAAATTTTAGTGTTTTGAAGAGGTTTTACAAGTGGTGGGATAGACTACAGGGAACATATTTAGTAAAATAATTATTAAGTAAAAATATGAAAGAGGGTCACTCTACACCTGATATAACTAGTCTCATAGCTCCAAGTGATACAATGTCGAAGATAGTTTCTTGAAATCCAATATGGTCAATACTTAACTATTTTAAGGATTTTGGCATTGACCATTAAGCTTTTAGGATAAAAATTTTATAATTGGGGTATGTTTTGAGATAACATATAGTCATTCTCTAAGTTTTGGGGCCTTATAAATTGAATGCTAACATTTCTAGAAATGTTGGATCCCTATGGACAATGTTTCTCACATTTGTAGGATTTTCCCCATAAGCATGGAGTTAAAGCTTTAATTTCATCTTAGAATTAGGATAGAATTGTATTATGGATGAGTACATAATTTATGAGCCTTGAACTATCTAATCAGCTATATAGATAAGGTCAACTAGCGTAGTGGATCTTAACTATCTATCTCACCACACAATTAGATGCATTCATCTCGGGAGTGAATCAGAGATATTACCCATTCCAGACAAGTGATTGATAATAAATCAACATAATAAAACCAAAAAAATGACATTCTTTCTTGAAAGATATCTTTGGTAGGTAGAATATAGGGACCCACCCTAAATCTATATAGGGGTATTTACCTCTCATCTGTAAAGAGGTATAGGATGGGGTAGTGAGTATATATAGGGGCACACACATCCTAGATGACCACTAGAGAGATAAGGGAGGGGGAGTGAAAATTAAATATATAGAATCCTTAACTTCTCTCTATCATTTATTTCAAGTGATCAAAGGACGTTGAGGATAACATGTTGATGACTCTTAATATATCTTATCAATTGATTTAGTTGGTGTCATTTAAGGGGGGAGAGGTGATGATCGGGGGATTTACATCAAGTGGCTCGTTATGCTTTACCATATAGATATAGGGGTTGTAATCCTCATCAAATTGTTACCAAGTTTAAATTTGTTTCATGCTTCATTGATTGGAAGGATACTACTTTGATACATGTATATGTAAGGGCAAAGCTAGCTACCAGTTACTTATAAATAAGGTGGGGCGAGAACTTATATATATATGGGCACACATAGTCAATTGTGGGACAAAGCACATAGAAAGGTAGACATGCATAAATATTTGGGGGTTATATTTATGTGAGAGATCCAAAAAATTAGCGAGAGATTTATCCAATATCTTGAATTTAAAGTTTAAGCCACCATATATACTATACTTTCCACTTGTCAGATGCATAGTTAATATCTCTACACAAATAATCCTCACAATCAATAATTTAGGTGATAAACCTTGGTTTCCATCCACACATAAAGATAATATATTGATCCTTTATTGGCATGTAAAATTTCATTGCATTTTACTTGATAATCCCATTGAAAAAAATTCTGCTTTTGGTCAAACCGGTCAAAATTACAAAAAATTCCAAAATTGCCCCTTTTCAAAGTTCAAATTCTAGGAAAGGTTTCAAGAGCCTCATAGTGTTTTAGAAACCTATATTCTAGTCAAAATAAAGGTCTCATAGTTTTCTCCATGATAGTATGATTTAGTAGAGATTTTTTGGGCTTTGGAGTGGTCTTGGGAAATTTTTCTCTCCAGGAACTTTTTGGGGAAAATGAGTGTGTGTTCATTATTGAAAATCCAACTTCTAATATAGGTTTCAAGAACCCCAAGTGGTGTTGGGAGATCATATAATAGTCATAAAAAATATTACAAACTCTACTACATGTTGGTATATGTAAGGTGAAGTTTTATAAGCATAGAAATTGGAAACCTTTTCAACACTAGAGCACGGAGGAATTTCTGGACAACGAATTTTCACTGAATTTTTTGGTAACATCAAGTGGAGTTCAAATGTTAAAAAAGGTAAAATGGAATCACATTGAACCCCCTTCATGACCCAAGTGATGGTTTGGCTCACACTTTTCCCAGAATCTTCCGGTAACTCATCTCACTAGCATTCCTAGGTAAAAATGAAGGTATGAGATAATTTTAATACCTTCTTAAATGTTATCATTGGATTTTTTGGCATTTTTACATGTAAAATCAGATATTATACAAACCAAATTGTTTAAGTATGGAACCTGGGATAGAAAGGACACTTTGTGTTCTAATATTTTGTTATGCAGATGATGTCATCATTTGTGCTTGACACACTTTAGAAGGGTGGAGGAATTTTGAGGTGGATTTACACCTTGAACCATTCAAACTCAATGCAAAAACATAAGGAGAAAGCAAAAAGTGAAGGTTTTATGAAAGTGGGCCCCACATTTTCCACCTTGGTGGTCATTAGAGGGATGTTTGCACCAAGGCACACTTTGGAGGTGCAATTTCACCCCAAAAGTGTGCCCCATGCTGATGGAGGTCCACTTTTCCTATGTCATTTGTAAAACAAGTGGAAAATACACTTTGCATTTATAAAGTGCACTTTCCACCAATATGTGCAAAATAAGTTTGAATATCCACCTGCACCTAAGATTTTTTTTTAAATACTGCTTTTCCTCTAAACACCTCAACTAAAAAATAGAAAAAAAATTGTTGGAAACTTCATTTTTTCCTCCATAGAAGTCATTAAAACCAGCTTCATGCCCTAGAATTGTAAATCGTGTTTTGCTCATATCTTAAGCTCACGTAGTCGAATCTCCTTGAAATTTTGACCAACTCTTCCTCTATATAATGCCTTTGTTTTTAGATATTAATTGGGGGTGTAATAACCTATTTTTTGTTTTATTTAAGACAGAATTTTCCAGCCATGAACTCCATTTTTTCCTAGAATAGCTGAATTTCTTTTACATTCTCCTAGTGACTCAATGATCCAAATTGTCTGAAAATTAGAGAAAATGTTCCTCATAAAACAATATTTAATTTGATTCATTTCCTACATGATGAGGTTGATTTTTTTTGAGATATGGAGGACTAAGTTTTATCTTAAGATTATGATTGCTTCATTGAAGTTTTCACTTTCTTGTTGATCCAAATGAGAGATCTTCCCCAAATTTAGAGCATCGATTCTCCTTCCCAATAACTTACTAATGAATCAAAAACCACTCCTTTTGGATAAGTAATGCTCTCAAAACAAAGGAATTATTTTTTTACACATCCTCCATTAAATCTATTTTTCAATATTTTCCCTCTACTATAAATGTTTTTTCCATTTTCGGTTGATTTAGATGAGGGATTGCCACCAAATTCAAAGTGTCTACTTGTCTTGGGAGTATCTTTCCAATTAATCAATTCACATTAAATTTTGATATGATTTTATCCCATTTTGGTCAAAATATGGATTCAATTCTTTGTACCATTAAAATCCATTCAACTTTTCAAAAATTGTTATGGAATCTCATTTCACTTGCACCATTCAATATTTACATCATTATAAGGCTAGTGAAACCATGAAATTACATGATTAAGTTCCAGTACTTTGGATATGATCTTATTTTAGTTCCTGTGTCTGAGTACCTAGATGCTAGAGACAACAACATGGAGCATATGAAGACCATTGAATATTCTTGGATAAGAAGGGAAAACTCATTTTTTAATCAAATTTAGTATGCACACGAGGATTTTTTATCATGAAACATCTAATAGAATTATTTGAAGGATTTCACAATGAGAACCACGGTACTAGTGTATTCTTTATCTTTGTGCCACCCTCCATTCAAGAGACGGGTTATGATGTACTCTTATTCTTCATGAGGATATCATCCATTCAATCATGGCTTGGTGTCATCTCTTGAAGAGGAATTTTTTCCATTTCAAAGAATTTTCATGTTTTTTCCAAGGATTCTCAAGGTTATCTGACATAAAAAAATCCAAGAGAGTTCATAGTTACCAAGTACAAGATATGTGTGATATGAGTGCATTCTTCATGATAATTTCAAGGTGATTATTTACTCATGTGAGAGACAAGAGATCATATTCGTGACAAGGAGTGTATATGTGCAACCTATTATTGCTCGTAGAGGTGAAGAGTTGAAATAGAGATTTTAAACATAACAAAATATGATCATTCCAGATAAAGTATGGAGCATCATTTCTTATTCCTGGATAAGTCACGCTCTGATTGGAGAAGTAGTTGAGGAAGGTCCTATTTAGTTACAAAATTCATCTCTACAATGGGGGAAGAGAGGAACTTCATCTTTCATCATATTCATTTGAGCACACTCTCTCTCTATCTTCTCTCTTTATCATTATATTTCTTCATTGAGGAGAAACTTTTGTAAAAGTGACTTAAGTCACTTAAAGATTCTATTTCTTCATTGAGATTGCACTTTAAGTTTAAAGGTCACTTGGGAATGTGAAGAGTCACTATTTCAATTATAAATTGTAATGCTTTCTCCATTCCAAAGGATCAAATTTTTCCCTCTCTAGAAATTTGTATCCTTTAATCTCCCACCTAAGTAATTTTCCTCCATTTTCATCTTGTCACTCAACCAAGCACATGCTAGCATTTTTAATAATTTGAAGGACTTGTGCCTCATTTATGGAATGAATATATCTTGATAAATATTTGTATTTATCTTCCATTATCTATTTCAATATCTTGTTATGATGTGGTGTTATGATTTCCTATTTATTCTAAATGAAATTGGAATCACCTCTAAATAGTAGTTGATGAAATCTATTTTCAGCTCATCAATGGCATTCCCCTTCTCATTTCTATCTCCTCACCTTTCTAAAATTTTCACTCTCAATAACAATTTATTTGCACATTCACTAGCCTTTGGCCACCCCAGAGTTAGAAATAGTGTATATATTTTCTATATTTCAATAAAGGGGAGTCACCCCATCTTGAAGCAGAGTGACTCAGTCCTACGATCATTGACGAAACACAAATTTTTTCCTTGAAAAAATATTTCACCAATAATTTTTGGTACCCACTGTGGGGAATATTTTGTTGTCTTGTACCCTATAATGATCCAAAAAATCCTAAAAATAAAATATCCCAAAATCCATCAAAAAATCATAAAATGGAAAACTCAAAAAATATGAAATTCATTTTTTGAAAACCCACTGTTGATTTTTTTTAAGAAACCCTTCATATTCTATTGTGTCTTTTCATATTCCTGGCTGTAAATTTTCATATTCCTCATTGAAAAAAGCCTTAGTGTCTATGCATGTGCATATCCTATCCCTTTTATAATTTTGAAACCTATTTTTATGCTTAAGGATATTCATATTTTTAGTAAACTAGTAGATATAATATTCACTAAAGAAGACCAAGAAATTGGAACTTGTAGTCTTTCATAATCTTGTGTTTTAATTGCAAGAATTATTTATTTACATTCTTACTTCCATACAAATTCCATTTCAAACACTTGAAGGTCCATTTAATACTCCACCTCTTAGTCTAATTGTACTTACACTCTCTCCACAACCATTGAACACTCTTCCTCCAGAGATGGTTGAGCTAGTACCTTGGGGTCAGAACATCAAGGTCCATTGTATTTAACTCCTCCACTTCATGAATTACCCAAAGGATCAAGAAATAAATTTCCCAAATTCCTATGGAGATAGAAAGCAACATATAGATGAACATATTACATATTTTATCATATCTTGTGGTTCATTCTTAGAGTGGAACATGAAGATGTTGTTATTCAGTTATTCATGGATTCATTACAAAATGCCATTGCAAAATAGTTCTATTATTTTCCATCTCACTCAATCACTAATTGGGCAAGATATGGAAGATAATTCTGAAGCACAGTTCAAGTCAGTGGAAGATGCTCATTCCCTTCTTTCTCAATTGGCTCAAATGAAGAAAGAACTACAGGATCCCATGAGATAATTTGTGGCCAAATTCAACAATTTGATTTATAAGATTCCTACTATTTCCCATCCTATTACAGAAAATCAAAAGAGGTTCTTCATAAATGCTCAATTACTATAATTTGGATTTATGTTGCGTAGAACTAAACCAAGTACATTATATAATTCTCAAGAAATTTTTTATTGAATTGGAATATGATATTATCATGTCATGGAAATATAAAGAACCATTCAACAAAATATGAAATTTATAGATCTCCCAAGACAAAGGAACTGATTCGTTGCTACAGAAATTAGTGAATCATCTGAATACATTAAAGAAGAAAATGACTCAACATGACTTGTATCAAAACCAGAACTAGAACCAGATTTTTGGAACACCCAAAGGCTTACCTTAGAGGATACACCTATTAATACAACATGTGGAACCCAAAAAGATGAAGAAGATAAAATTGTTAAATCAAAACTTGAAGGATGAAGAATAAGTTAGATATGTGAATTATTGGGTATTTTGAATACTCATCTGATGAAGATTATAAAGAGTCCAGTGGATGATATGAATAACTACTCTTATGTCAGTGTTTACTCACTCACAAGCACAGAAAGATTTATCTTCCTCCACTACCCAAGAAAAGCAATCAAATCCTCAAAAGGTGACTCTGTACAAAAACAATATCAAAAAGAGGATAATTTATACCCACTTCCATGTGGTCAGTCAAGAAGAATCCTGAGACTACCTTAGCCAAAGCCACGTCTCCTTCTTTGAGTAAGTCTCTTTTATCTCCTCATTGTCAACTCAATTTTTTCTTTTGTCTCTTTTTTTTCCTAAGAATGTAACTCCTACACCTTGTCAAGTCTGTCATTGTTCTTGACATGTCCCACCTCTTCATCCTTTGACATCATTGACCATGTCAAGAAATCCAAAGTCCAAATTTCTGATACTGAGTATTTGAGAACTCATCCCAAGCAATTTGATAAACTTGTCCATTTTATCAAAGGAATTAGTTTAAAGTCTAGTTCCATAAATTCCACTACCAAATAACCACTTCCCGCTCCTAGTACCACTCCTTATAAAATTCTTACTTCAACATCCTCCACTTATGAGAAATTAGAACCCTTATACCACTCTTTTATTGATCAATGGGTATAAATTGAGTAATTACATCATTGACTCTAGTGCTTCTGACAATGTCATACTTGCCAAAGTTTCCAAGGCCCTTGGTCTCACTCTTACCCTTATTTTTGGTCATTATTACTCCACAGAGACAAAAGAAGAGCCTCTCATTAGTCAATTCAAGTATTTTTGAGTAGTATTTGTATATTTTCCTTACAAGAAGGTCAATATGAACATACTTATGGTAGGAATTCCAGCTTCATATGTGATGTTGTTGAGTTAGAGTTTCTTCTAGGATGTTGGTGGAGATATACAGATGGACTATTCATATTTCCACCATATCCAGTTCAATGGTAAAATGAAGAATCTCCTTCCTATAAGAAAGATGAGATATGTTGTTCAAAAAGAATATGACATAAGGGCATACATTTCATACCAAGATTTGAGATATGACAACTATTTCATAACTTCAAAAGAAGATGTAGATCTACCCATATTAATGAAGGGCTAACCCAAGTTTGATTAATCCAGTTGAGAAACAACATGATGATTTGATGGACCCAAAATTTGATAGCGTATAGTTCTCTTTAAGCATGGATATAAGTTCTCTACTTGGTGATCATGATGAGGAGCATGTATATCTTTACTTTCCACGAAGTAATCACGAGATGATAAGAAATTAAATCCATAAAGAAAAATTGATATCAAATGACTTCTTTGGCTATGAGCCCCGGGTTTCTAATCATCTTCTCAAGATCTGTCATGACGATTTGTTTGATAGATATGATTTATGAATATGAATATTTCTCTTTTCCATTTGGAGAGGAGGACATTATAAATGAGGAATGTATAGATAAGAAGGTGTTTGAGTCTCTCAAAGATGATTCCACTCAAGGAGAAGATATAGCCATCATAGATATGGCTATTGTAGCTCAAGTTGGTCACAATGAGGAAAGTTCATGATCTTTGATATTTCATACCCAACCTTGTGTTCATTGTCTTTTCAAGAGGATGAAACATCATGTGAGTCACCCCATAGCAAGAAACAAATAAAGAATGAACCGATGTGTGTGAAAGAGGAACATTTGGAGAAGACTAGGTAAACATAGAGCATCAAGAATTTTATCATGGTGTTGTAAATATAAAAATATCTATTGAGAACACAACTCATAGAAGACAATGGTCATGTGGAGCATGAAAAGTAAAGAACAAATACCCATTTGAGAGCACATGCCTAGTTGTGAACACAATGAATCCTTGTATGAGAAAGAATTAATCTTGAAGTAGTGGAAAAATGAAAAATTAGGAAATCATAAGTAAGGATGAATATAAAAATGGATGAGTATATAGAAACGGAATTTCAGAGTAGTGAAGAAAATGAGCTATCCAAGTGGATCCTCAATCGAATGAGGAGTCATACAAAATTTCTCAAGAAGAAAGATGGAAAATTTTCTTTCTTGGGTATATAGAGATCTCTTGTAGTAGCTAGCTAACTTTACCAAGTGTTTTGAGAAAGGGGCCTTACTTCATTAAAACAGTAAATGAGTTTACAGAGCAACATTCATTTGGTGTTACTCCATGCATGGGTAACATTTAGAAAAGAATGTAAGTAATATAGTGAAAGTGGTTGTCCCCCACTTGTACATAGGTGAGATAGTTTTGTTTTGTTTTATCCCTTTGTGTTTCCATTTGTGTTTTTTTCCATTTGCATTTCCCTTCATGTGTTGTGTGGTGTGTTGTTTAATAAATATTCCACAAGATGGTGTTTCCCTTGGACTCTATTATGCCTAATGGATAAGGCATTGTCTACTTTATGTTTGAGATTGTGATGTTCATGTTTCCCTTGGGTTGTAATTTGTCCAACCCAAGACAATTCCCCAAGTATGAACCAATTATTGGCATGTAAAATGTAGCTACATTTTACTTGACAACCCCATTGAAAATTTTTCACCCTTTTGGTCAAACCGGTCAAAATTACTAAAATTTCCAAAATTTCCCCTTTTCAAATTTTAACTTTTGGGAAAGGTTTCGAGGATCCTCAAAGCATTTTAGGAACCCATATTACATTCAATAGAAATGTCATCAAAGTTTTCTTTGTGATAGTATGGTTTAGAAGAGATTTTGAAAGTCTTTAGTGTGGTCTTGGGAAAAAATTTGTTCTATGTGCATTTTTGGGAAAAGGAGTGTGTGTACATTATTGAAAATAAACTTCTGAGAAAGGTTTCATGAACCCTAGGTGGTGTTAGGTTGTCATATCCTAGTCATCAGAAATATTTACAGAGTCTACTACATGTTGGGATATGTAAGATAAAGTTTTGGAAGCATAGAAAAGAGGAAACATTTCCAACACTAGAGCACAGGTGGCCTTTCTAGACAAGGAATTTTAAGTAAAGGTTTCGAGAACCTTGAGAAAATTTGGGATCCTAAAAAAAGTAAAATTGAATCACATTGAACCCCCTTCATGACCCAATTTATGGTTTGGTTCACACTTCTCCCAAACTCTTCCGACAACTCAGCTCATTGATGCACCTTCCTTGGAAAAAATGGAGGTATCCTAAAAAAATCCATGAAGAACTCATTTTAATACTTTATAAAAAAAATTCATTGGATTTTTTATCCCATTTTCATGAAAAATCATACATTATACAACCAAAATTGGTTAAGTATGGACCTTGGGGCAAAAAGAACACTCCGTGTTCTAATCTTGTGTTGTGCAGAATGATGTCACCATGTGTTCATCTAGCACACTTTGGAAGGGTGGAGTAATCTTTTGAGGTGGGTTTTCACCTTAAATATTGAATTTTTCATTCCCACTTGTAAAATTCCACCTCCCTATGATTGGTCCTATTCAAAATCAATTCAAAAAACATAAGGAGAAAGTAAAAAGTGAAGGTTTTATGAAAGTGGGTCCCACATTTTCCACCTTGATGCATATTGGAGGGTTGTTTGCACCAAGACGCACTTTTGAGGTGAAATTAAATCCCAAAAGTGTGCACCCATGTGCTGGTGGAGGTGCACTTTTCCCCATGTTATTTGTAAAATAAGTGGAAAATACACTTTGCATTTGCAAAGTGCACTTACCACCAACATGTGCAAAGCAAGTTTGAATCTCCACCTCCAAGGTTAAGTCATTTTTCTAAAACTCTTACTTTCCCTACAAAATTCTCAAATAAAAAATAGAAAAAGTGTGTCTTGGAAACTTCATTTTTTTCTTCATAAAAGCCATTTCAAAACCAGCTTCATGCCCTAGATTTGCAAAATCTTGTTTTTGCTCATATATTGACTCCTACTATCAAAAATACTTGAAATTTTAATCCACCTCTTCCTCTATCCAAAATTCCTTGTTTTTCAAGATATTACTTTGAAGTTGTAATAACCTAGTTTATTTTTTATTTAAAGAAATAATTTTCTAGCCATGAACTCCATTTTTTCCCAGAACAACTAAAATTCATTTTACATTTTCTCGGTGACTCACACGAGCCAAATTGTCAGAAATTGGGAGAAAATGTTCTTCATAAAATAATATTACATTTGAGGAATTGATTTCATAATGAGTTTGAGTATTTTTGGAGATACAGAGGACTAAGGTTTATCTTTCCAGTATTATTCTTGATTCATTGAAGTTTTCACTTTCCTGTTGATCCAGATCAGAGATCTTCACCGAATTCAGAGCATCAATTATCCTCCCCAAAACCTTCCTAAATGAATCAAAAAACCACTCCATTTGGATGAGTAATGCTCCCAAAATAAAGGACTAATTTTTTTGTGCATCCTCCATTAAAGCTATTTTTCAATTTTTCCCTATATTATAAATTATTTTTTCATTTCCTATTGATTCTAATGAGGGATTGCCACTAAATTTTGAGAATCTCCTTGCATATTGGGAATATATTTCCAATGAATAGAGTTGTATCCAATTTAGATATGATTTTCTCCCATTTTTGGTCAAAATACAAATTCAGCTTCCTGTAACATTAAAATCCATTCAAATTTTTTAATTTTTTAGAAAGCCATTGTAGAATATGGTTTCACTTGCACCATTCAATTCTTACATCATTCTAAGGCTAGTGAAACCATAAAATTATATGATGAAGTTCCACTACTCCATGGATACAATCCTATTGCAATTTTGGTGTTTAAGTGCCCAATGATGCTAGAGACAGCAACATGGAACATACGATGACCATTGAAGATGCTTGGTTAAGAAGGGTAAACTCATTTTATAATCACATTTAGTGTGCACAGGAGGATTGTTGATCATGAAATATCCAATTGAATCATTTGAAGGGATCTTTCATGATGGGAACCATGCTACTAGTATATTCTCGATCTTCTGCACCACCCTCCATTTCAAGAGGCATGATATGATGCTCATTTTATTCTTCATGAGTGAATTTTTTCCATTCATTTGTGTATTTGTGTCATCTCAAAAGAGGAAGTGTTTCTATTTCAAATGATTTTCATGTTTCTGCCAAGGATTCTCGAGGATCTCTGATATCATCAAATCCAATAGAGCTCATGGTTACTAAGTTTTGGATATGCATGATATGGGTGCATTCTTCATGATGATTACAAAGTGATTGTTTTCTCATGTGAGAGATAATAGATCATTTCTGTGACAAGGATTTGATTCATGTAACCTACCATTTCTCATAGAGGTGAATATTTGAAAGATATATTTCAAGACATAACAAAAGATGATCATTCCAGATAAGGTGTGGAGCATCATTTCTAGGTCCCAGATAAGTCATTCTCTAATCAGATAAGTATTTGAATAAGTTCCTATTTAATTGCAACATTCATCTCTATAATGGGGGAAGAGTGGAACTTCATCCTTGATCATCTTCATTTGAGCACACTTTCTCTCTCTTCTCTCTCTAACATTCTATTTCTTCATTGAGGAGCAACTTTTGTAAAAGTGACTTAAGTCACTTAAAGTTTCTATTTCTTCATTATGATTGCACTTTAAGTTGAAAGGTCACTTGGGAATGTGAATATTCATTGTTTCAAGTAAAAATTGTAATGTTCTTTCTATTCCAAAGGATCATTTTTTTCCCTCACTAGGAAGTTATATTCTTTTATCTCCTACCTAAGCAATTTTCCTCCATTCTCGTCTTATCACTAAATTGATCACATGATGGAATTTTTAATAAGTTGAAGGAATTTTTGCCTCATTTTTAGAATGAATATATATTGATAAATCTCTGTAATTGTCTTACAGTATCTATTTCACTATTTACAATTTTGTGTTTTCCTATTTCTTCTAATTAAAATTGGAATCACCTATGAATAGTAGTTCATGAAATTTGTGTTCATCTCATCAATGTCATTCCCCTTCTCATTTATCTCTCCTCACCTGTCTACAAGTTTTCATCACTCTCAACTATCGTTTCAATAACAAATAGGATGTTTATGCATGTTCCCTGACCTCTAGCCACCTCGGAGTTATAAATAATGTATATATTTTTTAGATTTCAAAAAATGGAGTTGCCCCATCTTGAAGCAGAGGAACTCAATATTGCGATCATTGATGAAACCCATATTTTTCCTTCACAAAATATTTCACCAACATTTTTTGTTGAAATCCACAAATTCCAAAAAAAACAAATATCCCAAAATCCATAATAATTCATAAAATACAATGTTTGAAAACCGACTACTGATTTTTTGTAAGAAACCATCATATTTTATTGTGTCTTTTTATATTCTTGGTTGTAAATTTTCATATTCTTCAGTAGAAAAATATCCTTGATGCCTATATATGATCATATCATTTGATTCTATTTTAAAATTGATATTAGTTCCCAAGAAATTGTATTCCCTACAGTAATGGCATTCCAATGGTTGAGGTCATTAGGGATTGATATTTATTTCCCCTGATATTAGATTCTGATGCATTAGTGGTAGGTGGAGGGAACAACCTACATGGTATCAATCCATAGGCAAATGAGGATAATGTTAAAGGGAATATCCAAATTGATAACATTAAAGTGTGTTTCATATTTGACGAGACTAACTTTTAGGGGAAGATTTATGATACATGTATATTTTCATTCAACATTGTTGTGTACCTTTATGGTGATGAAAATTGGTTCAAATGTTGTATCAAGATGACCTACACGTTTATGAGCTTCATAGTGTAAATGTTCAGTCCCAATCTATTATCCACAAGCATATGTTTGTTTCTTGTGGGAAATGATGAATTCAATATATAAGGGTAAATTATGGATGTGATTATCCTGGGGATAACTAAATTGTATAAAGATAATTTGATGGGATGGGGAGATTTTTGAAACCAAGCCTAGAAGTGCATGGATTCAAGTTATTATGAACTCTTGACTCCTTGAGGGATTTATAAAGTATTTCCTATGAATAGTGAATATTCTAATATCTAAGATCGATATATATTCCATAGTTATCTCAAGATGTTTTAGGATATTGTAATACCAATATGAAGGATTAGGTAAATTAGGTATGAGGATAGTAATGTCATTGCATCATTTTTTACCAATGCAATCTTTATTTTTAACTTTAATGGTTGCGATGTAATTTTATATTAGATGGAAATATCCATTAAGAAAATTAAAAGGATATGAATCCTTTATGGTGACATGTTGGTATTGTTAATTTTAGAGGTATGATCCCGATCTAGATTTTTTTTTGGATACTCATGTTTGGGGAAGGGATATTTATATATTTAAATCTTTTGATTTTGATATTTGGGCCCATTTAGTGAGTTGATTTTAATATCCTTATGATCAAGTAATACCTATATGTAGTTCTTAAGTTTCATGCACATATACATTGCATGGACTTTAATATGATGATAGTCATAATATTAATTTTCTCTAAGCCAAGATGGTTTAGGTTTTGTTTCATTAAATGCCCTTGTATTTGGAAATTCTATCATGTTTTCCATTTCAAAATGATGGAATATAGTAGAGAGAAAATCCCCTAATGTACTCCCTACATTATGGTTCTTTTTTAGGTGTCCTCCAAGTGATACTCTATTATTGAATTGTTTGAACTACTTGTATATGTTTGAAGTTAGTTACTTATTCATTTATGACATTCTTGTTCTTTTTGAAGATCTTAGGTTTGTTATTTAATTTTTTTTCATAGTCACAATTGAATGGTTTAGGAGTTCCCTTCACAAGGAGATATTTATCTATTTTTGTTCCATTTTTTATAATCTCCTTGAATGTACTGACATAATGAATTTGTTAGTGGAAATATATGTCTAGATGTAGGCTAGGATCAAAGATGATAAGAAATTATTTCTTGATGATGGAACAAGGGAAACGACTAGCCAAGCATCTCTCGTGTTGCAAAAACATGGGGAAGTTTCTGTTTATAACACCTCTAGCATGACTGGTATCTATGATGACTTCTATTATGGAAGGTTCAAATGTTGACAAGTGATTTTTGTCTTCAGATGGTGTACTCTTATGACCTATTAAATCATGTTTACAATAGGTAATATGTTATCTTCTGAAATAGGTACAATTTTATCATGTTTTTGGTTAATTTAAAATGAAGCAATTCATATCTTTTTATGCATAATAATTCACTACTTGGGATTGAGAAGTTGAGTTTCAGTTTTAATAATTCTTGGGGATTCTAAACAACATTACCTTGGATCAATTTGTATGCTTCTAATTTTCAAACCTTATTGTCATAATGTCCAAGCTGGACAGATGAAAGGCTCCTGGACCTTGAATGTAAGAAGGTCATGAATGACCCAATCTCCTTGGTTCTTTGCTTCGTATCTAAATTTGGGTAGTAATCTGGTTCCTCTTTTTTATTAAAGAATGATGTAATTATTAATCAGGAACATAGAACCTATTTACACTATATTCCTTAAATTAGGAACTTTATCCTAAAATGAGTAACCTAACCTAAGTTACTAAGTTCTTTTGTTAATATGGGATGTTAAATGGGACCTAAGACTAAAGACTTATACTTAAGGACCTATGTTAGTTCATAAACTAATGTTTAACCTAACCTAATGTTTGGGATAACCTAAAAGGGACCTATGGGACAAAATAGGGAGGGGGAAAGTTGGTGACATTAATTCCTATAAATTTATGAGGAAGTTAATGTGGTCTTATCTCTTTTTAAACTGCCAAATTTAGAGAAGGTATGAGGAAATTTTGAGGAATGAGCTTGCATCTCCACCAAGTTTTTGATGCATGCAATTTTGAACTTAGTCCTCGCCAGAAATGGAGGTGGCGGTGGTGGGAGAAATGGAAGGAATGACGGTCCTATTTCACATTTAATATTTTCGAAGTTGGCAAAAACCACATAGGATGAAGAAAGAGGGTTTGGTTTTGTTTGTTTATTTGGTCTTTAAGCTTGAGCTTTGCATGTGGATTGTTTTGGTTATTCAAACCTCCAGTTCAATTCTTGCATGAATTTTATCCTTGCATGATTTCTCTTACCTTGCATGGCATTTGAATGAAGAAGTTGGCACCATGAAGCTATAAGAAAGAGAAGGAGAAATTTTTGATGGTTGTTGGCATTTTGAAGGAGGAATTGAAGCTCTGCTTGGATATTTTCTATGAAACAGATAATATCGGAGCTCTATCAAGCATGATCGGCCCTATCCATTAAGTCTTATGATTTTAATTAAGTGCTTCGTTAAAAGAATTCTCTTCTCTTTGAAAATATTCTGGTTTTGTTTTTGTGATTGCTCATTTTATGCTTCTATGGTGTTTTGATTTGCTTCATTGAATGCTTATCAATTTTATGATGGTAATTGTAAAACGTAATCTGGGAGTTTTGTTTCTTCCTTCTGGGTGATCTTACCTTTTCTCGAGTCTTTATAACCGAGACTTAAAATAGATTTTAGGCTTGTTGGTGAGATTTTGTTTTAAGGTTGGTCTTGTAATGCATGTTCTTACTGGCTATTTGATTTTGTGACTCTTGCTTTAAATGTTTCCTTTTTTTCATTGTTGGAAGGCTTCAAACTAGGTAATGTGTTGGGTATCTTCTTGTTGTCTAAGATTTTGTTGTTCTAGTGCTTGCGTGTGATTTCCTTCTTGTTTCAGACTTTTTACACCATCATTTTTCTTTATGGAGGATAAATTTATGATAGGAGTTTCATGTTTAAATATTTGTATAGTTATTTTGACTTGCATGTCCTCTTTATGTTGTCATTAAAAGAAATCCAAAGGAATTCTTATGTAGACCTCACGGGGAAAATAACTTGTTAACGTGAAAGTCATATTGTTGAATAATATATGTGGGAAACATTATTCTATTTCAATTTGTTAAAGAACTTAAAATTATCAAAGGATTAACCACTTTGTGTTTAAGTTTGGAAACTCTTTTTGGGTATACCAGTTAGTTATTTTCTCATTTAGTTGAAGGTACTCAGGAATACATAACAGTGTTGGCTGACTTTGTCCTGTTGTATGTTTTCTTGGCATGGTCTCCTAAATCCCTTGGGCCTTTGAACTTCGTACTAGATCGTTGGGATAGAGGCAGATGTTCTAAATGGTTGTTGAATTCTTTCTCTTATGTGGGTAATGTTCGAATGCTTACTTGTGTTCTTTTTTAAGGGTTTAGAGTTCTTTGGAGGTCTGTTTTGAATTAATCCTACAATTCTAATTTTCCTTTTTTCTTTGGGCTATTAATAAATAATTCACTTGTGTATCCTTAAGAAAATCGATTCTTTCAAACCCGTCTCCTTTGAAATGACAAAGGTAAAGGTTAAATGTTTCTCTTCATTCATTTTTCATAGTCTTTTGGTACTCAACCCATTCAGGACTTGGGTGAATCTTTGTTTGGTTATTGTTTTATTCTTTTGATAATTATTCTTCTTAGTGATGCCACCATTCAAGATCTATTTTGTACCTTCCGTTATTCTTTTCCATTATTATGACTATGTTGTTAGGAATGTTTTATAAATAGCAGAGTTATTTTTATGAAACAATTAGCTAAAATCGCAACATTTTAATGATATAGTGTTTATCATGCTTAGTTCATTGAACTCAGTTTAATGAACTGACTCATGCTAGTAATTTTACAGATGGACTTCATAAAAGAGGAAAGAAGAAAAACATATAGAAAGTTGCATTTATTTTATAAAGGGAATTTTATCTTTATTATGATGAAATTTGGCTTCGTTACATGAGATGTACTTGTTGGAAGAGAAAGTTGTAATAAGAATTGCTTGGATACTACTATTTTGACATTTCATATTATCTGAAATGTTTTGGATTTAGTGAATGTATAACTCCTCCTTGATGAATAAAATATGTGTTTATTTTAGTTGATACTTGTTGTAATACCTTCTTCGCATGAATTGAGCTGAATTGATATGTATTACTCTAATAAAGGAGGGTAGTTAATATACTTAAATAATATGGAATGGTTGGGGTAGGAATCTAAGTTATTATTTGAATTATTTTCTCTAGGAGAGATGCAACTTATAAGGTTGACAACCTTAAGCAGATACTCTACCATTACAAAAAGGGATGTAATTGAATTACATGGATGTGTGTGTATTAAACCTTGATTATAATTTACAATATGCAATTTTACTATATATGGAACATAGGTAATTCAATTTTCATAAATGGGAATCAGCCCATGACATTGGAAAAAGGGTAAAATACCCTTGAAATCATTCATTAAGACCTAAGTTATGAATTACTAAAATTATAATGAACATTTAGGTAGATGGTTGCATGTGTGCTCCATTATGCATATTTCATTAAATCTTAAACTGGAAAGTAACTAATTCCTACACATTTATAACTACAAGTTCTAATATGCCATTTCTTGATGCAAGTTGTTTCGGTTAAATGATAAACTAAATCTTGTAAATAAATGGGTTAGGAAGAAAATTTTATCTACACACCTACCACAAATACAGTTATAACATGTAAACTTATAGGTTAAAGAACCTAGTTGAATCAGTAAGGATGATTTAATTAATCTGTAATGAACTGATTAATAAGATATTAACTTTCAATCTAAGGTATGTTCATCCAGATGAGGAAAATTGATTGGATGTTGACACACACCAACTGTAATGTAGTACCATTGTAATGACATGAGTCATTACGAGGATACTATGTTGCAGTTGACATGTCTCAATACCCCAAAGAGTTTTTTCAACTAGACTAACACAAGTTCTTCACTAGATCATGGTTCTTCCCTATATAGAGATAGGGACATGATCTAGTGTCATGGTCAACTCATGATGACTTAGGATAACTAGACACACCCAATTGATGTAAGTTGATTGAGTATGTCTATGTACCCATAGTCACAGTGAGTAGTCCTCCACACTAGAGCATGTTGTTAACCTTGTCTAGGATTAAAATTTGAATCAAGTGGGACTAACAAGTTAGTAAAGACCAATTTAGATAACATTTCAAGTGTGGTGAAGGACCTATTCCATTTGATGAGTATTTTGTCTAGGAATGCAAACATGAGAAACGTGTTTAAAATCTTTGGCCTAAGTATCGCAAGTTGTTGGCTATGTTGTCCTATGTCACCTAGTTTAGGAAGTGATATTTTAGATGAATATCAATAATAGATATTCAGATGGGCTCTTAAACAAAACTCTTGGGTACCCCTTATAGGGTAAAGGAACCAAGTATACTTAGTATATAGATTACTAAATAACATGAGAGATTGGTTTTATACTGATTCATGATATGAGAGATTGGTGTTTCACTAATTCATTACTGTTGCATATGGTTTTCTGTTATGAGATAGTTTGGCATTAAAATGTGTATTCTAAATTATGATTTAGAACAGAGAACATTATGTAAAAAAAAATCATTTTTTCTAAAGTCTTAAAATGGGAATGTTACAGTGTTTTATTATGTGGAATTGTAGAGGTCTAACACAGTAATTTCAATGTGCATGTTGAAATGGAAGTATCTGAAAAACTTATATGATATGTATAAAAAATGTGGTGAGAGAATTTTTATCACCAAATCACATGACCTCCCAAATTTCTAGCATTTTGACTAAGACATTCGGTTTGATTAGGTAACATGGATTTGTTTCAAGTTATGGGACCTTGTAATTGAATGAAATCTCTTCTTCCTTTTCCTAAACCAAGCACTACAACTACTCCTAAATGCATAAAAACACCTAATTAATACCATCCTAAAATTTTTAAGGAGATAGGGAAAGAAAGAATGCATGGAGTAAAGGAAATCCTATACTAGAAGTGATAATAGCACCAAGAGAATGGGTGTTGAACAATATCCTCTGTATAAAGATGAGAACATGTGAAAATGAAAGGATGGTCAAACATCACAGGTCATAACACATACAATAAACACATTTCCATTAAGCATAACCACATCAAAGTATGTAATAGAAACAATGAAATGCACAACACTTGCAAGCATGAATAAAGGTAAGATAAAACAACAAAACTAAGCTAGGATAGAGAATAACCACAAGTCCTGATTTTATTTATCTAATGATTTTACACAATAACTCATTACATAGGAAAAGGTAATATTTCTATTATAAATCTCCAAAAATGGAGGCTTGGGACTCCAAAAATTACTCACAATTGAGAAAGAAGGGAGAGGGAAGATACAAGAATATCTGACCTTTGTAAAATTTCCCATCCTTACAATTTATACAAAGAAAGATGGAGAGAGGATAGAGAGATAAGTTTAAACTTTTCTTTAATCACCCACAAAAAAATCATTTTACCTACATAACGGATGAGGATACCTAAAAAATCCCATGCTCCATTGTACCCTACCTTGTGGAAGAAGGAATGGCCTCCATACCTCCATTTACTCCATTTCTAGTACCTAGGTATGGATTACTTGTCCTAGAGATGCATTAATTTCCCATTTTTAATCATTTCATTAGGTGGGGCTCTAAATTCTCTTTCCATCGGCTATAAGTTTGTTAAATTTTGATGAGTGTGGAGGAAGTTATCATCAGTTTTGTCTAGGTTGTTTCTTTTTTCTTCTCCACTAACTAGCTTGGTCATTGAATGCATGGCATGTCATTCAATGTGTCACTGATCCAATTCCACCTACCCTGGCACATCCCCTAAGCTTGTCGGTGATTTAGGACTTTACCGCTTCCTATTTTGAATTTTGCACCCCGCTACACATTCTAACTACTGACCATCCCTGTAAGCCTGAACTCTAATCACAAATTCCATCAACTCAGCGAGCATCTTGCTTTGGATTTTGAGCATGTCCCACATCAAATATTATCCCCTACCAAAACCTCACACAACTCTAAAATGCCATGCCCTAAAACCTAAAAATTCCTCCCCAAGTTAAATCTAAAAATGCATTGACCAGCTTTCTATGCTTTGGACATCGAAGACTTGGATGTTTCATACATCGCAATCCCATTTACATGTAAAATGCCACATAAAATCTAAAAATGTGAAGCTCGAAACTCTAACCCAGATTGATCCTACATGAACCCACCTTGGCCCATCACCTTTCCCGTTCATTTTTACTTGCCATGGTGAGCACCCGGTAAAATCCATCTCGCTTTGGCCATCATACTAAAGCACTCATCAGATTCCCCGGCTTGTCAAGTTACTCGGTGATCCCCCTGTGATTTCTTGACCTCCAATCTCCTAAAACGGAGCAAAGACCTGACTTCTAACCTTGCCCAATGCATCGATCCCCATGAACATGACTGATGATTACATCTCTGACATTTTCATTCTAATGAACTCATGACTTAATATAAATTCACCACACCATGCCTATGTAATCCAAACCCGAATGGCTTGGCCCTAGCTTTCCTCAGTCATTTTCATCACATCATGCTCCATCCTTCCCTGGCTCGATGATTTGACTTGACAACCCCCCTTTTCCCTTCACACCACTGATTTCAATGTTGTATCCCCTCATAAAATTTTCAGTACCATAATCTACCTCAAGATGATCCAACTAACCCTCCTCGGTGAGCTCCAACCACTCACCAATCTTCTTTCCATCTAATCTCCTCATGAGCACCTTGTCATCAGCTCGCTCATCCCAACTCCACGTCAAGTTGATCTCATGAAATGACATGTAGTTCCCTTCAAATTTTTACCTAGTAGAATTTCTCAGTCTTATACATGGCTCACCGAGCCATCCAGGAGCTCATTCAACCCATACTCCCACCAGCTTGTCGAGCTACTCGATGAGATGTTTTTCTCAATGGCCCATTTGGCCATTTTTCTCATTTTCTTATGACCCTTTGGATTTTCTCTAGATTTTTTGGGGATCTTGTGAGTTTTGAGGGTCCAGTAGGGCACCCCAATCATTTTTCTAGTGATTTTGACCATTTTTTCCCATATTGACTGAATATGGGCTCAACGGGGCTAATTTTCTCACATTGGGAAAACTTTAACCCCTTTAAAACCTAGAAGAGGAAAAACACTTTGAATGATTCGACACCTTCCCTGAAACATTGCAATGCCCCCAAAATATGGAATTGTATCTATAAACCCTAAATTCACTTATTGAAGCTTTTTCCAATGCCTAGGTATAATTCTCCCCTATTTTACATTTTTACCTAGGGGTAAAAATGGATAACAATTTTAGATACTCATGAGGAAATCTTCCTACTAGATGTAGTTGACCAGTAGCCTAATTATGTCCATTGGGCATGGAGTCATTATTGATAACCTGTAATTGATCTATATCCTTGAGATTTGACCCTAGAATCCACTTGGAGCACGGCTAAACCTAGAGCTTATCTTGAATTGACCATCTCACTTACAATATTTCTAAATTAAGATTTTTGTGAGAGTGGAAAATTGTCTTAAATCTAAAAATGTCATTCTTCCTCTCTACAATTGATCTATTGGGATTGAAAATATAACTTGAACCTATTCCAAGAATCTAGTTTTCCAAGTATAAAGCACAATTGACTGATTATTTTAGAAAATAGTTAATACTGCTGAGCCTGAGAGCACATGTTAATTTGGGAAACAATTGGGGAATGCTACTAAAACTGGTTTACCTCATTCCGAAATTATTTTGGAACAATATTGAAGGTTGGGGCTGCCAAAAAATCCATACGATTTTTAACTGAAACAAACTCAACAAGGATTTGAGGTTGATCTTCTACTTTCAAACCCAAGAGAACCTTTGAATAACTAAGGGGTTGTTCACTGGAACTGATTCTTAACCTTGCAAGAGGCCTAAAAGCTCACTTGTAGTTGATCTAAAGGGAAAAAAAAGTTAGGATATTGAAATTGGTCCCTAAACCTGATTTTAGTTGCTCTACATTTGAAATATTTTGAAAATTCCAACTGTTTCCTACAACTATGAGCTTCTTTCTATAATATTCCTTACTTGAACCATGATGACCTACGTTGGAGAAAACATGAAAAAAAAAATATATAAAAAAGGGGGAAAACATACATGCCCAAGTGAGACATGCAAAATGTGCACAATCTCTTGTTTTGTGGAAATCAAACGTACTCCTACCCTACACTAACTGGAGGAAAGGAAAACTTCAAACAAACCCTGACACTTACAAGGAAAAGTAATTTCCCTTCGTCACAATCTTAGACCATGCAACTAATTCAGAAAAATAAATGGTCATGTTCATGAGTGAAAAACTGACATGGATCCAATTTTCCACCCTATTGACTAAAGTATCAGCAAAAAACAAGGAAAATACCACCCTAATCTTTGACTTCTAGAGGTGTTGGAGTTGATCCCCGATGCTTAGAAACTCATCCTCATGCTTGGAGGTAAGCATGACTAGTTTTGGTTCCTCCTTTGGCTCTAATGAAGCCAAGTACCTGATGGGGTAAGGCTTGATCTGCTAAGTTTGCCCACTGCTCTAAGATCCAAATTTAACAAGGAAGTCTTCTTGCAGATATTCCTAGAAAAGGTGACTATCTATAAGCTGATTTTTTCTTTATTGCTCATGTATAGACAACTGATATTTTACCTTGATGGCTGATATGCAAGTGATATCATCCTTATTTCCTTCTTCCCCTTTAGAAGATTCAATTCCTCCTATCCTTATTCAATAGGACTGTTATGAGTAGCAAGCATTTCTCAAATGCTCTCTTTTATGGTAACAGGATCTTGTTGTTGGAGGATGAATGATGGAACAACAAAGGTAGTGATTTCTATGACCATCAAAGCAATCTTCCAAGTTAGATAAGCATTCAACCTCTTTGTTGTCCTGTTGTGCCAAGAGTTCTCCCTCTTCCATGGTGACCTTTAGATCTATAAATTTTTCACCATGTATAACTTCATCTTTAAACATAAGGTTTGATAGCTCAAACTCATCTGAAAAATATTTTTTTAGATATATGAAGTGGGAGAAAGATCTGAAATCCATTGTGTAACCTACTTTTGACTCAAGATCTCTGAACCTGTCTTTCTCACCTTTGTGTGCTGCTCTCCTTTTATATTTGGAGCTGATTTCTCCTCCCCTTTAGCTGATTCTATGGCTAGTGATGGATCAACAAGCTTTGAGAAAAGAGTGCTCACATGAACACTACACTTGGAGAAAATGGAGTGTTGATCATCATCTACTTGTTCTTGCTCTACATCCATTGTAGAATCAGTTTACACTCGTTGTCCTCCAACCTTGACCTCTCTCGAAGGCTTAACCAGTAAGGGATTCTATCCATTCCAAACATTGAATCCAAAATCTTCATATTTTCTATCATTTCTTCTTTGTTAGGCTCCTTTTCTTGTTGTGCATCTTGACTAGTTTTCTAAGTTTCTTCCCAACATGGATTTGGGAATGAAATAAGAGGGGTGGGTTGGGATTCAACTATTTTTTGCAATGTTTTTGGTGGTGGAAGGGAAGATTCAATTTCTTTTTTTTGTGGAGAGGATGGATCCTTTCAAGGGGAAATGGTGGAAGAATCAAGATGGGTGGAACATTAGAATATGGAGAAGGGGAATCCACACTAGAAGTAGCTCATACAAGAAGATGGAATCATGACACTACTGAAATGATGTAAATTGGGAAAGAGAAAATGAAAGAATATGAGGTGGTGGCATAGGACTTAACCATTAACAAGGTTCTCCTACACTAAGCTCATAAGCCTTTATCCTCAATCCATCTTGCAAGTTGGTGTAGCATTTCAACCATGAATTTGAGCTTCTGCTGAGGGATGAAGTGCCTTTGCCTAGGGCCAACCCATGGACAAGGCCCCTAAAACCAATCTTGAATGTTTTTTTTAGCTGTAGCTCGGGTTTGTGCCATACTTTCCTCCATTTTTTCAATCTTCAGTTGCAACTCGCCATCTGCATATGTGGGATAGCCATCATATTATTTACATCCTTACTCTTGAATAACTCCATATCTTAGTGGATAGCCAAACTAGATTGTATATTTCTCATAGGAGTATGTAAATTGTTGGTTTTCATCAAAAAATGGCTCTAGAGGGTTTTTGAAATAACAAGGAGATGTATTTTACAAATTGGAAGGTTGGTTGAACTAATATTGCTACTGCTGCAAATGTGAACTCCATAGTTGGAATGAAGTCATGATTGCAAAAATTCATGGATGAAAGAAAATGAAATGTATGGAGAGAAAAAATAAATGGAAATGGGTGGGAAAGAAGAGTCTGTAATTTAGAGAATGGGTTTTCTAGACCAATGGAGTCACCATATGTGTTTTGCATGTGCCTCTAAATGATAGGGTTTTACCAAGACACACATATAATCTCAATAAAATGAAAATTTTAACTTTGAAGGGCCCAAAACTTGATTTCCTAAGTTAGACCTTGTTTTGCAGCTATTAATCCCTGAAAACCAAAATTCAGAACTTGGCTCTTACACAACAACCTTCGAAGTCCAAAATGCAAAGTGCAGTGGAACCTCCAAAATCTGAAATTTGAAATACAGCATAATGGCTAAGATATTGTAATAAATATCCTTTGAAATATTGACCTCTCCCAATGAGCATGTTAGAACTATTATCACTGAATCACAACACCCCCCGAATCGCTAGCATTATGACTGAGGCATTCAGTGTGATTTGGTAACATGGAGTTATTTCAAGGTGTGAGACCTTGCACCAGAGAAGTTCAGCTTTCTCTTCCTAAAATAATCACTACAACTACTCCTAAATGCATAAAAATATGTAACTAATCCTATCCTAAAACTTCCAAGGAGACAAGGAAAGAGAGAATGCATGAAACAAAGGAAATCCTACACTAGAAGTGGTGATAACATAAAGAGAAGGGTTGTTGAATAGTATCCTCTGTATGAAAATGAGAACAGGTGAAAACCACTTTGGATTTCAAGAATGTCTTGTATTGGACATAACTCCCTACTGAAACCTCGTACAAATCCAAAACACCATGCCTTGAAACTTAAAAATTCCTCGGTGAGTTGAATCTGAAAATGCATTGACCAGCTCGCCATGGCATCAAACATCAAAGACTCAAATATTTCATACATCGTGATCCCACTTGCACACAAAACACCACATAAACTCTGAAAATGCAAAGCCCAAAAATTTGGCTCGATTCGATCCTACATGAACCCACCTCCACCCATCACCTTGCCCATTCGTTGTGGCTCACCTCGTTGAGTGCCCCACAAACTTCATCTCACTTCGGCCATCATTTTGAACCACTCAACACATTTCATAGCTTGACAAGTTACTCAATGAGTCCCATATCATTTCTTGGCCTCTGATCTCCCGAAATAGTGTAAGGATGTGACTTCCAACCTCGCTCGATGCATTAATCCCTACAAATTTGAACGATGCTTCAACATCTGAACTTACCATTCTGATGAACTCACAACTTAGTCTAAATTCACAGCGCCATTTTGTGTAATCCAACCCTGAATAGTTCAGCCCTATCTCGGCTCGCTCTTTGTCATCACACCACACTCCATCCTTCCCTGGCTCACCAAGTTCACTCGGCAAGCCCCCCTACACACTTTGCGTTGCTGAGTTTGATGTTGCATCCCCTTGTGAACTCGTCAACACCATGATCCACCTCGAACCAATCCAACCAACTCACCTTGGCAAGCTCCAACCACTCGCCAATCTTCTTTCCATATAAGCTCCTCGTGAGAACCTCACTATCAGATCACTCAGCTCAACTCCAAGCGGACTCCATCTCCAGAAAACATAGACCGTGCCCTTCAAACATTGACCCCGTTGACTTTCTCGATCTTACACATGGCTTGCCTAGCCATCTAGGATCTCGTTTAACCCATACTCCCACCATCTCTTTAAGATACTCGGTGAGTTGTTTTTCTAAATGGCCCATTTGGCCATTTTTCTCAATTTCTTCTAACCCTTTGGATTTTCTGGGGATCTTGTGAGCCATGAGGGATCATTTTTCTACCAATTTTGACCATTTTTTCCTGTGTTGATTGAATGTGGGCCCAATGGGTCCAATTTTCTCACTTTGGGAAAACTCTAACCCCTTCAAAACCCAAAAGAGGAAAAATAATTTGAATGATTCCATACCTTCCCTGAAACATTGTAATGTCACTGAAACATGGAATTGTGCTTATAAACCCTAGATTCACTTCTTGAATCTTTATTCGATTCCCAGGTCCAATAGTCCCATTTTTTCCATTTTTACCTAGGGGTAAAAATGAATAACAAGAATATCTTGGAAGTTTTAAGAACCATTCAAGAGATTTCCCACCTAGGTTGGGAGGAAATATTCAAAATATATAGAGGTCAATGCATATGAATTCTTGGAAATCCAAGAATAATTCCTTGATATGTTCCTTACGATCTCAATTTCTATGATATTTTTCAAATTTTAGTTGCTCAAAGTTTGGAGGAAAGGGAATGCAAAAAATGTCTTTATTAAAGGGATTGACCCAAAGGTCAATATGGAGGGGAAAATGTTCCATAAACTTCCCAGTATTGGAATAGTACAAAAGATTACTTTGAGAAATTTTGGTCAACTATTTGAATGTTAAAAATGGATTCCATACATGAAAACAATGACTGGTCAAAGTTAGAATCAACCCTAGTCGGGACTAGGTCAACTGGTGAGTCATGAAAAAGTGGTAAAAATGATCATGCGATCGCAGTGATGTTTCCATTCTCCAGTCTTTGACAAGTGATAATTTGGTCATGAGAATAAGAAGCTCAAATTTTATAATGGAAGGGAGCCCAACTACCTTGAGGACTATTTTATAGCCGACATGGTGGGTCTTAAAGCCACCACATGGCTTCCCACCACAATTTTGAATTCACTCTATAAGCCTATCAAGGAACGATTTGAGCTCGACGAGCTATTTTATTAGGTCATTGTGGTGATCAACTCCCCACCGAGTTGATCACATTATCTATTATCCACTATGTTTAGGATTACATTATACTTACCTCTATGAGTGGTTATTATCCCTAATAACTCAGTGGCATAGTTAGGTTGTCACCCTCAAAATTCCCCTCTTTTTTTAAAGTCAAGTTTTGAAAATTTTGAGTTGGTGCCTTTTCTAGATGTTTGAGCTGATTGAGAAGTCTAGAGAGATAGGAAAATTTGTGCTTTGAAGAAGTTGGTGCTCATTTGCAATCTCACCCCATTAATTTAAAATCTTACAGTTCACATGGTTTGATAAACTTTCTGTCTTCCCGTCTGGATCTTTCCTCAAGGCCATTGTAGTTTTTTTATGGTTCTTGATCTTGCCTTGTAAGTCAAAGTTGAGAAAGGAAGTTTTTAATCGAGGCCCAAATCGAATAAGTATAGAAATATCGCGGAAGGTGCCATCTGTCTCTTCGGCACACTTTTGGTATGGTGCAAAAATGCGGAGAACATGAACTTATGCCAGTCCTCCACATGTCCAAGGTCTGGAAAAGGGACAGAGTTGGCTGTTTAATTGACTAAGTATAAGAGAGTCAGCGGAACCCTCCACATGCCTCATCGGTGCAACTTCAGAAATGCTACCCAAGGGACAAACCCCAAATAAGTGCTAGCCCTCCACATGGTCAAAGCCTCAAAAAGTTAAATCAGCCGTTGAAAAGTCTAAGGCCAGCGGACGATGCCACATGTCTCATCGATGCACCTTTAAGGTTCAAAGCCAAAGGTAGCTCCCCAAACATGTGCCAACTCTCCATGTGCTTCATCAGTGCAACTTCAAAGGTATGGCCAAAGGAAAAACCTGAAACAAGCTCAATGGTAGCTTTACATGTGTCCCAGGTCTGAAAAGAAGACAGAGTCAGCCATTGAAAATTCCAAGCATTGACAGGAGCCTCCACATGTCTCTTCAGCATAACTTCAAAGGAAGAATCAAGATCGGGTCCCCAAGTGTGTGTGGGCTCGCCACGTGGCCAGAGTAAAATAAGGGGAAGATCCGGTCATTGAATCAGCTAAGTATAGAAGCGATTACGGAAGCCTCCACATGTCATCTCGGTGTAACTTTCAAGGAAAAATCTGGAGGCAGGTCCCAAATGTGCGCTGAGCCTCCACGTGTCCAGGGTCAGACATATGGCCCCACCAAACAAAAGGGACTTAGGAAATACAAAAAGAAACATAGCAAAGCCATGGAAGGAGCCACGTGTCTCTTCGGCACTCTTTCAAGAGGTGAATCCAAAGGCAAGTCCCAAATGTGCGTTGAGCCTCCACATGTCCCGGGTTAGACATAAAGCCTTCGCCAAATAAAGGGACTTAGTCAAAATAAAAAAATACAGAACAAGCCCACAAAGGGACATGTGGCCATGTTTCAAGTCAAAAATGGGAAGGTGGGCCATCAGAACATTTTTGGAATTTTGGTTTTGCTTCCATAAGAAAAAATTCAAACATTAAGCCCGCGTCGAAAGTCAAAGCGAGAAGGCGGGTCGGAGGAGAACTTTGAGATTTTGAGCCCTGTTTCCATAAAAGGCATAAAGTGATAAAATGAACTACATCCCCACTCATACCAAGGGATAAAGTCAAATGTTGAGCCCACATCGAAAGTCAAAGCGGAGAAGTGGGTCAGTGGAGAACTTTGAGATTTTGAGCCTTGTTTCCAAAAGAACTAAAATTATAAAGTGAGTCGCGACTCCGTTACGACACATACAAAGCCACATGTCAGACCTACATCAAAAGTGAAGTTGTGGGGTTGTGGGGAACTTTTTCACTTTTGCATCTTTTGCGCTAAAGGTGCAATTTAAATTTCAGGCCTGTGGATCCATTTTGCAAAAATTGCATTTTCGCCATTTTTGTACGGATTCAATTCAAATATTCAAATAAACATAAATTTTTCTCCAATGCTCGAAATTTGGAAAATTTTATACTGTTGGAAAGGTATTGGTCTCCTCTATGCCATGGAAGTAGAAAATATTTTTCTCAATAGGATTTGATGGTTATAATTCTGTAAAACATCTTTCACGCCATTAATACGTGATATGATTGCTTCAAATAGATCAAATTTGATCTGATCTTCATCCTTCCTTCTCCAACATGCCAAACAGCCATGGATAACTGAGTGGATATCTTGATTTGGGTAAAAATCTAAAAAAAATCTTCCGCACCATTAATATGTGATCAAATTTCTTCAACTAGATCAAATTTGATTTGATCTTCCATCCTTCCTTCTTCAGCATGCCAAAGACATGCAGAACCTGATTTGAAAAATTGTTGGTGGATTCGCAGGGGCATTGATGGTTGGCAATTGAGATTCCAAATCATATTTTCTTCCTTCTCTTCTTCTCCTCTTTTCGCTTCATCTATAAATGTAAGATCTTGGCTCATTGCAAATGGTTGGACTCTGATACTTTTGAAGTGTAATTATAGTTGAAAATAAATCAATACAGAAGTATTTTCCCCTTTTCTCTATCTTCCTCCATTATCCCCTCTTGTTTACCTAAAATTCATGGATCATTTATCTTCTATGATAAGAAACTTTGTGTTCTTATTGATATGATTTGTAGAACTTTGTGTCTATGGAATGATATCTTATGTCTTAAATGTGAATGATTCTATTGTGTATCACTCTTGCTCAGTATGTATAGGTTTATACTCTACTATCTATATTTACATAAATTACTGTTATATTCTAATATTTCCTTTATTCATTTCTTCCATTCATTTTTATTGATAATCTATTTTGGTATAAAATCATTTCAAGATGTCAGAGGTCCATGCTTAAGATGAAATTTTACATTTGTATATAAGCATTATTACTTGCTTTCAGTAAGGGAACCTCTCCCATAAAGAGGAGGGATTTGTTGTCCCCTGACTATGGTTTTGTCAAAGAACCATTTTAAAACCCAACAATTTTTTTCTACTCCGCTATGGATTTTTGTTAAAACTTATCCCTTTTAAAAGAACAACTTCAAGATCATTTTTGATCTGGTGACTCTATGGTATATATGTGGGAAGAAATCTTTTGGGGTTTCTGGAGCAACAAAAATTCTCTCTTCTTCCAGCAAGAAGGAACAAAGGAACTCATTTTTCAAGCACACCTCCTGTTAAAGACAGAAATTCCAAGAATAGCATTCCTCCATAACAACTCAGTCCTAATCTTCTTGCTTTGATACTTGGTGGTGTTTCAGTTCCCCTTCAGACAATCTTCCCATAGATGGCAGCACCTCTACCTTGGGGACAACAGATTGGGCCCCTTGCTCTTCCTCAGCCATTGAATGAGTTACCCAGGAGTAGTAGGAAAGGTTTTCCTAAATTCTGAGGTGATGGGAAAGTACACCTAGATGAACACATTGCAGCCTTCATTGTTGCATGTGGGATTCTTGGGGTTGAACATGAAGACGTCTCTTTCAGGATCTTTATGGAAACATTGCAGGATAATGTTGCTGATTGGTTCTATCATCTTCCTACTGGGTCAATTACTAATTGGACCACCTTGACAACTCAGTTTGAGCAACGTTTCAAACCTACTGAAGATGTGCATGCCCTCTTGGCTCAAATTTCTCATATCAAGAAGGAACCACATGAACCCATGAGGTAGTTTGTGGCTAAATTCAACAAGCTAGTTCTTAAAATTCCACAAAACACTCACCCTGTAGATCAAATCCAAAAGTGCTTCTTCCTCAATGCGCATTTTCCTGAAGTAAGCTATGCACTAAGGAGAGCTAACCTTGCAACTCTGGATGCTGATCAGTGTTTGGCTATTAGTGTTGAGATTGATTTAATCATGTATGGTAAACTGAAAAGAAAATCCTCCAAATCTAAAGCATCTTCTTCTTCCTCTTCCCTTGTAGCCAATTCTTATCAGTTAGTATAGAAGCTTGAAAATGATCTCATTGCTATCAAGAAACAATTGGCTCAACATACTCCTTATCAAGATATTCCAAGAAGGAATTTTCAGCCTAGGAACCGAGTTACCTCCTTCTAAGAATAAATTGGCTATTGAAGGCCCACCTATCAAGGTTCCAGTCAATGCAACTTGTGAATTTCAAGAACTTGATGATGAGGAGTTTAATGAGACTCTATGAAGAACCAGGGAAGAGGCTGATGAAGAACAAGAGGAACTTGGTGGATCTCAAGTTCATTTCCTTACCACTGAAGGTATGGATGACGAAGATGAATATGATGAAAGAGTGGCAGATATGAATAGTGATTCATATGTTGTTATGACTCAAGAACAAATGAACAGAAAATAAAAAGTGATGCAGGCTATTAAGAAATCCAAGGAGTTTCCTATAACTATTCTAGTGGTTGCAAGAAGAGGAGCTCCTATTCCCACTGCCTCCACGCAAAAGGTGAGTAATGTTAATCCTTTTCCTTCTACTTCTGTTTCCAAAAATTCTTGTCCTTCAACTCCTAAAACTGATAAATCAAAAGTTTCTCAAGTTCCTAGTAATGATTCCCCATCCACCTCTAGATATTTTGATATCATTTATCACCTTAAGAAGACAAAGATCCAAATTTCAGAGGTATATTTTTACCAAACCCATCCAAAAGCCTTTTCTAAAATGGTAAACTTTGTCAATTCCAAATCCAAAGCCTCATCCAATACTTCTAAATGTATTTTTCCCACTCCCTCTTCCTCACCTCAACCAAGCCTTGTGGCTGCAGTCACTTCCCCTAATGAGAAAATTGAACCATTTTATGTGACTCTCCTCATAGCTGGCCATAAGCTCAGTAACTGTGTCATAGACTTAGGAGCATCAAACAATGTAATTCCTATAAAATTAGCTCATGCTTTGGGCTTGACTCTAACATGCGCCTTTGGTTCTTGCTATTCCATGGAGAGTAGAAAAGTGCCTTTGGTTGGAAGGATTAAAGATGCACAAGTAGCCTTCGCTACTTTTCCAGAGAAAAGGGTCTTAGCCACTATTTTGGTTGTTGATATTCCTCCCTCATATGGTATGTTGCTGAGTAGGAATTTTTGTAAAGAGGTAGGAGGTGAAATTTAGATGGACTGACACATGCTTTGATCCCGTTCAATGGAAAAATAAGAAATTTGTTACCAGAAAAGAAAATTGAGTATATTGTGCAAAAGAATGATGATCCAAAAGCACAAATACTCTATGAAGATATAGGGCATGGAAACTATATGATCATATCAAAGGATGAGGCAAGTCTTCCTAAGGGAGTGATTCATGATCCCAATGGCATTTGGACTTTGGAGTTTGATGGAAGCTACTCTTCAGCTGGTTCTGGAGCTGGTGTGGTGTTAATCTCTCCAGAAGGGAAGATTCATCCATTTTCTTTCAAGCTTCATTTTGAAAATACAAATAATACAGCTGAGTATGAGGCTCTCATCCTTGGGTTGAGTAAGGAAAAATAAATAGGAGTAAGGAATCTTTGTACTTGTGGTGATGCAGAGTGTATTGTGAAACAGGTAAGGGATCTTTACCAAGTCAAGAATAAGAGATTGAAACATTATAGAAATCTTGTTTGGGATTCCATTGAATTCCTTGATGCCTTCTCAATTGAAGTTGTGCCAAGAGAAAAGAATACTAGAGCTGATTCTCTAGCTGTCTCAGGATCTTTGTTGATTCCTCATCCAGATTTCTCTCAAGAGAAATTTACCATTGAAATGATTCATAGGCCTAGTGTGCTAGATAATGCAAGCAACTAGTAGGTTTTCAATGATGATCAACACTTGCTCTCTTTCTTGGAGCTTAAAGATAACTTCAATCAGTTATATTTTGAAGGAAGTGAAACTCTGCCTAGAGAACATGTGCCCTCTAATGAGGAAGATATCAAGGAAGAGATGGATCAGGATGGCTGTATTAAGTTGAAGGGTAACAAGATTCCCAAAGGACTGGTGAGTCTAGAAGATCTGTTTGACAAACATGATAGGTTCATCAAATCTGAAGCTTCTCAAGGGACTCGACAATCTGTTGAGTATGAGAAGGTCAATATTGGAAGCAATGATGAACCCAGGGTGGTGAATATTGGAAAATGTTGCACTCAAGAAGAGAAAAAGAAAGCAGTAAACCTATTAAAGAAGTATGTTGATGTTCTTGCCTATTCATATGATGATCTTAAGGCTTTTCAACCAAAGGAGATGCAACACTATATCCCTCTGAAACCTGGGATCAAACCTTTCAAGCAGAAGTAAAGGCAGTACAATCCTAAGGTTGTTGATACTATTTTTCAAGAGATCCAGAAGTTACTAAAAGAAAAGATTATTTTCCCTATACATCATTCAACATGGATTTCCAACATTGTACCTGTCAGAAATAAGAATGGTGAGATCCGCATCTGTGTAGACTTCAGGAATTTGAATCAGGCCTCTCTAAAAGACAATTATCCACTCCCCATGATGGATCAATTTTTACAAGTTATCTCAGGCTCTGAGATGTTGTCTATGCTAGATGGATTCTCTAGATACAATCAAGTGGAAGTCAGTACCCCAAATCAGCACAAGACTGCTTTTACTACCCCTTGGGGAACCTTTTCCTACAAGAGAATGCCATTTGGTCTTATCAATGTTGGTGCCACTTTTTAGAGGGAAATGGATTTATATTTTGGAATTCTAAGGGAAAGTGTATTGTTATGTACCTCGATGATTTGACTGAATTTTCCAAAACAAGGGCATATCATCTTCAGCATCTGGAAATAGTTCTTTAAAAATGTAGAGAACATGGAGTTTCCCTCAATACTAAGAAGTATGTCTTTTTTTTACTGAAGGAAAGTTGTTGGGGCATATTGTTTCCAAAGAAGGGATCAAGATAGATCTAGAAAGAGTTCAAGCAATCCAACAGATTCCTCTTCCCATAAGCAAAAAGGGTGTTCACTCTTTCTTTGGCAAGATAAATTTCCTAAGGAGATTCATTCTAGATTTTACAGAACTGACTATGAGTGTTGCTCACATGATGAAAGGAAAAAAAAACTTTGGTTGAACTTCTAAAGGTAAATAATCATTTGAAGGTATCAAGAAAGCCATTGCTAGAACCCCCATCTTATCATGTCCTGATTTCAGCAAGGATTTTATTATCTATTGCTATGCTACAGAGAGTACCTTGGCTGCTGTGCTAACTCAAAGAAATTATGAGGATCATGAACTTCCAATTTCCTTCATGAGCTATGTTCTAAAATCTCATGAATTGAAATATACTATGATGGAGAAACATGCTTTTGCAGTGGTCAAAGCTATCAAGCAGTTTCATTTTTATATTCTTAATTCTCACTCTGTTGTACTTATACCTGATACAACCATCAAGTCTATTCTTACACAACATGAGTTTGGAACTAAGAGAGGAAATTGGGTAGAAAAATTCCAAGAATATGACCTTGATATCAAGCCAACTAAGCTAGTTCGGGGTAAAGGCTTGTGTGAGCTTATTGTTGAAGGGACTGATGAGGAATTTTCCACAAAAGTAGTGGATGTTCCTGTTGTTCTCTTCCTAAATTCAATAGATGAGTGGTATGTTGATATTGCACATTTTCTTACTTATGGAGAGTGTCCATCCCACTTGAGTGCCAAGGAAAAGAGAGCTATTAAGCTAAGGTCTGCACAGTATGTATTATGGGAAAATGCTTTGTTCAAGTGAGGCATTGATGGAAGATTCCTTAAATGTGTGGACAAAGAGCAACAGAAGAAGTTTTTTTCAGCTTTTCATGATCAGGCTTGTGGAGGGAATTTCTCTTCTGTTGTCACTACCCATAAAATCCTTCGTGTAGGGTACTATTGGCCTACATTGTTCAGAGATGCATCAAAATGGGTAGGTAAGTGTGAAGCCTGTCATAATTTTGTTGGGAGACCTAAGTTGGTTGTTTTACCACTCAAACTAGTAGTGATTGATGATCCTTTTCAACAGTGGGGATTGGATTTCATTGGAACTCTTAACCCACCTTCTAGTGTTGGACATACTCACATGCTAACTACTACATATTACTTCACAAAGTGGGTAGAGGCTATTCCAGTCAAAAGCACTACTTCTGAGGTGGTGTGTAATTTCATCAAGGAAAACATCTTGATAAGGTTTGGGGTACCAAACAAGATTGTGACTAATAATGCTTCCAATTTTTATTCTTTTGAGATGATGGATTTCTGCTATGGTTATGGAATTTCCCTTGCTCATTCTTTAGATTATTATCCTCAAGGGAATGGACAAGCAGAATCAACAACTAAGAATTTGGTAACCATCGTTCAGAATATTTTCAATGAATCTCAAAGGAATTGGCACAAGAAGCTCTATGATGCTCTCTGGGAAGATAGAATTACACCCAAAAGAGAAATTGGGATGTCTCCATTCCAGGTGGTGTATGGTGTTGAAGCTCAGCTTCCAGTAACAGTGGAATTACCAGCCTTGCACTTAATGAAGGCTATTGAAGATACAAGTTTCACCAGTTCCTTGGACAAGAGGATCATGTATCTCCAGAAGCTAGATGAAGACAGAATGCAAGTTTTTATAAGATCTCAGCTCATCAACTAAAGGTGAAAGCTTTGTTTGATAAGAAAGATAGGCCCAAATATTTTTAAGTGGGAGACATTGTTCTATTGTGGGACAAAATACATGAACCTCAAGGAAGCCATGGTAAGTTTGATTCTCTTTGGCTTGGACCTTTCAAAATCAGACACTTTGCTAGAGAAAATTATTTCTACTTGGATTATATGGATGGATCTCCTCTCCCACTTCCTTATAGTGGGAAGTATTTGAATTTTTTCAAGTCCTAGGTGATTAGGTAGTCCTTTTGTATATATTGTGTGTGGTGTTGTGTTTTGTTTTTTTCTTTCCTTTTGGTTTGTTTCCCTTTCATGTGTTATGTATTCTGTATTGGTTTTTCCTTTGACTCTATTTTCCCAATGGATAAGGCACTGGTCTACTTTCCCAAAAAAATTTCTATGGTTCTTGATCTTTCCTCATTCCTCTATCCTAGCCAAGTCATCCCTAGAAAGAGCCAGCTGTTGTCACCCTCAAAATTCCCCTCATTTTTTAAGTCAAGTTTCAAAAATTTTGAGTTGGTGCCTTTGAGAGATGTTTGAGCAGATTGAGAAGTTTGGAGAGATAGGAAAATTCATGCTTTGAAGAATCTGGTGCTCATTTGTAATCTCGCCCCGTTAATTTAAAATCTTGCAGTCTGCATGGTTTGATAAAATTTTTGTCTTCCCGTCTGGATCTTGTCTCAAGGCTGTCAAAGTCTTTCTATGGTTCTTGATCTTGCCTCGTAATTCAAAGTGGAGAAAGGCAGCATTCAATTAAGGCCCAAATTGGCTAAGTATAGAAAGACTGTAGAAGGTGCCACGTGTCTCTTTGGTGCACTTTTAGTATGGTGCACAAACGTGGAAACCCCAAACTTATGCCATCCCTCCACATGTCCAAGGTTCAAAAAAGGGACAGAGTTGGCCATTTAAATTGACTAAATCAAAGGGGGTTGGTGGAACCCTCCACGTGCCTCATCCACACAACTTCAAAAGTGAGACCCAAGGGACAGACCCTAAATGAGTGTCATCCCTCCACATGGTTAGAGCCTCAAAAAGTTAAATCAACCTAAAAATTCTAAGGCCAGCGGATGGCACCACATGTCTCATCAATGCACCTTCAAGGGTTGAAGCCAAAGGCGGTTCCCCAAACATGCGCCAGCTCTCCACATGCCTCATTGGCACAACTTCCAAGGTGAAGCCCAAAGAGATACCATGAACTAGTGCCAACCCTCCACATGTCTATGGTCCAATAGAAGTCAAATGGGCAATAGGCCTGAATCGGCTAAGTACAAAAGAACCGATGGAAGTCTCCACGTGTCTCAATGATGCACCTTCAAGGGTCGAGGCAAAAGGTGAAACCCCAAATGAGTGTTAGCTTTCCACATGTCCCAGGTCTGAAAAGAAGAGAGAATCAGTCATTAAAAAGTCCAAGCGTTGGTAAGAACCTCCACGTGTCTCTTTGGTGCAACTTCAAAGGAAGAATCAAGAGCAGGTCCCCAAGTGTGCACAGGCTCACCACGTGGTCAGAGTGAAAGAAGGGGTAGAGCTAGCCATTGAATCAGATAAGTATAGAAGGGTTTGAATAAGCCTCCATGTGTCAACTCGGTGTAAATTTAAAGGTAAAATCTGGAGGCAGGTCCCAAATGTGTACTGAGCCTCCACATGTCTAGGGTTAGACATATGGCCCTACAAAACAAAAGGGACTTAGCCAAAACACAAAGAAATAGAGAAAAGCCATGGAAGGAGCCACATGTCTCTTCGGTGCTCTTTCAAGAGGTGAATCCAAAGGCAATTCCCAAATATGCATTGAGCCTTCACATGTCCCAAGTCAGACATAAAGCCTTCTTTAAATAGAGGGACTTAGTCAAAACACAAAAATATAGAACAAGCCCACAAAGGGACACGTGGCCATGTTTCAAGTCAAAAATGGTAAAGCAGGCCATCGGAGCATTTTGGGAATTTTGGTTTTGTTTCCATAAGGGAAAAATTCAAATGTTAAGCCCACGTCAAAAGTCAAAGTGGGAAGGTGGGTCGATGGAGAACTTTGAGATTTTGAGCCTTGTTTCCATAAAAGGCGTAAAGTGATAAAGTGAACCGCGGCCCTGTTCACGTTAAGGAAAAAATTCAAATGTTAAGCCCACGTCGAAAGTTAAAGCGGGAAGGTGGGTCGGCGGAGAACTTTGAGATTTTGAGCCTTGTTTCCATAAAAGGTGTAAAGTGATAAAGTGAACCGCGACTCCGTTACCACTTAGGTAAAGCCATGTGTCAGACCTATATCAAATGTGAAGTTACAGGCTTGTGGGGCTGTGGGGAACTTTTGCACTTTTTAATATTTTTTTCTAAAGGCGTAATTTCAATTTCAGACCCGTGGATCCATTTTGTGAAAATTGCATTTTCCGCCATTTTTGTATGGATTCGATTCAAATATTCAAATGACCATAACTTTCACTCCAGTGCTCAAAATTCGACAAATTTTATACTGTTGGAAAGGTCTTGGTATCCTCTACACCATGAAAGTAAAAAATATTTTTTCAGTAGGATTTGATGGGTGAAAATATGGAACAAGTCTTTCAAGCCATTAATATGGATCTAATTGCTTCATACTTCCCAGATGATCTGATCTTCATCCTTCCTTCTCCAACATGCCAGATAGACATGGAGAATTGACTGGATATCTTGATTTGGGTGAAAATATGGAAAACATCTTTCATTCCATTAATATGTGATCAAACTGCTTCAACTAGATCAAATTTGATCTGATCTTCCATCCTTCCTTCTTCAGCATGCCAAAGACATGTAGAACCAGATTTGACATATTATAGGTAGATTTGCAGGGGCATTGATGGTTTGTGGTTGAGCTTCCAAATCAGATTTTATTCCTTCTCTTCTTCTCCTCTTTTCACTTCATCTATAAATGTAAGAGCTTGGCTCATTGCAAAAGGTTGGACTCTGATACTTTTGAAGTGTAATTATAGTCAAAAGTAAATCAATACAGAAGGATTTTCCCCTTTTCTCTATCTTCCTCCATTGTCCCCTCTTGCTTACTTGAAATTTGTGGATCATTTATCTTCTATGATAAGAAAATTTGTGTTCTTATTGATATGATTTCTAGAACTTTGTGTCTGTGGAATGATATCTTATGTAATGAATGTGAATGATTATGTTTTGTATCACTCTTGCTCAGTACATATAGGGTTATACTCTGTTATCTATATTTCCTAAAAGTACTGTTATATTCTGCTCTTTCCTTTCTTCAGTTCTTCCATTCGTTTGTATTGATAATCTATTTTGGTATAAAATCATTTCAAGATGTCATAGGTCCAACCTTAAGATGAAATTTGTACATTTGTATATAAGCTTTGCTGCTTGCTTTCAATAAGGGAACCTCTCCCATAAAGAGGAGGGACTTGTTGTCCCTTGACTGTGGTTTTGTTAAAGTACCATTTTAAAACCCAACAATCATTCAGTGGATTCAAACAGTTCACCATGCCTAATTATATGGTGAATTGACCATTCAACATAGCCATCTTGAATGTGGGTGGTTTAGATTAAACGATGGAACCAATATACTCAGCATCAATGGAGTGGATAGTTCAATCATTTCCAGCTCACCATAGCAAGTCATCTAACCAATGCACATGGCTCAGCCCAAACTTTAGGTGAAACAAACATCCACAGCAACCAGCTCGGCCATGTATATGGTCAACAATCATTCCAAAGCTCGGTGGAATGTAGGGGCACCCAACAAAAGGGTGAGACGTGGCACAAGCCATGATACAGTAGGTGGCAATTCCTATTTTAAAACATGAAACTACAAACCCTACCGAACATGTGGGATATGGCTCATGGAGATGAAAAATAAACAAGGGCACAAAAGTTGGATGGGATACTCGAACTCATGACCTCTTCGCTATAGTCCTATCCTACCAACCAACTTATCAGCTGAGCTAGCCATGTAGGGAGTGAGAGTGATAAGGGCTATAAATAAATATTTCAGGCCCTTTAACATTATAAAAAGGGACTCGACCCCTTCCCTCTAGACATAAAAATGTAAAAAGTAGCCTCAGGATATTAAATAGCTACCTAAGCTATTCGAAGGAGGTTCTAAATCCTTTTTAAAGGCATATTTTATTTTTTGAGTAAGTCCTATTTATTATAGGAAAATATTGTAAGGGAGATAAGACCTATTTTAATAGGTAAAATTATTATTGAGAGTTAATGCAAAACTACCCAATAGGCCACATTTGAGCCACATAACTTGTAGGTATGCTAGGAAAGAGGAGAACGGATTCTGAATAATCATCGATGTCTTTCGAAGAGATAGCAGACTATTAGGCAAGTTGAAGTTTCATTAGGTTTTCTTATAAAAACTTTATTATACTACAGGTTTTGACTAGTGGAATTGTTCATTAAGAACCAGGAGACGTAGGCAATTTCTGAACTCCGTAATCATTTTGGGTGTAGTGTGTTTTACATTCTTTCATTATTTTTTATTTGATTTTGTGGTTATTTTTTGGTAAAAATTAATAATCCTATAGGGATCTGAAGGTAGTAAAAAAAAGAATTTGACCTAGAATTTTTTAATCAAGTTGGTATCAAAGCTAGTTTTGTAGGATTTTATTATAGAGATGGATCTATACATGTTCTTCTAGCTGCTAATGATGCTTGCCTTATTTAGCACAATGGTTTGAGTGATGATCACTTGACATTGAGAACATGATCTCTAGATCGTGGAATTGTAAACCCACCTGACTAATGTTTGATAGTAATAACACCAACAATAACATCACCTCACAGAGTTACAGAAGATCATATATGCTCCTCTTAGGAAGGTAGCTTTAAAAAGTCAACTTCAGAAGCACTGCATAAAAATTCCACCATCATCAGAACTAGTTAAGTGCAGCCATTTTGGAAAAGGACATGTTACTAAGCATTAATAGAAGTTACACCCACAAACAAGGCCTATTTAGATGAATAAGAAGGGAAAGGTAGTTGCAGGACCCAATTCCAGTCAACTATCTAATTCATTAGGACAAAAATCACCAGTAGAGTGCTCAGACATCATATTACAACACACAAGTGCTTCGAGATAGTGGATTCTGGTGGTTTCTTGAGGATAGCTAGTCACACTTATTTTTTATTGGACTATTAGAGTAGGATATGTGACTATCGATGTAGTGTGTCTATTAGGACTTCCTACTACACCACTTCCTCATACCAAGATAGTTGGTATAGAGGATGGTACACTGCATGAGATGGCTACTAGATTTTGCAATTTGAGCTTTATAGTTGGGCAACAATTTTTCAACACTGTCACACTTGACATCGTCCCTTTGGAGATAGACAAAACGGCATTAGGAAATTTCTACCTTATAGCTCGGAAATGCTATATGATGGATGTCAGGAGTGGAGTGGAGCTTCGTATCAACCATAGTTGGATTATGTAGTTTGATTTGAGATGTTTTATTTGTCCTATACATGGCGACACTAGTGAGACTTCAAGCTCATATGTACTAGGGGATCATCCAGATCCTAATGCAGATTCAGACTCATATGTGTTAGAAGATCATCTAGAACCTGACATAGAGATCACCTATATTCCAGTGAATCATCCAGATCCATATGTAGATGAGAGATCGTTAGACGGTCCACATGGAACCTATTGAGGTAGCCTAGGCTGACACCAAGGATTCTATAATTGGTAAGAAATATAAGGTGTAATAAAAGTTAACATTGTGTTTAGCTATTGTATAAATCTTTCGAGCATTATTTATTTCTCTTATTGTAATAAAATAAAACTAGCAAAAATTGTGTGCTAGGTAGAATGTATTAATAAGATCCTTTTGGGAAATTTTCATATACATCTAACGAGTCAGAGCACACTAGTAAAAGACCTAATTCTGGGAAATTATTGTACTCTTTTATACTTGCATTAGTAAGACCCCTTAGAGGGAAAATATTTTGGTGATTTTGCTAACACCATGATATGTAGTATATTTTTCCTTGTTGAGTTGTTTTTCCAACAGGGAGGAGACAAATAAATTCAATCCATGTTACGATGCAGTGGAGAAGACAAAGTACATAAGCCACCGAATAGGAGAAATCTTCATGACAGGTTTATCATGTGAAATTATTTTCCTTATAAATTTTGTAATTAAGCTTATTTTGTAAAGACTCCAAAATGGAGCATTTTACAACTAATTTTGCATGATTTATTTGGAAATGTTTTTCTTACACTTGTATTTGAAAGTTGTATAAAGACCCTTTAAAGGGAATATCTCCTAATCATCTTTTTGAGTGACTGTTATAGTTAGATACTCATACCTATAAGCTTAGAGAATTCTCATTTTTTTGTGTATACATTTGAGCACTGGTGGTAGCTTAGATCTTCATTCTATATATATTCTCATTGTAGTCATGTAGCAGGATGGTACCTAATCATCATCATCATTGGGACTTGTACCATGTAGAGTCAGAAGCCATGCATCAGCGAAATTCACCATCTCACACTTCTCAGTACCATGTAAATTCTGAAGCTGTGCAACGAGGTGAAGTAAAGTGTCTTCTTCAATCACACCAAATTATTTTTATATAGAAGCATAGTCCATGCATCAAGATAAGGATTACCAAGAGGTGTCAGAATAGTGGCCTACATGCCACATGTCCCAGAAATTAAAAAAAGTGACAAAATGAATAAGTAGCAGTTCAGAGACTGCGGTATCAACTGTAGGGATCTCTTCATAGACAATGACAGGGTTCATGATCTAGGAGCAGACATATAAGCTTTCTAGGACAAAAAACCTTTCCCACTGGGGAGGTGTGATTAAGAGGTCAATATGGAGGGGAAAATGTTCCTTAAACTTCCCAATATTGGCACAGTACAGAAGATGACTCGGGGAGCTTTCTATCGACCATTTAAACGTTGAAAATGGAGTCCGTATGTGCAAATGGTGGTGGGTTAAAATTACAATCAACCCTAGGTAGGAACAAGTCAACTGGAAAGTCATGACAAAGTGGAAAAAATGATTATGCAATCATGGTGATGTTTCTATTCTCCAGTCTTCAACAAGCGAGAATTTGGTCGTAAGAACCAGAGGGCCAACTTTTATAATGGAAGGGAGCCCAGCCACCATGAGGACTATTTTATCACTGACGTCATGGGTGCTCAAGCCACCATGTGGCTTGCCACCACAATTTCAAATTTTCCCAATAAGCCTATTGAAAAGTGATTTGAACTTGGTAAGCTATTTTATTAGCTCAATGGGGTGATAAACTCCCCACCAAGTTAATCGTATTATTTATTATCCACTATGTTCAGGATTACATTATGTTTGCCTCTATGAGTGGGTATTATCCCCAATAACTCGATGACATGGTTAGCTCGGAGCTTAATGGGTACCGCAGCACACCATATAACTCGGAGATATTTTCATATAGCTTGGCTTCAATGGATTGGGTGATTTTCATATCATTCAATGGATTTAAATAGTGGACCATAAATAAGTATATGGCGAATTGATCATTCAACATAGCCATCTTGAATGTGGGAAGTTTAAATTACACAGTGAAACCAATATACTCGATGCCAATGGAGTGAGCAATTCAATCATTACCAGCTCACCAAAGCAATTCAACCAACATATGCACATAGATCAGGCCAAAATTTGGGTGAAACAAACATCCACAGTGACTAACTTGGCCACATATATGATCAAACAACCAGTCCACAGCTCAGTGGAATGTTGGGGCACCCAACAAAAGGGTGAGATGTGGCCTAAGCCATGATACAATAGGCAAAAATTCTAGTTTTAAAACATGAAACCGCTGACCCTTTTGAAAATGTGGGATATATCCCACAGAAATGTAAAATGGATGGGGCACAAAAGGTGGATGGGTAAGCTCGAACCCACGACCTCTTTGTTGCAGTCTTATCATGCCAACCAACTTGTCATCTGAACTAGCCACGTAGGGAGTTAGAGTGATAAGGGCTATAAAAAAATATTTTTGGACCTTTAACATTATAAAAGGGACCTAACCTCTTCCCTTGAGACAAAATAATGCAAAGAGCAGCCCAAGGATATTAAATAGCTACCTAAGCTATTCGAAGGAGCTTGTAAATCCTTTTTAAAGGCATATTTGATTTTGTGAGTAATTCCTATTTATTATAGGAAAATATTGTAAGGGAGATAAGACCTATTTTAATAGGCAAAATTATTATTGGGAATTAATGCAAAACTACCCAATAGGCCACATTTGAGCCACACAACTTGTAGGTACGCTAGGAAAGAGGAGGATGGATTCTGACTAATCATCGGTATCTTTCGAATAGCTGACAAACTATTAGGTAAGTTGAAGTTCCATTAGGTTTTCTTGTAGAAACTTTATTGTACTGAAAGTTTTGCCTAGTGGAATGGTTCGTTAAGAACCCGGAGACATAGGTAATTGCCAAACTCCGTAATAATTTCAGGTGCAGTGTGTTTTACATTCTTGCATTATTTTTGAGTTGATTTTGTGGTTATTTTTCAGCAAAAATTAATAAGCCTATAGGGATCCGAAGGTCATAAAAAAATGAATTTGGCCTAGAATTTTTGGATTAGGGATAGGCCTTGAATATAAATTGATTATTATGACCATGATTTTGATCTTGTAATCCTTGTAAGATATTCTTCATTTTCCATTCTTATGCAAATGACTTGCCATGAGTTATTGTTGATGGAGGAATGATGTGATTAGATTGGGTGGGGTTAGGGATCTAATTGGTTGATATTTGAGCATCAAATAAAATTTTATATTTATTGGTAATTACATAGGAAGTAATATTATCCAATTGGAAAATAATGTTTTAGATTTGATCTTGAGTATTAACTACCTTTTTCTCCTTGTTGCAATTTGTAGTGATCTTAGGGATAATGGTTCTTGTATATTTTTACAATCTTGGTAACTCCTTTGTGTTAGATTCCGTATTAGGTTTATATATATATATATATATGAATGTAGATGGGTTATGTATATTTAATATATCCTCAAATGTACCAAGTTTGTTTAATTTTAATTCCCCCCCTCCCCCCATGAATCATGCTCATGAGGAATGTAGGGTTTAAATCAATAGGGAGTTTGGATCCCAAGTCAATCAATTTGAGGAGGACATTATCCTGATTTAGTAACAAAATTTGGTCAATGTGAGTGTTGTTTTCTTCAAAAAACTCACACTCATTCTATATTTTTATCTTATTTGTGAGGCTGACCTAATTATCTAATGGGTCAAGAGGACCACAATAAAATAGATTGTGTTCAATATGTTTATACCTTTTACATATTTTTGGATATATTGTGTTTGAAAATTGAACATGTTTTGATGTTTTAGAAATTTTGGGTCAATTTTAACATATTTTTGGGTTACTTTCTTTGAAAAACTTGGTTTGAATTGGACAAAGCTTCATGTTTTTGAAATTGAAAAAGATATCTTAACTCAAAAAAAATTTCACCTTATATGTTTTGAAAATAAAATTTCACTTTTATAAAGTTTCACATTTTATGTTTTTTAAACAATATGTAGGCAGAGTCAGGAAACACAATCTATACTACTGATGGCCACCTAGCTAGGATAAATAATTTTTTTAGGGTATCCTCAATATACCTTTTAGTAAATGAGTCACTATTCCATGAAATTAGGGATTACTATCTAATGGTGTGGTTTATAGGGTCAAATCCACCTTGTCTTCACTGAAACCAATTTAGATAAGCTTCATAAAAAATGACAGTTCCTTCCTTGCAAGGTGTTGTTTGGGGCCTGGGTATTAGTGGAAAAAGTATGCCTCACTTCACAAAATTCATATAAAAATGAAATCCTATTTTTCCAAAAACCACAACTCCTCCCATGAATTTTTATAGCCCACTGGTACATGAGCAATGTCTAAAATACATGGTAATGACCACTAACCCACTGATTGAAAACACCACCTTGTGTCACATGGGAAGAGAATACACATTTTGAGACAATGATAAAACAAACATCAAAGCAAAATAAAAAAATTAAATTGAAAAGAATAAATAATGTAGTATTAAAAATATATGATTAAGAAAGTGATTAATCCAATATGATAAGAAAATTGAATTGAGTAAATAAGATAATAAGAAAATGTATGTGATTAAGTAATGATTAATCTAATATGCTAAGCAATCTAAATAAATTAATAAAGACAATTATAAAAGGTACAATTATAAAATTAAATAAGCAATAAATCAAATGAAATTACGCAAACTAATTAGTAGTTTATTAGTTTTGTGTCTTCAACTATTGATAAGGAAGTTGCAAACAAGACTTTATAGTATGAAATAATAGCAAACAACCCCTAGAAATAAACTTAAATAGATAAACAATAATGCAAAGGACAAAACTAGATCATTTGAACATAACTACTAAAATGCATAGTGATATCACTAAAACAAATAAAAACTTCTACTTTAACATGAAAATTCACTGAATTTGATATACAATAGTATAAAAGTGAAATAATTGCAAAAGCAATCACAATCGTTGAAACTTGGCAAAATGGATACTTACCTGCGTGCAGTCACTAATTTTATAGAACTAATAGGCCAAGGAAAAACTATTGTGAATGTCAGTATAATCAATTATGTGCAACATAAACATGCCTATAATGCATATAACGATTGATAAACAATCAATTAAAATGTAAAACAGAGGCATAAGGGACTAACATAAGTTAAAATGTACTACCACGAAACATAAGAATGTGAAAATAAAAGTAACAACATAAAAACCATGTAATAAACAGTCAAAAAAATAAAACCATTGTAACTACATGTATAATTATTGAAGGTGAGAAGAATAGTTGCTAAGGCATGCATATTCTCTAAATAAATAAAACTAAAACTACCAAAGTAGAACTTCCAAAAATGAGTGTACAGTCACTAAACCTACAAGCGTAATCATTGTTTGACATAGTAATATCAATGAAAGTGTAGAGAAACGTGAAACCCGAGGTAAAAAATCAAAAATATATAATTTTTGAAGTCAATACCAAATTTTATTACATTTAATCCTTCTCAAAACCTACAAATAAGACTCATCCCTACCAAACTTAACAAAAAATTAGCAAAACATGATATAAAAAAATGCATATGAGACAAAGGGGAGTCCCACCAAGCATTCTACAAATATGTAATGGTTTGAGAAAGTGTTAATATAATTTAGATTACAAACTTACTTTTGGAAGTTCCTAAGGATAACCTTTCTAACTTTATACATCAAGATGAAGCTTAAAGAGAGAAACCATTGATAAAACATGCATAAACAATAAGGAAATTTTAAACCTCCCTTTGACATTGTGGATGCACTTCTAATTTTGGATGTCTATTGAACTATGTGCAAGATGAGGTAGTGAGTTTCAAGGAATTTGAAGATACAAATAGTCTTCCCAAATTGAATTTGTCCATATTTGGTAATATTTTGCAATCAACAAACAGGATTTCTCAACTTAGTAATATTTCAAACAGAATACTTATATGAGAATTCAATGTATGAAGTTGTAAATTGGTACTAGGTTGGTGGTTTATTAAATAGGTTTCTTTTTTGGGAAATTGGTTGACTTGATGCATTTGAGATAATAGATATGTAGGATTAGGATTAGTTAATTTGGATTAGGATTAAATAGGTAGGATTATTTTTTTATATTAAGGGTAAAGGTTTTTTGATTGGGATCCTACCCAGGTACAAAAAGGCCTAAGCCTGGATATACAATGAGAGAATAGAAACCAAAACAATAGTGGAAAAAATATAGTCACCAAACAATACAAAATCAGCATGAAGTCACCAAAACTTCAAAACCTTCACATCTAAGAAATAACAACTAGTAAATAGCACAAAATTAGCCTGAAATCAACACAAAGACAGCATCATCACAGTTGAGATACAAAAAAAACCAAAACTATTTCATGAGATTCTAGAAGCTCTTTTTACATTCTTCAGGCCCTTTTTTATGTCTCTTAAATTAGTACCCTTATTGTTATTATCCTTTCTGAGAATGTCAAATTTATAAATGAAGAGGGAGAGGAAATATAGGGTGCTCTTATGCATGCTTAGAATGTCACATTGTTTGTCCTTGATTCTTTACATCTCTTTCTCCATATTGTGTACATGGTTGAGAATGTCCATCATTTCTTATTTGTCATCAAATTCATCACGTATTTCTAACCTACTTGCTTGAATTTTCCCTTTCTGATCTTTGATTTTAACCAACTGAGAATTATTATCAATACAGTGCTGAGGGTCTTCCACTGAAAAGAATTTTCCTTTATTTCCAATGGATAGAAGACATAAAACAGCTTCACCTTATCCTCTGAAAGGGGGAGTAGGTGGTATCATATCATTAATAGTAATATTTTCCCTCTTCCTCCTGAAGGATCTGTTGAGAGAGGTGTCACCCAAGTGATTTTTAGAAGAAGGAACATGATTATGGGTAATGATAGGTGAGAGAGATGGGGGGAGGTGGAATGGAAATATATCATGAAGGAAAGGTATGGAGGGTGGATGAGGAGGGATGAGAGGGAGAGAAGGGGGGGAAGAGGAGAAGTGGTGGTGAGGGAGATGGAAGTGTTGACAAGGGGAGGTGGAGGTGGTGGGAGGGGAGGAGATGGTCAAGGAAGAAAGAATCGAAGGGGGAGGGTTGTGAATGGAGTAATCAAAGAATTTATAGAGTAGAAGAATCATGACATGGTGAAGTGGATGAACATGTGTTCCCCTTTTAAATAAATTCACAAATTTTTCAAGGGAGTGAAGGATGAAAACTGGGAAGCTAACAAAGTATCTTCTATGGAAATGGTAAAGAAAAAAAATGTGATAATGAGACATTACCGTAATTATTCCCTCCACAGAGATAAATTTCATGACTAACATCACCACCATGTTATAGGGATGAGGCAGGTAGTCACGAATGAAACCCCCATTCTTGTGCACCAAAGAATCACCATCATTGAGAAATTTCTACTCCTCTACATCAATATCAATCTTGTTCTTGTAAAAATTCAATCCTTTTTCTGTTAAAGCCGATTACATTATTAATGATCTCTTCATTGACCTCAAATACCCTGCCCTTGTAAGTAAACTTTCTATCATTTCCATTTTTACTAGTTATTGGGACAAATGTAAATCATGTCCTTTAATTCTCTCCATGAAGCAAGTAAAACCCCTCTTGCTTAATATTATCTAGAGCTCCTCATTGTTCCTCCATTCATTAATATTCATTGGCTCGACTCTACAACATTCACTACCCATCTCGGCCCTAGAAAGAAGCAAGAAGAAGTGATTAATATTTTAGAAAAAATCGAGAAGAGAAATATTATTAAGAGGGATAGGATGAGTTCTCCACATGTGCCAATCCCAATTCTCCAGCGGGTTCCACCTTTTCATTGTTTATAATATTGATTACATTTGCCAAAGGATTCTCATCAGCACTCCAAACTTTGATATAATTAATAGTGACTCCTATATTATCCATGACATCTGCTAAATGATTACCTTCATGATAAGTATGATAAAATTCAAAAGTTTGAAATGTACTGAGAATATAACTAGCTTCATCTATAATGCTTTTTATAGACCAACTTATATGGTTGTTACCTTTCAAATTGTCAGTGTTGTTTAAAGAATCCCCTTATATAATAATATTGCTAGCATTCATGTCTCTCACGATCCTAATCCCCCAAAGAGTTGCAAGGGATTTGACATAGTGGTTTGAATTAATGAGCATATGACCCATGTACAACTTGATCACAATTCCTTTCTCATTTATTATATATCCCCCCTCAAGACTTACACGGGTTTCCTTTGGAGGCCCCATCATAGTTTAGTTTTAACCAACTTGACTTGGGATGATGCCACTTGATATACTCTCTAGAGACCATTTTATTTAGATGACTAGTGATAGAAAATATATTAAGATTCCATTTTTCTAGCAGTCTACTATCCTCACTATGTTGTTGGGTCCTTTTAGGAGGCCTGATGCTAATAACATTTTGTCTTATTTCATTGACAAGACTATTAGTGATTCTCATGAAAGAATGCTTCTTATTTTAAAATATGGAAGCATTTCATGTTTTCCAAATGATCCAAATGACATGGGGAAAAGAAATTTTCCATATCTTTTTAACCAATGAATTCTTGGAGGGAAAATACCATTTTTCATAGGCCCAAACAATAGAATTTGAAAGTATCCACTTTATCCCCATGAAACCAAAAATAAATCTCTAGGTTTGGAAGGAAAAATGGCAATGCAAAAAGAGGTGGTTGGCAGTATCCTCAGCCTTTTTACAAGGGATGCATCTATTTGGAAGATATTGGCCTCTCTTTATCCAATTTTTAACAATCAGATCTTTATTTTGAATAGCAATCTAGAAGAAATGGTTAATCTTAATAGTTAACTCAATCCATATTTTACTCTAGTTAAAAGGAGGAATTTGGGAAGTAGAGAGGATCATGTATCCATATCTGATCAAGTAATTACCATCAAAGGTGTTGTCCTATATGAATTCATCATTATTTTGCAATCAAGGTATGTGTTGATTTCTAAGAATTTATTGAGTCGTAATAGTTTGTTGGGAGTTGAAAGAGGCTACACCAAAATCTTGTATCTGCATCCAAGATTTATTGTTGATATAGCTGCTAACTTTCTCTCCAATCTGAACTTGGAAATGTTTAAAGACCTATGATCCATCTTCAGTATCGCAAAAAGGGAGATGTGTAAGCCATTTATCTTTCCAAAATTGAATATCCTTCCCATTTCCAAGTTTCTACTAACTACCTTTTGTGATAATATTTCTATAGCTAACATGAGCATTCTAAAATATAGATCCCATGCAGAGATGTCATCTTTGTACAACCAGTCCAAGTTCTTAGAATTATCAAGGTATTTATGTCTTATGATAGGAATCCAAAGGAGTTATTATTTTATCAATCTCTAGCCAATTTTCATGATCATAGATTTGTTCATCCATCTTATATTTTTTACGTCAATCCCACCACAATTTTTTTGAAGACATACCTTATCCCATGCAACAAGGGGGATTTTATTGCTTTCTTCAACACCTTCCTACAAGAATATCTTTTGGATCCTTTCGATTTTATCAACAATCATGCTATGTATTTTAAAGAGTGACATAATAGGAGGATATGGATTTAATTAATCAATGGATGTGGTGGTAATTAATTAAGATTGTGGGGATTTAATTAATCAAATAGGTAGGATTATTACTCCATGGAAGTGATGGGAATTAATTAAATAGGTAGGATTATTACTCCATGGATATGATGGGAATTAATTAGGAGGATGGGGATTTATTTAATCAATTAGGAGTTGATTAATAGGATTTGATTTATCTAATGTAAGAATTTTTGAGAGGGAATTTAACTTGAAGAAAGGGGGATTTCATTAGTAAATGAATGGTCAGTAATTAATAGATGAAGAGGGATATTATTATGATTTTTTATTTATGATTAAATTTATCACAATGGATTTGGGGTGTTTGAGAGGTAGTTACATTTTTAAAATTATATTAAATCCCCAATGGATGACATAGAATCTTATAACATGCTCCAAATCATCATCAACGGTCTCAAAACATCATTAATAATTGTTTCTAATTTCTTAAGTATGGATTGGGTTGATATTTGGTTTAATGGCATTATGTCACAACCCAAAACTTGTTTGTTAACTAAAATATAATTAATTTGAAAAATTGGATTATTTATTGATGGATTGATCATTGTTTGATAAAATTGTAAATGTAAATGATCTTTAGGATTAAATGGAAAATGTTATTTGATTTTATCATATATGATATACGCTTTTAGCATTTTTTCATTTGGAAATTTAGTAAACATATATTTAAATTTAGTTATTTAATTTATGTTTTATGTATGATTGTGGTCTAAGTACTTGCACTTTCATGAGTTATGGATGTTAGAACATATTTCCCTCACATATACTAGAGCACCCAGAGGGATAGTATCATCAAGGAGAAGGATATAGATCAATGTGGAAATGAATTTATAGACAAGTAAATGAGAACCAACAAACACAACACACACACACACACACACACACACACACACACACACACACACACACACACACAGTATTTTGTGTTTTTTAACTCATGTCATGTGGTGGTGGTTACGTCTATTTTGATAGTCGTATCTTTAAATTTATTTTTAACTTTGTTATTTATTACTATGGTGAATATTTTTGTAGTCTTTAATGTCATGGTTTTGTTGGATTATACATGTTTTGGCTTACTTGTGTTTACTTTAGTTGAATTCCACCTTTTGGAATAATCTTGGGCTTGACAGTCATTTTATATTTTTTATGAATTTTAATAGGTAACTATAGTTACAAGTTATTAAATTAATTAAAATTGGTCTTATTCTTGAGATTGAAAAAAATTCATTCTTGATTGAGGCTATTTTTGGAAAAATGACTATTTAAAATCAAGAGGGAATCATGTATATCTGAAAGAAATATCCAATCTTTTCTTGTATGATGATTGATTATATTTTGGGATTGTTGGTTATGATTTTAATGGAAGAAAAACTTGTAGGTATGTATATTTGGTTATTTTTATGGAGTTTGTTACTCAATCATTATTATTAGCAGGAGGTTGGGTTACAAATCTATTCTAAATTCTGGGAGATCATACCTATGAGGAAAGAAAGATCTAGAGAGAAATATGAAGCTAGAATTGGAGAACGAGACAAAGATTTTTGTAATTTGCTAAAGATATTTCAGATTCATGTATTTTTCCAAGTAATATATTGTGTTTTATTTGTTTCTTATCGTGAAAAAAAGAGTGGTGTACTTGTTGGAACTTGTTTTTACTATTTTATGAATCTAATTCGCAAGATAAATTTTTGGCTATAAGAATTCTAGATTGTTTATGTGATTTTCCCATTTTTAGACTTTGCGCAGAATTTAAGTGGGAATATGCACAAAGTTATGACTCAATTTTTTACATTTTTCATAAGTTTTTTGGGTTCATAGGGTTACAACCATAAATTTTGTATTCGTGAGAAGTTACAACCGTAACTACTTACGTTTGTAACCCATTTGAGTATAAAATATTCAAAAATTGGAGAATGGAGGGAAATGAGAGTATAAATATGGAAGAATAAGTGTTACGTCCATAATTACTTATGACTATGAGTCCACTTACAACCATAAGTTTTTAATGGAAATCTATGTGGCAACCAAATTAGTTGTCACATACATTATTTCATGTTTCTACCACATTGCCTCTTTGAAAATAGGGTATATTGAATCTTTTAAAAAAATATAAAATATAGGTTTTGTAGCCCTATTTTCAATACACCTACCCATATATATTATAAATTTTACATTAATTTTATATGTTTGATTCAAATTTCAATGAAATTCACTTTGTTTTTACTTTCTACAACAGTTTTAGTATGTGGGGTAATTTTTAAAAATATAAATTATTAAAATTTTGAAAAAAATCTCAATGCTAGAAAAAAAGTCTTCTTAATACAATCAAATATTCTTTTGCAAATACAAAATTTTAAAACTTGACTTATTGAGTGTGCCACAACGTTGCTTTAAAATAAATTGTGCTAATAAAATTAATAGGAAATTCAATATTTGTCCAAATATTATTTTAAAATATTTTGACCTAAAACTTTAAAAACACATTTTGTATTCCTCAAATGTTGTCTTCATATTTAATTTTAGTTATTATACACGAGAGTGCCAATATGTCAATCCATGTGCTTATTTGCATAAATAATTTATTGGCTTGGATAAAAAGATAAAAATGTATAAAATATTTGTTTTTTATTTTTTGAAAAAAAAAATGGAAACATTCTAAACTCAAAATCCTAAATTTTATTTTTATACACCATTACAAATTTCTAAATTGATATATCAATTATCATCAAGCGAATTTACATAATCTATGATTTTCAAGAAAAAACATGTCACTCCTCTATATAAAAATATGCCATGTGTTTGTGTTATCACCCAGTACTTGCATGCACACTTGAAAAATCCACCTAGACCTTTATGGAGTATTGCAATTCCCTGCACTCCAAAAGTATTATTATCAATATTAAAAACTTTTTCCGTGATTTTACATTCTAAAAGTTTGATTTACACTATTGCATACTTTTCACCATGCTTTTGCACTCCAAAATTTTGATTTACACTATCGTATACTTTTCCCATGATTTTACACTTCAAAAGTCCAAAACTTTGTTGAGAAAAGGTACCTAGACCAAATAAAGAATCAAAGGTCTAGAAGCAATTTACATGTAAATTACAAACTTGTTCCAAATGTCTAAAATTCTTACATACACTGAGATTTTTCACTCTAAGCCAAATTTTATTTTTGATCCCTCTAAACTTGTAGATTTCATCTCATGAATTCAACTTGACTATATTTCATTGATTATTATAATAGTTATTTTTTTCAACATAGAATTTTCACGTGATTCTTTTATACTATAAAATGTGAAAAAAAATCAATGAATCATGATTGATTTTGTGGGTTGTTATTAATAACTCTTTGCTATAATTTTTCAAAACTATCTTTCAAAAATCAAACCATAGAATACTAAAGAAGAAAATATAAATATTAATAAAACACATGTGAAATTTTTTTTATGGGAGAAGTATGGTTAGCCATTAATTCAAATGTGAGTTGGTCGATCTCTTATATGTTGATTTCATGGTGTTTATTTTTCATTATGGATTAGAAAGAAAATGTAGTGATTTTACATAGGAATACATGTAGATGTTTGAGATTAAACCTATGCCCACATGCACTACCTTGTATAATTTTTTTGTTATTTATTTTCAAGCCTTGGAGGTGAGTTTGGCTCAGCTACGGGTTTCCACCCTTCTTGAGGATACTCTTTTATCCTTAGTACTTGTTTCAATATGTATTATTGTTGTGAGATAGGTTTGTATGAAAAAATCCATATGTTTAATGTTTATGAAAACCCTGAGATATCAAACTACCAATATAGTTTAGAATTCTTTAGCTAAAGTAGTGTGATTATTATTGTAATTGTTTGTTCATGCTTTCCTAGAGATGCATGTTTGTTAGAAACCATTTAATAATTAGAGTACATTTTTCATTTGATTGATTTACATGTGGTGGATCTATCATTTATTCTATATACACATGTTTCTCTATTTTGATCTACTTAGGGATGAATGACCTTATCTACTACCTTCACTAAAGGGTTGGCCTATCACCTAGTTAGGGAGGTGAAGGGGGATCCTTGGAGGTATTCGGTTAGAGGATAAAACACATTGATGATATCATCCATCAGTTGTAATGATCTATATAAAAGACACAAATACTACAAAGTTAGTTAGTTAAAAGATTTTAACATTATATTATGCCATGGGACATGATTTTTTTCCTATTTTATTATTCCTTAAAACTAAAATGTTTATTCTCAAATTGGGACATAAAAAACCATGACATATTACATTGGAAACTTCTTTTTTTAGTATTGATGTAAAACAATAATTGGATTCCCCTTTATAATGTTGATGAGAATTAAAGTGTTGCAAATTTATTAGATGGTAATTACATTCTCATGAGACTTTTAATTTGTCATCCCTTAGTGTAATGAATTTATACACTAATTTGGCTATGTGGTTAAAATTATAAGGATTAATTAATTGAAAAAAATAAGTTGTGGGTTTTCTCGTATCTCGTGACTAGTTCATTACACATTCAATAACCAATAGCATGCATGGGGATCTTATGTGTATAGTAAAATATTCTATAAAATTCATCACCTTCCACTTCCTAGCACGAAGTGTCCAAATAGATCTCTATAGCTTCTAATACTGACATTTGGGAAATGTGATAATGTGGGGCCAAGATCGATCATTGATAAAATAGAATACACAAAGAGAGTAATGTTGTGAGAGAGAGGAACCAAACATGAACCAAAGTATAGCTTGTATATTCAATACATGATAAATTATATTTATAATAGGTTTATAAATATGACTTGGAGAAATGTAACCACCATCTAAAAAGGTGGAAAAGTGTAACTTCCATCTATCCCACAAAATCTTAAACAAGATAAATACATGTGTATGAAAAACCATATAATGGAATAAAGAACATGTAATGAAATGAAAAACCCACACTAAACCCCTCCTTAAGAATATATTAGCTGAGTAAAATAAATTGGTTCCAATAACAATTCCTAATGAGGTATCAAATAACATAGAAAAATCCCTCAGAAAGTGGAGAAAAGGAGAAAACCATTAGGAAAAAATCCTCCCCAAAAGAGAGACAAGAGAAGTGCATAGAAAATATACCTTGGTAAATAAAACCCCATATAAGAACATAGAGAATCCCCCAAAAAATAGAGAGAGAAATAAGATAATAAGAGAGGACTAGCTATCCCCCTAGAAAATGAATCCTCATGAACTCCCAATAGATCCCGTAGATGAAGAAGTCTACAGTCATTAAAGGAATTAGTGAAGATTGTATCCCAATAAGTAATTTCTAATGTTGCACTAAAATACTAAGGGTGAAGGTAGAGGCAATGAAGAATATATCTTAATGTTACTCAACAAATCCAATGATCAATTGTGACAATTGTCAATGTACCAAATTATGTACAAAATAAGACTCAGATGGTTCCTAACATGGATACGAGAACTAAACCAAGAACCAAGAACTCACATAGAAGGTGTCAACATGAATAATGTCATGGGTGATTCATATGATTAATAATTACACATGGTGTCACCTTATAAGTATGCAATGGTGGTGAAAATTCATCCATATAGGTAGAATAAGAAACTCTATCAGAGTTGACATCAAAGAGGAAACAAATATATCTAATATTGAGAGTCAAAAAACATATATGAAATGTCTAGTAAGTAGACCTCCCAATGCAGTGGATTCTATATATATGAAGATCCCTACTATAGAGAATCACTGGAAGTAATCAAATAAACAAGTCTAAACTCTAAATAAATAATAAGTGATGGATGAACGTTCTACTATACAGAGTTACTGGAAAACCTCAGGGAATAAAATTTGAACTTTTATTAAACAATAGGTGATGGAGGAATGTCATGTTATAGCTATTCACTATAATTCCTTATGAAAGGAACTCTAAAATATGATGAAACAATAAGTGAAAGAATGTCTTAAAATAATAGATAAATGTCCTCAATTATGTCATCTAGATATGAAATATGAGACTATAAAAAAATAAGCAATTCCTTGTAGGTATGTGTCCCAATAAGGTGAATCTAAAATACATATATGATCCTACTAAAAAGAATTATTGGAATCTCTTTAAGAATAAAATATTGAATTTGAAGTAGCAACAGGTGTATGGTAAATGTCATGATCTATAGACACAAAATCATGCACTTTGAGTCATTATTTAGTCTTTGTCTCATAATACTATTCATATGGTCACTAAGCAAAAAGAGTAATAATCAACCCATGTCTTTGACCATTGTTACATTGTTTTATGTCATTATTTTAGATCTTACAATTGTACTTGCCTAATTTTTACTTTCATACTACATTTGTTCCTATTTCTGACTGGGGCGCCCTAGGTGCTCTGGTCCCCTGTAGGTGCCCTGATCCTCTTTGTACTTTCCTCTCACTTTTCAAGAACTTTCTAGCCATTTGAGCTTCTTATATTTTTGGTGGTCTGACTTTTCAGGGTTAATCGAAAAATTAAAAGAAGATAAGCATATATATAAAGTTAAGTGATCGTAATGAGGGACCAATCACTAACCACTTACTATCACTACCTAAGGTTGCATCCACCAAAGGCATCTATAGCTAATTTTGCATTCATCTAGATCCATCACAAAGGACACAAGGCTCGTTCATCTGCATCAGGCTTCATAGGAGAGGATTCTATTGTTTCCATGCACACATTTACTACTTTCTACATCTAGTTATTTTCTTGCTACTTCACAAAGTGCGACTGGCACAAGAGTAACCTAGGGCATAATTTCACACACACACCTACATTGGGCCTTATATGTAGTATCTTTCTCAGTGATAACTCCATCCATTTGACAACTGAGGACATTATAAACCATTCATATGCATCTTTCTTTTTTATGGTTTTGATGCTTTGTCTATGGTTTTACATGTGATTCTTCCATTGCAGTTTTAACAGTGCTTTGGCGATCACACAATGATATTCACGCAACAAGAATAAAACACATGCTAACATCCAGTGACACTCCAGAGGAGGTTTCCTAGCCATTTTCATCAACCAAGGCACCCAAATCTCATACCAAGGCACCCACGGGTTCCCTTATTCCTTTCCGAGCACCCCGGTCTATCCAGATAGTCCAGTTTTGCATCTTATTAGGTTGTTATGTGATGGTTTCCTCCTCCTATTCACTTGGTCTACACTGCGGCATAGTCTCGTGAAATCTTTAAATCAGCTAAGGATTTCTTAACCCTCTTTGTACATTAGGGTTTCATATTCTCTAACTTAGTTTTCTTCGGTATCATTTTCAATATTTTATTGCTTCATTTATTTAGTTATTTTACTGCTTCTATAACATTATATTACACTAGAATATTTATATTTTAGTCAATCATTTTGGTGAACTCGTACTCAATCTTCACATTTTTAGGATCCTTATTCTTTTCTTATCATCCTACAATATTTTCCTCATGAATATCTCTATCCATGATTATTTGTAGAATCATCCTAATTGTATTAATAGACTCAAATCATATTTGGATACTTCCTATATTCCTCCTCACACATCATCTGAATATGTATACCACAAGTTTACTTCAGCCTTGTCTCTTAATCAGGATCAAATAATTTTCACATTAGATGAACTACCTTCTCAAGAAATACTAGAGCATGAACCCCCATTGTATATACAAGTTTGTATTAACAATATCGGGGTCAAACGTGCCTTAGTTGACAATGGATCTAGCCTTAAAATTTGTAATGTTTCCTTGCTTCATCACTTAGGTCTTTAAGAAATTTCTTTGGCTCCTTCATCATTTTTCATTTGTGGTTTTTGACAACATTCCTAAGCATTTCTTAGGGACTATTAGCCTTCTTGTCACTGTAGGTCCATGTATAATCACTATTCCATGTCATGGCATGCCGAATAACATTAATTATTACATTCTTCTTGGGAGGGCATGGATCCATGCCATGCATGCATTCCCTTCTACCTTATATACACAACTTAAATTCTGTTATCAGGGAGTTTTTTATGATGTTCTAGTTGATCCATCACCTTTTGCATATTGTAATTCTATTGACCAATCTCATGATACCCATAGTTCTTCTGATATTACTCAATACTTTTCTAAATATGGGTTAGGATATGATTACTTACACCATTATGGTTTCACCAATACACGCTTAAATCAACAAGAACTTGGAATAATAACACTTTGTGATTTTCCCATGCAATCTAATATATTTGGATTGGTATATCATCCACCACACGTCCCTCCTTTAGAATTTTATACTACCTTACACATCTTTTCCCTTCCACTCATTCATCCAGAATTCATCAGTGATAATGCTTCTATTGTTTGGGATATTATAGAAACTTTTTCTACCGATGATGCTCTCTTAGAACACATCGGGGTTTATGATTAATTTCCTTCTTTTCACCATAAAAGGTGTTATCCATCATCACTTCGAAATATCACCTACTTTGGAGAGCCTGACACACCTTCCAATGACACTGATTCTCCTGACACTATTCCTATAGATCCATACATCAAAGATTGGTCCACCCTTCTTAATGAAGAAACCATACAATATAACCTAGGAACATCTGCGAACCCACGCATTTTTTTGCTAGTTTCCTCTCTCATTCCTAGTGAACAAAAAGACATCAAGAAAGTATTGCATGACTTATCCAACATTTTTTCATGGGACTATAGTGATATGTCAGATACTGATCCATCTATTGTAATGCATAATATTATCCTTAACCCTAATGCAAAACCAGTCCAACAGAAAATCTTCAAAATGCACCCAAAGGTGGCACTCTTAGTCAAGGAAGAAATCTAAAAGATACTTGATGTTGGATTTATTTGAGCTATCGATTATCCTGAATGGGTATCTAATATTGTACCAATAATGAAACCAAATGTCCATGTACATTGTTGCACTGACTTTTGTTATTTAAATAAAGTTTTTTCTAAGGATATTTTTCCCTACCTCATATTGATGTTATTGCCAACTCTACCGCTAGCTATGATATCCTCTCTTTCATATACGGTTTTTTAGGCTACAATCAAATCAAAATCAACCCCGTCAATCAAGAGAAGACTTCTTTCACCACACCCTGGGGAAGGATTTGTTACATTTCCCTACCCTTTGGCCTTAAGAATGTTGAGGCCACTTATCAATGGGCAATGATGCATATATTCCATGATTATATTCACAAGATTCTCGAATACTATGTTGATGACATCTTAGCTAAGTCCAAACATTGTTCAACCCCTGAATGAGACCTAAGAACATTGTTTGAGTTCTTACGTCAATACCACATCCACTTAAATCCCAAAAAATGTGTTTCCAGATTCATAACTGGTAAATTTCTTAGACATATCATTTCATAATGTGGCATTGAAATCGACCCAAACAAGATCAAAGTTATTGTCGAAATGCCTTTGCCTAAAAATTTACATCAACTACGATCACTACAAGAAAAAATTCAAGCTATTCGGAGATTCATTGTTTAACTTGCTGATAAAACTCAACCATTTACATGGCTCATGAAGGATACTAGATTCGTATGGGATGAGTAATGCCAACAAGAATTTGAGGACATAAAGGCATATCTTCTACAACCACCTATCGTAGTGCCTCCGCTAACTGACTGACCTTTCTTATTATACATTTTTGCCACATTTCATGCCTTAAGGGGTCTATTGGCTCAACACAATGATTCTCAACGTGAAAGAGAAATTTACTACATTAGTCGAGCATTTCTCTCTTACAAATGCAGTTACAGTTACATCAAAAAAATATGCCTCAGACTTATCTTTGTCACAGATAAATTACATCATTATCTTCTTATTAATGAGGTACATATCATCACCAAATTAGACCCCTTACAATACCTCTTGTCCCATACACATCTATCGAGATGTCTAGCATGTTGACTTATGCTTCTTAACAAATTTGATTTCAATTTTATACAGTAAAAAGTAATTAAAGGCCAAATCATCTCCTATGTCTGACTCTTTCCACAATGATTTCACTTCCTATGCTATCGATTATGACACATGGACAATGTACATTAACGACTCTCATTTCCATTTTGGCGCAGGGGCCGGCATAGTCTTCATCACCCCACAAGGTGATCCACTTCCCTTTGCATATCAATTGAGATTTTCATGTACAAACAACATCATTGAGTATGAATCCCTCATCCTTGGCCTTCTCACTACTTTGAAACTATTGTTGTCCAAAATAAGCTCATGCTTAATTTTGGTCAACTAACACCATTTCCACCCTTTTAGTGCTTCAATCTGATTTTTTACATATTTTAAGTACTTAATGATTCCCGAAAGCATTTTCATCAGATAGGAAATTTCTTCCCCTTTCCCAAAATATAAGTAAGTCCTTCTAACTCTTCATATTTTTTAAGTTATGGACTTGGGGGACTTTATTGCAAATTTTCCAATTTCGGGCTTGGGGGCCTTGGGGGATTTTTTTGCAAATTTTCCAATTTCAGGCATAGGGGCCTGGGGGGATTTTTTTGCAAATTTTCCAATTTCAGACTTGGGGGCCTGGGGGGAGTTTCTTACAAATTTTCCAATTTCAGGCTTGGGGACCCGAGGGGATTTTTTTGTAAATTTTCCAATTTCGGGCTTGGGGCCCATTTTTTAAATTTGCATTTTCGCCATTTCTTGTGCAGATTAATGTAAATTTTCAAATGGGCATAACTTTTGACCCAGTGCTCAAAATTCAACAAACTTTATATCGTTGGAAAGGTATCAACATCCTCTATGATATGGAAGGATGAAATTTTTATTTTCAAAGTGTTAGGTGGGTGAAAAATAGGAAAACGTTTTCGGCTCCAAAAAGTGCAGTTCCAGGCATCCCAATCACCGATTTTAATACAGTATGGTCTGATTTCTTCTCCAGCAAGCTAGAGTACATTGGGGAATGGATTTTTATAGGTTCCCATGCCTTTTCTAGATATTTAATGAATTTTGTTGGTGGGTGGGAGTGAAAGTACGAGTTTCTCTTCTTTCCCTCTCTCTTTTACTTCTCACAATTTCTATATATTGTAAACACTTCTCATTTGAGAGGGGGATAGTTTTGTGGTAGCAAAAACTCTGTTTCAAAATTGTTTTCATGAAGCCAATGTAGCTACATAGGCCCTTGTAGTGGACTCTTTGCATGGTGATCCAGGCCCTTATTATTGTAATAGATTGGATTGTGCATATTCATGAAGCAATAAAATGCAAGTTTGTGGATGTTATCTCCCCTGTTTATGTTTATTGTACTCCCTTGCCCCTCTCAATCTCATGTTCATATTATTGTGTCATATTTATGCTTTGCATTTACAGATTCATTATGTTGTGTTTGTATGGAAATTTGTTGTGAATGTAGATTTTTTGCTAGACTGTGTCAGAGCTATCTCACCTCTTCCAACTGCATTTTTCTTCTCCTACTTTTCACATCATTAGGAAGGTATTCTCAATCCTTTTTTTGGTGCTATCACCACTTTAGCTTAGGATTTCATTTATTTTTTGCATCTTCTCTAACCCTGGTCCCTTGGAAAGTTAGATTATAGATAGATTAGTTCCTCCTACATTGGAGTAGATGTGTGCACTTGAATAGGAGCAATAAACCAACTTTCTCTAGAGGTCTCTCAATTGTAGCAGTCCCACACTTTGAGAGAAGCTTCCATGTTATGCAATCACACTATGGGAGTCTCAAGAAAACCATCTTGTGCACCTGACCATTCAGGGGTGCTGTGATTTTATGATCAATAGTTCTGGCATGCCCGGTGGGACAAGAGGTATTCATTTTTTATTACCGAAAAGATTGATGTGCACTTGTTGTAAGTCTTTGGCTTGTAAGAAGCTTTAAAATTACACATCTGGCGACTCCAAGAGAGGTAGAATCCACTGGTTTCAGTAATCCAAGATTGGCAGATTCATGAGAAGAATTCAGACAAGGTCAAGAACTAGAGAAGAGGGACTATTTATCTATTTGCACTTGTCCCCAGAATAGAGCAAGAAGAGGAAGAAGAGCTCAAAGGTCTCCATCTCCACCGAATAGAACCTTATCAACACCTCCACCTTAGAAGGCCTTTCATTCAATCAACTAGAGTTCTTTGACTAATCAGGATGGCAAATACAACCCAATCCTTATGTCAACTTGACTGGAAGCATCCCACTTTCTCTCAATGCAAAAAATCTAGTTCTAATTGCAGCATTGAAAAACATTCCATATTTCACTGGAGAGAACCAGACAACTTCAATTGACCACATCCAAGACATTGTGAATGTCTGTGAAATTCATGAAATTACTGAAATGGACATTGTTATTAAATTTTTGGCATCTTCATTCAAGGGAAAAGCTTTGTAATGGTTTAGAAGCCTGACAGTAGGGCCTATCCAAAATTGGGACCATTTGTGCACAACTCTTCACAATCAATTTGGAGAAAAGGGGATAATTTATCTTTGTTGGAACAATTGAACAACTATTAAGAGGGATCCTTACTGAATAGTTGACCGATTTGAACTTCAGATTTTAGAGGACATGGGATAGAATTCCATTGGCCGTGAAACAACAGCTGAAGGTGCTTTCCTATACTTCCTTAAACCTTTAAATTTTGATATTGCTATGATGATTCAATACATAGGAGGTATAACTTTACCTATGGCCTATAACATTTCTATTAGGGATGAAAATTGCTTGATCCAAGCTGGTAAACTCACACCTAGGCCACCTATGCCTCTATACCCAGAATTAGGAGCTCCAAGCACTAGTCAATCACCCACATTAGCTCCCATTCCTACTCCAAGAAATTAGAATTCAACTAAATCTTCTACTTCATCTTCTAGTACCTCAAATGAGCTCAAAGAAGTCATGAAGCAACTACAAAATTTGGGTAATGAGTTGGTGACACATAAGAGGCAGCAAGGTCAAAATTTTAGACCTCCATATCAGTCTCAAACTCAACCCAATAGACCTCCATATTAGCCTAATAGGTCACCCTTACAATCTGCAAATCAGAACCAAGTCAGGCCTCCTACTAATAGACCATTCCAACCTTACAATCCTAATGCTACATCCACATCTAGAGCTTTGGTACCAGTGTAAAATAACATGGCTCTAGAATATGACTGGTTTTTCCCATGCAATCAACCTCATAACCAGTCAATGTGTTTTAATGGTGCTTTGAATCAAGCCCTTATGGTGACAACAACGGGTGCAAAACAAGAGACAGGCCAAGAAGGAAATCAATAGTAGGGAGCAACTCAACAAGACACACCTCCAAATGAGACCACACTTGTCAATTGGCAGGTTGAAGATTTCTATGGTATAAACCAAACACCTTCTCAAAGTGTAGCATCCAATACACAGTCCAAGAAAAGGAACATTGGAGAGGGAAAATCATCAAATTTAAGTGATCCACAACCCTCCATCACTCCACAAGGTGTTAGCAATCAAAGTGCAGCTCCTAATGTGCAAGGTCAGCCCAAGCCACCTTCTAGATCAGCTCAAGTGCCCATTATAATATCCCATGTGCATGCAAGAGAAGAATGGCAAGGTCAAGGGGTAGTAGAGATAGCTCATCTCCATTCAACATCATTGAGAAGATGAAGAAAATGAATGTAAACATCTCAATGTGGGAATCATTGGCTATCCCAGGACAAAGAGACCTATTGCAAGATGTTATGGAAAATTGGTCAGCATCAAATCAGCCACCTAATCAACAAGAAAAGGTGCTTACCAATGCAGCTCAGCAAAGATAAAATCAAGGAAGCCACCAAGGTAAGAATTTGAAGCCACCACCATTCTATATCTCATTGATCATAGGAGATAAGTTGGTACATAATTGCATGATTGATTCGGGAGCAAGTAGCTCAGTTATGCCAAAATAGATAGTTGATCAATTGGGCCTTCAATATGAAGTCATCTCTAAAGGTGTGGTGCAATTGGATGGGACAGTAGTAACAACAGTTGGAGTAATCAAATATTTGAGCCTCACATTGCATGCATGTCCCAATGTGACCATTTTGCAAGATGTATCAGTCATAGACTTGCCACCACTCTTTGCATTGTGCTTGTCAAGAGACTTCACTACCAAAATTGGAGGCTATTTGTCTACTGATTGGTCACACATGTTATTTAGAACAAGGTATGGAGCTAAGGCTACAATCAGATCTGAGCCCATTGCAAACTTCCACATAGAGCCTCATACACCGAGTCCAATCAATGCAAATTGTTCAGCTTTTGATCAAGAAGGATCTTCCAAGCACTTATGAAGTAGATACTAAGGTTGGATGCATTCCAGACTTGACTCTTGATGAATGGGAAAACAAAATACATGATTTTGACCCTTACAAAGAAATGGAAGAATCTGAGTTAGGATTCTATTGTTTGTCATGAAGAGGATCATCCTCTCCCTAGCATCACCAAGCCATACCACAAGGATGATAACGAGGTATGGAAGTTATTCTTTGATAGATCAAGAAGTAGACAAGGTGTAGGAGGAGGAGCTATGCTTGTTTCACCTCAAGGTATAAAATATTACTGATCTTTTATTTCCAGTTTTCTTGTCTCAAACAACACAGTCTGAGTATGAAGCCTTAATTCATGGATTGCATTGGGAAAGAAAGAGAAGTATTAAAAACTTGCAAGTATTTGGTGATAGTGAGCTGATTGTGAATCAAGTCAAGAGGAAAAAATGCTTCTAAGAATGATCTATTAAAGAACTACAAAAATAGGGTATGGGATCTCATTGAAGATTTTGAATCTTTTAGCATCAATTCCATCCCAAGAAAGAAGAATGAAGCAACAGATAGACTGGCAGCAATTGGGGCAACATTTGATGTTGTAGAAAGTATCAAAAGTGAGAAATATCAGCCTCATATCAAAGTGGTTGTGAGGACAGTTGTTCCAGATAACAACACAAGTTGGCAAGTCTTTGAGAATGATCAACAAATTGTCAACTTTTTACAAGAAGAAGCTGAGTTCTCCACTAGAAACCAAGAAAAATTGGAGTAGCGGTATGGTGACCAAGTGGTGCAGCTAAGAACTAAAAAATTACCAAAAGTTCTTGTAACTTTAGAGTCAATATTCAACCCAAATGATCAATTCCAGAAGGAGAAGGAAAACATCCAGGTAAAGGGTGAAGATTCAAAGTCCATTTCAGTAGATGAAGGTAAGACATTGCAAATTGGCAAAGTAAGTACCCCACAAGATAAATCTGAATTTGTTCAACTTTGTCAAGAATTCCAGATGTTTTTACATGGACTTATAAGGATTTAAGAGGTTTCAACCCAAGATTGGATGAGCATACAATTGAATTAAATCATGAATCCAAGCCTATCAGACAGAAGCAAAGGCCAGTGAATCCTCACATTGAACCTCTCATGAGGAAGGAGTTGAACAAGTTGATTGAGGCTAGCATCATCTTCCCTATCAAACATTCAAGTTGGGTTGCAAACTTGGTGCCAGTGAGGAAAAGAAATGGAGAAATCAGATTGTGTGTAGACTTCCATGATCTAAATAGAGCATCACTCAAGGATCACTACCCACTTCCTTCAATGGAACAAATCTTGCAGGTTGTAGCTGGTTCTGAAAGGTTTTCATTGTTAGATGGCTACTCAGGCTATAATCAGATAATGGTGAAAGAAGAAGATCAGTTCAAGACAACCTTCACTATGAAATGGGGTACATATGCTTACAAGAAGATGCCATTTGGACTGTCAAATTCTGGGGAAACATTTCAGTGAGCCATGGATATGGAATTCAAAGGCTTAATCAACAAGATAGTGCTGGTGTATCTAGATGATATCACCATCTTCTCAAAGAATGCAGCAGACCACCTCTTTCACCTCAGGAAAGTATTTCAAAGATGTAGAAGATTCAGAGTGTCATTGAATCCAAAGAAGTGTGTATTCTTGGCACATGAGGGAAAATTGTTGGGCCATATTGTCTCAAGAGAAGGGTTAACAATTGATCCTGAAAGAGTTGAAGCCATCCAAACACTTCCATTGCCACACCACAAGAAATCTCTCCAAAGCTTCTTGGGAAGGATAAATTTTGTCCACAGATTTGTGCCTGATTTTGCCACTCTTGTGAAGCCTTTAACAATGATGTTGAAGAAGAGTCTTGCATTTAAATGGATAGTAGAAGGAAAAGAGAGTTTTGAGGCTATCAAGCATGCAATATCACAAGCTCCAACTCTTATCAACCCAGAATTCTCAAAGGACTTCATGTTGTATGCTTTTGGAGGATCAGACACAATCTCAGCTATCTTGGTACAACTGAATAGAGAAGGATCAGAACAGCCCATAGCATTCTTCAGTCAGAGCCTGGAAGATTATGAAGTAAGGTATTATTTTATTGAAAAGCATGTCCTTGCTGTCATTAGGAGTTTGAAGAAGTTCAGACACTTGGTCTCGAACAACAAGATTCAACTACTAGTGTCTCATGCTAGTGTCAAGGACTTTCTCCTAAACAAGGACTTGAATGAGAAGAGAGCAGGTTGGATCACCCGTGTAATGGAGTATGATATTGAAATCAAGGTGACCAAGTTGGTTTGTGGAAAAGGTTTGTGTGAGAAGCTTGCTTCCAAACAACATGATGAATCAAAAGGAGAAGAAGAGGTTGTCCTACTACTACAGAATGATCAAGAACAACCAGCTAATAATGCACCCATTCCATGTTGGATCCAAGACTTGGTGCATTATCTCCAAATAGATTTGTGACCTCAAGAAATGAGAAAGGAAAAGAGGAGATACTTCAGATTGTAAGCCATTGCATATGTGCTTATTGATGGTGTCTTGTTCAAGAAAGACATCAATAGTGTTCTGTTGAGATGCATTGAAACATGTCAAGTTGGGAAGATATTACATGAGTTCCATGATGGAGAAGTAGGAGGCCACTTTTCTCCACGAGTAACAGCTCTCAAAATCATGAAGGCTGGTTACTATTGGCCTATGGTTGTTTAGTGATTGCTACTCATGGATCAAGAAATGCAAGAAGTGTGCATTCTTCATATGGAAAGAAAGGTTAGCAGCCCTTCCCCTTCATCCAATTTGAGTAGATCATCCATTCATGTAATGGGAATTAGACTTCATTGGAGTGATCAACCCAAATTCAAGTCAAGGCCACAAGTGGATACTTATGGCAATAGACTATTTCACCAAGTGGACTGAAGCAGTGGCACTTAAGGAGGCAAATGAATCTAATATCTTGGATTTCTATGAAGGGATAGTCACTAGGTTTGGAGTCCCTGCCACTATCATATCAGATAATGCATTGGCATTTCTTGGTACAAATATCACCGAATGGGCTGTCAAGAATGGTGTATACCTCAACACTTCATCAAACTATTACCCTCAAGGTAATGGCCAAGTAGAGTCCACAAACAAAAACTTACTAAGAATCATCAGAAGGACTCTTGATGAGAATCAGAGAACTTGGCACACAAAGCTCAAATCAGCTCTATGGGCTGATAGGATCACACCCAAGAGGTCTACATGCAGCTCTCCATTCAAGCTTGTATACGGAAAAGAAGCAGTTCTACCTATATCACTTGAGTTTCTAGCATTGGAACTCATGAAACAGTTGGAACTAGCTGAATTTGAACCCATGGAAATCAGGTATGCAGAGCTAATGGAACTAGAAGAAGCAAGAGAACATGCAATGCAGACTATGGAGAAGGATCAAGCATTGATCAAAAAGAGCTTTGACAAGAAAGCTAAGGCCAGGACATTCCAAGTTGGAGACTTGGTACTGAAGTGGGATGTTGATCATGCAAAGCCAGGAAAGCATTCCAAGTTTGATGACATATGGAGTGGCCCATACATGATCACCGAATGCAAAGGTAGACAATGCCTTCCAGGATGGCTAAATTGGATGGTGAAGAATTGCAGATTCCAGTCAATGGATCTATCTCAAACAGTGCTACTAAAAGGAGAATTTCTCACCTTTTTACATATTAGTCTAGGATTTCCAATTTCTCCAAGTGCTTGTGCACATTGTTGTTTTTGTTAGAATAGGTTTCATTTCCCTAAGTGACTGGTGCACATGCTCTATTGCTTCTAGTGTATGCTTGTATACAGTTCATCTCACTCCTGGAAGACACTTGCAGCCACAAGAGAATCAAATCAGTAGAGTATCCATATCGGAGTAGGTTTGGATGTTTTCATTGCACTCCAATAGATCATATTTGCAGAAGATCAATGAGGGAAAAGCTTCCAAGTTTCAGGAAATTTTCTACTCTCACAAACCTTGACTTCAAGGTCTTCTTACAAAGGATGAGAGTGCAAGCAGTGGAAGGAAATCCCAGATCAGATATGAGACTACCAAGAAGACTCCATGCCCAATGGATTGCTACAGGCAGTTGGCCATATTTCATCTGACAGGAAGATAACCCCGCTGAGTCGCCAAATTGTTGTCCAAAATAAGCTCATGCTTAATTTTGGTCAACTAACACCATTTTCCCCCCTTTTAGTGCTTCAATCTGATTTTTTACATATTTTAAGTACTTAAGGATTCCCAAAAGCATCTTCATCAGATAGGAAATTTCTTCCCCTTTCTAAAAATATAAATAAGTCCTTCTAACTCTTCATATTTTGCAAGTTACGGGCCTAGGGGGATTTTTTGCAAAATTTTCCTAATTTCTGGCTTGTGGGACAAATTTTTTTCAATTTTGGGCTTGGGGGCCTGGTGGGGATTTTTTTTGTGCAAATTTTCCAATTTCGGGCTTGTAGGCGTGGGTGGGACTAATTATGAATTTTTCTAATTTCGGGCTTGCGGGGCTTGGGGGGATTTTTTGTGAAAATTTTGCAAGGTTTGGGCTTGGGGCCTGGGGGAGGTTTTTTTTTGCAAATTTTCCAATTTCAATTAAGGGCCTGGGGTGCTTTTTTTTTTAATTTTTGAATTTTGGGCCTGGGGGGATTTTTTATTTTTGCAAATTTTCCGAATTTTCGGGCTTGGGACCCATTTTGCAAATTTGCATTTTTCACCATTTCTTTTGCGGATTAATGCAAATTTTCAAATGGGCATAACTTTTGACCCGGTGCTCAAAATTTAACAAACTTTATATCGTTGGAAAGGTCTCAACATCCTCTATGCTATGGAAGCATGAAATTTTAATTTTGTTAGGGTTATGTGGGTGAAAAATAAGAAAACGTACTCAGCTCCAAAAAGTGTAGTTCCAGGCATCCCAATCACTGATTTTAATACAGTATGGTCTGATTTCTTCTCTAGCAAGCTAGAGTACATTGGGGAATGGATTTTCAGAGGTGCCCATGCCTTTTCTAGATCATTTAATGAATGTTGTTGGTGGGTGGGAGCAAAAATCTGAGTTTCTCTTCTTTCTCTCTTCCCTCCACAATTCTATATATTGTAAACACTTCTCATTTGAGAGGGGGATATATTCTGGGAGGTGGGAGAAACTCTGTAAAATTTGTTTCTCAACACCATTGAGCTGAAAACCCTCTCATGGGCTCTGTAAATGAAATTGTGCCTTTATTCTACAAATGTAATGGACTGTGTATATTCATGGAACAATAAAATTTGTGTTTGTGGTGTTATCTCAACCCTTGCATTTATTTTATTGTAATCCCTTGCCTCTCTATTGCTGATGTTATATTTTTGTGCATACATTCCTTTCATTTAGTTTATGATGTTGTGTTTTATGGAGATTTGTTGGTGAATGTAGATTTGGGACTGTGTTATAGCTGTCTAGCCTCTTCCAACTGCATTTTTCTTATCTGCTCTCCCTCAGTAGGATATTCCAGTCCTTTTCTTTGGTGCTATCAGCTCTTTAGCTTAGGATTTCATTTCTTTTTGCATCTTCTCAACCTTGTTTCCTTGGAAAGTTAGAGTAGATTTTAGATTAGATCCTCTACAAATTATATATGTGCACTTAAACAGAGGAATAGGAACTTTACCTTCCTCCAAAGAGATCTCTCGATTGCAAAGTCCCACACTTTGGGAGAAGTTCCATGTTATGCAATCACAGTAATGAGTCTTAGTCCATACAATTGCAGACTTTCATGGGTGCTGTGATTATGCATCCAGACGACTACTCAGTGGAAACTTATGCATTCATGGTGATTCTTAACTCGTCATAAACTAGGTAAATGATACATATAACACAAAATAGTAACACTTGAATCCCATATAACATGCTGTGTTTCAAATAGATCTCTTTAAGCTACATTTGAGTCTTACACTATCAAAACCATAATCCTCTGTAAGGATAATCATCATGCAGATGTCATGGCTAGTGTGACATCACTCATCCCACAAGATATTACTGATGAACAAGCCACATTCATCATTACACACTTACGGCATCCTTCTATATTCGTACTTCCTCTCGCATCTTACGCCATAACATGTAGTCAAGACAATTATAAATGGTTCACATCCATTGATAATTACTTATATAAAAAAGACCACCATCTCTGATAATCTCCAACCTCATGAAACACATCCCTTATGGAATGTGAGGTTACTCGTAATTCATCATTGTAACTAAATTTTTTAACATGCCATTGACGGCCAAATCTTACATTGCTTAGGACTCGCATACATTCCCCACTGATTATCTCGACAAATACATGACAACACGTGAAGTGGGAATTTTTCTTAGAAAATCTAATTTGTCAGTAAAATATTTTGTGCCAAGGAGTATTATTGGCCTACGATGGAGAAATATTTCCTTGAATATGCCACTCATTATGAGAAATGTCAAAAGCATGGTAATATCCATCATGTACCCACACATGACCTCTAACTAATTGCACCAACTTGGCCCTTTTCTCTATGTGGGACTCGACCTCATCGTCATGATCAATCCTAGTAATCTTGGTGCCATAAGGGGGCATAGGTTATTCATTATTACCATGGTTTTACCAATCTTGACCCTTTACTCAAATGACCCTCAAGGAATATCCCTGTATGGATTAGGTTGTCAAATATTGACCCTTGCTGTGGTTTACACTTATCAACTCCAAAATAGATCGATAACACACTTTGGTGAAACTACATCTGTAATCACTGATAACAGATCTTCGGGAAAAAATAAGGGCATACTATAATATGTGTGGAGGTGGATCTAAAATTAGAAGGTCATCCTCCACAAATTATAATCCATAAGGTTTGTGGGGGTTCAAGCTGAAGCCACCCAATTTTTTTGACTATGAAAATACTATTGCAAAATTGTTGCTGCTTGTGTAAAGTTTTGAATATTGGCATAATCAATTGTTCTACACTGCCCACGCCTTCTTATTGTACCAATGTTTGCAAAGGCATACTGAAGACAACTCTAATTAGGATTGAGATAGGTTTTCATTTGGTGCTAATGCAAATGAAATAAAATGCTACTTGGTGGAACTTGAAGATATTGTGGATCATAGTGAGTGTGACACTCACAAGGAATTCTTAAGTGAAACATGAATATCTTGAAGATAATCTTGATCCTACACGAGCTAGAAACCTGTTGAATGGCCTAGATCACGTGGAAGCACTCTTGAACACCTTTGGGTGAACAATGATAAAGGAAATCATAGCATTCCACACACATAAGAGGTGTAAAATATTGATTCTAAAAGGGAGTTCAAGACATGAGCTTCCTCTCCTACCTTTGATAATAAGGATACATGTCCTAAAGAAGGTCAAGACTCACATTTTCAAAGTAAAGGATTAATATTAAAGATAATATTAGGGTGAAAATAAAATTTTCCTTGGTCCTTACATCATCATTGCAGAACTCAAATGGTTAAATGTTACCACATCGACCACCCTTTTGGAGATAAATTATGCCATGCATACAAGTTGAACGAAAATGCAATGCAAATGCATGTAAAAAAGCATGTATGTGTGTCACCTATCAAGCAAGCAGTTACTGACCTGTATTATGTACTCTAGTCTCACGGTACATGCTAGTAGTATTTCATGGTATGTTTTAGAAAGTAGACCTCATGATACTGCATGCATTCATCAAAAAACCTTTTATCATGTGATCATTATTAAAAGCTTGAGTGACCTACACTTTAAACTAAATAGTCACCTATGTCTAGGATCTTAATAAGTTGGTATATGTTGTAGGCTAGATCACCAGTTTATTTTATTATCTCATTGTGATATATGCTTTAGGATAAATTATGCATGTTCGTCTTGAGTATATCATGCATCTTTGTCTCATGGATCATCACTACACACATGATCAACTAGACACGCTACCAATAGTACACATAGCTATTGACTATTTCCCGATGATGGGAATCTTGTTTATGGTTAATTCTTGATTTATTAAGGGGGCATAAAAAAAGTAACTTCGCTGCATACACTTCCATTCACTCGGGGGGCAGATGGCTCCTCTCATCCATTTTACATTCTATACCATCCATCCACAAAATAGTTACATATCTTGATCGTATTTACTTTTGGTCCATAATATATTTTACACTATACATACATCATCTTATCACAAATGTTAGATACAAATCTTGTATGTCATTATCTTTACCATGCACACATATGCAAAACATCCTTTGGTATAGTCTCCCTTTATCGGTAGATATAGTGATTCTACACGCAACATGGATTTTTGGCACACAACCAATTCCACAGTGGCTCTTGGGGGAATCATCTTTCATACACTACAGGTGTAATTTTTTCATTGTGTACTTAGCACTTTACATTCTTGGTTAGACATGCTTTGTAAATATGGGTTATCTTTTTAACATGCTAACGGTTCCTGTCATGTGCAACATTTGTTTTACAGGATTACTTGCTACCATGGCTCTTTATATCGACGATTTACGAGAGATTGTCTCTTTTTTTCTACTATGTGTGGGCCTTGCCCATTGTTTGGTGTGCATCACTTGTTTTTTTGTGAAGCGGCAACAATGGCCTTGAGTTTCTTGCGAAATACATGAGTTATATCCCATGTGTAACGTCTAAAAACTAAGCTGTGACCAAAACGTCATGTGAAGATTCTTCCAAATACTTGGGAAAATTATGAATATGTTTTTTATAGTATTAAACATACTTGAACACGTCATATATTATTAAGGTACTGGTATACTTGAATTTTGATACATCCCTTCCTTCTAATAAGGGAAATTGTACATTGTGTCATCCAAAACTAGTACCAATCCAGGTGGATCTCTTCCATAAACCCGTATTATGTTTATTTAATTAATCCCTAATGTGATATTGATTTCACCATATTTTTCCCACTTAAATTAGGTATTAGGTTGATTAATCATTGTTTCCTAAGAAACATTATAACGTTAATCCCCCAAAATATCTCCTAAATACATTGTCAATCTTATTTATCTGAGAGATAATACCCCATAGCTCTCATATTAACCTATTCAGCTACACATTTAACTTCAATCAATTTAGGACCCCCTTTAAATCATTTATTTATTTGAATACCCTTGCTCCACATTCATGTTAACTTTATCTATATCTTTAGTCTCTAATCCCCTTTAACCGTCGAGCAATAATTATTTAATTAAATGGGGCACCTGAGGGCATCCTACACATGGGTTAACTAAGGTAAGGTGGAGCATTGGGGTGTATATGTGAGCCATGCTCCTTTGTTTGGTGTGCACACTTGTTCCCTTCTCATGAAACTATTGTGGCCTTGAGTATATTGTGACATCATGAGTGATGTCCTACATATGGGACCCACTTCTTCATGTTAACTTATGAATGGTTTGTTGCATGTTAGCTTACTAGTTATGTGGAGTTAACTCTACTGTCTAGCATCAGCTTAGTGAGAGTTATTCCCCATTGATCTAGGAGGAGGTTATACATGCGTGCCCTATATGTACAGTAATTGCACTTTCTTCCTATCCACTATGGAATATGTGAGAACATGGATCATTATTCGAATTGACATTGGAGCTATTTCCCCTGATATTGCAATTATATCTTGTATTTTACATAATTCGGTCCTCTTGTATGGGACTTGCATTGTCTCCTGTTTGTGGAAGTCACATCCACTTCTTAAGAGGGGGGACATTCACCTGATTTATCCATTCTTCACAACTAGTAGATATGTGGTGCATTCTATGATAGTTTTTAATTATCATCTATGACACAATGAGTTACATATTGATTGAGCTTTAGATCAGTCTAAAAAACTCCATACACAACAGCTTTTATAGTGACAGATTGTCCTTAGCAGTATAGAGGAGAAATGATAGGTTGGAGGAACATCAGAATTTCCTTCCATACACTTCTTCAACCAGTGGCTTCAGATCTCCCAAAAAACCATACAGTACAAAGATCTATTCATCACAACTCTCAAGGAAGTAGTTACATGTTGGAGGATACATCATAACTTTCCTCCATACACTTCTTCGGACACAATGGCGTGAGATCGCCCAAAAAACTAACAATTCACTGACAATTTACAAGATATCATTTCTACTCCATTTTTTCTCATCACAGATCAAGTGTACATGTTCTTTTCTCATTTTTCATTTTTTCATTATATGTATTGTTTTACTATATACACATGTGTTTTTACATGGTTTTTCCACATATACATGCGTATTTTGACTACTTGAATTGTCTTCTCCTTTGCAGGTCCATTCGTATGGAAAGCAAGCAGTCAATGACAAACACATGGCGGGTACATCACACAACACAACAGGTACATCACACACACGATACTAACCATGCAGGTACACTCACAAACATTGGCATCTACACGCATGATTCCTGCCCTAGGTTCACTCTCATCACTTTTTACACTTTACACTTTTTACATCTTTATTCTCCACACTTCATATTTTTTTATTGAACTTCACGCTTTGTCTAGTCCTTCGACATGCATTGATACATCACTCTACATGGATTATAAGGTATGCATATCTATCTACTTTATGTTACCGATCTTTCCTCTCACCAACATAAATTTTGGGAAAATGTAGACACAAAACCAAACACTTTGAGTCATTTTTTAGTCTTGGTATCATACTACTATTCATATGGTTATTCAAGTGAAAAGATTAATAAATAACCCATGTCTCTGGCTATTTTACTTTACTTTTTATCATTAATTTTCGATCTTTCACCCACACTTGCTCCAGTCTATATTGTCGTTCTAAGTTTTTCCTATTTCTTACTTGGGGCACCTCGCCAAGACTGGGGCACTCCAGGCACCCCAGTCCACTCTGGGGCGCCTTGATCCTCTTTGCACTTAACTCTCATCTTTTGGGAACTTTATAGCCGTTTGAGATTTCTACCTCTTTTCGTGGTTTCATCCCTTTTCAGTGTTAATTACGAAATTAGAACAAGAGAACCATATAAATATAATGTTATGTGAGCCATAATGAGAGACCAAGCACCAGGAATTTACCAGCACCACATAAGGTTGTATCCATCAAAGGCAGTATATGGTTACATTTGCATCAATCTAGCTCTATCAAAAAGCACGCAAGGCTAGTTCATATGCATCACACTTCATAGAAGGGGAGTCTATATGTTTCAATGTACACACTTACTACATTTTGCATCTAGTTATTTACATCGTTACTTGACAAACTACAACTTGCACAAGAGTAAACCTAGGGAAAAATTACACACATACACACACCTAGAACTACATTGGGTCTATGAGATGTAGTGCAATGATCAGTGATAAGTCCATCAATATGGAATGTGAGCAAAATCCCACCCCTTCATATGCATCTTTCTTTTTTTAGGGTTTTGATGCTTTGGGGTTCTGTAGGTGATTCTTCCATTGCAAGTTTACCAGTTCTTCAGTGATCACACAGTGACATTCACATGACAGACCCTTTGGGTATTATTTATTCTCAGTCCCATACTACTATTCATATGGTTTTTGAGTGAAGAAAATACTAATTAACCCATGTCCTTTAGCCATTTTACTTTATTTGTTTTCGTCACTTCCAACCTCCTGCATATACTTACCCAGTTAGTTTTTTCATTTGGCATCATTTTATCATTGACTTGGGCTCCCACCCCATTACTGGGGTGCCCCAAGTGCCTTGGTCCCATTTGGGGTGCACTGATCCTTTTTACACTTTCCCACCACTTTTTGGGCACCTTCTAGCTGTTTGAGCTTTCCATATTTTTTAGTGGTCATCTTTTTTAGGGTTAATTATGAAATTAGAACAAGAGAACCATATAAGTATAAAGTTATGAGACCGTAATGAGGGACCAAGCACTAAGCACTACTATCATCCACCTACGGTTACATCCACCAAAGGCTCCATTTGTATCCATCTAGCTCCATTACAAGGGACAATGTTGGTGCATCTGCATCACACTGCATAGGAGGGAAGTTTATTATATTCCATGCACCATTTTATTACATTTCTACATCTAGTTGTTGCTCGCTACTTTCACAAAGTGTGACTAGCACAAGAGCACCACACACACACACACACACACACACACACACACACACACACACACACACACACACACACACACACACACACACACCTAGAACTATATTGGGTCTGAAATGGAGTGCAACGCTTAGTTATTAAGTCCACCATTGTGGCCACTGAGGATATTCTGACCCCTTCATATGCATATTTATTTTTTTAGGGGTTTGGGGTTTTACAAGTCTTTCCTTCATGTTTGATTTACAGCAACATCCAACACAGTCTAGCAACATACACGTAATAGGAAATGAAGGTAGGTAGTCATTCATTAACACCTCAGAGGAGGTTTGTAGATATTTTTCACAAACCAGGACACCCATATCTCAGACCAGAGTTCCCCAGGATTCCCATTCTAGCCTATTATTTCATATTTGTGCTTTATAGAGCTTCTGTGTGATTGTTCTTGTATTTTGTTTATATTTTCTTATTTGCGACACACTCCCAACATATCTATGAATCAACTAAGTGCTTCTTAATCCTCTTTGTTCATTATGGTTTCACATTTCTATTTTCTTAGTGGCTTGGTTTACTCTCTTTATTTACTTAGCTTTTATTTCGTGTTGTGCATAATATTAGATTAACTTTGAACATTCACCTTTTATTTAATTAGAAGAAAACATAGGAAAACATCTAACAACACTCCATAGGAGGTTTCCTAGCCATTTCCATAAACCAGGATGCCCAAATCTTAGACCATGGCACCCATGAGCACCCTTGTCCCTTTCCAGGTGCCCCATTCTATCCAGAATGTCTAGATCTACATCTTCTCTATCTATTGTGAGTTGTTTTCCTCCTCCTGTTCACCTGGTCTACACTATGACATAGTCTCATGACATCTTCAAATCAAATAATGCTTTATTAACCCTATTTACACATTAGGGTTTCATATTCTCTAGCTTATTTTGGTTAGGTATCATTTAAATATTTTATTACTTCATTTATTTAGTTATTTTACTACTCCTATAACATTAGATTACACTAGAATATTTATATTTTAGTCAATCATGATCCTACTATAAAAAACCACTAAAATATCTTGAATATTTGAATCTCAATTATGAAGTACCAATGGGTGTAGGGGGAGTTCCATGATCTTACAAAAAATAATATTAGAAGCTCATGAAGAAGAAACTTTGAATTCTAAAATATCAATAGGTATAAGAGGGATGTGATGATATTATTGCAAAGAATCACTGGAAGATCTCAAAGAAATGAATCTAGACTCTGAAGTGATGAAATTAACCTCAATTTTAGATGGAATGCCATTAGTACGAGGATTAGTGGTAGTATCAGTATCATCCACATGTGAATGGTTTCTTACAAAACATCACTTTTAGATGGAGAATCATGGTCACCATACAACTTCTAGATGAATTTCCAAGTAGTAAAAGGGCACTCAGTGTACCTAAAATGATATTAAATATCCTCGAGAATAATGAGACATATTAGTCTATAGACCATGTCATTTTTTTCTCAATTACTTCATCTTGTGTTCATATTCATTAGGATCAAGAATAATCCCAAGGAGATAGGGTGGTTTTATCATGCAATATGTAGTAATCTTGTATCCCTTTTTTCAAGGACAATTAGTTATATGAATTTATTTGAACAACATAATGATGTAAGTTAATACCAGAACCCATGATAAAACCCCCAAAATTGAATTTTATCTTAGTTTATTATTACATTACCCTAATATATAACACTTTATAATGTAGTGCATGTACAATATTCAAAACCTAAAAGTGTCTAATATGGGATGAACAAGGAAATGAAAGTACCACCATTGCAAAGAACTTAAAAATTTATGCACTTGAAAAAAAAAATCCTCAAATGGAGTTTCTAGCAGAAAGATATGGATTTTATAAGTTCCTTACTCTTACGAATTTCATCACTTCCTCCTATGCCTTACAAAAAAATTGCATCTCTTTTTCTCTTATAAATTTCAACACTTGCTTGAGTGATTAAAAAAATAAGTTTACCTCATATGAGTTAAGCCTCAATGGGAAAGGAGTGACTAGGGGCTAAAACTCCATGTGACCATGGGCTAATGATAGGAAAAATGGGAACAAAATTGCCACCACACAAATTCACCACCGCCACACACAGTGACCACATCATCCTCAACGAGAGAAGGTATAACTAGTCGACCAAGTAGTAATAGTAGTCAAATATCAAGTTCCACGTCACGAAGACTAACATGGAAGTATGGACTAGATGCATCTCATTATCGAGTACATTGTACATGCTCTTTAAATACTAGGTAGGGAGTGAATAACGAGAACAAGTATATAGGTACAATGAACCAATCATTTAGATCTATGGAACTGAACAAAAAACTGGTTATTTTTATAGAAAAAACTAACTTTTTCATAGTACAAAATGCAACCAAATAGCTTATTGATGACTTAAAAAACCTGAATAAGACCAGATTTGACCTTCTTCAAAGCATACTCAAGTTTAGTGTTGATCCGAAGGTTTCAGCATGATCTAGACTCATTAACGTGGTCCATTTCTCTATAAAATATATAAAATTAAGACAATCCTAGAAAACCACCTATTTCCTTTAATTCTCTAGATCATCTAAAGATGCAAAAGAAGATAATACGTAGAGATCAAAGGATCTGCAATAAAAATCTTGAAAAACTCAAGATTCAAATATAATAAACATAATAAAATGATAGTGTTTGATTACCTGAACAAGATCTGATACCATGTGATAATATAGGCCATGATCAATCACTGATAGAATATTAACACATAAAAAGAGTAATGTTATGAAAGAGGAACAAAACATGAGCTAAAAGATAGCTTGTATATTCAATGCATGAGAAAATATCCTTAAAAGAGGTGTATAAATAGGAAGTGGGGAAGTGTAACCACCACCTAAAAAGGTGGAGAAGTGTAACTCCCATCTATCCCACTAACACCCAAGAAAGCTAAATACATTTGTAGGAAAAATAATGTGATGGAATAAAAAACCTACACTAACAAGAAAGATCTAGATTTTCTGACTTTTTCAAATTTGGCATGTTTAAAATGGCAGCTATGTTGTATTTGGGTAGAATATTTTATCTTGTAGTGACCTATGTGTTCTTTGTATTTCTCGTGCACTCTAAGCTTTACATTATACATGATTCCTAAGTTTACATGAAAATTATATGCTCTTATTTTTTTCCTTGAGAATTCTTCATTCATTGTGTGGATTCCTCCTTTTATGGATTATTTCATTGGTATAAATATAGGGCCTTAGGATTTTTTTTGTGCTACTTCTTTCCTATATACAATGCATGAAATGTTCAATTTCATTGGCATGATATGACCAATTAAACATCTCAATATAGTGCACACACTACACTAGTGTGTATCTTATTTCTCTATCACACATGCAAATTTTGCATACTCTAGATAGTTCTTAGTTTTGTGTGGCATAGATGGTATGATTGCACAAAAAACTATGTACAATTTCCTCTTTGGAAATATTTATAACACTTCACTACGCATTCCTTTAAGATAATACAAATGATGTATATTATTTATGTAAAAAAAGTATTTGAAAAATCGAGTGTTATGTGTAATATATGCCTAGATTGGCTTTATTTCATGTAAAATATACATGCATTGAGTATTAACAATGCCACCAATATTCCTCAAAACCTAAAATGGAGCATTTGAGTTGTGTGTAATATTTCATGAGTTGTAGTATAAAATAAATATGCCATGCTAGCTACTGATGGTTTATTAATGATGTATTGGACTATGACTCCCTTATAGTCATGATGTTTCCATTAATATCAAATGGGGCTTAACAAATTGAATTACATTCTACAATGGTTTGTACAATGTTGTGGGGTCAAAAAGATAGTTTCAAGGCTTGTGGAAATATTATGGGATAGTGTGCAAAGTTAGTTGTGGGTTGTGAGCTAAAGGGGAAGGATACATGAGAATTTGTAATTCCTTACATGAGATGTGAATTGAAATAAAATTCCATAGAGATTACGAAAGAGGAATGAAGGAAAATTTCTTATACAAATATACTATCGTGGAAAGCTATGAAATATATTACACACTATACAATTTGAAGGAAATATTATCTAAGTGATAAGGGATTGATTTTCAATTTTTGTAGGAAGTGAAATGGAAAAGGGGCTGAAACAAACCAAAAAAACACGTTAGTGAACAAATATGAGGAAGTGAGAAAAATATAGAAGGTAAATTTAATTGCAAGTTATATTAACATTGATAAAGGTTCACGGGTTTGATTCTATCTGTGAAATTAGGTGTGTGTCATGAAGCAACAAAAAATGGAAAATATATTGAAAAATTCTCCTGAGCATTATTAAAACAAAATATAAAGAATCTGGAATTTGTGGTTCACTTGCAACAAATTCAATAAGAATCCTTGAAAAAATTTAACTATCAATGAGAGCATAATCTAACATCTTTACTTTTTCATGTGGTATACTAGTTTGGAGTAATCTCAAAGAGTCTAGTGTGTACTATTGGATTCATTTACCTTTCCTTAGTCTTCTAATCTAGGTGGGAAAAACTAAATTGGTGTAACTTGATGTATGAGTTTTTATTCTATTTTTTGTACTTTTATGTCTTTGATGGGAATGGATAGGAAGAGAATGACTGGGAGTTTCTCTTATTCTATAAATGAATCTATAGCCTTGAAAAAGATGGCTTTAGTTCCATAATGGGCCTTTCTCTATTACCACTTTGGTGTTCATATCCTAGTGAAGATTACCTAAATCACCCTTATGCTGATAATATTTTTAAATAATTTAATTTGAGTATTTTTTATATTATCTCTTTTTATTTCATTGGTTAGGAACCAAGTTATCCAAGTTTAAGGATGTGAATAAACAACCACCCTACAAGTGATCTCTAGCTTTACATGTTACTAGGAAATATAAATGTGTTTGATGTGCATGAAACTCTTTGAGAGTGGTAATTATTATAAATCCATGTTACAAATTCAAAATATAGAGTCAGCACTTATCCTAAAAATTAAAAACACTCAAACAATTTTATGAATATTTACTGTTAAGCTCCCCAAATTTTCTCAAATCAAAAATTTTACTGATATATTTTATCATCATCTTCCACCATTAGTTTTAACACAACAAGCACATAAACATAGATATCATGAAATTTAAGGAATTTAGACCATTTCACTCTTAGGGGAAGCTTCTGATAGTAACAACCTAAATTAACACTTGCATGGAGTGTGAACTAAATGGAAATGTACTAAAAATTTCACAAGGTTTATTAATGAGTACAAAATAAAAATAAAAAGTACGAATGAAAGAAAATAAAATAGGAAAAATTATGTACAAATCTGTGGGATTACTTTGAATATTGCACAAGGAAAAATTTAGGCATCACATATAAGGACTTGGTCATGAAAGTAGTGTTTGAGGAAACATACATTTATGGGAAATGGAACAACTTCTTCATTTAGGCTCTTGAGTTGAAAAGTATTGTTTCCTAGGCTTTCAACCATTTAGAAGGGATCCAACCAAAGGTGGTCAAATTTATTATGTTTCCCTTCTTATCATGTTCACTACCCCAAAGTAGCACCAGGTCAACTATTATGAAGGATTTACACTTAGTTTTTTTTTTCAAGCCAGAATTTTACAACCTCTTTTTGTCTACTAAAGTGAGCTAAGGATTCATCTTATTTATCATATAATTGCATTAGGCTAAGGAGTTTAGCCTCAATCTTTTCATCCTCTCATAAGTATTCTTTCATGAATTTCAGCATGGGTAATCCTCAATTCACTATTAATACATAGTCTATGCCATAAACTAAGTGATAAGGAGATCTGACTAATATGGAATTGATTCTCTTTTTATCTTATCAAAGGACATGCTTGAGCTGATTATTCCAATCTCTCATATTTTTATGTAAAACATTCTTAATCACATCCAAAAAAATCTGTATTTGTTGACTCAACTAGGATATTTCCTTTAGGACAGTAGTTAGAAAAATAATTTAAAATAATTTTATAATCATATGCCCACTCAAGCAATTGTGCAAATGAAAAAATAGGGCCACTATCACATACCAATGCATAAGGTGTACTAAATATGGTAATGATGTAATCCTCTAAAATCATGATGATGATGTCTCATTGGCATCTAATAAGTTTTTCTGAGCTGACAGACGTAGACGTACCTAAACACTGGTTTAGAGACTACCTAAGAGATGGGATTCAAATTAAAATCCATAACCCTTTTCGATTGAGACCATGGTATGATGAATCTACCACCGAATCTACTCCTAGTAAAGACAATACTAGTTTCATTGTGAAATTTTTGAAGGGTTACATAATTTCCAACATGTTTAGTAGTATTTTATAGCTAGGCTCAATCTTTTTACAACTAATTAATTCTCGTTGATAACACATTTGACAATGAGTCCCATTTCTATGAATTGTTGCAGGGGCATAGTGGAATTGTATTTTTATGATATCGATATATAGAATTCATGGAAGTGCATTATGTGGACATTTGTGTCTTTAAATAAACAAGACCAATAATAACCCACCCTTAGGATATGATGTGTAGTGTAATTTCTTAAACTATTCCCAATATCATGTTTCTTTTGGAAGTCCCTTAAGAACACCACAACGCCTTCTTTGTTGAGGAATTGAAGAAATATTGTCTCGTGATTTAGTATATATAGCATACTTGTATTTATCATTTTTTAGGTTTAATTCTCTACATTGTGTGTGGTCAAAGTGTGCAAAAAAAAATGATTTAGAAAATAAAACACTATGTCTTGGTACCATTCTTTAGGTGCAAGAGATTGAACTGTATACTACTAGTAAACAGCTTGTGAATTAACCTCATTCATTTATTCACTAAGACCCATGATGCAAACTATAATTACTAGATATATTATTAAGTTGAAATCTTGGATAATGATCATCCACTCGATACGCCTTCCTCCCAGCTCATTATTCATCAATTTTACTTTAACAATAGGATAAAAGATGATAGACACCTATAAATTTTAAGAAGAAAGGGAGCCTTACCAATTTTATAAGACATTCCAAGGGTTCGGACCCTACGTTTCCTATTGCTTTTTCTCGTAGTTGGACTAATGATAAGGGGACCATATGGGATATATTAGTGGTGGTCTCAAAAGAAGCTATTATTGTTATGACCAAGATATCTATGGAAGAGGATAAACTGTTTAAGGATGATATCCAAAAGAACGAAGAGATTCGTCAATTTTTGGCCTAGTGAACATATCCAAGAATTGGAAATGGGCCTCCTCCATAAGAATTTACCCCTTCCTTAGGCGGATGTTTTCCTTTAGATTATATAATACGTCACTTTGGATTATAAGTATCATAAAATCCATATTCAACATCTTTCCCTTATGAACCAATTCTAGCACAATAAGTTTGTTATCATTCTATTTACTTATTCATGCCCTTAAAATCCTTTGTTAGATAATTTCATGATTGGAAAACATAGGCTCCTATTCATCAGGAATTCATCCTCCTCTTATTCAAAAATGGAAATCTAGAGTTACCAGTGTCTGTAGGGAGAAAAACAGAAATATGAGAAGCATGTTGTGGAGGAGGACCCTGATGATCACTAGAATCCAGAGTTATCAATTTCATGAAGTGGGGATAATGGTTCTAGCTAGTGAAGAGGTTGCGGCCATCCTCAATGATCTTTCTACTGGTCCTATTGGTGGTCTAACTCCTAAGGGAAAGGACTCTGATGCAAGAGCATAAAAAAAGGAATCTTATAAATGGAAAGTTTGTATCCTACTTATGAGGTCTAGATAAGGTTGTTAGAAGTCATGAAGTCATGAAAGGGAATCTAGGTTACATTTCATAGTACTAGGATGAGATAAGTTATTCAAATTTTCAAGTTTTGTACTTTATTTTCCTTTTACAAATTCAAACTTGTAAATCTTGTAAAAATGGAAATGTGGCTTGTCATGAATTTAAAATGGGGGTCTTGATTAATTAAGTGTGTGATAGGTTTCCAGGAAGGTTTTAATGAGTCACTAGGGTGTCAAGTTGTTAGAAAGATCTTAAAAGTTGATATTGCATCTTTTTCTAAAGTATTGTAAATAAGGATATATGAAAGTTAGTTAGGTTTTTGAAGGTATATGAGAAAAGATATATAAGATCTTGAGTAATTAGTTAGGGTGGGAGAATTCTCACAATGAACAGTGAGAAGAAATGTAATTGGAGAATAAAGAAAAAAAATAGCAATAAAAGAGACTCAGTTTTGGGAAAAAGAGGACTATGTTGATTTGATATTTCTTCTCAAACATATTTTTTTACACCAAAGAGAAATGTTATCCAATTTCATCCCTCGGGTAAAATTGGGCCACAAGGAATTTACATTGAAGCAATTACAATGAGACCCCCTTATGGAACAAATGGGAAATCAACAATTCCCCTGAAAACACATCCAAGCTCTCCACATACTTCCCCTGGAATTAACAAAATCTAGAAAGGTTATAAAAGGCTAGGAGCATGATTGAAAAAGGGTTAAAAGTTGTTATTGGATCCCTTTGCCAACTTGGTGAGTTGGGCCTTGATCGAGCTCGTTCATGGAAGGCGAGTTACTCCAAAGGAACCGAGCTCCTTAGTTGTCTTACATTGGAACCAAGCTATAATAGAGCTGAGTCATTCGTTGTGAAGGCCGAGTTCCAATAAAAATGATTGAGTTGTTGGGCATGAAGTCGGGTGACGGGGTCAATGAGGTGGTCAAGTTATTCCCCAAGTCCTTTTACAATGGCCGAGATGTTCAAACAATAGAGTAAGGCAACCGAGTGGAGAATTCATCGTGAGTGATCTTCTTTCAAGAGAGTTGGTTGTTCCCGATCCAATTTAGCATAACAAGATACCGAGATGAATAAACTCAGACGCCGAGTTCCTAGAACTCCTTTACGAACGAAGGTCGATGTTGTTTCAACGTTGGATCGAGTGGAAAGTTCAACACAAAAGTAAGAGCGGTCGTGTCTTGGTTTGTTAACAATGGTGAGATCAAAGTTGATCAATGAAATCCTGGATAGTGCCGAACTTGACTTAAACAGTTTGGAGGACGAGTTCGGCTCAAATGGATGCACCGGCGAGGGCTTAGCCAAAAGCGGTGAAGAAAATGGGGTGGCTAACCGAGCCAACTCGGCAACTCGTTGGAGCGGCTCCACGGCATAGACCGATGCAGATAAGGTGGAAGGATACAACTCGAGTGGCCCGCGAGACACGCAGGACATGGAATTCTGAAATGCCCGACACAATGTATTGCGGGCATGGTGGGGTTCAATGGCACGAGCAGCCCGGTCAACGCAGGACAAGCAAGATATGCGAGCCCCAAGGCCAGGCAGAATTTGATGGCATAAGCAGGCCAGGCTGTGAGAATTAAAGTTCACCGAGGGGGGCTCGAACCCGCAATGCAAGGCATTTGGGGTTTAGTGCCGAGCTGGCACATCGGGGGCGCAATGTGGAGTTGAGTTGGCAGTCGCATGAGCATCGAGCTAGGAGGTATAAAAGGAGATCGGCATACGTGGAAGGCATGTTGGTGTTGTAACATAATTAAGATCGACGCTTAAGACTTGAAATCCAATGGAGGGACCATATCGGTTTGTAGAAGGTAGGAAACAGCTCTGCTAAGCAATAATGGCCGAGCCCATGACAATAATGCAAGGAAAAGATCTAGCTCGGTCATAGTTGGTCGAGATGGCATCCATAATGCTTTAAATACTCAAACCCCCAACTTGCAAAAAATAATGAAAATCGATGGTGGGCCCAATCAATTTAAATGATTTTAATCATATTTAAATGATGAATAAACATTAGGGGAGGAGGAGAAATATTTTAAATGTGATTTCCAACTACCAGAATTTAATTGCTTAGTCCCGTGAACATCATAAGCAAACCTGTAAAAACCCAAAATAGCTATGCTTCTTCTCAGAAGCTTATAACTTGAGCATTTCTCAACGAAATCTACACAAAATTGGTCTCGTTGGAATTTTGGCTTGCTAAGACCTTTGACACATATATTAAGAGGTTATTAGGAACTGATGAAGATTCGATGGATAATTTTGCCCGAAAACAAACCCAGTTCTAAACAGAGACCTCCAGTTGGTTTGGGAGTGTAATTAATGAGCATGGGAGAGCCAGTTTGTTGTGCTGTAAGTTGACAAATCAGCATGTGGGAAGAATTTTACAAACTTAGATATCAATCATCTACCCTCATACTTATAGGCAACTTGCAAGTGGTTGGAAAGACAAATTTCAATTGCATTCTCTCTCTTCTCTTATTCTATAAATTGTAACATGGGCTCATTTGTAAGAGAGTTGGTCATTTTTATCCTGCCCCCTCTTTCTTTCTTCTCTGTTAGGTTGAATTTGGATTTTTAAGCCTCTTCTCCATGCTTTGTAATGGTATTTTCTTGCCTCTTTCCCACTAATGATGTATTGTGCATAATTTAATGGAGCAATAGATTTATGTTTTATGCTACATTTTATCCATCCTCTACATGATTTTGTTGTCTCTTCTTGTTTCTCCTCATTACATGGTATATTTTGCATATCTCTAATGTTTATCACAGGTTTTGGGAGCTTTGTTTAATGAGAAACAAATGGTGCTCTGTGTGAATCCATCCTTGGTCTGTGGTGCATCTTTTCCACCCTCTCCAATTCTCACCTCTCCATTTCAAGTAGTTGGATTATGTCTAGCACCTCATTTTCTGGTGTATCACCGCTCTTAGTGTAGGTTTACATTCATGCATCTCTCTCCCTATCTCCTTGGAATGTTAGGATAGGATTAGGTAGTCATTTTCTTGCATTAGGAGTAGTTGTGGTAGGTAAATTAGGAGCAGGAACCAACCTTCTCTAGAGGACTATCTCAAGCCCGCAAATCCCAGAGCTTGAGAGGTAATCCAATGTTACACAAATTACACCGAATGCTCTATTCCACCAAACTGTCTCATTCAGGGGGGTGCTATAATTTTGTGATAACAAGAACCATTAATAATGTTGAATTTCCATCTTAAAGCACTCGTAGAAGGCATTTCAATTCTTGATCTCAAAAACATTGTGCATGTTTGGTAATATACATACTAATGAAGTATAACTCTATTTTTATCTTTGACAAGTTGAGTTCTTGACCGTCTTTACATGATTCTATCAACATTTTGTTGGGTTTAGTGATGAACCGGTGAGAGGATCATTTTCAGAGAGTTTTTCAAATCTTTTTTGAGGGATGAAAAGCATATCTATGCATGTAAGTTTGGTGTTTGGTATGATTGTATCTTGGCATAATTAAACATTGATTTCTACCAGTTTGCTAAAGTAAGTAACTTGAGTGTCTTTCATTTTTATCTCATTAATTAGACTCCACTGTCAGAACAAGAAGTAAGATTAAATGGATACAGACTTGGAGGCCAAATCTTAGGGTTTGAAAACAAGTTCTTTTCATTTTATAGCATTTAGAAGCTTCTCAGGTTCACTAGAAACCCTCACTAGGGTTTGAAACTAAACTTGTGCTAGAAGTCCTTAAACATTGAATAATCACTTGAAAATTTGTAGAAATGTTCTTGATAGTGTATTTATCCATGTTTTATAAAGTTTGAATGTTGAAAGGTATTAGATCATTTTTTATCATTGACAGCTACCAATAGAGAGATTGTTACAGTCCTTGAGGCTTAATTGGACAATAGAACCTAAAAAAGGTAGAGTTGTGCTTGAAACAAATGCAAGAAACTTTTTAGACAAGAAGAAATTGAAAATGGGTACTCTGAAATGCCACTATTTTGTTTGATGAACCTCTATATCAAAATTTATGCATGATAGTCCCTTGGAGAAGGGCTAGAAGGAGAAAAGCTTAAGCAAAGAAGAGAAAGTTATGATAAGTAAGCTTAGGTTTGCAATTGAGTTATAAAATTGTTCCCACACATTAAGAGTCCAAAAGGGTTCCTAAAAGTGATTTTGGTTTATCTTGGGTGTAAGTAGTTTGTTCCCAACATGAAACTACTAAGGACTGTATTCTTAAGGGCTAAATAATATAATTTTGGGAAAGGTAAAGTAGTTTGAAGCTTTCTTGTGTCTTGATCATCTTGAAGGTTGAATTTTCATTGAGTTAGGTATATGAAGCAAGTAACATTGATAGTGGAAGTAAGATAAAGGTAAAAAGGTTAAATTTGCATGTAATTGAGCCATATAGGCTAAGCTAAAAATATCCTCTTACAAAGCTATAAGTTAGTATTTGGTGATTGGTTTACACTAATTTCATTGAGTCGGTTAAGTTTAGAATTTTCTCTACATCATTTACTATCAGATCATGGTTAGATCTTGAAGAAATTGTTTGTTCTAATAAGCATTTGTGTAAGTGCATGTGAATTGTTTGACAGGTGGTTCTGAGAAAGCGAGAAATTGAAAAAAGGGGATAAGGAAAAAGTGACAGCAAGCTCAAAGTTTTAAGGTGAAGGAGAAGAGCATAAAGAGACTCTTAGTGAGTCCAAGTAGCAAAGAAGACAAAGATTGAATGAATAGCTCATTGAAAGCTCTAAAATAAATATTTCAAGGTGAAAAGGACTTGGAAACCAGTAAGGTGCAAGAGACTTGTTTGGAAAAAGAAATCAGATAAAGAATAGGAAGAGAAAATAGAGATGGGACATGAAGTGATCCTTAAGGAAGAGATTGCAAGAACGAGATAGATATTTGTGAGGATAATTAGTCTTGTTCAAGAAAAATTAGAGGCAACTATGGAGGAAGAAAATGCAGATGAAGAGGCCACCTTAGAAGAAGATGATGAATGGGAGGATGAAGAAGAGTTTAGTGCTGAAGAGGTAGTCTATTGCTACCCTGAAGAAGGAGAAATGCTTGAAGAAATTGATGAGTTGGATGAATTCAATGAAGAAACAAAAGGTATAGCATAAAAACAACTTGAAAATGAGGTATTCGAAGAAGATCATATGCAAAGTGAATAATTTTATTTGTGAATACACAAGAAGAAGAAGAAATTATATTTGAAAATCCTATCTTTGATGAATATATAGCAAAGGATGACTTCATGTTAGTGGAAGAGATGAAAATTATTGAAGGTATGTTTAATCCACATGTTGAAGTGAAGGAATTAATTCTAAATGATATGATTACAAGAGAAAAGGATTCAAAACAACACGCATAAGAGGTTCAAGAAGGGAAGCAAGCAAGGAATGCAGATAAGGTAAACAAATTTGATTCTAAACTTACTTGTTCATTTTCTGATATTCAATTTTCTTTGGGTGAATTCCTTGAAATTGTAGAAAATGACTCGTTTAGTACAAATGAGAAGCAAGAATAAAATGAAGTAGAAAAGGTTGAGTTAAGTGATTTCATTTCATATTTTCAACATAATGGAGAACAAAAATTCAAATGTTGGATTCAAATAGAGAATATTGATGTTATTTTACAAGATTCGTTGGATGTGTAACGTTTTGATTTTTGGAAGCTACTATGATAACCTCTTTTCATGATGTTGTAACTATGGAAATGAGGATAATTATGTTAAGATATATCTTTTAATCTTAAAAAGAATGTGTTACTAATCTAAACCCTTGTTTACTGTAACTTGTTTACTTGGGACGGAGGTCATTATAACCTGTGTTTTGCAAAGTGTGAAACAACAGATTTTCTTTTGCATTTAATGAACTCATATTGTTGTTGACAGCACACCTTGAATCAATTCCATTGATCCAAGGTATGTTGTGGCCTTATTTTTGATCACTTTGTTGATTTTTTTTCTAATTAGAATGAAGTCTGGAACCAGACTGAAGGTCGTTATAAATGTTTTAGAACCTGGTTACAGGTATAATTATTCGGTACCATGTTACCAATGGAAAGGTTCGATTTCTGAACTACATACACATAGTAATGTCGGAGAGCATAAGGCAGTAAGAGTTTTGGTACGAGTGAACAAAGTATAGATATGTCAAGCATGGAACAAACATCCTGCATTATGTTGGATATGAACGTAAGTTGGTAAACTTACTAAAAGAACCCATTAATTAAAATACTACGGCTACGTTTTAACCTATAACTATGTTTTAGCCTATAACCTAACTACTACCCTATGTGGATTTTAAATTAAATAGGATGTAAATTATTGCAAATCCTAATGACTTGCGACCTAGGTGGAAAACCTAGCTATGGACAATACAGCTTAAACTAATGCTAACCCTAGAAGGGGGACTTGTGGATACATGCTGATAAAAGGATAAGAAGGGAAGGTTTGAAATTTAATAAGGGACATTAAATGATGTCCTTGAAGTTTTAAACGCCAAGCTTGGTGGGAACATGGGAAGTTAGAGATATCCAACTAGCAATGTAGCTAAGAAGGAAATTACATGCAAAAATTTAAAGGTGGAACTCGCCAAACCTGAGTCGGTGATGGCGTGGAGATAGAGGAAAAAGCAATGCATTCAATGCATTTATTGATCTTGGTCTTGGTGACCAAATTGCCTTGGAAAGGGGAAAGAGGAATTTTTGGTGGTTATTGTTGTTCATTCAGGTTTTGAGTTTTGCTCTGCATTTCTTTTATGGTTCTTTTGAACCTGCAACTATTCTGGTCATTGTTGATGTTGTTTTGATTACCCACGGCTGTTTTTGAGCCTGCGGAAGTAAAGAGATCATTGGGAAAACCTTGTTGTTTGTCTCCGTGGAAAAGAATAGCTCCTGAGGGCACGGACGCGGTTTTCTTCAAGCAACAAGAAGTTTTCCAGGCATGTTGAGCTCTTCTCTTTAAACCGTTTTGCTCTTTGTTAAGCATCTTCATTAAAAGAAATCTTCTCTTTTATTGGATGTTTTTGTAAAATGAAAATGTTGATATGCTAATGAGATTTCTGGGTTGAGTTTCCTTTTTGAGAATAAATACGAATTGGGTGTTTTCTTTACTAGGAGGGTAATGAGATGAAATCTATCCTTGCTGTTTGAATTTTTACAGTAATGGGTATTCAGTTTTATCTCCCATTATGGGTTGATTTGATGGAAGTAACAATGATGTGTAGATTATTTTTTGAGTTCTGTGCGTGTAAATGGTTTTGGAAAAACCGTGAGAATGCTTGATGGAACTATTTGCGTGAGTTATTTTTCTGTTCGTATTACAGTGCATAGAATATGAATTCTTTGGGACAATGAATTTATTTCATCGTCTTACCCTTGTGTGATTTAAAAATGATTCAATGTCTCCTTATTTGGTTTGAAATCTGTGAATGATTTTGAGGAATGATTTACTTAAATCTGGAACAGAGTATTTGTTATATGTTGGATGGAATAGAGCTTATCATTTTCTCCCTTGAATTCGATGATGAATTTATATATTTATATAAATACGAACTGCAGTCTAAACTTCTTCATTGTTTCATTAAAACTAAACTGAAGTTGATTTCTTACTCTGGTGTTTGAAAAATGATTCCTTTTATTATTATGATAAAAATCATGATTTTGTTGTTTGTTGTACATTCTTGCTTGTTTCAGACCTAGCTGGAATGTTCGTTTTTGGTGAATAATTATGGTTATATAGCTAGCTGTACATTCTTTCTTGTTTCAGACCTAGCTGGAAATGTTCGTTTTGGTGAATAATTATTAAAAACGATTTTAATTGAAAGATTCAGTTGTTTTTTATAATTATGGAATCAGATGCAAATGAACTCTGGTATGCTTCCTTGAATGGTGATTAGTAAGTTTTAAACACTGAAATATACTTGTTAGAAGAAATTATCCTATGGGTGCAGATCGGCTCTAATTAGTTGATAATCGGCTAAGCAATGAGAAGAGATAATATGAATCTTCCTTCTTTCATTCGATTATTGGTTTAATTGTTCTCTCTCTTTGACTATTATCATTGATTGTTATCACTTCTTGTTTAAATCATCCAATTCAGTTGTGATGAAAAGAAAGGGAATATTGGATGGGTAATCGGAAGAAATAATTATTTTCTTCTCTTATCCAGATGAAATTCTATATTTGATATTGAATGAATTTCTTATTGCCTTAGGCGTAAGCAACTACATTTAACTGTTGTTTTTCTTCTTTTCTGATTTGAAAGAAGTACTATGCTGCTTGTTGAATTCTGAGAAATGACACCAGTGTTTTCATGGTGAATGACTACTTTTCTCTTCTGCATTTGATTTGTTTGAAATTAAATGAGTAGTACGAAAGGGAAGTAGTTCTATTTGAATTTTTAATTAAATTCATCTCTTGAAATTTCAACTATAATAAGGGAATGGAATTGATAAGTAATTGCATTAGAACAACATTATATACATATGTGTATTAGCTCTTACGGATGTTTTTAATCTGGAACTATTTAGAGGAAATTACTTCTGGTAGTAGATGTTTTAAATACGGAATGAACCCCTTGCATTATTGGAATAAAAACAGTAAGGAAATGTGAATAAAGTGTTGTGGGTTATAGTAATTATTTGGGAGAAAGATAGTAAATCTTTTTGTCTGATTGTGATGGTAATTAGGGGATTGGGTTGTTAAGTTGTTCATCCTTATCAACACTTAATTCGTAGATGATGTCCATCTCAATTTTTAAACGTTTCATAAAAGCAGAGTTCTTTTATTGAGACAGTTAATCAAGAGCACCTCATTTCAATGATAAGTGCTTAATATGCTCAGTTCAATGAACTGACCGATGCAAGTTAATTTTGCATATGGATTCCGTGAGTAAAAATGAAGATATGTTGTTTATGATGCTTCTTTTGATTAACTAAGGGATGGATCTTTTCTGAGATTTTATTATTCTTCTACGAGGAAATGAAAAAAAAGAAAAAGTTGTATTCTTCTTTCTTTACGAGTTGTTAATGTTGTTTAGCATGAAGGAAGTCTGGTTGTATGGATTTGTAAATTGTATAAATTCTAATCTAGAGGAATGAGTAAAAGGAAAATTGTGTTATTTTAATGGTTGTACCACCTTAGAACTGTTGAATAAGATTGAGAATATAATTTTATTCATTGAATTTGGATTTATTCAAATGATGGTTGACATATTTATAGGGACATAATATATGTTCTTTACTTGAATACAACTTTTAAGTTGGAATGTGCAATTAATTCCTACTTAGGTCAATATGTATTTTAAATTGACATTTGAAAAGAGTTAAGTGAATATGAACTCTTAAATGAACAATATTCGGAACTAGTATATAAGCTAATGAATATAAATAAAGAGACAATTGAAACCTGTATTCTGATTTTGTTAATATCCTTGAGATGTTTTATCCAAAGGATATTCAATATGAGGAATCATATCTCCTCGTAACAAACCTTAACTAAAGTAAGGTTATAGTGAATAAATGAATACATTCATTTGTGTTTAGACCTCATTTAAGTGACATCTAATGAAATGGAATTCTGAATTTAAATGCGGTTGCGAATAAAACTTGGTTAAGTTTAGTAAGTTGATCTTACTACGTTAAGCTGTAGTGGACTGTTAGTCTGAAGCTTAAATTAATGAACTAAAACGGAATTGAGCAATCCTTCAGTAAGGAGGAGTAAATGCATATTAAGCTTTAAGACAATTTAATTCTCTCTTAGTTATGCAACTGTAACGAGCAGTGAGGTTAGAAGATCAGCACAGTTGCTGAAAATTATTCTTAAAATACTTAAGATTATAATCTAATCACATTGCTAGATTGGATTAAAGTTTAAACTTGGATGAGAGGACTAACATAGGTCAGAAAAGACCATTCTAGATAATAGACGAAGTGAGGTGAAGGACATATTCCATTGATGTGTATAATGTCTAGGAATATGATCATGCAAAGCATGTGAAAATCTTTGGCCAAAGTATTGCAAGTTGCTGGTTGCATTTTCCTAATCACCTAGTTTAAGAAGCAGGATTTCAGATGAGTATCGGTAATATATATTTAGATATGCCTCTTAAATGGAACACTTCGATAACTGAAATTGGTAAGAGAACCAAGTATACTTAGTATACAATGCATGGATTAACATGAAGGATTGGTAAGTAGTTGAGTCATGAAATGAGAGATTGTTGAAACTCCGAGCCATAAAATGAGAGATCGGTAGTTCTTCAAGTCATTACAGTAGCAAATGGTATCTGTTATAAGATTGAATGGCATTGAATGTGTGTACCATATTATAAATATGTGAACAGAGAACATTGGTTTTAAAAGTATTGTGTTCTCAATTACGTTAATGGGATAGAGAACAATTATTAAAACTTGGTTGTGTGTTCTATATTATATAAATTAGAATAGAGAACGTTATAAAAAAAAATTCCCCTGTTCTAATGTCTTAAAATGGGAATGTTACAAGATGTTATGGATTTAAGGGAAGTACATTGAGGTACATTTGTAAAAACAATGTTTTCCTTGACAAAGAGTGATTTGAATCATGAAAAATTTACTCAAGAAGACATAATAACTAAGCTATAGCAAGTTGATGAGGTGGTGGACAGAGGGACACAAGTACAAACAGTTAAGCAAGAAATGGATGATCAAAGACATTTATTCATCTTTTCAAGAAAATACAATCATGATAGCATCAAGGATAAATGTTTTGAGAGGATTAAGAAAATAGTAAATCATGAGAAGGAATATGTTTTTTGTTGTTTTCTTTCTTGTATGTGCAGGTATATTAGATTTGAAGATTAAGGAGGTGAGGCTTGAACACAAAAGGCAAAGATGCATATTTGAATTAAATGCAAGAATGAAGAAAAACATGGGATCCAAGAGATCATGGCGCAAGAAAATTTAGTTGGAGTGAATAAGCAAGATCAAGAACATTCAAAAAGGATAAAAAATCACTTATAGAAATAGAATAGTAGACATCAAGCACAAAATCGCAAGGGGTTATTTTCAAAACCTTGGGAGTATGATGAAAAATCATTAGAAAAGGAAGCTTCTAAATGGAAATTATAATTCATGTCATGCTTATGAGGTCTAGATAAGGTTGTTATAGGTCATGAAGTCATGAGAGGGAGTCTAGGTTGCATTTCATAGTACAAGGATGAGATAAGCTATTCAAATTTTCAAGTTGTGTACTTTCTTGAAATTTTACAAATTCAAACTTGTAAATCTTGTAAAAGTGGAAATATGGATTTTCAAGAGTTGAAAATGGGTTCTTGATGAATTGAAGTGTGTGATAGGTATTTTATGTGGGTTTTAATGAGTCACCAAGGTGTAAATTTTGTAGAAAGATCTTAAAAGTCAATATTACATCCTTTTCTAAAGTATTGTGAATAAGGATATATAAAAGTTAGTTAAGTTTTTAAAGGTATATGAGAAAAGATATATAAGAACTAAGAAAGTAGTTAGGGTGGGAGCATTCTCACGAGGATAACTGAGAAGAAATTAAATTGGAGAAGAAATAAACAAATAGCAATAAAAGAGACTTTGTTTTGGGCATAAGAGGACTGTGTTGATTTGATATTTCTTCTAAAATATCTTGTTTTACTCCAAAGAGAACCATTAATAATTTTGATTTCCATCTTAGAGCACTCGTAGAAGGTATTTCAAGTCTTGATCTCAGAAACATTGTGCATGTTTGGTAATATACTGACCAATAAAGTATAACTTTGTTTTTATCTCTGAAAAGTTGAGTTTTTAACAATCCTTACATGATTGTATCAACATTTTGTTGGATTTAGTGATGAACTGGTGAGAGGATCATTTTCCAGGATTATTTCAACTTTTTTTTAGGGATGAAAAACATATCTATGTATGTGAGTTTGGTGTTTGGTATAATTGTATCTTGGCAAAATGAAACCCTGATTTCTATCAATTTGCAAGAGTAATTAACAATTGTTTTTCAATTTTTTCTCATTGATTAGACTCCACTATCAAAACAGGAATTAAGATTAAGTGGATACATACTTCGAAGCCAAATATTAGGGTTTGAAAACAATTTCTTTGCATTTTATATCATTTTGAAGCCTCTTGGGTTCATTGGAAACCTCACTAGGGTTTGAAACTAAACTTGTGCTAGACATCCTTAAACATTGAATGATCACTTGAATTTTTTTGGAAACATTATTAACAATGTATTTATCCATAATTTGTAAGGTTTGAATGTTTAAAGGTATTAGATCATTTTTTATCAGTGACAGTTACCAATAGAGAGATTGTTATAGTCCTAGAGGCCTAATTAGGAGATAGAAACTAAAGAAAAGGAGAGTTATGATTGAAACCAATGTAAGAAACTTTGTAGACAAGAAGAACTTGAAAATGGTTACTCTGAAATTCCACTAGTTTGTTTGATGAACCTGTATATCAAAATTTATGCATGACAAACCCTTGGAGAAGGGTTATAAGGAGCAAAGCTTAAGTAAATAAGAGAAAGTTGTGATAAGTGGATTTAGGCTTGGAGTTGAGTTATAAAATGTTTCCCACACCTTAAGAGTGCAAAATAGTTCCTAAAAATGGTTTTTTCTTGTCTTGGGTGTAATTATTTTGTTCCCAACATGAAACTACCAAGTACATTGTTCTTAAGGGATAAATATGATAGTTTTGGGAAAGGTGAAGTAATTTGAATTTTTCTTGTGTCTTGATCATCTTGAAGGTTTATTTTGCATTATTCCCTAGGATGTCATTGTGTAAGTTGCACAATGACAACAGGATAGATATAGAATGTGTGAGATGGAATAGAATAAACTTTCCCTCCTATGTTGTGTATACATAGTGATGTGACCCATATCCCTTATATGAATGTGCTAAATGGATGCTTTGTAATTCTCTTGTGCCTTTGGATGAAAGCTTAGGTGATAATAGATAATGCTTAGTGTTTGGCCATTGATTTGAGAGCTATAACTATATATATTTGATTCCCTTGCTTGAATTTTGTATTTGACAACTGGAAGGCCGACCCAAAAGTATAAAATATTCCTAAGAAGTAAAAGAGTCCCAAAAGAGCGAGAAAAGAGGAGAAATGGTCAGGAGCGCCCATAAGGGACAAGATTGCATGGGTGTTAGTTTCCTAATTGGGTGCTAGTGTCTAAGGTCATAAAAGATAAAGCAGTCAAATACTAATAGGGATATAGGGTGTGTAAGGTCAATAAAAGTATAAGAGACAAAGAAAAACACCCAAAAGACGTTGTCAATCACTATTTTTCTTGCTTATGAATCATGTATATATTAGTATATTTTAGGACCTAGAAATGTACCCAAGTGCATAGATTTTGTTTCTACAATTGTTTATATTGTTGGCATGTTTATTTTATCTTGATATGAAGTGTAATGGTCATAGACCGTAAACATAATTGATGGCAATAAATGGGAAAGATAAGTATGTTTGTCAAGGTTTACGTTTACTAGTCATCAACCATCATTACATTTATAAGTTTATGGTTGTGGATTTTCATAACCTCCTCCTTAATGTTGGGCATAATGATGGTGAAGTTGCATTGCTTTACTCTTATTGCTCATGGACCACGTAAAAATGATTAAGTTCAATATTTTAAATAAATGGTCTTATACCTTAGTGATTTTCCAAATTATATTGATAAATTCGAATGCGTATTGAAAAACATTTTTTGGTAACGAATAATGCTTTGGTCTTAAACCATATGGAACATATTGGTAATCTTTTTGTTATTATAGTTAAGGTATTTGACCATATCTTTTAATCTTGGAAAAGTTTAAATATTAATTATCCAATCATAGACCAACACCATGCAACTTAGGAAATAGGTTGTAAGAATTTTGTTTGATTTAATTAATCTTGGACCGCTCATTGGGAACTCCATGCAAAATGGGAGGTAAAAAGCGGTGGCAAGTTGAATGAATCCACATATGTGGCACTGCAAGAATTAAATGCAATTAATATCTTGGGATTTGGCGGAGGTATTGGGAATTGGAAGCTTCACTTGGAAGATATTGCATGGAAACAAATTTTTATTGTTTATTGATTTTGGCTCATCATTTTCTCCTTCGAGTTGTGCATGCGAGTTAAGGGTATTGGCATGAGTTTTTAACAATTTCAGTAAATATAGAAAAAAAATTATTATGGATTCGATGGCATTTATAAGGAATTACGCTGGGAAACTCTGTTGGTTTTTTATTGGTCTGTTTCAGTATCGAAATCAAAATAAAGAGATGAAATATTTTAGAAACTACAAATTGATCACATGCATGGATTCTCTAACTCAAATCTATTGTTTATTCTGAGATATAGATTATTATTGGGATTTCTTTCCTTGGTTTGTATTATTTAATTAAATATGAATCATAAACATAATATTGTAGGTACAAACTTAGATTATAACATATTTGTCAAATGGGTTTTGTGATATGATCTCTCTTTGTTGTTTTAATCTGGGTACAAATATTTGGTTAAATATTGGGCTGATATTTTTACTCCATATATACTTGGACAAGTTTGTTGAATGGATTATGTGTCTGTTATTTTTTATAAACATCCAGAATATTAATGGGTATGAACTCTAACAGATGGTAAATCCATCTGTTGCATTTTTTTGTTGGAATCGTTAAGGGACATGGTCTTGTTTGTAGATGACTGACCCTCTCGTTGTGTTGTTTTTCTATTGGTATTCTAGTTATTGTGGGTTTTGAATATCTGAGACACATATATTGATGAGTCTTTTGGTTGATTCTCCTTTTTATTTTTATAAACACATGTTTATAGAACCTCCAATTGAGGTTATATTATCTATAAATAGTTATTCTTGGGTGAACATGTTTAGAGGTTATTTTTTGTGATTTGATTCAGGAATCGGTCAGTTGTGATTATTTTCACTTTTTCTTAAAACATATTTTTTTAATAGTATCTAGTCTAGGTCAATATTTGATTATACTATTAAGTGTTTCCTAATCTAATGAATATGTATTCAATCTTTTGTTACTTTTGGTTGTTATATGTAGAGATTTTTCAAGCTCGTCACAAATATAGATTTTTCTGGCAGCTCAAATGAGTTGGGTGGTATTACATATTGTCTTATACAGGAAAATAATTTGTTAAACCGTGATGAAAGGTTATTAAATTTTTTTAGATTTATATTTTTCTCTTAAATATAAATATATGGTATCAATTGATATGGGTATATGGTTTTTCTGATGAAAAATTTTCTTTAATGGATTGTTACTAAACCATAACTGCATTATAATGTACTCCCATGCAATAGAGGAGATGGTATGACCTATTTAGTAAAACATTATGCAATGACATCTTGTGTTGTTTTATTTTTGTTGGTTTATCCCCTCTATGGGATCTGTAGTGTGGGTTCTATCATACCCGAGCTTATCTATTACATTATAAAGGCTTACCAAGTCATTTATACTCTAATAAAGGAATCTTTCTTTTTACATTTAAGCTTGAAGTTGCTTTAGTATGAGATCCATTATTCTTGAATATGTAATATCAAATTTTTGATTGACTGTCTCTTAGTAATGATGGTTGATTATTTTGGATTGAAATAAAATGTTTGATTGGAAATGATTTCAATCATGAATGATATTCAATTCACTATTTCATGATACTTTATTAAGAATTACTAAATTGTATTAGATTTTATGATTATGTTTGTACATAGTTGTTTGGAATCAAAAATAACTGCATGTCTTGTTATGAACATTAATGTGAATATTGATTAAATGAACTATGTAGGTTAAAGGTTAGAGAAATTTATAATATTCTTTATTTCATAATTATGCAGCATGATTTTGTGTTGATAATCCATGCAGTTCATTGAACTGGCCATGCAAACTATTTTATCTCCCTACACCATGCAGGACAAAGTAATTATTACGAAATGTTATGTCTGATTGGATAACACATGATTCTTCATGTGATGATTATTATTAATTTGTTTCACATATTGTATTGAATGTAATTTTACTTTAATTAAATGTAAAAGTATTGCTTTGCTGATTGTATCAAGGAAATTTGGCATAATATAATTAATTATTATCTTTCGATAATATTTTCTTAATTAGGTAATATTTTGATTAAGAAAATATTGAAATAATAAATGTTAAATCTAAATATGTAACAGTGCAGTAGATAAGTAGAGATATGCAATAAAGTACAGATTCTGACACAATTAAATAAGTAAATTAAATTGGAAACCCTAGTTATAAAGGAAGAGATGTTGAAGGTGTGCAGAGCTGGAAAATTGTTGGAACATAAAGGTAGGATGTCGCAATCATACCCAAAAAATTATAGAGGTGTCGAAAATGTCAGGACCAAGACACCTATGTAGGTTTAGGGATGCTTGGGGTGTCAGAGGCCTATTCCATCCTCCTGTGACTTCTCAAAAGGTACGAAACCCAATTTCATAGGGTTATGGGATGTTCTTTGTTTGTCTCATTTGATCACCTATATGTCGTTGCACTTCACTATTGTTCGCCTGAAACCTGCAATAAGAAAGAAACACCCATAAAACCCCCAAACTACATCAAATCCTAAAAAATAAATGTAGAATGGAAGGTTGGATTTTCCTCGGCTATCAACAAAATGAACTTACGACTAAGCATTGCACTACATTTCATACCCCGTATAGTTTTATGAGTGTGTAGAATCATGCCCTAGGTGGCTCTTATGCAAGTCACACTTGATAGTGAGCAATAGTTAGATGTAGAAGATGTAAATAGATGTGTGCATGGAAAAATGAACTTCCCCTCCTATGAAGTGTATGCAAAAGAATGTAGTCCCTCTCCCTTTTTGAATGCTAGATGGATGCTTTAATTCTCTTGTTATGGCCTTTGGATACAACCTTAGGTGGTGATAATAGATGTTTATTGCTTAGTCCTTTATTATGATCACCTAGCTTTATATTTATATGAAATTCCCTTAGTTGAATTTCGTAATTAACCACTAAAATTCCCCCAAACGAATAGAAAATACCTAAAATATGTGAGAAAAGTAAAAAGAGGTCAAGGGCACCCAGAGGGGATAGGGGCACCTGGGCGCTGGAAGTCTGGCTGGGTGCTGGTATCTAGAGTTAGAATTACCAAAGTATCAAAAGACAAACTAGGAAAGAGGGAGTGTAAGATAAAAAGAGGAAACAGAAAGAAAACAAAGATGGCCAAAAATAATGATAAATTAGTAATTTTCTTGCTTAGGAATCATATGAATAGTGACATGTGATCACAATTAGAAATATACCCAAAGTGTGTGATTTCTTGTCTACATTTTCCCCCACTTTATTTTGTTGATAAAATGCTTGATAACATAAAGTATATAAGAGATGTGTACTTGATAACCATGTAGATTGGTGGCAAAGAGTGTTTTGAGAGACAAGGAAAAGCATGGAGTGATAAAAATATGAAGCACAAAATCTAGAGAAGAGGAAGTGAAAAGTGTTGATGATGACCCTAGGGTGAGAGCGTATGTGTAGATGTCACGTTATATATATTATTGATGTCACTAGATGTTTGATGATGTGTGATTAATATGACTACCGCTTCCCATAAGGATGGACCTGCAAAAGAGAAGAATGAACAAGTAGTAAAAGTTATGTAAATGAAAATTTTGATCAAAACGAGTAAAAATTATGTAATAAAGTATGTGAAAATTGTGAAAAAGGAACATGTGCACCTAATCCATAATGATTGAAAAATATAGAAAACATCCTGTAGATGTTGTAGAAGAACAATTTTTTTGGGTGATTTCCCGCCAGTTGTGCTAAGTACAAGTTTTTTGTGTGATCTCACACCAACTACGCCAAGTATGGAAGAAGTGTAGGGAGAAAGGTCTAGTGTTACTCTCTAACCTTTTACTGTTTCCCAAAGTGTAAAAACCACTACAGATGGTGTGTAAAAATCTAATCCATTTCGATCTAATCCAATCCAACACAAATGTAGAAAAGAAGGTGTAGTGCATACATGTCGAGTGTTAAAGGACTACATGTCCTATAAAATCCATTGTGTAAACTTCTTTGAACTATACTAAACTAAGAAAAAAATTGTAACTTCCCTTGGTCACAAGAGCCCAAAAAGGTTAGGTGTGCCAAGGCACTATTGTCTATGTTTGGGCACTAGTGTTTGTGTTGTGTTGAGGACCCAAGTTAGATTTTGGCCTGTTGTTGTGATTGATGACTTTGTTGTACCAGTACTAAATTGTTCTTAATTGTGACTATAAACTATTTTTTGGGGTTATTGATTCACCTAATGGATGCCCCCACTCATTTGGGGTGCATGGGGTGCATGCAACGTCACAAGGAGTATGCGGCCCAAAGGAGGACGAAACATTGTGCTGAAAATGAAGCCTCATAGGGGGAAGGGAGTGTTCTTAGTAGACACAAAGGCACATGTAAACAAAGTGGATGGAAACAAGTGTTAGTGTAGAAAAGATAAACACGCGTGTAAAAGACAAAATGTAAGCTAGGAAACAAGCAGACAATGTAAACAAGTAATAATGTACACAAAGAAGACTGTAAAAAGAGGTAGTCAAACATGGAACATCACTCATGATGTCACAAGAAAATTGAGGCTGATGTGGCCAAAATCATATAGTGTACACACAAGACAAAGGGAAAAGCCTGTAAAAAATGGAAAATAATGACAAACAAATCCAGACAGTGAAAAGCAAGATGTCAGACAACCATGGTAGAAAAGATTTCCTACAAGACAAACATTGCACATGAAGCACCTGTTAGCATGTTAGAAAGATAAAAGTATGTCAAAACATGAATGATCTGATATAAGATTATGCTAATATGAATAGGAAGTAGTATAAATCAAAACAATAACACATGTATGAAATTGGATGCCCATAGGAACCACTGTCGGACTGGTAATATGTACTGTGTCAAGCATATGTACTATATGTATCGATGTAAAGTATGTGATCACAACTAGAAATCAAGTGAACATTCATGTGTATATGGAAAAGATAATTACATATGATATATTTAATTAACATAGTAATCAAAGTGTACATGCAAGTATAAGTAAGCAAGAACAATGTGCGACCAAGATATGTAGTATGTTATGAGTGTGAATGGAATGGAATGCAAAGTGAGTGTGATAGGATCTGCATGCCCCCCAAGTGAATTTGAATGAGTATTCTTCATATGAGGTTCATTTATAAATTTCCCCTTAGCAGTCAAGAATGATCCATAGGACAAGAGTGTGTCATCTGGAAATAGTTTGAAGTGTGCACTAGAAAATATATGATCGTCCAAGTGTAGAGTGTAGAGAGTGAGTGAGTGATTGTGGTGAGGTTCATATTAGATTTATACCCTAAGTATTTGAGTATGAAATTTGGAACTAGAGTGCATCATAGGGAAGTGTGTTGTGATCAATGTGTGTTAGAAAGATATGTCATGAATTCGTTAAGTGTGAAATGTGTCGTGTGATGTGAGTTGAGGTTCATGAATGTAGTGTTCCATTAATAGTCAAGTGTGAATAATAGCACAAGAGTACATCATCAGATAATGTGCATTTTTTATGTGTGGTATTTCTTAAGATTCATAACGTTGAGTGGGTTCTTTACCAGCATACCCAAGAGAATGGAAAGGCGATAGACCCTACCACAAAGCTTATTAGTAATGACATAAGGACCAATCCAATTGGTCTTGAATTTTCCTTTGAGAAGAGCTTTAGCGTTCGTGTTTTTCTAATTTTCTTTTAACATAAGATCATCCACATTAAATTCAAGTGGACACATTTTGTAATTGTATGATTGGGCGATGTGCGATTGATATTCATAAAGATGCTCAAGAGCCTGGACACGGTGAGAATCAATCTTTTAACCTTCATGTAAATGCTTTTTGTAATACTCATTGTCTTTAAGTATTCCTTTGAGTGAAACATGTAATGATGGTATCTCGAGTTCTAGTGGAATGACGGCCTCAACACCGTAGACTAGTGAAATGGGTGTGGCATTAGTGATCGTATGCACACTAGTACAGCAAGCCCAAAGGGCATATAGGAGTTGATTGTGTCAGTCATCACCATTAGTCTCAACACTCTTGCGTAATATTTTCACAGTGTTTTATTGATGTCCTTAGTTTGACCATTTCCCTATGTGTAATAAGGAGTAGAGAATGATTTTTTAATTTTAAATTTTGCGTAAAAAATTTTGACATTCTTATTTTTGAAAGAAGACCCATTATCATTTATAATGGAAGAAGGAATGTTGAAGCATGTAATGATGTGAGTAGTGAGGAAACAAAATATGTTAGAACTAGTCATAGTGCGTAGAGGCACTACTTCAACCCATTTAGTAAAATATTTTGTGGTGGTAATAATATATTTCTATCCATCAGCCGATTCAGGATTTATCATGACAATAAGATCAAAACCCCACAGGGAAAATGGGCATGTTGGATAAATTGGATGGAGGTCATATGCAGGCTCATGATGCATATGCAGCCTTTAGCGTAATCTAGGTATTCTTTATCCATGGTATGCCAATAATATCCCTAATGTAAGATCTTTTTTGACATAGATTTTCTAGAGAAGTGGCTACTGCATAGGTTGTCATGTATCTGAGAGATAGTGGTATGGATGACATTGAGTCTAATAAATCATAGCATATGTTTGTCAAATTATCATTTAAATAATTTTCCCCCTATGATGAAATAATGTGTAGTCTCACACTGCAAGTGACAAGCTTCATGAGTTTTTATACCATCAAGAATGGTTTGGCGATAAATATAGTTATAAATTTGAGTGAACCATTTAGGGTTGTCATGACTAGGTTTGATGTCACAAGCTGCTAGAGGTAAAGTAGAAGTGGGAGGTTGTTGAAAATTAAAAATGATGAACGTTGCTTGTTCATTAGTGATGTCTTGGGGGATAAGTGATGTCACACTAACCATAGCATCTACATGATGATTTCCTTTACGAGGGATGGTTGTAATAGAGTAAGACTCAAATGTAGCTAAGAGATCCTTGAGATATGTATTATATGAAATTGGGTGCTCCTCGTTTGTGTGATACATGTCATTAAATTGATTAAAAATAAGTTGTGAATCTCCGTGTATGTAGATATTTTATATAAGGATATTTTGAGAGGTGATAAGGTCGAGAATGAGGGCTTCATATTCAGCGATGTTATTAGTATAGGAAAACCCTAAGTGGTATGTAAAGGGGAGAGGATCACCATGTGGAGTGATGAAGACTATCCAATCCTCGACGCCTAAGCAAAAAAAAATATTCATCAAAATAAATGGTCCAAGTATCAAATTCGATGGCGTAAGTAGTGAAATTGTCATGAAAGGAATCAAAGACAAGAGATGCATCGGGAAGAGATGCTTCAGCTAGTTGATCAGTAATGACTTGGACTTTGATTATTTTTTGTGGAATGAATTTGATATTGAATTCAGTGAGTAACATGACCCAGCACGCCAAACATCCTAAGACATGTGTGTGGGACAAGAGGTATTGTAATGGATCGAATTTGGTAATAATATGGACCTCATTGCTAAGAAGGTAGTGGCGCAACTTGTATGCAACTAAGACAAGACCAAGACATTTTTTCCACATAACTATAGTTGCACTCATAAGATACTAAAGTACATCTGATGTAATAGACAATGTTTTCACATTGAGAATCATCGTGTTACACTAGGAGTGCTCCTAAATCATGAAACGTGATAGAAATATATAACAAGAAAGGCCACTCAGCCACGGGTGGGACTAAGATAGGTGGATTTAAGAGATATGCTTTAATATCATCAAATGTTTGTTAACACTAATCATCCCAGATAAATTTAGTGTCACTCTTCATCAAGCATGTGAATGGTTTGGTTTTATCAGCAAGCTACATAATAATCCATTGAATAGCTTAAATTTTCCCTTTTAATGAGCGTGGTTGATAAAAAAATTGAGGCGGAGGCATGTCAACAATTGTCCTGATTTTATTGGGATCTATTTCAATACCATGTTGTGAGATAATGTATCTAAGGAGCTTGCTGGTGTTAACACCAAAAACACACTTATTTGGATTTAAGTGTACTTTATATTGTCATAAATGTTCAAAGAGTGTATGGAGATCTGGAGCATGTGTAGAACAGTGTTTTGATTTAGCCAATATATCATCGACATAGTCTTCAAGAATATTGTGAATGTAATCATGAAAGATGTGTGTCATTTCCCACTGATAGGTGGCCCTAATGTTTTTAAGGCCAAAGTTCATGACAGTGTAACAAAAATTTCCCCATTGCATAGTAAAAGAATTATTTTCTTGATTTGATGGATTGATTTTGATTTGGTTGTAACTAGCAAATTTTTCCATGAAAGAAATAATATCATACCCGGTAGTGGAATCTACAATAACATCGATATGTGGTAAAGGGAAACTATCCTTGGTACAAGCCTTATTTATATATCTTAAAAGTATGTGCAACAGCAGACCCAAACATCCGATTTCATAACAGGCACAATGTTAGATTCCCACTATGGGTAATCGTAGGCATGAATAAAGTCAGCATCTAGTAGTCGTTGTATTTCTTCTTTAACTAGGAATGTGACCTTTGGGTGTATTTTATGGATTATCTGTTGAACAAGTTTTGCACCAGAGTTAAGAACAATGTTATGCATGGCTACATATGGGTCAATACCATGTATATCACTATAGTCCCATGTGAAGATGTCTGAAAATTCTTGCAGAACTTGTTTGATATCATGTTGCTCACCAGGCATGAGAGAAGTAGTTAACAAGGCCATTCGTGGGTTATTAGAAGTACCGAGGTTATATTGAATGGTATACTCATTGAGAAGAGTTGATTGATCCTCAATGTATGGGTCAGTAGGAATAGTATCATGAGAATCAGCATTATCAGTAAGTGTATCTGACTCTCCAAAGTAAGCAATAGCATGAATAAGTCATGGAGAGTGCTTCTTATGGTGAAAAGAAGGGATGTGATCATAAACCCCCATCTATTCCATAAGATATTCATTAGTAGCAAAGTTTTCTAGATCATCCCAAGTGATAGAAGTAGAATCACTGATGAGATCTAGATATACCTGTTATCCCAAATTCAACCCTCAAGGTAAATTGGATAACTTACATGTTTCTTCAGGCTCAAGTAGGTTGAAATGGTTCAAGGAAAAAAATTTGGATTTTTGGGGTACCACTCCTTTTTTCTCTAAAAATCCAAGGAGTTAGCAAAAAATTGCAAAAATCTAAGAAAACGAGATTTCCGGCCTATTATAATGCAAATCGGATCTAGGAGTTGCGGATGGAACCAAGGAGGATCGTACCAAGGTTCATCAAACCAAATTCAGGCCTAAGATGATAAGGAAACATTGAAATGTGAAAAAATCAGGTTTTTTGGGCCAGGCTACACAGGTTCAGTCGAGACATTTGGGACCTGTTAGTGCAAATTCACAGCACCCCTAAAATGACCTATGGATCTTCTTTTCTAAGGTAATGTCATTTGGTGTGAATGCACAACATTGAGCTTTCCCAAAGTGTGGGACCTTTGCAAATGGGGAAAGCTCTCCAGAGAAGATTGGTTCCTCTTCCTAAACTACCTACCACAAGCTATTCCAATGCATGCAAGGTAATATAATCCTAATCTAACTATGCCAAGGAAATAGAGAGAGAGAGAGAGAGAGAGAAAATAGGAAAAAATAGAGGCTACACTAAAACGGTGATACACCAGAGAAGGAAAATGCTAAACATCTATCAAAACTGCCATGGAACAAGAAGAGGTGAGCAACGGAAAGGATGGACAAGTGCGTCACAAAACCAAGGATAAATTTCACAAAAAAAATGCTTCAAAACTCCATGAAAATAACTACAAAACTTGCAATGAAAATTCAAACATATACAAATGCCTGCAATGAAGAGAGGCAAGAAGAAGACAAGCAAAACGAGCAAGGATGGACAAATGCATCACAAAACACATTTTTTATTGCTCCAGAATTTTACACAAAACATCATTTTACTGGTAAGAAGAAAAAAATGCCATTATAGAGCAAGGGAGGAGGTTCAAACTCCATTTTCAACCCTAAGGAAGAAAAGAAGGGAGAGGCAGATAAGAATGATGAACAACCTTTACAAATGAGCCAAATCTGGCTTTTAACCATCAAACAGAATGAAAGAAATGTGGAAAACATGAGCAAATCAAATTGAAACTCCAACCACTAAAAAATCCCTCCAATCTCTCCTACAAAGTGATGGGCTTTATGGACAAACCCATAAGCAAAATTACATTGCTCTGCAGAGCAAGAAAGAGGCCCATACTTCATTAATTTTGGTGGTTGGGGGCATTTTTTGCATGCCAAAGATGTTTTCCTATTTTTCTCCCACAACTCTCCATCAAAAATAAAAATTTAACCCTCCATCATCTATAGTATTTCAACAGATTTCCAATTATATGAAAAATGTGAAAATCCAAGCTCGGGATTGAAAGTTATGCCCCTCTAAAGATTTAGGGAAAAAATCAGGTTGGCGGGCCGAAACCTAAAAATTTTACATTTTTTGAATTTGTGAAAATGTCCCAAAAATTCCCCATGCCCTACTTCTCCTCTACCATGTGGTGCTTTCCCATTCACTGATGGAAACACGGGCTCAAACCTCACTTTTCCCCTTTGATTTTTTTATCGGGAAAAATTCCTAATTTTTCCCCGCGCTCCGCCGCTTCGATGACACGTGTCAGTTTCTAGTTTCTTGGTGGGGGTGCACTTCTTTTTCTCCATTTGTTCCTCTGTCACTTTGGCAAAAAACCAAAGTTTCCTCCGCACCTCCGACTCCCGCCACTGTCATGGACACGTGTCGCTTCCTCATTGGTTGTGGGCCTTCCGTAACTTTTTCTCCATCCTCCTCCGCGGGCCTGCAGGCCAAAATTTTCCCTTTGTGCCCTTTTCCCTCTTTGTAAAATTTTCCAACTTACCTCTATTGGCCTGACCTTCATTGCCACGTGGCACCTTCTCATTGGCCATGGGCCTGTCAAGGGAAAATTTCCCCAAAAAACTCCGTCGGGACATAACTTTCGAAATATTTGGAGTTAGGAGGAAACTTTTACCATTCTAGAAAGGGGAATAAAAATCCTATCTGATGGAGCCATTTCCAAAAACCCTTAAGCGCTTGAAATGTGTGAAAATTGAAGTTAAAGCACAAGGAAGGGAAGAATGAAGGCAAGTTAGCCAAAATAAGCAGGGGGCTCATTTTGGATAACAATTTGACGACTCTCAGGGGTCATCTGCCTACTAGATGAATGATCAATGGCCTTTGAAGCATTCATTGGGCATGGAGTCAAGCTTGATAAATTGATTCTGATCTAAACTATGAAAATCTGACCTCTGAGCCACTTGGAAACCCACTAACACTTGGAATTGATCTTCACCAAAACCCACTGAAATGGATTGTGCAAGAGTAACACAACGCATTAGAAGTACCGAGGTTATATTGAATGGTATACTCATTGAGAAGAGTTGATTGATCCTCAATGTATGGGTCAGTAGGAATAGTATCATGAGAATCAGCATTATCAGTAAGTGTATCTGACTCTCCAAAGTAAGCAATAGCATGAATAAGTCATGGAGAGTGCTTCTTATGGTGAAAAGAAGGGATGTGATCATAAACCCCCATCTATTCCATAAGATATTCATTAGTAGCAAAGTTTTCTAGATCATCCCAAGTGATAGAAGTAGAATCACTGATGAGATCTAGATATACCTGTTATCCCAAATTCAACCCTCAAGGTAAATTGGATACTTACTTACATGTTTCTTCAGGCTCAAGTAGGTTGAAATGGTTCAAGGAAAAAAATTTGGGATTTGGATTTTGGGGGGGTACCACTCCTTTTTTCTCTAAAAATCCAAGGAGTTAGCAAAAAATTGCAAAAATCTAAGAAAACGAGATTTCCGGCCTATTATAATGCAAATCGGATCTAGGAGTTGCGGATGGAACCAAGGAGGATCGTACCAAGGTTCATCAAACCAAATTCAGGCCTAAGATGATAAGGAAACATTGAAATGTGAAAAAATCAGGTTTTTTGGGCCAGGCTACACAGGTTTCAGTCGAGACATTTGGGACCTGTTAGTGCAAATTCACAGCACCCCTAAAATGACCTATGGATCTTCTTTTCTAAGGTAATGTCATTTGGTGTGAATGCACAACATTGAGCTTTCCCAAAGTGTGGGACCTTTGCAAATGGGGAAAGCTCTCCAGAGAAGATTGGTTCCTCTTCCTAAACTACCTACCACAAGCTATTCCAATGCATGCAAGGTAATATAATCCTAATCTAACTATGCCAAGGAAATAGAGAGAGAGAGAGAGAGAGAGAAAATAGGAAAAAATAGAGGCTACACTAAAACGGTGATACACCAGAGAAGGAAAATGCTAAACATCTATCAAAACTGCCATGGAACAAGAAGAGGTGAGCAACGGAAAGGATGGACAAGTGCGTCACAAAACCAAGGATAAATTTCACAAAAAAAAAATGCTTCAAAACTCCATGAAAATAACTACAAAACTTGCAATGAAAATTCAAACATATACAAATGCCTGCAATGAAGAGAGGCAAGAAGAAGACAAGCAAAACGAGCAAGGATGGACAAATGCATCACAAAACACATTTTTTATTGCTCCAGAATTTTACACAAAACATCATTTTACTGGTAAGAAGAAAAAAATGCCATTATAGAGCAAGGGAGGAGGTTCAAACTCCATTTTCAACCCTAAGGAAGAAAAGAAGGGAGAGGCAGATAAGAATGATGAACAACCTTTACAAATGAGCCAAATCTGGCTTTTAACCATCAAACAGAATGAAAGAAATGTGGGAAACATGAGCAAATCAAATTGAAACTCCAACCACTAAAAAATCCCTCCAATCTCTCCTACAAAGTGATGGGCTTTATGGACAAACCCATAAGCAAAATTACATTGCTCTGCAGAGCAAGAAAGAGGCCCATACTTCATTATTTTGGTGGTTGGGGGCATTTTTTGCATGCCAAAGATGTTTTTTCCTAGTTTTTTCTCCCACAACTCTCCATCAAAAATAAAAATTTAACCCTCCATCATCTATAGTATTTCAACAGATTTCCAATTATATGAAAAATGTGAAAATCCAAGCTCGGGATTGAAAGTTATGCCCCTCTAAAGATTTAGGGAAAAAATCAGGTTGGCGGGCCGAAACCTAAAAATTTTACATTTTTTGAATTTGTGAAAATGTCCCAAAAATTCCCCATGCCCTACTTCTCCTCTACCATGTGGTGCTTTCCCATTCACTGATGGAAACACGGGCTCAAACCTCACTTTTCCCCTTTGATTTTTTTTATCGGGAAAAATTCCTAATTTTTCCCCGCGCTCCGCCGCTTCGATGACACGTGTCAGTTTCTAGTTTCTTGGTGGGGGTGCACTTCTTTTTCTCCATTTGTTCCTCTGTCACTTTGGCAAAAAAACCAAAGTTTCCTCCGCACCTCCGACTCCCGCCACTGTCATGGACACGTGTCGCTTCCTCATTGGTTGTGGGCCTTCCGTAACTTTTTCTCCATCCTCCTCCGCGGGCCTGCAGGCCAAAATTTTCCTTTTGGCCCCCTTTTCCCTCTTTGTAAAATTTTCCAACTTACCTCTATTGGCCTGACCTTCATTGCCACGTGGCACCTTCTCATTGGCCATGGGCCTGTCAAGGGAAAATTTCCCCCAAAAAACTCCGTCGGGACATAACTTTCGAAATATTTGGAGTTAGGAGGAAACTTTTACCATTCTAGAAAGGGGAATAAAAATCCTATCTGATGGAGCCATTTCCAAAAACCCTTAAGCGCTTGAAATGTGTGAAAATTGAAGTTAAAGCACAAGGAAGGGAAGAATGAAGGCAAGTTAGCCAAAATAAGCAGGGGGCTCATTTTGGATAACAATTTGACGACTCTCAGGGGTCATCTGCCTACTAGATGAATGATCAATGGCCTTTGAAGCATTCATTGGGCATGGAGTCAAGCTTGATAAATTGATTCTGATCTAAACTATGAAAATCTGACCTCTGAGCCACTTGGAAACCCACTAACACTTGGAGTTGATCTTCACCAAAACCCACTGAAATGGATTGTGCAAGAGTAACACAACAGCACCAAAAAATATGTAAAAAAATGGAAATCATAAAAATTCCAAGTGGGATATGTAGAGTGTGCACAAACACTTCTTCTACTGAAAGCAAACCTACCTACTTTTATCTAACTAGAAGAAAAGGTGAGCTAAATAACCCTACAACTGGTTGTGTAAAATAGCTTCCTTTCTTAAAAATGGGCAGCCATGCAATTGATTTGGAGCTGATCATGGCTGTTAGGATGAGTGGAAAATCAACAAGAAGTTGGTCTTCTCCCCATATCAGCAAGGTGTCAACTAAAAATAAGTTATATACCTCTTTTAGTTGCTTTGCATTTGGATTGTAGAGGTATTGCAGCTGATCCTTGGTGCTTAGATGCTCATCCTCATGCTTAGAAGCAAGCATGACTAGTTGTGACTTCTCCTTTGGCTCTAATGAAGCCAAATATCTTATTGAGAAAGGTCTGATCCATTTGATATGCCCATTGCCTTGATTTTTAACTCCAAAAATGGAGTCCTCTTATAGACCTTCTTGGATGGATAATGTGGGAGAAGTAATGAAGTTCTTCTACAGTTTTCCTTCTTCCTCCAATGAAGAACATGGAAGATTAATATCTTCCAATATTGGCTCCAAAAGACTGTTATAAAATGTAGGCTGCTGCAAATGAATGCTCTCCTTCATGGAAGTAGGTTCTTTTGTTTGGAATGTGGGTGATGAAGGAGAAAATGGCGTGATTTCAACTGGTTCCTCTTCATCAAAACAGCCTTCCAAATCTGACAGACAAACTACCTCATTACTATCCTGTTGCAAATGCTCAACCTCCCCCATGGTGTTCTTTTGATTTGTAACTTGATCACCATGGTTTCCTTCATCCGCCAACATTGAGTTTGAGAGATAAAACTCTTCTTCAGCACTAGAAGTCGAGAGAGATGAATTAGAAAGAAGAACTGAAGATTCTTCTATAGCCTACTTTGTGCTCAAAGCTTTTGGATCTGCACTTTTATCCCCCACAGCTGGAATGTACTCCTCTTCTTTTGGATTTGGAGTATCTTCTCCTTCCTCTGCTACTTGAAGAAAATCTTACTCTTGGTTGAACTCTTCCTCTAGCATGAAGTTTTTCAAGTCAAACTCTTCAATCTGCTACTTTATAGGACGAGTTGGGGCTGCAAGATCTCTTTTAGAGCTTTCCTCTTCCATGGTTAATTGTGCAACTTGAATTGGATCAGCATCTTCTTCAAGTAGAGTGCCAACATGGACAATATATTCTGAGAAAATTGATTGCCTATTTGCCTCTTCTTTTTTCTCTTCTTCTGTTGCAACAAAATCAGTCCTAACCACCACTTATTCTTCAACCTTGGCCTCCTCTGTTGGTTTCACCATCAAGGGGATTTTTGTAATCCCGAATTTAAGAGCCAAGCTTACCAAAATTCTGATTTTTCTTCTTTGTTTGGCTCTTCTTATTGTTATCCTTCATGACTGATTTTTGCAATTTCTTCTTCTCCACATGGAATTGGGAATGCAAAAAGAGGGGTGGGTTGTAACTCAATTGATTTTGCAATTTTTTTTGTGGTGGAGGAGATGAAACTTCTTGTTTCCTTGGAGTGGAAGGTATTTCTTTTTTCTCTTGTGGAGGGGATTTGGATTTGGAAGATAAGAGAGAAGAAAAATTGAGATGGGATGGAAGACTAGGGGATGGAGAAATGGAATTAACTCTTGGGGCAGCATGGGCTGGATTTTGAATTTAGAATTCAAAATGAGATGGTGTTGCTTGAGGAATAGAAGGAGAAAAACTAGATGATGGTGTAGAACTTACCCATTGTCAAGGTTTCTTAGCACCAAATTTATAGGCCTCTATCTCCATTGTCCATTGTGCAAGTTTGGGCAGCGTATCCATCATGAAGTCTAGCTTCTCCTGAGGGCTGAAGTGTCTTGGAAAAGGGCCAACCCATGGATAAGGTACCCTACAACCAATTTATAAATCCTTCATTTGAGTTATTGTTCTTGATTGCACCATGCCAACCTCCATTTTTTGGATCTTCTCCACAAAATCAACATCTTCCATTTGATTATCTTCATTTTTTGTTTACTCCTGCTCTTGGAAAGAACCATAGCCAAATAGATTTTGGCACTGCTGCTCATATGGATATGCATACTTATTTTGAATTTGATCAAAATTGTTATTTGAAGGAGTTGTAAATCATGTTGGAGGTGGAATATACTGTTGTTGTAAATGTGAATTCCATGATGGAAATGAAGTCATGATTGCACAACTTCATGAAATGAAAGAAGGTGGAAGAGATGGAAGGAAGAATGGATGAAAAATGAATGCAAAGAGGGTATGCAACTCAGAGAATGAGTTATTTACTAGATGGAGTCATCAGATGTGCTTTTGAATATGCCTCCAAAGGCTGAATCTTTAACATAAACACACCAACCTGTCAAAAATAAAGTGGAAGACCTCTAACGTCCCACCGAGTGTGCCAAAACTATTAGTGAAAATTCACCGCACCCCCAAAATGACCTATGGATCTACTTTTCTAAGGCAATGTCATTTAGTGTGAATGCACAACATTGAGCTTTCCTAAAGTATGGGACCTTTGCAAATGGGGAAAGCTCTCCAGAGAAGGTTAGTTCCTTTTCCTAAATTACCTGCCACAAGCTATTCCAGTTCAGGAAAGCTAATCTAATCCTAATCTAACTATGCTAAGGAGATAGAGAGAGAGAGAGAGAGAGAAAAAAGAGGGAAAAATAGAGCCTACACTAAAATGGTGATACACCAGAGAAGGAAAATGTTTAACATTTATCAAAACTGTCATGGAATAAGAAGAGGTGAGCAATGGAAAGGATGGACAAGTGCATCACAAAACCAAGGATAAATTTCACACAAAAAATGTTCCAAAACTCCATGAACACAGCTCCAAAACTCATAATGAACATTCAAACATGCACAAATACCTGCAATGAAGAGAGGAAAGAAGAAGACAACTAAAATGAGCAAGGATGGACAAATGCATCACAAAACACATTTTTTATTACTCCAAAAGTTTACACAAAACATCATTTTACTTTTAAGAGGAAAAAAATGCCAATACAGAGCAAGGGAGGAGGTTCAAACTCCATTTTTGACCCTGGGGAAGAAAATAAGGGAGAGGTAAAGAAGAATGATGAACAACCTTTAAAAATGAGCCAAATCTGACTTTTAACCATCGAACAGAATGAAAGAAATGTGGAAAACATGAGAAAAGAAAATTGAAACTCCAACCACCAAAAAATCCCTCCAATCTCACCTACAAATTGATGGGCTTCATGGGCAAACCCATACGCCAAAGTACATTTCTCTGCAGAGCAAGAAAGAGGCCCATACTTCATTAATTTTGGTGGTTGGGGACATTTTTTGCATGCCAGAGACATTTTTCTATTTTTCTACTACAAATATCCATAAAAAATAAAAATTGAACCCTCCATCATGTAGAGGATTTCAACATCTTTCCAATGATATAAAGAACGTGAAAATCTAAGCTCGAGATCGAAAGTTATTCCCCTCTGAAGATTTAGGGCAAGAATAGCAATTTTAAGGAAAAAATTGGGTTGACAGGCTGAAACTTGAAAATTTTAGATTTTTTGAATTTGGGAAAATTCCCCAAAAATTCCCCATTCCCCACTACTCCTCTACCACATGGCACTTTCCCATTCGCTGATGAAAATGCGAGCTCAAACCTCACTTTTCCCCTTTGATTTTTTTATCGGGAAAAATTCCCAAATTTTCCCCATGTTCCACCGCTCCGTTGACACGTCTCGACTTTTGGTTGCTTGGTGAGGGCGCACTTCTTTTTCTCTATTTTTTCCTCTATCACTTTGGAAAAAAACCAAAGTTTCTTCCGCACCTTTGACTCTCACCACTGTCATGGACACGTGTCGCTTCCTCATTAGTCGCGGGCCTTCCGTAACTTTTTCTCCATCCTCCTCCGTGGGCCTGTAGACCAAAATTTTCCCTTTGCGCGCTTTTCCCTCTTTGAAAAATTTTCCAACTTACGTCCACCAGCCCGACCTCCGCTACCACATGGCACCTTCTCATTGGTCATAGGCATGTCAAGGGAAAATTTCTCCAAAAAACTTCATCGGGCCATAACTTTCGAAATATTTGGAGTTAGGAGGAAACTTTTACCTTTCTAGAAAGGGTAAGAAAAAACCTATCTGATGGAGCCATTTCTAGAAACCCTTGAGTGCTTGAAATGTGTGAAAATTTAAGTTGAAGCACAAGGAAGGGAATAATGAAGGCAAGTTAGCAAAAATAAGCAGGGGCTCATTTTGGATAATAATTTTGCGACTCTCAGGGGTGATCTTCCTGCTAGATGAATGATCAATGGCCTTTGAAGCATTCATTGGGCATGGAGTCAATATTGATAAACTGATTTTGATTTGAACTATGAAAATCTGACCTCTGAGCCACTTGGAAACCCACTCAAACTTGGATCTTATCTTCACCAAAACCCACTGAAATGGATTGTGCAAGAGCAACACAACAGCACAAAAAAATTATGTACAAAATTAGAAATCATACATACCCCAAGTGGGATATGCAAAGTGTGCACAAGCACTTCTTCTTTTGAAAGAAAACCTACCTACTCTACTCTAACTGGAAGCAAAGGTGAGCTAAAAAAACCCTGCAATTGGTTGTGCAAAATAGCTTCCTTTCTTCAAAATGGGTAGCCATGCAATTGATTTGGAGCTGATCATGGTTGTTAGGATGAGTGGAAAATCAACAAGAAGCTAGTCTTCTACCCATATCAGCAAGGTTTCAACTGAAAACAAGTTAGATACCTCTTTTAGTTTCTTTGCATTTGGATTGTAGAGGTATTGCAGTTGATCCTTGGTGCTTAGATGCTCATCCTCATGCTTAGAAGCAAACATGACTGGTTGTGACTTCTCCTTTGGCTCCAATGAATCCAAATACCTTATTGGGAAAGGTTTGATCTGTTTGATATGCCCATAGCTCTAATTTTCAACTCCAAAAATGGAGTCCTCTTGTAGACCTTCTTGGATGGATGATGTGGGAGAAGTGATGAAGTTCTTCTGCTATTTTCCTTCTTCCTCCAATTAAGAACTTGGAAGATTAATATCTTCCAATCTTGGCTCCAAAAGGCTGTTATAAAATGTAGGCTGCTACAAATGAATGCTCTCCTTCATGGCAGTAGGTTCTTGTGTTTGGAATGTGGGTGATGAATGAGAAAATGGTGTGATTTCAACTAGTTCCTCTTCATCAAAACAATCTTCCAAATCTGATAGATAAACTACCTCATTGTTGTCCTGCTGCGAATGCTCAACCTCCCCCATGGTGTTCTTTTGATTTGCAACTTGATCCCCATGGTTTCCTTCATCCTCCAACATTGATTTTGAGAGATCAAACTCTTCTTCAGCACTAGAATTCAAGAGAGATAAAGTAGAAAGAAGAACTAAAGGTTCTTCTATAGCCTCCTTTGTGCTCAAAGCTTTTGGATCTGCACTTTTCTCCCCCACAGCTAGAATTTTCTCCTTTTCTTTTGGATTTTTCACAACTTCTCCTTCCTCTACTGCTTGAAGACAATCTTGCTCTTGATTGAAATCTTCCTCTATCATGAAGTTTTTCAATTCAACCTCTTCAATCTACTGCTCTATAGGATAAGCTGGGGCTGCAAGATCTCTTTTAGAGATTTCCTCTTCCATGGTTGATTTTACAACTTGAATTGGATCAGCATCTTCTTCAAGTAGAGTGCCAACATGGACACTACATTCTGAGAAAATTGATTGCTGATTTGCCTCTTCTTTTTTCTCTTCTTCTGCTACAAAAAAATCAGTCCTAACCACCACTTGTTCTTCAACCTTGGCCTCCTTTGTTGGTTGCACCATCAAGGGGGTTTTTTTAATCCCGAATTTAAGATCCAAGCTTACCAAACTTCTGATTTTTTCTTCTTTGTTTGGCTCTTCTTCTTGTTGTCCTTCATGACTAATTTTTGCAATTTCTTCTTCCCCACATGGAATTGGGAATACAAGAGGAGGTGTGGGTTGTAACTCAATTGATTTTGCAATTATTTTTAGTGGTGGAGGAGATGAAACTTCTTGTTTCCTTGGAGTGGAAGGTATTTCTTTTTTATCTTGTGGAGGGGATTTAGATTTGGAAGAGAAGAAAAAAGAAAAATTGAGATGGGATGGAAGACTAGGGGATGGAGAAATGGAATCAACTCTTGGGGCAGCATGGGCTAGATTAGAATTTGGAATTCAAAATGAGATGGTATTGCTTGAGGAATGGAAGGAGAAAAACTAGATGATGGTGTATAACTTACCCATTGACAAGGTTGCTCAGCACCAAATTTATAGGCCTCTATCTCCATTATCCATTGTGCAAGTTGGGGCAGCATCTCCATCATGAATTCCAGCTTCTCCTGAGGGCTGAAGTGTCTTGGAAAAGGTCCAACCCATGGACAAGGTGCCATGTAACCCATTCTAAAAGCCTTCATTTGAGTTGTTGTTATTGATTGCACCATGCCAACCTCCATTTTTTGGATCTTCTCCACAAAATTAAAATCTTCCATTTGATTGTCTTCATTGTTTTTTTACTCCTACTCTTGGAAAGAATCATAGCCAAACTAATTTTGGCACTGCTACTCATATGGATATGCATACTGATTTTGAATTTGATCAAAATGCTGATTTGAAGGAGTTGTAAAACATGTTGGAGGTGGAATATACTGTTGTTGTAAATGTGAATTCCATGATGGAAATGAATTCATGATTGCACAACTTCATGAAATGAAATAATATGGAAGAGATGGAAGGAAGAATAGATGAAAATGAATGGAAAGAGGGTATGCAACTCAGAGAATGAGTTATTTACCAGATGGAGTCACTAGATGTGATTTTGAATATGCCTCCAAAGGCTTAATCTTTAATAGGAACACACCAACCTGTCAAAAATAAATTGGAAGACCTCTAAGGTCCCACCAGGCATGCCAAAACTGTTAGTGAAAATTCACAGCACCCCCAAAATGACCTATGGATCTACTTTTCTAAGGCAATGTCATTTGGTGTGAATGCACAACATTGAGCTTTCCCAAAGTGTGGGACCTTTACAAATGGGGAAAGCTCTCCAGAGAACTCTGGTTCCTCTTCCTAAACTACCTACCACAAGCTATTCCAGTGTAGGAAAGCTAATATAATCCTAATCTAACTGTGCGAAGGAGATAGAGAGAGAGAAAAGAGGTAAAAATAGAGCCTACACTCAAATGGTGATACACCAGAGAAGGAAAATGTTTAACATTTATCAAAACTGCCATGGAATAAGAAGAGGTGAGCAATGGAAAGGATGGACAAGTGCATCACAAAACCAAGGATAAATTTCACACAAAAAATGTTCCAAAACTCCATGAACACAGCTCCAAAAATCGTAATGAACATTCAAACATGCACAAATACCTGCAATGAAGAGAGGCAAGAAGAAGACAAGTAAAATGAGCAAGGATGGACAAATGCATCACAAAACACATTTTTTATTGCTCCAAAAGTTTGCACAAAACATCATTTTACTTTTAAGAGGCAAAAAATGCCAATACAGAGCAAGGGAGGAGGTTCAAACTCCATTTTTGACCCTAGGGAAGAAAAGAAGGGAGAGGCAAAGAAGAATGATGAAAAACCTTTAAAAATGAGCCAAATCTGGCTTTTAACCATCGAACAGAATGAAAGAAATGTGGAAAACATGAGAAAAGCAAATTGAAACTCCAACCACCAAAAAATCCCTCCAATCTCACCTACAAAGTGATGGGCTTCATGGACAAACCCATACGCCAAAGTACATTGCTCTGCAAAGCAAGAAAGAGGCCCATACTTCATTAGTTTTGGTGATTGGGGACGTTTTCTACATTTTTTGCATGCCATAGACGTTTTCCTATTTTCATCTTACAAATATCCATCAAAATTAATAATTTAACCTTTCATCATGTATATTATTTCAACATATTTCCAATGATATAAAGAATGTGAAAATCCGAGCTCGAGATCGAAAGTTATGCCCCTCTGAAGATTTAGGGCAAAAATAGCAATTTTAGGGCGAAAATCGAGTTGGCGGGCCGAAACTTGAAAAATTTCTATTTTTTGAATTTGGGAAAATGTCCCAAAAATTCTCCATGCCTCGCCACTCCTCTGCCACATGGCACTTTCTAATTTTCTGATGGAAATGCGAGCTCAAACCTCGCTTTTACCCTTTGATTTTTTTATAGGGAAAAATTCCCAAATTTTCCCTGCGCTCCACCGCTCTGGTGACACATGTCGGCCTCTGGTTGCTTGGTGAGGGCACACTTATTTTTCTCAATTTATACCTCTATCACTTTGGAAAAAAAAAAAAATTCCTCTGCACCTCCGACTCCCGCCATTATCATGGACACGTGTCACTTCCTCATTGGTCGCGGGCCTTCCACAACTTTTTCTCCATCCTCCTTTGCGGGCCTGCAAGCCAAAATTTACCCTTTCCACTCTTTGCCCTCTTTGCAAAAATTTCCAACTTACTCCACCAGCTTGACCTCCACTACCACGTGGCACCTTCTCATTGGTTGCAGGCTTGTCAAGGGAAAATTTCCCCAAAAAACTCTGTCGGGCCATAACTTTCGAAATATTTGGAGTTAGGAGGAAAATTTTACCTTTCTGGAAAGGGGAAGAAAAATCCTATCTGATGGAGCCATTTCTAGAAATCCTTGAGTGATTGAAATGTTTGAAAATTGAAGTTGAATCACAAGGAAGGGAAGAATGAAGGTAAGTTAGCCAAAATAAGCAGGGGCTCATTTTGGATAACAGGACCCGAAAACCCGATTTGCCCAAAATGGCCAAAAATAGTTGAAATCGAAAAATTCAAGTATTTTTGTCTCGCACGGTCCACTAGATGTTGAGACACAAGTTCTCTGAATACCTAACATTTCTGAAGGAAGTGTAAACTGCAAAGTTGGGTTTTTTCGGTCCAAGCTACAAAAGTATGCGCGGGACATGCAGGACCCGAAAACCCAAAATCGCTTAACCAAGAGTAAATTAGTGAAGTCAGGTCAAAATTTCCTAGGGTGCACTCAGTACATCAAGACATTTGGGACCCACAAACTCAAAATCACTGCAGTCAAAGGGAGATGCGGCAAAAGTGAAGGTCAACAGCCCTCACGGCCCAGTCAATGTTGGGACAAGCGGGACACCATAAGCTGATTTTCCTGATTTACAAGGCAGGTCAGGTGTGATGTGGGTGACGTGGAGGTTTTCAGCCCAAGTCACATAAGGGACATCTAGGACACCAGGACCCAAAATACCCACCATATCTGCATGCAAGGGAAAACACTGTGAATCACACCCCGAACTTCAAATGGCCATAACTTTTGACCCCGAGCTCTAATTTTCACAAAATTTCACTTTCTGGAACAAGCATAACATCCTCTATGTCACAGAAACTATATTTATAATTTTTATTGAGGGTATATTTATGAAAATAAAATTAACATCTTTAGATCCAATCAATTAGATGCTCATTCCCGTTAAATGACAGAAATACCTGACAGACCCAAAATAGTTGTCTGCACTTAGAAGGCCATAACTTTTGCATTTCTCAACAAAAAACACACAAAATAAATACTATTGGAATCCTGGACCTGAGACTGATGCATAAAAATCAAAAAATTCATAATTTATTGAGAAATCGCTGGTGATTTTGTAGAAGACGTGGCCAGGTTCATAACAGTGTTTTATTTAGTAGTTGGGATGCATTCAATGGAGCATGGGCTGACATTTCTCATTTTTGCAAGTCATGGGACAGTATGGGGATCCTTTTGCAAGCAAAATAACATCATTTCACTTCATTTAATACATCTTGCAAGTGGTTGAAGGACAGATTTCGAGATTTTCATTTTCCCTCTCTCTCTCTTCTTAAAAATCTATAAATTGGAGTGTTGGGCTCATTGTTAAAAAAAATAGTTTTTGGAGTAGCAAAACTCTGTCAAATTTTTTTTAAAGCCAATGTACTACAGTCCCTTATAGTGGACTCCTTGCATGGTGATCGAGGCCCTTATTATATAATATATTGGATTGTGTGTATCAATGAAGCAATAGATACAACTTTGTGGATACTTCTTCCCCTGCTATGTTTGTTTGCATTCTTCTTGCCCTTTCAAACTCATTGCAAATATATTGTGTCTATTTATACTCTTGCATGGATTCATTATCATTGTGTGTGCATGAAATATAGTTGTGAATGCAGTTGCTAGATTGTGGAGAACTGTTATCACCACATCTAATTTGCATTTTACTTCTACTTTTCACACCTTGGAAGACTATTCTCATACCCCTCCTTTTCTGGTGTATAACCACTTTACTGTAGGATTTGTTTCTATGCATTATCTCTCCCTGGTCCCTTAGATAGTTAGATTAGGATTAGATATTTTTGCCTATATTATAGTAGATTATGGTAGGTAGTTTAGGAGAAAGAACCAACTTTCTCAGGAGGTCTATCTCAAGTAGCAAGTCCCACAACTTAGAGATAACACCCATGTTATCCAATCACACTGTGAGCTCAAGCACACACACTTGTACAAATCATAGGGTGTAATGATTCAGAGATAATAGTTATGGCATGCCCAATGGGATTGAAGAAGTCTTCATTTTAATTGCAGCAAGATTGATGTGCACTTTTTGTAAGCCTCTACCTTGTGAGAAGCTCTAAAATTACACATCTGGAGACTCCTAAGAGGTAGATTCCACTAGTTTCAGCATTCTAAGCTTGGCAGATTCATGAGAAGAATCCAAACAAGGTCAAGAACTAGAGAAGAGGGACTATTTATCTATCTACACTTGTCCCCAGATAGAGAAAGAAGAGGAAGAAGAGCTCAAAGGTCTCCAACTCCACCGAATAGATTCTTATCAACACCTCAACCTGGAAGTCCTTTCATTCAATCAACTAGATTTCTCCAACCAATTAGAATGGTGTAACCCAACCCTTATGTCAAATTCACTTGAAGCAACCCACTTTCTCTCAATGCACAAAACCCAGTTCCAGTTGCTGCATTAAATAACATTCTATATTTCACTAGAGAGAACCAAACAACTTCGATTGACCACATCCAAGACATTGCAAATGTCTATGCAATTCGTGAAATTGCTGAAATGGACATTGTTGTTAAGTTGTTGGCATCCTCCTTAAAAGAAAGCCTTGCAATGGTTCAGAATTCTAATAGTAGGGTCTATCCAGAATTAGGACCATTTGTACACATCCCTCCATAATCAGTTTGGAGAAAATGGGGATAATTTGTCTCTATTGGAACAATTAACAACTATCAAGAGGGATCCTAATGAACAGTTGACTGATTTCAACTTCAAATTTCAGTGTACATGGGATAGGATTTTGTTGGCCGTGAGACTAACAGCTAAAGGTTTTTTCTTATACTTCTTTAAAGCTTTAAATTATGATACTTCCATGATGATAGTCTATGGGAGGTATAACTTTACCTGTAGCCTATAACATTGCTATTAGAGCTGAAAAATTACTTAATTCAAGCTAGTAAACTTGCACCTAGGCCGCCTAGGCCTTTGTATCAAGAACTAGGAGCTCCAAGCACTAGTCAATCACCCACATTAGCTCCCATTCCTTCTCCAAGAAATTAGAATTCATATGAAGCTTCTACCTCATCTTCTAGTACCTCAAATGAGCTCCAAGAAGTCATGAAGCAACTACAAAACTTGGGTAATGAGTTGGTGACACTTAAGAGGTAGCAAGCTCAAAATTTCAGGTCATATCAGCCTCAAACCCAACCCAATAGACCTCCATATCATCCTAATAGACCACCCATTCAAGTTGTAAATTAGAATCAAGTCATGCCTCCTATTAATAGGCCATTCTAGCCTTACAATCCTAATGTTGCATCCACTTCTAGAGCCTTGGTACCAGTAAAAAATAACATGGATCAGGAATATTACTAGTGTTTCCCATGCAATTAACCTCATAATCAGTCAATGTGTTTCAATGGTGCTTTGAATCAAGATCTTATGGTGACAAAAATGAGTGTAGAACAAGAGACATGCAAAGAAGGAAATCATCAGTAGGAAGCAGCTCAATAATAGGCACCTCCAAGTGAGACCACACTTGTCAATTGGTAGGTTGAGGATTTTTATGGCATAAATCAAGTACCTTCTCAAAGTGTAGCTGCCAATACACAGTTCAAGAAAAGGAATATTAGAGAAGGAAAATCATCAAATTCAAATGATCCACAACCCTCTATTACCCCACAAGGTACGAGCAATCAAAGTGCATCTCCCAATGTGCAGGGGCAACCCAGGACACCTTCTAGACCATATCAGGTGCCAGTTACGATAGTCCATGTGCCAGAAAATAATGTGCAAGGAAAGGGGCAGTAGAGGGATAGCTCATCTCCATTCAACATCATTGAGTAAATGAAGAAAACAGATGTAAACATCTCAATGTGGGAGTCATTAGCTATCCCAGGACAGAGAGACCTATTGCAAGCTATTATGGCTAAATTTTTAGTGTCAAATCAGCCACCCAATCAACAAGAAAAGGTTCTTACCAATGCATCTTAGCAAGGAGAAAAGAAAGGAATCCATCAAGGTAAAATTTTGAAGCCCCCTCCATTTTATATCTCATTGATCATTGGAGATAAGTTAGTGCATAATTACATGATTGATTCAGAAGCAAGTAGCTCATTCATGCCAAAATAAATAGTTGACTAGCTAGATCTTCAAAATTAATTCATGTCCAAAGGTTTGGTGTAATTGGATGGGACATAGGTAACAACGGTAGGATTAATCAATGATTTGATCCTGACATTGCATGCATGTCCCAATGTGACCATCTTGTAAGATGTATCAGTCATATACTTTCCACCACTCTTTGCATTGTGCTTGTCAAGAGACTTCACTGCTAAAATTGGAGGCTATTTGTTTGCTGATTGGTCACATATGTTATTCAGAACAAGGTATGGAGCTAAGGCTACAATCAAATTTGATCCCATTGCAAACTTTCACGTAGAACCTCATACACTAAATCTAATCAAAGAAAATTGTTCAGCCTTTAATCAAGAGGATTACCCAAGCGCTCATGAAGTAGACACCAAGGTCATAAGTATTCCAGACTTTATTCTTGATGAATGGGAAAACAAAAGGCTTGCTTTTGAGCCTTACAAAGAAATGGAGGAAACTGATCTAGGAGTTTATTGTTTGCATGAATAGAACCATCCTCTCCCTAGCATTACCTAGCCAAACCAAAAGGATGATGATGAGGTATGGCAGTTATTCTTTGATGGCTCAAGAAGTAGAGAAGGTGTCGGAGGAGGAGTTATGTTTTTTTCACCTCAAGGTACAAAATATTACTCAGCTCTCTGTTTCTAGTTTGCTTGTTCAAGCAAAACAACTGAGTATGAAGCCTTGATTCATGGATTGCATTGGGCAAGAAAGATAAGTATTAAAATTTTGCAAGTATTTGGTGATAGTGAGTTGATCATGAACCAAGTCAGAGGAAAAAATTCTGCCAAGAATGATCTATTGAAGAACTACAAGAATTGGGTATGGGATCTCATTGATGATTTTGAAAGCTTTTGGTATCAATTCCATCCCAAGAAATAAGAATGAAGCAGCAGATAGACTGGCAGAAATTGAGGCTGCATTTGATGTTGTAGAAAGTATCAAGAATGATAAATATTAGCCCCATATTAAATTGGTTGTGAGACAAGTTGTTCTAGACAACAACACAAGTTGGCAAGTCTTCGAGAATGATCAACAAATTGTTAATTTTTACAAGAAGAAGCTGAGTTCTCTGCCAGAAACCAAGACAAGTTAGAACAACAGTATGGCGAGCAAGTGGTGTAGCTAAGCACTAAAAAATTACCAAAATTTCTTATAACTTTGGAGCCAATCTTCAACCCAAATGATCAGTTCCGTAAGGAAAAGGAAAACATTCAAGTAAAGGGTGAAGATTCAGAGCCCATTTTAATAGATGAAGGCAAGACATTACAAATTGGAAAAGTAAGTACCCCATAAGAGAAATTTGAATTTGTTCAACTTTTTCAAGAATTCCCAGATGTCTTTGCTTGGACTTATAAGGATTTAAGAGGTTTCAACCCAAATTTAGCACAACATACTATTAAACTGGATCCGGAATCCAAGCCCATCAGACAGAAGCAAAGGCCAGTGAATCTTCACATTGAACCTCTCATGAGGAAAGAGTTGAACAAGATTATTGAAGCTAGCACCATATTCCCTATCAAACATTCAATTTGGGTTGCAAACCTTGTGCCGGTGAGGAAAAGGAATGGAGAAATCAGATTGTGTGTAGACTTCCATGATCTAAATAGAGCATCACTCAAAGATCATTATCCACTTCCATCAATGGAACAAATCTTGTAGGTGGTAGCTGGTTCTGTAAGGTTTTCATTACTAGATGGCTACTCATGCTATAATCAGATAATGGTGAAAGAAGAAGATCAATTCAAGAAATCCTTCACTACGAAATGGGGCACATATGCTTACAAGAAGATGTCATTTGGACTGTCAAACGCCATAGCAACATTCCAGCAAGCTATGGATATGGTATTCAAAGGCTTAATCAACAAGGTAGTGTTGGTATATCTAGATGATATCACCATCTTCTCAAAGAATGTAGCAGACCATCTCTTTCACCTCAGGAAAGTATTTTAGAGGTGTAGAAGGTTTGAAGTGTCATTAAATCCAAAGAAGTGTGTATTTTTGGCACACGAGGGTAAATTGTTGGGCCACATTGTCTCAAGAGAAGGTTTAACAATTGATCCTGAAAGATTTGAAGCCATTAGAACACTTCCATTGCCACAGCACAAGAAATATCTCCAAATCTTCTTGAGAAGGATCAATTTTGTTCACATATTTGTGCCTGATTTTTCCACTCTTGTGAAGCCTTTAACAATGATGTTGAAGAAGAGTCTTGTGTTCAAATGGATAGCAAAAGGAAAAGAGAGTTTTGAGGCTATCAAGCATGCAATATCACAAGCCCCAACTCTTATTAACCCAGAATTTTCAAAGGACTTCATGTTGTATGCTTTTGGAGGATTAGACACAATCTCAACTATCTTAGTATAGCTAAATAGAGAAGGTTCAGAATAGCCCATAGAATTCTTCAGTCAAAGCCTGGAAGATTATGAAGTAAGGTATTCTTTCATTAAAAAGCATGTCCTTACTATCATTAGGATTTTAAAGAAGTTCAGACACTTGGTATCGAACAACAAGATTCAACTGCTAGTGTCTCATGTTGGTGTCAAGGATTTTCTCCTAAATAAGGATTTATATGAGAAAATAGCAGGTTGGATCACCCATGTAATGGAATATGTTATTGAAATCAAAGTGACCAAGTTGGTTCATGGCAAAGATTTATGTGAGCATATCACTTCCAAATAACAAGCTGAGTCAACAGATGAAGAAGAAGATGTCCTATTACTGCAGTATGATCAAGAGTAGCTAGCTAACAATGCTCCCATTCCATGTTGGACTCAAGACTTGGTGCATTATCTCCAAACAGGTTTGTGCCCTCCAGAAATGAGCAAAGAAAAGAGAAGGTACTTTAGATTACAAGCCATTCCATATGTGCTTATTGATGGTGTTTTGTTCAAAAAGGACATCAATGGTGTTCTTTTGAGATGCATTGGAACAGGTCAAGTTGAGAAGATATTACATGAGTTCCATGATGGTGAAGTAGGAGGCAACTTTGCTCCATGAGTAACAACTCTCAAAATCATGAAGGCTGGTTACTATTGGCCTACGGTGTTTAGTGATTGCTACTCATGGATCAAGAAATGCAAGAAATGTGCATTCTTCACAGGGAAGGAAAGGTTAACAGTGCTTCCCCTTCTTCCAATTTCAGTATATCATCCATTCATGCAATGGGGATTGGACTTCATTGGAGTGATCAACCCAAATTCAAGTCAAGGCCACAAGTGGATCCTTACGGCAACAAACTATTTCACCAAGTGGACTGAAGCAGTGGCACTTAAGGAGGCAAATGAATCCAGCATCTTAGATTTCTATAAAGGGATAGTCACAAGGTTTGGTGTCCCTACTACTATCATATCAGATAATGCATTGGCATTTCTTGGCACAAAGATCACTGAATGGGCTGTCAAGAATGGTGTATACCTCATCACCTCTTCAAACTATTACCCTCGGGGTAATGGCCAAGCAAAGTCCACAAACAAGAACTTACTGATAATCATCAGAAGGAATCTTGATGAGAATCAGAGAACTTGGCACATGAAACTCAAATCAGCTCTATGGGCTGATAGGATCACACCCAAGAGGTCTATAAGCAGCTCTCCATTCAATATTTTATACGAAAAAGAAGCAGTTCTACCTATATCGCTTGAGTTACCGACATTGAAACTCATGAAATAGTTGGAGCTAGCTGAGTTTGAGCCTATTGAAATCAAGTATGCAGAACTAATAAAATTAGAAGAAGAAAGAGAACATGCAGTGTAGACCATGGAGAAGGATCAAGCATTGATCAAGAAGAGCTTTGACAAGAAAGCTAAAGCCAGGACATTCCAAGTTGGAGACTTGGTACTGAAGTGGGATGTTGATCATGCAAAGCCAGGAAAGCATTCCAAGTTCAATGCCATATGGAGTGGCCCATACATGATAACTGAATGTAAAGGTAGCAATGCCTTCTGGCTAGCTAAAATGGATGGTGAAGAATTACATATTCCAGTCAATGGAATCTATCTCAAACATTGCTACTAGAAGGAGAATTTCTCACCTTTGTACATATTAATCTAGAATTTCCAATTCCTCCAAGTTATTGTGCACATTGTTGTTGTTGTTAGAATAGGTTTCAATTCCCTAAGTGTTGGTGCACATGCTCTATTGCTTCTAGTATATGTTTTTTTTTAAGTTCATCAAGCTTCCAAAGGGGACTACAGTAGTAGAAAACTCATGGTTGCTCGTAATAGTTATAAAATCTAGGTTTACAAATGTAGAGAAACTAAAATCAGATGTTAGGGTAGCATTCATAGATACTCATCATTCAGCCCCATGGATCACAGTTGCAGGAATGGGTGAGATCTAGTTTTCAAGAAATTTTCTACTCTCACAAATCTTATTTTCAAGATTCTCTTATCAGATTGAGAGTGCAAGCAGCAAAAGGCAGTCCCGAGTTCAGAAGTAGTGTTTCAGTGACTCAAGGATGTAGGTCTTCAAGTTCCAAATCAGATGTGAGATTACCAGATAGACTCCATGCCCAATGGATTGCTATAGGCAGCTAGTCATACTTCATCTGACAGGCAGATAACCCCGCTGAGTCACCAAAATTGTTATCCCAAATTCACCCCTCAAGGTTAATTGGATAACTTACATGTTTCTTCAGGCTCAAGCAAGTTAAAATGGTTCAAGGGGTGAAATTTGGATTTTTAGAGTACCACTCCTTTTTTCTCTAAAAAGCCAAGGAGTTAGTAAAAATTGTAAAAATCTGAGAAAACAAGGTCGCTGGCCTATTATAATGCAAATCAGGTCTAGGAGCTGCGGATGGAACCAAGGAAGATCGTACCAAGGTTCATGGTACCAAATTCAGGCCTAATATGATAAGGAAACATTGAAATGTAGCAAAATTGGGTATTTTGGGCCTAGGCCGCACAGGTTCAGTCGGGACATCTGGGACTCAAAAACCCGATTTTCCTGAAATGGTCTAAAATAGTTGAAATCGACAAAACCAGGTATTTTTGTCTCACGTGGTCCATGGGACGTTGGAACATGAGTTCTCCGAAGACCCAAAATTTCCACAAGCAATGCAAACTGGAAAATTTGGATTTTTTTAATCCAAGACGCACAGGTACGTGCGGGACGTCTGGGACCCGAAAACCCAAAATCACCGCACCAAGAGTAAATCGGTAGAGCCAGGTCAAAATTTCCTAGGCCACACTCATGACGTCAGGACACATGGGACCCATAAACCCAAAATCACCGTAGTCAAAGGGAGATGTGGCAAAAGTGGAGGTCAACGGCCCTCACAGCCCGGTCAACGTTGGGACAAGCGAGACACAAAAAGCTAATTTTCCCAATTTACAAGGCAAGTTGGGTGTGATGTGGGTGAAGTGGAGATTTTTGGCCCAAGTCACACAACGGACATCTAGGACACCAGGACCTGAAATACCCGACATATCCACATGCAAGGGAAAACACTGCGAATCAGACTCCGAACTTCAAACGGCCATAGCTTTTGACCCTGAGCTCCGATTTTCACAAAATTTGACTTTCTAGAATGAGCACAATGTCCTCTACACCAAAAAAATTGGATTTATTATTTTTAAGGAGGGTATATTTATCAAAATAAAGGTAACATCTTCATCTCCAATCAATCAGATGCTCATTCCCGTTAAATGACAGAAATGCTTGACAGACCCAAAATAGTAGCCCGCACTCAGAAGGCGAAAAATTCTGCATTTCTCAACAAAAACACACAAATTAGTACCGTTGGAATCATGGTCCTGAGCCCAATGCATAGAAATCAATAAATTCATAATTTGATGAGGAATTGATGGTGATTTTGCAGAAAATGTGGCCAGGTTCAGAACAATGTTTTATTTGGTAGTTGGGATGCATTCAATGAAGCATGGGCTGACATTTCTCACTGCTGCAAGTCATGGGATAGTATGGGGATCCTTTTGCAAGCAAAAAAAAATCATTTCACTTCATTTACTACATCTTGCAAGTGGTTGAAGGACATATTTTGAGATTTTCATTTTCCCTCTCTCTCTCTCTTCTTAGAAATCTATAAATTGGAGTGTTGGGCTCATTGTAAAAAAAAAGTAGTTTTGGAGTAGCAAAACTTTGTCAAATTTTTTTTATAAAGAAAATGTGTTACAGGCCCTTATACTGGACCCCTTGCATCATGATCTAGGCCCTTATTACATGTAATATATTGGATTGTGTGTATCAATGAAGCAATAGATACAACTTTGTGGATAGTTCTTCCCCTGTTGTGTTTGTTTGCATTCTTCTTGCCCTTTAAAACTCATTACAAATATATTGTGTCTATTTATACTCTTGTAGGGATTCATTATCATTGTGCATGTATGGAATATTGTTGTGAATGCATTTGCTAGACTGTGGAGAATTGTTATCACCCCTTTTAGTATGCACTTTGCTTCTACTTTTCACACATTGGAAGACTATTCTCACACTCTCTTTTTCTGGTGTATCACCACTTTAGTGTAGGATTTTTTTTCATGCACTCTCTCTCTCCCTGTTCCCTTGGAAATTTAGATTAGGATTAGATAGTTTTTCCTACATTAGAGTAGATTGTGGAGGGTATTTTAGGAGCAAGAACAAGCTTTCTCTGGAGCTCTATCTCAAGTAGTAAGTCCCATAACTTGGAGATAGCACCCATGTTATCCAATCACACTGTGAACTCAAGCACACAGACTTGTGCAAATCATAGGGTGTTGTGATTCAGATATAACAATACCAAAGGAAGAGATGAAGTATGGAGAGCAGTATAGGCTTCCGAAGAAGGTATAGATGGGAAAGAGTATCCTGAGCCAAGATTGCTAGATTGAGTGGGGATAGACCATGGTTCTGTGATTCCTTGTCCTTGTGGGCCAAGGCCATTTTTTGGGAAACCATAACAGAGAAAACATTTATATCCAATACCATATTTCAAAAAATATTGAGTTGAAGAACTTGGAGTGTCAACAGAATGCTCAATAGAATTATAATATGCGAAGGGTGATGGATATTCTTCAACATCATAAATAACTCTATGATAAAGGAATTTAAGCCATGTATGAAAAGTGGAGGGGACCACATGCATGACATGGATCCAAGGCCACCTGAGAAAAATATTATAATTAAGTTTCTTGGGCATTACATGGCATGGAATGGGAAATATACATGGCTCAATGGTGACAGGGAGTACGATAGTACCTAATATATGCTTGGGGATATTGTAAAATCCATGAATAGAGACAGATGAAGGATCCAATGAGGTTTCAGAAATACCCAATTGATGTAGAAAAGTAATATTACAAATATTGAGTTCTAAACCATTATCAACTAAAGCACGCTTAACCTTGATATTATTGATACAAACTTGAATGTATAGGGGTTTCATGCTCTAACATTACTTGAGAAGGAAACTCAGCTGATGTGAAAGTAATTAGATCCTCATTGAGAGATAAAGAAGTAAAATTATGATACACATACTCCAGTGAGGTATAGGGATGAATATAAGTGTTAGCTAGATAGGACCTGAGTTTATTTATACAATCAGGATGGTCCTGTAAGAATGCATGGATGGAGACATCCATGATGATAATTCCCTAAGAATAAATAAGAGGATGAAAGAAAGGAAGACCCAAGAGTTTTTGAATGAGTCAGGTTCACCAAATGATTAAGAAAATATTGAAATAATAAATACTAAATCTAAATGTGTAACAGTGTAGTAGATAAATAAAGATATGCAATAAAGTATAGATTTTGACCCAAGAAAATAAGTAATTAAACTAGAAACCCTAGTTATAAAGGAAGAGATAAAATACTTAGCTAATTCATAGTGATGCCAAAGGTTTACAGAATTGGAAATCTATTGGAACAGAGAGGTAGGATGTCACAATCAGACCCATAAAATTGTCAAGGTGTTGAAAATTCCAGGATCATGACACCTATGCATAGTCATAGCCACTTGGGGTATCAGAGACCTGTTTTAGGCACTTGTTACTACTCAGAAGGTGTAAAACCTAATTTCATAGGGTTGCAAGATGTTTTTTTGTCACCTTTATGTCGCTACACTTTTTTGTTATTCCCATGAAACCTATAATAAGAACGAAGCACCTGCAAAATCCCCAAACTACATCAAATCCTAAATAAGAAAGATGTAAAATGGAAGGTCATATTTCCCTCAGCTGTCAAAAAAGTGAACTTACAACCAAGTGTTTCTCTACATTGCATACCCCATGTAGTTCTATGTGTGTGTAGAATTTTTCCCTAGGTATCTCTTTTGTGAGTCACACTTGATAACAAGAAATAGCTAGATGTAGAATATGTAAATAGATGTGTGCATGGAAAAATGAACTTCCTCTCCTATGAAGTGTATGTAAAAGAATGCATTCCCTTTCCCTTGTGTGAATGTTAGATGTATGTTTGAATTATCTTGTACTGGCCTTTGGATGCAACCTTAGGTGGTGATAGTAGATGCTTCGTGCTTGGTCCTTTATTATGTTCACCTAGCTTTGTATTTATATGATTCCCTTGGCTGAATTTTGTAATTAACCATTAAAATGATAACTAGTAAAAAGTAAGATGCCAAAACAATCAATAAGATGTCCTCTGCTTTATTAGGGGTGATAACTCTCCCATGCAAAGTTAATACCAATAAAAATAATCATGATACTTCGCACTCTTTCTGGATATGCAAAGGAGTGATTAAGAGGCAGTATTGTAGGGAAATTCTGCCATTTGGAAATGAGAAAAGAAGTCTAGTAGATACAAATTTAAAATGGGAGGTGCTCCATGCCAAATTGAACCCAACTATGACCCTACTTGGAAGGAAAATGAGGAACTCTGGAATTATTTGCACATGGGTTGGGTTTCTAACTTCATAAATAATATTCAAGGCCATGATCAAAACATTTCTCTTTAGTTTGTGGCAGGTTGGAAGAAAATAACAGTGACATATGGAAAGCATATCATCAATATCACATAGTAGATTATAGCAAAATTCATTGGTCTGAGCCTGGAGGGTACTAGATTCTTCAGCAAGAGAATTGATAAAAACATAGAGGCTAAGAAGTTCCTAGACAAGGGTGAATATCTTGAGTTTGTGACAGCTGACATTAAAGTAGCCTCCATTCTAGCACCTTTTGATGAGATTGCAAATATGATTGTTATATTTTTTATGCTGGAAGGTATGTATATTACAATTTCCATTAAGCATCTTCTTTTTTTAACCATTTTAGGAGAAACTTACAAATTTGCTTCCCCGAATACATTCTTAACTCTCTAGAATGCTCCATATTTGAGGTCCATAACCATTCCCATGCCACCCCCTCCATAAGACCTCATTCTCCTTCTCCACCATCATTTCCTTTATCAACATCCTCCCATTCCCACTACCCCTAACTCTCCTAACCTTGGCCCTACCACTATCCCCACCATTCCTTCAGGCCAAAGGAAATTCAGATCCAAAAACCCTTCTTACCCTCTTAATCACCCTTTTCCCTCTCGAAAAAATCTTCGTAGCAACAAGGATATTGAATCCACGAAGAATCTCCTACATATCAACAACCCTGAAAGTTTCCCTATTGCGGAGAAGGAGGACTTAACTAAAAGGATTGAAAAGATGGAAAAGGATCTAGATGCATTAAAAGAGAGCTCAAACAGGTGTCCAAGAAAGAAGGAAAAAGGAAATTGGAATTGATGAAGGTCATATTAAGGAAATTTACAAAAAACTTAATTCTCTTGATAACATGTTGGGAAATACTAAAGGTAGACATGACTGTCCCATATCTTCTCTCAAAGCTATCTACAATTTTATGGAGTAGCATGTGAAGATTTTTTACATGCTCAGTGACATTCCTATGGCCATTTGGGAGGAGGGACCAGCATGTGACCTTGTTTTCTCCCAGGTAGACAAACATGACCCCTCTCACATCACAGCTTTGGCACTCTTCAATACTATGTAGACAGTGAGGGAAAAGGTTGACAAACCATCCAAGTGAAGGTTATTTTTTCTTGAGATTACCTATTTTTTTTCACTCAGTTGTTGTTTTCTTACTGCTTTGTCAGAGTATGGTTCCTATTTTGTATTTTTTGTATAGTTTTTCCAAAAACTAAAGTTGGGATCACATGTATTATCTGTATTTTGATCTGAATTTTTAGTTTTGACTGCATTATTTGTCTTATGATCCTTTTTATAACATGGTATAGTCCCTTCAAAACTATTTACCAATAATACAAAAAAAATTCTCAAACAGCTATAAAAGACCCAAAATATGTGAGCAAAGTATAAAGAGATCGAGGACACCTAAAGGGGATGGGAGTGCCTCGGCACTAGAATCATGGCTAGGCGTTAGTGTCCAGAGTCAAAAATGTTGAAGTATTAAAAGAAAGAAAGGGAAAGAAGGAGTGTAAGATCAAAGAGGAACATAAAGCAAGCAAAGATAGCCAAAGAAAGTGGTCAATTAGTACATTTCTTTCTTAGGAATCACATGAATACTGGCATGTGATCAAGACTAGAAATATACCCAAAGTTCATGATTTAGTGTCTACATATTGGCATTAATTATTAAATTAATAATTGTTGTTGGATCATCATTATTTTGAAAAGTGAAATATTGTACCACTATTTTAAAGCAAAGCATTTATTGTGATTAAAGTTACATTGTGAAATTATATTTGTTTTTATGATGTCATTATAATTGAATAATTACGTTAGTAAACAACATAGTTGGACGATGAAAACAGTAAGATAAAATGAAGAAAGATATTATTGTACTTACGAATTTAAAAAAATCAGTCATAAATAATTATGACTATATGAGAAATTATGATATATTGTTAAAAGGATAACGATATGATGACACCATGATAAGTCATCATAGTACCTTATCAGACTTAAAAGTGATTAAGTATAGATTTTATAATAGCATTAATTAAATAAAAATTAATAATTCGTTGTGATAATCATGACTACTTATATAGTGTCCTTGTGGATAATCAAAAGTTTCGTAGACATTCAAGGCATGAAATGACATATGGTGAAATGCACACTTAGTCGTATCGTTGGTATACCATATTATAATAAGTTGTTTTATAAATGACCTGTGATGACCAAGTAAGAATTAAGAGGACTAAGTGTACATTAGAATTGTACATGAGTTTTGTTCGCATTGCTCCAGAGTTACCAAGGCTAGGCCCTTTAGTATCCATGGCAAAAGATCAATATTTTCCTATAACAATTGCTAATTTCAAATAAAACAAATGTACAGCAACTAAAAAAATGTCAAGAAAATCTATTTTTGAGACAGGTTCAAGGTCAGCAAGTGCAAGAAATCAGAGAGCCATTTCAAGAGAGGATCAGTATCAAGCTATCATTATTGACTCCATGCCCAATGGATGCTTCAAGGCTACTGGTCTCTTCATCTAGTAGGAAGATGTCCCCGTGATTCGTCAAATTGTTATCCCAAATTCGCCCCTGAAAAATTTTGTCAAAAAAGACCCCGCACATAAAGAAAATTTAAGGGGGTGATTCAGACCCACGAGCTCACATTCCATAATGAAAATAAAGGGACATATAAGCTTGACTCAAGGAGCAAAGGGTAAAAATGAGGCTGAATAACATAAAAGAAACCAAAGGCCCAAAGGAGGCAAACACAACCCTGCACAGGAAGAAATTCAATAAACGGCTTTGTCGAATAAACCCACACTTCAAATCCAACAAACAAGTTGTAGGTGGGCTCTAAAATGGAATAGCAGGGTCAGGGAAGAGAAGACAGTGTCAAAGAAACCAAAGGCTCAAAGGAAAATAAACAGTGAAGGCTCTAAGTCTTTGGGCTCTGTAAATGATTCAGAACGAGCCCCAAAATTTGCTAAGTATAAAGGTGTTAGCGGAAGCTGCCAAGTGTCCAAGTGGCGCACCTCCAAAGGTTAAATCCAAAAGGGAGATTCAAACAAGCACCAAGCCCCCATGTGTAAGCCCCCATGTGTCTAGAGCCCCAAAAGTTACACCGGCCATTGAAAAGTCTTCGACTCAGTAGAAGGTGCCAAGTGTCCAAACGACACTACTTCAAAGATAAATCCAAAGAGTGGAGACCCAAATGAGCGTGCATGCCTCAAAATACAAGTATAGAGAACTAGCAGTAGTCCAAATTTAAAAAAAAAGTCTGGACAGGGATAAATGAGTCGGGGGGTTGAATAGTCAAAGGTTGAAGAGGCAGAGGCTAGTGGAGGGAGCCAAGTGTCAATGCAGCACTACTTCAAAAGTAAAATTTGGGGCGGGTTTCCAAACAAGCGCCAAGCCTCCACATGTCCAGGGTCAGACTTTTGGCCCCACCAAGCAAGGAGACTTTGGAAAAATACAAAGGAGCCCAAGGAGCTTGCACAGGAAACTACCACCATGTCAATCTGGTGTAATTTCAATTCCTAAGTGAAGGAGCCAAAAGGAGAAGATGCGCGAGGCTGCCACGTGGACCCTGTATGGACAGACTCTTTAAATATTAAGCGTCCCGCGACCCTAAGGAACTTCAAATGGCCATATGTTTTGACTGAAAAACTCAAATTTGGGCGGGAGAAGACTTTTTGGAAACATCTCGACACCCTCTATGCCATGGAAACATAAAATATCATTCTTAATAGGCTTTAGTAGGTGAAAAATGGGAAAATGTCTTCTAGGCCATTAATGTAGAATCTAATTTCTTCAACTACCAGACTAGATTTAATTTGATCCATCATTCTTCTTCCTCAACACGCTAGGGAACTAGAATCGATATATTGTAGGAGGATTTGAGATGGGAATTTATTGATGGTGGTTGAGCTTTTAAAGTAGGATTCAATGCATATCTCAAGGTGGTTGAAGCAGGGTTCTAATTATTCCCTCCTCTCTCTCATTCTTCCTATATATTGTAATGAAGGGGCATATTCAAATGGTTGGTTATTTTTTCTCCTCTGCCCCCCTCTCTCTTTATTCCTTAGGGTAGAATGCAGAGTCTAAGTCTCCTCCCATGGATCTCTAATGGATTTTTCTTACCTCTTTCCCACTGATGATGTACCATGTAACATTTTGGAGCAATAAAATATGTTTCATGATGCATCTATCCATCCTTGGCTTATTTTGTTGTCTCTTCTTACCTCTCATCATTGCAGGGTATAATGTGCATACTCTGATGTTTGTTGCAGGTTCTGGGAGCTATGCTTAATGGATTTTGAAGTGGTGTTCTATGTGAAATCTATCTCTGGTCTATGGTGCATTCTATCCACCCTCTCCTCTGCTCACCTCTCTCCACTTCAGGCAGTCAGATATGTGATTCAACCACTTCCTTTTCTGGTGTATCACCACTTAGTGTAGGCTCTTTCACCCTCTCTATCTATCTCTCTCTTGTCCCCTTGGAATGGTTAGATTAGGATAGAATAGGTTCTTCCTGCACTGGAGTAGCTTGTGGCAGGTAGATTAGGAAGCAAGAAATGGCTTTCTCTGGAGGTCCATCTCAATTTTTGCAAGTCCCACAACTTGAGAGATGGTCCCATGTTGTGCAATCACACCAAATGCCCCACTTCACACCTAGGCCATTCGAGGGTGTTGTGATTCTACACTAACAGTTTTGGCATGCCTAGGTGGGACAGGTCTGAAGCACCTTACCACTTCATCTTAGTAGGTTGGTGTGTTCTTGTTAAGGTTCAGCCTTTTGAGGCACATGCAAGCACATCTGGTGACTCCATCTGGTCAACAACCCCATCTCTGAAGTTGTAGACCTTTTCCATCCATTTCTACCCATCTTCATTCACTTTTCTTTCCATATCTCCCATTTTTCTTCCATTTCATGAAGTTGTGAAATCATGACTTCATTCCCTTCATGGAATTCACACCTACAGCAATGCAGTCCACCTCCAATGCATTTCCCAACTCCTCTAGATCAACATTATAATCAGATCCAGGACCATTATGCTTACCCATATGAGCAGGGTCAAAGTCAGTTTGGCCATGGAGCTTATCAAGAACAAGGGGACACATACAATGGTGACAACTATGTGGAGAATGCTGGTTTGTTGGAGAAGATTCAAGGGATGGAGGTCAGCATGGTGCAATCTAGGGGTACAACATAGATGAAGGCATTCGTGATTGGTTTCAGGAAACCTTGTCCATGGGGAGACCCTTTTCCAAGATATTACAGCCCTCAGGAGAAGATTGACTTCATGGTTGAAATGTTGCCTCAACTTACATAGTGGATTGAGGATATTGAGGCTTATGAGTTGGACACAAGACAACCTTGTCAATGGGTAAGTCCACCACCTCCTAGCTCTTCATTTTCTCTTTCTCAACCTTTATCATTTCAGCATGATCAAGAGTCAAGCCCCTCATCAGCTGCCCCAAGTGTTAATTTATTTTCTCCATCTCCTGATCTCCCATCCCACCTCAGTTCCTCTGCCCTTTTCCCTTCCAAACAGTCATCCCCTCTAAACAAACAAGAAGTTCCACCTCCCTCCCCACCACAAACAATTGCAAATTTGGTTGAACCCAACCTACCACTCCTCTTGCCTTCCCAATTCCATATGGGGAGATATTCCAAAGACCAGTCAAGGATAACAGCAAGAGGAGGAACCCAACATAGAAGAAATGATAGAGGATCTGAAGAGTTGGGTTTCCAAATTTGGGTTTACAAAGATCCCCTTGATGGTCAAGCCAATAGAGGAGGTCAAGGTTGAAGAGCCAGTGGTGGCTGAGGCTGAGTTTGTAGCAGAGAAGGAAAAAAAACAACAAGAAGAAGATCAATAGTTTTTTTTTCTCTGAATATAGTGTCCCTAATGGCACTCTGTCTGAAGAGAATTATGATCTAATCCAAGCCGCACAACCAATTAAAGAGGAGGAACAATCAGCTCCAAGTCCCATTGAAGAGGAGCAGCTGGGAGAGATCAAATCAGTGTTGAATCCACTCAATGAAGAAATCATCATTGAAGATTATTTTCTTTCATTTCAAGGGCCTAATTTGATTGATGAACCCATGATGGAGGAGGACCATACAGTTCAAGAGGATCCAAGTGTGGAGCAGGCTACAGAAGAACCTTTAGTTCTTCCTCCCACTTCATCCCCTTCAATCTATAATGTTGAAGAGGATTTTGAGCTTTCAAACTTCATGTTGGAAGATGAAGGGAACCATGGTGAGCAAGTTACAGATTAGGAGGACACCATGGATGAGGTTGAGCACATGCAACAGGACAACAAGGAGACAGATTATCTATCTGACTTGGAGGATTGCTTTGATGGAGAGGAGCCCATGGATATTACATCATTTGATCCTTCATCATCCACCTTCCAAGCACATGAACCTTCTTCCATGAAGGAGGACATTCAAGGACAATAGCCTGCACTTCATAACATCCCTCTGGAACCAAGGTTAGAAGATATGAGTCTTCCATGTTCTTCACAAGAGAAGGAAGAGAAAACGAAAGAGGATGTCATCATCCCTCTCACACCATCCATCCAAGAAGGTCCACAAAAAGACTCCATTTTTGGAGTTAAATATCATAGCAGTGGGCAGATTCAAGGGATCAGACCATGCCCAATCAGATACTTGGCTTCATTAGAGCCAAGGGAGAAGCCACAACCAGTCATGTTTTCTTCTAAGCATGAGGAAGAGCCTCAAAGTGCCAAGGGTCACCATCAACACCTCCAGGAGTCCAATGCAAATCAGCTTGAGGAGGTATTTTCCATTGATGTTGATACCTTGATGATTTGGGTGGAGGACCAACTTATTGTCATTTTTTCACTCATCCAAGTAGCCATATTCAGTGACAAACCATTTACATGGCTGCCCCTTTTTAGAAAAGGAAGCTATTTCTCCCTACCCGTGGCAGGATTTGTTTAAGATTTTCTTTCTCTCTGGTTAGTGTAGGAGTAGGAGTAGACTTTGTTTTCAGTAGAAAAAGTGCTTGTGCACACTCTGCATGTCTCATTTGAGGCATGTATGATTTTTGTATTTGTACATAAGTTTTGTTTTATTTCTCCAGAGGTGCAGAGGCCAAGCCCTTCACTATTCATGGAAAAAGGACCCATATTTTCTTGTAACAGTTGCTAATATCAAAATAAAACAAATGCAAAGAAACTAACTTTTTTTTTAAGACAATCTATTTTTGGGATAGGCTTAGGGTTAGAAATTGCAAGCAATCGGGGAGTCCATTTTAGGAAAAGATCAGTACCATGCTATCATTCATGACTCCATGCCTAATGGATGCTTCAAGGCCACTGGTCTCTTCATCTAGCAGGAAGATGTCCCCGAGAGTCACCAAATTGTTATCCCAATTTTTCCCCCGGTAAAAGAAATTTGATCAAACATGACCCTCTAAAATGTGCAGAAGATGAAATTCAAGAAACTAGAGGCTCCATCGAACAAGCTCAAATGCTTTAAAATCCAACAAATAGGTTGCAGGAGGGCTCAAAAATGGAATATCAAGGGGGGAAGAGAAGCTACCAATGTCAAATAAACTAGAGGCTCAAAGGAAATCCAAATGGAAAAAACTGAAATTCTTCGAGCTCTGCAAATGATTCAGAACGAGCCCCAAAATTGGCTAAGTATAAAGGTGTTAGCAACGGAAGCTGCCAAGTGTTCCAAGCGGCACACCTCCAAAGAATTAAATCCAAAAGGGAGACTCAAACAAGTCACCAATCCCCCACGTTTCCAAATCCCCAAAAGTTACACTAGCCATTGAAAATGACTTATAGAGACTCAAGCAGAAGGTGCCAAGTGTCTCATGACGCTACTTCAAAGATAAATCCAAAGAGCAAAGACCCAAATGAGTGTGGGGTCGCCATGTAGTCCAAATTAAAAAAAAAAGGACAGAGTGGGGGGGTTGAATAGTCAAAATAGAGGTAGGCCAGTGGAGGGAGCCAAGTGTCAGTAGTGACACTACTTCAAAAGTAAAATTTGGGGCAGGTTTCCAAAACAAGCACCAAGCCTCCATATGTCCAGGGTCAGACTTTTGGCCCCGCCAAGCAAGGAGACTTTGGCAAAATACAAAGGAGCCCGAGGAGCTTGTGGAAACCGCCACATGTCAATCTAGTGCAATTTCAAAGCATAAGGAAGGAGCCTGAATCTCCAAGATGCGCGAGGCTACCACATGGACCCTGTATGGACAACCTCTTTAAATATTGCGCTCCCGCGACCCGAAACTTCAAATGGCCATATATTTTGATTGAAAACTCAGATTTAGGGTGGAGAAGAATTTTTGGAAATGTCTTAACACCCTCTATGCCATGGAAACATAAAATATCATTCTTAATAGGATTTAGTAGGTGAAAAATGGGAAAACATTCTAGGCCATTAATGCAGAATCTGATTTCTTCAACTACCAGACTAGATTTAATTTGATCCGTTAGGGAACCAGAATCGATAGATTGTAGGTGGATTTGAGAGGGGCATTGATTGATGGTGGTTGAGATTTCAAAGAAGGATTCAATGCATATCTCAAGGTGGTTGAAGTAGGATTTGAATTCTTCCCTCCTCTCTCTCATTCTTCCTATATATTGTAATGAAGGGGCATATTCAAATGGTTGGTCATTGTTTCTCCTCTACCCCCCTCTCTCTTTCTTCCTTAGGGTAGAATGCAAAGTATAAGCCTCCTCCCATGGATCTATAATGGAATTTTCTTGCCTCTTTCCCACTGATGATGTACCGTGTAACATTTTGGAGTAATAAAATCTATTTTGTGATGCATCTGTCCATCATTGGGTTATTTTGTTGTCTCTTCTTACCTCTCATCATTACATGGTATACTGTGCATACTCTGATGTTTGTTTTAGGTTCTAGGAGCTGTGCTTAATGGATTTTGAAGTGGTGTTCTGTGTGAAATCTATCTCTGGTCCGTGGTGCATTCTGTCCACCCTTTCCTCTGCTCACCTCTCTCCACTTCAAGCAGTTGGATTTTTGATTCAACCACTTCCTTTTCTGGTGTATCACCGCTTAGTGTAGGCTCTTCCACCATCTCTCTCTCTCTCTCTCTTTTTCCCCTTAGAATGGTTGTATTAATATAAAATAGGTTCTACCTGCACTGGAGTATCTTGTGGCAGATAGATTAGGAACTAAGAACCAAATTTCTTCGGAGGTCCATCTCAAGTTTTGCAAGTTCCACAGCTTGAAGAGATGGTCCCATGTTGTGTAATCACACCAAATTCCCCACTTCACACCCAGACTTAAATACTTAATCAACGAAAAATAATCATGGTAATTATATTGAGACGGTTGTGTGGTGAATGGAAGACAGGTTCTGTAGGATAATGTGCAGTCTCAAAACCGGCTTGCTACTGCAATGTGTAATAACTATGGCCATAGTACTCCAAATTACTGATTGCATATTCTTTTCACCATTTCTTCTTTCATAATTGTTTTGAGCTAGAGGAAATTACTTGAATACATTACTAGCTAGCACCAAGAAGATACACAGGTTCTCAGGACCTATAAAAGTGTTTAACCAAAGGTATATAATGTATGCATGCTCGTATAGAGTGATAAAGGGAGATCGAAAAGGATCTAGAACCATTGCAGTTACACAAGGTTAATGAATTTTGTCAAGATGGATTATGGAATATTAATAATGTTGGATTACTTAGAAGTGAGCTAAGTAATAATGTTATTCATTATAGCATAAAAATAATTAAGGGATTTTGTAAATAATAAATATCCTAGTTTTTATCTACTACGTGTTAAAACTCATTGAAGGACAAAAAGGTAATTAAGGGTTAAAAATTCCCTTAGATTATATGAATCATAACCTGGGTGTTAGATTTTGGTATCAGAGTTTAAAGTTTATCATCTATTGGACTTAATGGGTTCATACGCTAACTGAACATCTTATTCATGTTTAACAAAATACGATGTATTTGAAAAGGATGCATCATGGGAAAAGAATCGGATCATATTATATCATAGGTTTGGTAATTAAGAAGTTAAATAAAATTCTAACAATCCTTCAAGACATTTGAAACTAGATAACTGCCTTAGAGTTATTGGTAAAGGGTGAAATTGATAAGTTGGAGGTAAAATAATTCAAACTAATCGGTAGCAATCAACGAGGGAATATGATGCAGAGAGAATTAGAAATCAACCATGCATTCAAGAAATCAATAAGGTTTCAATCAACCACCTACTCCACTCTCTGGAAAAAATGAGGATATTCTGAATTTCCTAAAATGGCCTATTCTTACAATTTTTTATCAAATTCGCGTTAAATAGATATCTCAAAGACCATACCATGTTCTAAACCCTTCCTTTAATGTCATTTCAACAAAAAATTGATCAAATTTCATACAACTCCTTTATCATTTACCTTTTCTCAGTTTACTCTTTACTAGTTCTTATAACAATAAGCACTATTGGCCTATTTAGCATTCATCGTAGCTTTCTTCTACTATACCTTGTTTCAAAACATTACAAATAAATTTAATCCAACCTTTATTTGATTTACAAATATTAAAACATCAGTATGGACTCATCTTGCTCAAATTGTCTTGTTATACCCTTAAGATCATGTGTCATGCTAACTCCAATATTATAACAATCTAAGACTACCCATAAAAAACCATAAACCTCTTTAGATACCATTTTTCAACATCATAGTGCATGCCAAATCTTATATTTCAACCCCTTTTTCTTCTCTCTCAAACCTCACTTTCTCTTTCCTAGGCTCAGTAGGTCCTACAAGCCTTGTCCTCATTCATTTTTAGCTCTAACTTTCAATGGGAAAAGTCTCAAGACACAAACCCCCATTTTTGGGCACCCATTTAATCCTTCATCATGCATGCAAAGTTTCAAGATTGAACTCCTCACCTAACACCTACTTCCTTAGTAAAGTGGCCTTCTATATTAGGTCTTTGCCTATGCATACCTACCTTCCACTAGATTTTCATGCATGTCTCCAAAAGCCACTAATGAAAATTCAAAATTCCTGTTAGCATAATTTAGCATAGGCATATTTATTGCATTTTATTGCATTGTCTTTTATTTAATAATGTGCAACATGTGCACTCTAGTCTAGTGACTTGCATTCAATATTGTTATCTTGGATAATATTCAATATTGGTATTAGAAGTAATTTCATGTGCATGTGAGATGGGTCTTATCATCTCGTAGTTGGTGTCTGCTAGGGTGTCATGTCTATCCATATGAGGTTGTCTAATATCTATAAATATTATAGCTCTTGCATTGTTATGTAATCTGATTTCATGATCAATAATATTTGTGAGGCTTTCGTCCCTCTTTGGTCATTGCAATCTTATTCTATTCTATCATTTGGTATCTAAGTTATACCATTATTATCATTTGGTATCAGAGCTATACCATTATTATCATTTGGTATCAAAGCTATACCTTTATTATCAATTCCCTCATCATCCTCTTAAAGGGTCCCTTACCATAATTTCTTGTGATTTTCAAGGAAAGTTTCACCATTTCGAGGTTTCAAAACTCGGTTTTCCTCTAAAACCCTAATTGTTAATTATGCAAGCCCGTGAATCATACATAACCTTATATCCTTCATTATCCTTATTTTCAAGGCCTCAAACTTTGGCCTAAGGACTATATGCACTTTTCTAACATAAATGGGTTATCATTGGGATTTAACTAAGCCTCCCTCTATGAATAAGGATCATTCATTCACTATTCTAGCCTATAGGGATAGGGTCTAGATTTCTTAAACCCACAATATTCACAAGTCACTCACTAAGTTTCCTTTCATTCGTTCTTTCTCTACACTACAACGCCATATAATTATTTTATAAGAAAAAATTCTACCACACCAAGCATTTACAAAGGGAGAAAATAAACACCCTCTCAACTATAATAGGTTAACATAGTTAAATCCCTTATAGTTTCCAAGTTTCCAAATTGAGGTAACAAATACTCAGTCTTAAGTATCACACTATTCACTTATATGCTCTGAGGATTATTAAAATATAACTTAACCATGAGGATTTCAAGATACTCAGGCTCAAAACCTTTCCATACACAGTCGTACAGTCTTAAATGTGAGCTTTCATATCAGAATAGGGGATTACCTTCCATACTAAATGCAAACTATAATAGCTCTTCACATAGTCACTGATAGTGCAATGATCAAATTCAATCCTTGCCTTCTTTAAAAATTAAATAGATGGTAAATATCCACATGCATGTAAATCAAATTTGGAATCATTCATAAATCAAGACCAGATATTCCAAAAAATAGAGGTGTATGTATATATTGGCTATATTTACTTACAAAACTGTCATCCTTCTCCTTTAATCCATGAGAATGTTTCCTTCTCTTCTCCCTTATACCTTCCACACAAGGTTTTTCTCTCTCCCCCTAACTCCCTTTTTTGAATAAATCTCTCTTGAGGCACACATGAAAAACCTAACTAATTCTTGAACTTCCCTTTACTCATACATCATCATGGTGTAGTCACAAAATCATGTACTTATTACTATTATTATACCTTCAAGTATGTTGTTTTATATATGGATCTTGCGTAAGAAAATTATTCACTGATGACCCATTCCATAGTCCAGTCATCTATCTTATTGGTCTTTACCATTGTTGGTCTTATACATTTGTCACTCTCTCACACAGTTCCAGTCAGGTCTTAGAGATTCCTATCTGTCAGTACTCACTCTTTTTTCATCATTAGTCTCTGACTAGGGTGCCTAGAGAGGGATTGGAGTGCCTGGGGCGCCCTGGTCCTGATTCCAGGCACCCTGGTCCCCGTCACACTTGGTTTTATTTTTATCAATTGAGGTCAGTCTTTTCAGTTTGTCCTCTCATCTCCTGAGGTACTAGTCGGCATGTCGGGTCATTAGTGTCTAAATTTGAACTGGAGATCCCTATATAAACTCAACATACATATTGCCTTATGGTTAGACTATTTCTATCAAGGTATAACTATCTACATAGAGAAAGGGACTATATTAGGGAATTTTTATGCATCACACACTACATAAGAAGGGGATTCTATTGTATTCCATCCACCATTTACATTTTATCTAGGTATTGCCCAATATCTCTATGTCATTAGCGTTAGGGAAACCTAGGAACATTATTGCAGACACAAGCACAAAAAACTACATTGGGTCTGAGATGTAGTGCAACACTCAGTTGTAAGTCCACCATTATGGCCACTGAGATTAGTCTGACCTTTTCATTTTCATCTTTCTTTTTTAGGGTTTTGATGCTTTATGTGGGATTTTGCAAGTGATTCTTCATTGTAGGTTTACGGAGACATCAGCGAACCAACTATGACATTCATGAAACCAAAGGCGAAGTACTCTAAAAACATAAAGACCATATCAAGATCAGATTTTGAGTTGTTTCATAGACCATGGTGCCTAGATTTCATCCCAGGGTTCCCTGGGCGCCCTCATCTTTCCCCAAGCACCCCAGTCTAGCCATATTTTCCTTTTCTGCAATTTTTTGAAGTTCATTATGACGCTATGTTATGTCATTCCATCACTCTGTTCAGTCGCAGATCACCACAAGGTAAGTCTAATTTAGGTAAGTACCTTCCCTCTTTTATTTTATTTTATTTAAAATATCAAATAAATTATATAGCATTTATATTTCATTTGTATGTCATTTATCATAGTTGTACATTTCTAATTTTAATAAAACATTCATATTTTATTGGATCATTTTGGTGAACCCGTAGATTAGAACATTTTTCCCTAGGATCCACTAAAACCCTAATGGCTAAGGATAACTCTTCTCCTTCTCGGCTCATCATATCTCATGTTAGCATCAATCCCATTTATTATGAGGCAACTATATCTTAGTTTACGGCTCTATATCGTGATGTTATTATGTCAGATCATATTCAACAAAAACTATTAGCTAACGAATGCAATGTCCCTACTAGCTTTGAAAATTCTACTATTGGCATTATTTCTGATGTGATGAGCTTCACTCATTGTACACCATGTTATACAATTAGTCATGATCCTCCTTCTGACATTTCCAAAGAAATTCTAGATGATTCTCTTATTAATTTCATGTTTGGTCTTGATGATAGTACACATGTGCATATTGATTCTCCTCCTAGTCAGACCACTACTATAGTTGCATCTCATGCTTCTCCTATTTCTGATAATGCTTCTCATGATCCATTGCATACTAGTTCACATATTCCTTCATACTATGTTGATTATCCAATTGATGATATACTTAATGACAGTTTTCATATCTAAGTCTCTCTCTGATTTTGGCAAAACAATTGATAGTCATGATTCTACTACTTTACATACTATTGAGTGTGAATCTCCTGCTCCATTGTCATCTTCTTCTGAGGTTGTATCTAATAATATGCATGACTCATCTCCATCTATTAGTTCATCTCCTCCTACCACTTCATCTCCTCCTATCACTCCATCTCCATCTATTAGTTTGTCTCCTCATATCCATCACATCTCCATCTGATGCTTCATCTCCTAGGGATGTTTCTGATGCTATTCCTACCACTTTTATGGATGTTCCATGCTCTTCATCACCTATTGCTTCATTAGTAACTACACATAGTGTTCCCTTAGCATCAAAATCTCCTTTGTCTCCTCTTGATGTCCCTATGATTACTCACAATGGCAAATTACAACTGCTTAACACATTATTAACATCCCCTACTATTCCTTCACATGATATCTTGTCTCTCATGCTTGTTGTGGGTCACTTATAGTCTTAGGTTCAATCTGTCATGTTAGAAAGCAAGGCCTACTATGCTTCCATTGATAACAATTCATTACATGGAAACCCTATTCCTAAGAAGATTCATAATTTAGCATTTCCTAAGGATTTTATCATTCCTACCTTTTCATGTTTCAATGGTACTAGAAAGCAATACTTACATCTCAAGCATTACCATATGGCTATGGCTTTATATTCTAATGATTGATTATTTCTTAAATCATTTTTGACATATTCTTACCAATTACACTTTACAATGGTATACTCATTTACCATTTGGATCTAGTAGGACTTATTATGAGATGGAAGAAGCTTTTCTTCATCAATTTATCATCAACAATGGCCCTAGAATTACCTATTATAATCTACCTACTTTACATTAAGGAAAAACATAACCTATAATGGATTACATCTTACGATTCACTGCTTGTATGCACAAATTAGTCTTTCAACCTATTGATTTATAGAAGCAATTTATTTTCTGTCGTGGTTTGATTCTGGCATTAAAACAAAGATTTCAATATGACACATGTGAATCATTCACACTTCTATGCTATAAATTCATTGATCTAGAACAAGACCTCATTGCTACACATGTTATAGATCCTCCACCTATTGTTACTATTGTTGCATCATCTAGTTCTTCTCCATTTTCATCAGTTGAGCATCCTACACAATCTCCATCTCCTCCTCACAAGAAAAGTTCAACCTACTACATCATAAAAGTGTCCTTCTTCTCCTACTCTGCGGTAGGCTACACCTCAATCTTCTACACCTATTTCACATGAGCCATTAAATTTCTCTCATCACTCTCAACCACATTATGTGTTACATGATTTTCTCAACAATTGTTTAATTTTCTTACCTTCTAACCAGTATCAACCACAACATCTCTTATAATGTCAGTGTGATCAACCTTATTGTAACTATCAGCGTATCAATGGCCATAGGGACAATGATTGCTTCACCCTTCATGATCGGTTACAATATTTAGAGGATAAGGGCATCATTTCCTTTGGCTCTCACTCATGTGAGTGGTCCATATCTCCTCTCCCTCGTCAGCGAGATACTATTCTGGTTGAGTTATCTCCTTCGTCTAGTGTTAAGGTCGTTAACCATCCATCATCATAGGTTGTCACTAATGCACACTCTCCATCATGTCCATCCATCACTAAAATATCTCATCTACCTCATCCATCTCATCCATCACATCATGTTATTGCTTCACATTCACTTCCACAGCCATCAGCATTCACACCTCCCACTACCAGTCCACATGACATTCAATTTGGTTCATGCACTGATGGTGCTTTCATTCCACATGCTTTCACCGCTTCGTGTTGCCTTTATCTTTGGTATGTGATTACAATCACCCTACACCCCCCCCCCCATGATGCACTCGTGTTCTTATGGTTCTTACATGATTGTTGAGGGATTTTTTACAATAAAAACCTCTCTTCACAGGATCTATCGATTCATCTAGTGCACCCTATCGAATCATTTCCCGATGATTCACTCTTGCTTTATGGTTCATTCTTGACTACTGAGGGGTCTTATCTAAATTAACCTCATCATCTATATACTGAGAGGTATTGCTATTCCACCCTCCCCACCTTCATCATCCTAACATGTGACCACATCATACTCTTACACGTCTTCAATCACTCATCACAATTTTACTTTCACAATCATATTGCATACATAATCTATTATCCTATACACTATATCATCATCACATTACTCATTACTCAACAACTATGCATTGTAAATCAATTAAAATATATATAAACAACACTCAACACATCAAGCATCATATATAACAACGATAATCACATACATCATCATAACATCAATACACAATGAATACAATCATCATATGCCAATAAATATGTCTATATATATATATATATATATAATTTTAGTTATAAAACATCTCATCACTGGGGGAAACTCCCCTACATCAATAAAAATCATATCTCATCATCACTATCACTATCTAGTACTGCAAGTGCTCTAGAATTTGATGCCTCATTGTTAACTCTGTGTTGTTAATCACAACCTTGATATCTCTACACCTATCTTCATAGTATTATCACCTCTATCAACTACTCCGCAAAGCGACTTTATAATGTGATGAATTATGCAAACACATCTTGTGTTAAAGGACTACCACCTATCGCCTCTCTATCTCATCATATCTCCTTATGTGCCTCATCCCTCTCACTCAATATCATGATACATGTCATTGATGATATGGCCACTAGCACAAACAAATAGGAATGTTTGCCTACAATATCATCCACACACTCTAACATCCCTCCACCCGCAAGTATGTCAGTGGGCACATTCTGTGTCAATGTTTGGATATATGTGTTCACAATCAAGGACTAGTACTCATCACCTACAACCAATAGAATAACACATTAGAAAACCATAAGCATCACATAACAAGTAACCAATCATACAACCTAACTATATAGATACTCACACTCTACTATCGTCGTAGTTATTTTGTTGGGGGCATGTGCTTACCCCTCCACTCCTCTTCCTTGTGGTAATCCCATCGCATCCAAAAATAATGGAAACAAAAACACCCATTGATGTGCCACCCACCATGTATGGTATGCCTTTGTACACCCCGCATCATCTTTGTCCATCATATTTATCACCACATTGACCATCGTCTGTCCTAAGAGGTACTAGTTACTCTCCTGTGGGCACTGGTCTAGCTTCAGCCATCCTCGGTGCTCTAACAACTCTAACCCACACATATGGCTCTAGGGGCACATCATGGGCCATACTGAACTGTCAAAATACCCGCTCCACCTAGAATAACTTGGTCACCCCTAGAAAATTATCCTCCAACCACATCATCCTTTGTATGCATCGTAACTCTACCACATCCTCTAGCTATCCTTCATAGTCTCGGTATGGCCTCTATATCACTTTTTCTAGACCCATCTAATCTATCAATGCTTTATAGGTGTCATTATCTATCTTTCATCCACGCACACCAATCCATCTCCTAGTACATATATATGGCCTAGCCTAATCTTCTCGCGGACCACCAACTAACCGTAATATAGTTATATACTCGTAGGCCCATACATGTAATAATGTAGTAGCTCTAATCCCACCTCCATGTTCCTCTTGTGTAATTTTTATAGATCCCTATATAGGTGGGCTAACACACATCATTCCCAAACATACCTAGTACTCTCATCCTCTATCTAGCGAATAATATTGAGCATCTTATATAAGCGTCCCATAGCACCTCCCTCCAATGCAATCGATGATGTAATAACCACGGCTATAAACTTTCATAAGCGTGGAACCCCTGATCTCAAAATCACATCCAAACTAATGTGGGCCTCAGTAAGGACTCGATTCCCCACAAAATACCACCTAGAAACCCTCATTTTTCTCCCCATATCCCTCTCACCAATGATAGGTAATCACAGTATGTGATATACATCCTCTAATGTAATTTTCATCTCACATGTAGAGATCCCAAATGTACAAGTGTTTGCGCACCATCTCTCACACAAATCTATCAACATCAGCATATTATGGGGCACATCCCACATCCTTGTTATGTGCCACAAGCCGGCATGGTCCATAACTTCCTAATCCTCATCTGACAAACCCAACCTGAGAAACATAGTTAGGTGGTGACCACCACAGAACTCCCTCAAATGGATATCCCTCTATGCACCACAAAAAAACACCAAACATAGTGTTAGAACACCATAAAAATATAGACATGCTTACTTACGACATCACTACACATAAAATTTTATGTTTACATCACTCTGGACAAAAATAAGACTCTTTGGACAGGGGCGCCTAGAAGCAAGATTAGGGCACCCATAAGTAGGAAAATAGTGCCCCTTTATGGGTGCTCCTATCCCAAAGGCCACTATCAGATTCACCACTCTTGTCCAAGTCCCAAATGCCAAGAAAAACAAAAATAACAACTTTCTAAAAATTTACCAAAAATGACTACTACACACGCATTTTTCAAAAAAAAAATCATGTCCTCATACACTCAGAGATCACTCTCACACTCGTGCAAAAGAAAAATGAGTTGACTAATCACTTTTTCAGTTTACTATTTATATTCAATTTTCATTATTCACTCTACTATGGTTATACTTCACATTCACTATTCAACTAATACACGTCGCACAATTTTTCTAATATCTTGACTGTTTTTACTTCAATTTCTATCCCGTTTGTAAAATTCTCTTCAAAATTTTGCCTACCATTGTATCATACACATGACACACACATTATTTCTCCTTGACATTGTCTTTCACTTGATCTACACATATTTTTGTGCTATCCATCATACACTGTCTATTAATGTACTTATTTTTAGCTCAGCATTCGTTCTCATTATCACTTCACCTTTCACCGAAAGGGGGGTATATAATTTGGGTCATCCTATAATTCCCCTTACAATACTACATGATCATTAAACACTTATAATTCATCATTTTCAAACATTTACTAAATACACCATTTGACATTTTATAATTTTCTATCGATTCCTCCTAATGATCTAACCTAGGGGCAACAAGCAAAAAATATCTCTATGAGTAAAACAATCAAAATAAACAATCAATCAACCAATAAAATACGTGAAAGTATCTTAAAATCAAAATCATACCATTCAATTGATACAATACAACACATTCGACATCCCAGATGACCTAACTTGGGAGTCACATTCATTACTTTCCCAGATGACCTAACATGGGAAGTTATTTTATATTTTGTATTTTCTTTCAAATGACCTAATTTGGAAGCCATCACACACATTCCAGCAACACCCTTGGAGTGGGGGTAATGAGACATCATTTCCTTTCTTATACTACTTGTATATGGGTCAACATGTTTGAATGAAATGTTTAGATCCAAAATCACTTAAAATTTGATCTTTGGTTGTCTACAGTGGTTATATATTTTGAGGATGTATTTAAAGGTTGGAGAATAATACACCTTTCTTCCTACACTCTTCCTCTAGCAACAATACACCTAAATCCTTAAATTTTTCATACACATGTAATCAAGTTGGGAACTAATCACTCCCTACCCCATCACATCATCATCATACAAAAGTTGAATTCGTCAATCATTCCACATCACAAACATCAGTCTCATTTAGTGAACTTCATCATGGTCTTATATCTCTCATTACTTTGCATGGATCAACATGTTGATCCATGGTTCGTCATGTTATATGTTTTCATTCAACACACTCTTCTACCACATCTGCATATTCTTCTACAATATGGGATTCTCCAGACTTCTCTCAAGTACGCATCTCTAACTACTTTATGTTACTGAGCTTTCACTCACCAACATAAATTGGGGGAAAATGTAGTCATAAAATAACGTACTTACTACTATTATTATACCACCAAGTATGTTGTTTTATATATGGATCTTGCGTAAGAAAAATATTCACTAATGACCCATTCTATAGTCCATTCATTTGTCTTTTTAGTCTTTACTATTGTTGGTCTTGTACATTTTTCAATCACTCGCACAGTTATGGTCATGTCTCAGGGATTCCTATCTGTCAATACTCATTCAGTTTTTGTCACTAGTCTCTGACTATGGCACCTAGAGAGGGATCAAGGTTCCTGGGGTGCCCTGGTCCCCATCACACTTGGTTTTATTTTTATCATTTGAGGTTGGTATTTTTCAGTTTTCCCTCTCATCTCCTGAGGTACTAGTTGGCATGTCAAGCCATTAGTGTCAAAATTTAAATAATATATCCTTATATAAACACAACATACATACTACCTTATGGGCGAACTATTTATATAAATGGCTAGTAATCTACATAGAGCAACGGACATAATTTAGGCATTATTCTACATCACACACTACATAGGAAGGGGAGTTCATTCTATTCCATCCACCATTTTATATTTTATCTAGCTACTACCCGATATCTCTGTGTCATTTGTGTTAGGGAAACCTAGGAACATTATTGTACACACAAGAACATATAACTATACTCGGTCAAAGATGTAGTATAATGCTCAGTTGTAATTCCATCATTGTGGGGGCTGAGGATAGTTTGACCCCTCATTTTGCATATATTTTTTAGGGTTTGATACTTTGTGTAGGGTTTTTAGGTGATTATTCATTGTAGGTTTATGGCGACATAAGTGAACCAAGTGTGACATTCACACAACCAGAGGTGAAGTACTGTGAAAAACTAATGACCATATCAAGATCAGATTCCAATTTTTTTCATAGACCAGGGTGCCCAGATTTCAGATCAAGGCACCTTGGGCACCCTCATCCTACCCTGGGCACCCCAGTCTGGCTAGATCTTCCTCTATTGTAATTTTTTGAAGTTCACTGCGATGCTCTATTCTACCATTCCATCACTCTATTTAGTCCCAAATTACTGCGATGTAATTCCAATTTTGGTAAGTACCTTCCCTCTTTTATTTTATTTCATTAAAAATATAAAATAAATTATATATCATTTATATTTCATTTGTGTGTCATTTATCATGGTTTTACATTTCTTATTTTAATAAAACATTCAACTTTTATTGAATCACACAAAGCATTTTACATCATTTTTTTTCATTTAATAACTCACATGCGTTCATGAAGACTCATGACCACACCCTAATACCTAACTTACTCTCTCAACTAAAAATCATCCCTTAATCATCTTGATAAGTTGCATTAGCTCACTTATATACCTTATAATTTTGAATTACATTTAGGAGGGAAAATATCATTTTGAATTTTCACAATCTTGAACACCTAAAACTCACTCCCTCATGACTTATCATACTCTAGAATACTCAAATTGACCTCATAGCTACGTAAACTTTCATTTGAAGGGCTTCTTGATGATATTCCTACATCAAAATTGCTTGACTTCTGAACTTTCTAATGATGACATGTTTTGGATCTATAAATACAGTATGGAATTTAACCCAAAATGGGTGATGGGGTAGATAACTATGGACTATCTACTATAGAAGCAATGTCCTCAAAATTCTGTGGGCTACAACAAAATCTCAAGAAATTCCAACTCGTAAAGAGGAAAATTATAATAAGAGCATCAACTCTTCTTCACCATTGACTTTTAGGATAAAGTGGTGGAAGAAATATGGCGGTAAAATATGGACTATCATGAGGAATACATCAATAAAACATGTTGTAATTTCAAGTAAGAAAGAGCATAAAAACATAGCTCGTAGTAAAAATAGATGCAGTCAAAAGGGACTATAGGAGGATTTTTCCAATTTGGTGGTGAGCATTATCATAATAATTGTTCCCATTTTAACCATTGGGATAAACAACAGCTAATGATGTATGTTGCAGTGGCTAATTGCCAAGTAGAGGAACAAGTTAATCCTAATGAAACACCAGGTAAGTTATGTAGTATTTCCTATTGTTGTTTTAATATAATACTAGTATAAGAGAGTTATGTGTATCTAGTAATCAGTTGAAAATTGAATGAGAAATATGGTCTTTACCATATGAGAATAATTTTTTTTAAACTATAAGTCTATGTTTGTTAATGCATCATTGATGTTGTTTAACTTCATCATGGAATTGGAGTTATACTTAAGCTCATTTAGGGACCTATGACTTATTGACTATCATTGATTGTCCCAACATATGTCAACGGTTTATTGGTTTGAAAAATAAATAAATGCCTTGAAGGTATGCATAAACTAACAAGTGTACATGGCATAAAAAGGAACTTTCTCTTAAACCATGAGTTGTATTCACCAATGACTTCAAACCTAGAACTAAGTTGTTATCAAAGGTCTTATTTGAGTTTTCAAGGACCAATTTAATTATTAGAGTTATCAACGTATGCAATGTGTAAGAAACAAATTCTAATGGTCTGAAAATGGAAATTTTGAAAGAATTACTTAATGTAGCATATTTTGGGCATGCAGAGATAACAAAATTGCTAACCAGTTTAATTTTTTGGAATAAAAACTAGGTTATTGGACAAGTATTTTCACGGGTAAAACCCAAAGAGAGAAAAAAATGTCTAAAAAGGCTGCCAAAATTATTAATTAGACGTGTGTAATCTTTTGAAAATTCAAGGAGCAACAATTCCAGTAACCTATAAGGTTAGATTAACCACCTAAATTAGTTGGGATGTATGATGTTTTCATAAATTTGTGTAAACAAAAGTGTATAGGATATAACACATTTCCTATGTTTAAACACTTGATAAGGGCATGACCATGGAATTATCCTAGTAGAACTAAAATTAGAGCTGAAAGTAGTTATTTTCATTTTAAAAATAGAGGAATTACACAAGGCAAGGTATAAAAAGACAATTGTTCTAATAAACTACGCAACTTAGGAAAAGCTCGGATGAATTTAAAACTACATTTTTATGTACCTATTTAGTAAATAAAAACTATTATTGGACTATATGTTACGATATATTTGATATTATTTCATAATTTGATTAACTATAATGATAAAAGTATGTCATATTATTAACTATTTAGAAACTTATGATGATTATTTCTTACAACCAAAAATTTTGAATAATGATAGACTAAAAAATTGAAAAGTTTCAAGTTTTTGTGTAAAAACGTCGACAATCTTCCTTAGCGGGGTTGTAAGGATTTTTTTTATTAATATGTTTGTTATTCATGAGTTAAATCATTAGGATGATGATTCATTAAGGGGGGAAGTGTGTCACACCCTATATTTTCATGTATTTATGTTGCAAAAATAAGCTATGATGTATTAAGTAGTTTGTGAAAGTGAGTTAAATAGAGTTTTTACGAGGTTGTGTTTGCAGCTAAACAAATTTACATATCCCCAAAATTATATGTACATGTGTGTAGGTGCATACCCAACACCGTAACCACACTCATCTCCTTACATTCATTGATTACTCAATATTTGTAGCTTATTCTTGTTATACTTGTACTAGATGATTTTACTATACCTTGTTTGTTGTAAGAGATAACTTTGTAATGTTGACAAACCAATTACATTGTTGTACCTTGTATTATTTCGGTTCTTGTAAATAATTATTATTGTTATGATGATATAACTAACCACTTTGTGATTTTCATATCTGTCATTGACCGTAAGACATTAAAATGGTCTTAATTGCTTGGCAAAAAAGGTTATGAAATGGAGACAAGGAAAATGTGTCTATCTGGTTATCCTGCTTAGCAATGTTTAATAATGTGAGAATTATTGTTCATATTTTTAGCATGTTGATTTGATCTAAATATGAATTGTAATGGTCATAGACCATAAACATAATCGATGGTAATAAATGGGAAAGATAAGTATGTTTTTCAAGGTTTACTTTTACAGGTCATCAACCATCATTGCATTTATAATTTGATGGTTGTGGATTTCCATAACCTTCTCCTTGTTGTTCGGCATAATGATGGTGAAGTTACATTGCTTTAATCTTGTTGGTCATGGACCATAGAAAAATGATTAAGTTCAATATTTTAAATAAATCCTCTTAGACCTTAGTGATTTGGAAAATTATATTGATAAATTTGAATGGGCATTGAAAAAACTTTTGTGGTAAAGAATAATGCTTTGGTGTTAAACCATATGGAAAACATTGGCAATGTTTTGGTTATTATAGTTAGGTATTCGACCATATCTTTGAACCTTGGAAAATTTTAAATATTAATTATTTGGTCATAGACCGACACCATGTAACTTAGGAAATAGGTTGTAAAGTTTTTATTTGATTTAATTAATCTTGGACCACTTGTTGGGAACTCCATGACAAATGGGAGGGAAAAGGAAGTGGTGAGTTAAACAAATCCACAGATGTCGTACTGTAGGAATTAAATGCAATTAATATCTTGGGAGTCGATGGAGGCATTAGGAACTAGAAGTTTTGCTTAGAAGTTATTGCATACAAACTAATTTTTTTTGTTTATTGATTTTGGCTCTTTGTTTTCTCCTTTGAGCTATGTATTTGAGTTAAGGATATTGGCATGATTTTTAAACAGTTTCAGTAAATATAGAAAGTTTTTTTTATTATGGATTTGATGGAATTTATGAGGAATTACACTCAAGAAACTCTATTGGTTTTTAGTTAGACTGTTTCAGTTTTGAAAGTAAAAGAAAGACAGGAAATCTTTAAGAAAATCCAGATTTATCACACGCATGGATTCTCTAACTCAAATATGTTGTTTATTATGAGAAAAATATTATTATTGGGATTTATTTCCTCGGTTTTTATTTTGGAATCAAATATGAATCATAGCTGTAAGATTGAAGGGGAAATTTTATATTGTAACATATTTTTCAAATGGGTTTTGTGATATGATCTCTCTTTGTTGTTTTAATCTAGGTACAAATATTTGGTTAAATCTTGGGCTGATCGCTTTACTCCATATATAATTGGATGAGTTGTTTGAATGGATTCAACTTCTATTGTTTTTTATAAGAACCCAGAATATTAATGGGTATGAACTCTAATGGATGGTAAATTCATCTGTTGCATTTGTTTTATTGGAAGCGTTAAGGGGCAAAGTCTCATTTGTAGATGACTGAACTTATGGCTGTGTTTTTTCTGTTGGTATTCTTGTTATTTTGGGTTTTGAATATATAAGAAAAGGTTGTTGACGATTCTTTGGGTCGATTCTCCTCTTTTGTTTTATAAACCCATGTTTGCAGAACCTCTAGTTGAGGTTATATTATCTATAAATAGTTCTTCTTAGGCGAACACATTTTAGATGTTTATTTTTATTGTGATTCAAATCAGGAATCGGGTGGCTATGATTATTTTCATTTTTTCTTAAAATGGATTTGTTTTTAATAATATTCAGTATGGGTTGATGTTTTATTATACTATTAAGTGTTTCTTGATCTAATGAATATGTATTCAATCTTTGTTACTTTTGGTTGTGATATGTAGAGCTTTTTCGAGCTCGTCAAGAAAATATAGATTGTTTTGTTAGCTCAAATGAGTTGGGTTGTATTACATCTTGTCTTGTAAAGGAAAATACATTGTTGAACCGTAACGAAAGGTTATTGAATATTTTTAGATTCAAATTATGCTCTTAAATATAAATATATGTTATCAATTGATATGGGTATATGGTTTTTCTAATGAAAATTTTTTCTTTAATGGACTGTTACTAAACCATAATTGAGTTATAATGTACTCCAGTGGAATAGAGGAGTTGGTATGACCCATTGAGTAAACATTATGAAATAACATCTCTTGTTATTTTATTGTTGTTGGTTTATCCCCTCTATAGGACCTGTAGTGTGGGTTCTATCATACCCAAGCTTATCTATTACATTCTAAAGACTTACCGAGTCGTTTATACTCTAATAAAGGAATCTTTATTTTTGCGTTTAAGCTTGAAGTTGCTTTTGTATGAAATCCATTATTCTTGAATATGTAATTTCATATTTTTGATTGACTGTAACTTAGTAATGATGATTGATCATTGTGGATTGAAAAAAATGTTTGATCAGAAATTATTTCAGTCATGAATGATATTTAGTTCACTAGTCAATGATACTTTATTAGGCATAGCTGAATTGTATTAGATTGTATGATCATATTTGTAGATAGTTGTTTGGAACCAAAAATCTCTTCATGTATTGTTATGAACATTGATCAAAATATTGATTAAATGAACTATGTAGGTTAAAGGTTAGAGAAATTTATAATATTTTTGATTTCAGAATGCTGCACCATGATTTTGTGTTGATAATCCATGCTAGTTCAATGAACTGACCACGCAACCTATTTTATCTCCCTACAGCATGTAGGAAGGAGTAATTATTACGAAGTATTATTTTGGATTAGATAATGCGTGATTATTCATGTGATAATTATTATTAATCTATTTCAGATATTGTATTGAATGTAATTGTACTTTAACTAAACGCGAAAGTATTACTTCACAAATTGTATCAAGGCAATTTTGCCTAATGTACTTATGATTATCTTTCGATAATATTTTCTTAATTATGTACTATTGATATTAATTATTAATTTAATTGTTGTTAGATCATCATTATTGTGAAAAGTAAAATATTATACCATTGTTTTATAACAAAGTATTTATTATGATTAAAGTTGCATTGTGAACTTATATTTGTTTTTATGATGTCATTATAATTGAATAATTTCATTAGTAAACAACATAATTGGACAACGAAAATAGTAATTTGAAATGAAGAAAGATATTATCATACTTATGAAATAAAATATATCATTCATAAATAACGACAAATATATGAGCAATTATGTTATATTGTGAAATGTATAATGATATGATGACACCATGATAAGTCACCATAGTACCTTGTCAAACTTAAAAGTGATTAAGGGTTGATTTTAATACAACATTTATTAAATACAAGTTAATAATTCATTATGATAATCATGACTACTTTTATAGTGTCCTTGTGGATAATCAAAAGTTTCATAGACATTCAAGGCACGAAATGACGTATGGTGAAATGTATACTTGGTCATATCGTTAGTATACCGTATTATAATAATTTGTTCTATGAATGGCCTTTGATGACTGCATGCACCCAAAATTTCACAGGTGCCACATTTTTTGTAAGGTAAAAGTCTCCGATGATGATTTCCTTTTTTCCAAATCAAACAATGAAGTATAGATCCTTCCTTGTTTCTCTAAGCATGCTTATTTTTCTTTAATTATCCTTGTCTTAGATTTTTCTATCTTTACGAGCCATTTTCTGCTTGTTGTGAGGTTTTCATGACTTTAAGTCACACAACTACCGTGGTGGTCTTGTAACCATCGCTCTGTGCAGAATGGTGGTTTTGTGTGTATTTACCCAAGAATCCAAATTGAGTGTTTTGTACGCATGTCTCAAGTTTTAGAGTGTCTTTCTTGCCTATTTCTTGACCACTTCACCTTATTCCTAATTTTTTAGATACGTATGAAACTCCTCTTCTTTGTTTACTATTATTAGAATTTTGACTTCCCCTTCTTAGGATGATTTGGAATTTCTTGGTTGTCAAGTGTGCTAGACTTATTCCCTACCATTTTTCTATAAAAAACCAAGTTTTTACCCGTATGATGGGTTGGAGATTCTTGATTTGAATCACACCGTTAGTCTACCAAAATATTTCCAAGAAGTACACAAATAACTCAGTTTATTTCTTTGTTGCTTCCTGCCTGCATTTGTGACCAGCTATCCTATAACCATTCTACTCTGACATCTTCTTGAATTCTTCTACAACCACCTAAAACTATTCTCTGGATCTATATGACTCTCTCCTCTAGAAGGGAAGTTGAGGAGACCAAATAAATCATCACCACACTTGGATATTGTCACAGTTTTACATATCTAGGTCTGGGTTGCATTTATAATTCTTCAAAGCTTTTAATTTTAGAATATTGTCGTTAAAATAAAATAAGCTTTTCATTTGTCTTAAGGAGTAGAATTTATATATCGTAAGAAGCTTTCCGTTGATATTTTCTTCTTGGCCTATCCCTGTGGATTTTCCCAGGAAAGAATTTGGTGGAAGATTATATGCAATAAGTTCTTCATTTATTTTTTTAGAATATCTATGTGTTTCATTTCTTCATTTCCAATCTTGTGTGCGTACAAAAAAACTCCCATTGAAATCTTCTCCCATGTGGATCTGCGAGGGAAAGAAGCTTGAGGAATTTTTTGTATCTATGCTCATCATTTTAATTCTTCATTGTTAATTTAGTTGTAAAAATTTGTGTCTCAAGAGAAGAATAAATTGATTCTAAGAAGCCTTCTTTCTTCTCGTGATTCTAAGGTGAAGAAATTAGAAGAAGTAGAAATCCACAATTACAAATTAGAAAACATATTTTTAAATTAGATTAGCTTCACATCCTACAACAGAGGAATAGCCACATTTGGTTATTCCCTATTTAATTTAATTTAGTATAGAAGTAGATTTATTTATTTTAATTAGCTTCTATGTCTATAGATTTATTTTATCTAATTTCAACTAAAAAAGAAAAAAAACATATATTAGAAGTTAAAGTAGACTCTTTTATTTATTTATTTCAAAGCTTTATTAAAAACACCAAAATAGTTAAATAGCTTATTGTTTTTTGTGATTTAATTAGATGCTCTTAAATCAAACTTAGTTAATTAAAAGATGAAATCAACTTTCTTTTACTTAATTTGAGTTTATTTATTTATGTTTAAAAATAGGAATTAAGGTAGATTAGATTAGAAGGAATGCAACTTCTACTTCCTTAGTGGCCTAGGCTACCATATCTTAGCTCTCAACCCCTTTAGATCTTATCTTGTTGTTTTATTTCCATTTCTCTTGTTTTAGTGCCCACATGACCATTTTGGGCCCACCGCAACAACGCATTTGAGTATTTGACTAGCTTATTAAACAACCAAATGTTAAGTGAGACCAAACCGATATTGACTAAGTCTTACGCCAATTAGTTTTTAGAGCCACACATGTGTCTCCTACAATTATTGGCCAACTCATTTCCCTCAACAAGGAATCATATATTGCCAAGAAATATTGGGTTGATCAAGTATATATGATTAAACCCCATAATCTTTTATTTGTCCTTATCCTGTCTTTCATCATAGCTTCATGACCCTCTTCGAAAAGGAATTCATAGATGATGAATGAAAATTTTCCCTATGTTCCACAACCGAGTAGAGTTTTGTTTGGTTATACATATATTGACACTGAACTACACACTACAATCATCCTTGATCATACTATCACCCCTAAACAAGTTAGACAAGCATTTATTACGAATAGATCCCCATTATGCCAATTGAGAATATCTAATTGCCTTGACTTCTTGTCATTCATTCCCATTCATCCCACCTATGTTATATCCATATACTACTTTACCATCCCATCCATCACATTTTGACTATCCTAGAATGACCTCAGGAGGTCGTGTGCGTCTGAGATCATGTCTTGATTTTCATTCGTACAATGACCAAGTAATAATTAAGAGGAATATTATTATTGAACATTAAACGTATGTGAATGAAACTATCTATGAAACAATTGTATCAATAAAACACAAAAGGTTATAGTATAACATTAAATAATCCATATTATATGACAAGTATGATGAGAGATACCTACTGAAGGTAGTAACTCGATAAGTTACTATGACTTTCTACCATTAAGGAATGTCATGGATTGGTACTACGTAGGTTATCGTTAAGATAAACTTATATACTTGACTAAAATGGTTGTCTAAAACTTAAATACTTAATCAAAGAAAAATAATCTTGATAACTATATTGAGACGGTTGTGTGGTGAACGGAAGATAGATTTCGTAGGCTAGTGTGCAATCTCAAAATTGGCTTGTTAGCACAATGTCGAATAACTATGGCCATAGTAATGTAAATGACTAATTGCATTGTCTTTTCACCATTTCTTCTTTCATAAGTGTTTTGAGCTAGAGGGAAATACTTGAATACTTTACTGGTTGGCACTAAGAAGATGTGCAAGTTCTCAGGACCTATAAAAAGGTTTAACTAAAGGTATACAATGTATACATGATTGTATACAGTGATAAAGGGAGCTCGAGAAGGATCTAGAACCCTTGTAGTTGCACATGGTTAATGTATGTTGTCAAGATGTATTATGGAATATTAATAATTTTGGATTACTTAGTAGTGAGCTAAGTAATAATGTTATTCATTACAACATAAAAAGAATTAAGGGATTTTGTAAATGTTAAATATGTTGGAATTTATCTGTTGTGTGCTAAAAATCATTGAAGGCATAAAAAGGTAATTAAGGGTTTTAAAAAAATCCCTTAATTTGGATGAATCATAACATGGTTGTTACAAATTTGATGAGGTGGTGGTCACAACGACACAAGTACAAACAGTTAAGCAAGCTGTGGATGATCAAATATATCTATTCATCTTTTCAAGAAAATATAATCATGATAGCAACAAGGACAAGTGTTGTGAGAGGATGAAGAATGTAGTAAATCATGAGAACAAATATGTTTTTCTTTCTTTCTTGTATTTACAGGTATAGAAGCTTTGAATATGAAGGAGGTGAAGTTTGAACACAAAAGGAAAATGTTCATATTTGAATTAAATGCTAGAATCAATATCAAAACATGAAATATAGGAGGTCATGGAGCAAGAAAGTTAGTTGGAGTGAAGATAAAAGATCAAAAACATTCAAAAGGGCTAAATAATCACTTGGAGAAACAAACTTCCAGAAATCAAGCACAAAAGGACATGGATTCTTTTCAAAACATTGAGAGAATTATGCAGAAACATCAGAAAATGAAGCTTCTAAATGGAAATTCTACTTCTTGACATGTTTATGAGGCCCAGATAAGGTTGTTAGAAGTCATGAAGTCATGAGAGGGAGTCTAGGTTACATTTCACAGTACTAGGATAAGATAAGCTATTCAAATTTTCAAGTTTTGTACTTTCTCGCCCTTTTACAAATTCAAACTTGTAAAGCTTGTAAAAGTGGAAATGTGGATTGGAAAGAGTTAAAAAGGGGGGTCTTGATGAATTTAAGTGTTTGATAGGTGTCTAGGAAGGTTTTAATGAGTCATTAGGGTTTCAAGTTAGAAATATCTTCAAATTCTGTATTGAATCCTTTTATAAAGTATTGTGAATTAGGATATATGAAAGTTAGTTAGGTTTTTGAAGTTATATGAGAAAATAGAGAGAAGATATCGAGTAAGTAGTTAGGGTGAGAGAATTCTCACGAGGAAAACTAGGGAGAAATGTAATTGGAGAATAAAGAAATAAATAGCAATAAAAGAGACTCTATTTTGGGCATAAGAGGACTTTGTTGATTTGATATTTCTTCTAAAAGATCTTGTTTTAGATGAAAGAGAACCATTAATAATGTTGATTTCCATCTTGGAGCACTGATAGAAGGTATTTCAAATCTTAATCTCATAAACATTGTGCATGTTTGGTAATATACAAACCAATAAATTATAACTTTGTTTTTTATCTTTGACAAGTTGAGTTATTCACAGTCCTTACATAATTGTATCAACATTTTGTTGGATTTAGTGATGAACTGGTGAGAGAATCATTTTCAAGGATTTTTTCAACTCTGTTTAGAGGGATTACAAACATATATATGTATGTAAATTTGGTTTTTGGTATGATTGTATCTTGTCATAATGAAACCTCAATTTCTACCGGTTCGCTAGAGTAAGTAACTTGAGTTTATTTCAAAGTTTTCTCATTGATTAGACTTCATTTTTAGAACAAGAAGTAAGAATAAGTAGATACATACTTCGATGCCAAATATTAGGGTTTAAAACCAAGTTCTTTGCATTTTATAGCATTTGAAAGCCTCATGGGTTCGCTGGAAACCCTCACTAGGGTTTGAAACTAAACTTGTGCTATAAGTATTTAAACATTGAATAATCACTTGAAAATTTGTAAAAACCTTCTTGACATTGTACTATCCATATTTTATAAGGTTTGAATGTTGAATGTTGAGTTCTTGATAGTCCTTGCATGATTGTATCGACATTTTTTTGGATTTAGTGATGAATTGGTGAGAGGATCATTTTTAGGGAGTATTTCAAATTTATTTAGAGTGATGACAAACATATCTATCCATGTAAGTCTGGTGTTTGATATGATTGTATCTTGGCATAATGAAACCCTGATTTCTACAGGTTTGCTAGAGTAAGTATAATAAGTGTCTTTCAAAGTTTACTCATTGATTAGACTCCACTTTTAGAATAGGAAGTAAAAGTTGATACAGACTTGTAAGCCAAATCTTAGGGTTTGAAAACAATTTCTTTGCATTTCATAGCATTTGGAATCCTCTTGGGTTTACTCGAAAGCCTCACTAGGGTTTGAAACTAAACTTGTTCTAGAAGTCCTTAAACATTGAATAATCACTTGAAATTTTATATAAAACTTCTTGGTGGTGTATTTATTCATATTTGTAAGGTTTTATTGTTGAAAGGTCTTATATCATTTGTTACCAATGATAGTTACCAATAGAGATATTGTTGCAGTCCTTGAGCCCTGATTGGGAGATAGAAACTAAAGAAAATGAGAGTTATGCTTGAAACCAGTGCAAGAAACTTTGTAGACAAGAAGAACTTGAAAATGGGTACTCTAAAATGCCACTAATTTTTTTGATGAACCTGTATATCAAAAGTTATGCATGACAGCCCCTTGGAGAAGGGCTACAAGGAGCAAAGCTTAAGCAAAGAAGAGAAAGTTGTGATAAGTAGGTTTAGCTTTTGAGTTGAGTTATAAAAATTTTCCCACACCTTAAGAGTCCAAAAGGGTGCCTAAAAGTGGTTTTGTCCTATCTTTGGTGTAAGTATTTTGTTCCCAATATGAAACTACCAAGCACATTGTTCTTAAGGGATAAATAGGACAGGTTTGGGAAAGGTAAAGTAATTTCAAGTTTTCTTGTGTCTTGATCATCTTGAAGGTTTATTTTACATTGAGTTAGGTGTATGAAGTAGGGCACATTGATAGTGGAAGAAAGATAAGGCTAAAAAGGTCAATTTTACATGTAATTGAGTCATATAGGCTAAGTTAAAAAAATCCTCTTACAGAGCCATATAGGCTAAGTTAGTGTTTGGTGGTTGGTTTACACTAATTTAATTGATTCGGTTAAGTTTCTCATTTTCTCTACATCAAACTCCTTTATGCCACCTTCCATATAGGATTCACACCACAAGCCCTATATTTCCAAGCATACTAGAACATCCAACTCAATATTATTGAATATTTGATTCCAGAAGTAAAGAAAGTGACGGATGATGTAGAGTGATTAAAGATAAAAATAATAAGCTTAAGGTAGATGACGTTAACTTAGAGAAGAGAGTGGAGCTGGTGGAGAGCATGTTGGATCTAAAGAAGCTCAACCCTCATGAGGAGAATGAATACAGTCCTAAAGAAGATACCAGTGTTCCTGAAGGATTGAGTCTCCACACTAATAAGATTCAGAAGAAATCCTAGATGTAGTTTCTCTACTGTTGCAGGGGTCCTTTGGCTACCTTTTTGCTTCCTTTTGGCACAATATTTCTTGTTTTTTGAAAGGAAAAAAAGTTTTCTAGTTAGATCAAGCTTTTTTTATCCTTGTTTTCATTTTTTTTCTTTTTTATTGGGCTTTCTTGTTATGTATTTAGTAAGTGTGATGTAATAGGTTTGAGGTTCTTACCAAAACCTCATTTTTATCTAATATAAAAAAATGATATATACCACCTTTTTTGTAAATTATAGTACCAATAATTTTTACTACTTTTATCGGTGAAAAATATTTTTTATCAATGAAAAATAATAAAGATAAGATCTCATGAAAGCAACCAAATTCTCGTCTCATTATTCTTTATTTTGGGTTAATATTTCTATGCTAGAGTGTTTTTAATTAAATGCATGGATGAATAAGGTTGGGTATAGACTATGATGATCAAGACAAGACCCATAGTGATAGACTAGTTAATCTCCACAAATTTAGAAAACATTTATTCAATCCACTCAACTTTTTCATCTTCTTTAGCATTACATCCAACTGTCTTACTATCTGAGAAAATCTTGAAATGAACTTTCTTTAAAAGTTTATCTTTCTTAAGAATATTTAAATTATTTCCTATGATTATGGAAGTGGGTCTTTAGAATGGATTTGATCATATCATGATCAATAGATATGCATTTTTTATAAATGAAAATCCCCAATAGCATGCCTTTGGTGATGTCAAAGATACACTTCTATAGATTAAGGGAGATTTCATACTAACAACATCATTGTAGGATAGAATATAAATCCTTGAAATGATTGATGAGAATTTTGGATAATATTATGGGGTCATCCATGTATAATATGATGTATTTTCTAATCATGTCCTTAAATTTGATGTCCATGGCACACTGAAAAATGGTGCTGATCTTTATCAAGTTGAATTTCATTCTTGTATATGTAAACATACCCCACTTGGCTATGATGTTCAATTTCATTCTATATTCATGGTGTACTATTACTTGATTATATCTCAAATATCCATCTAGGAAGGACACCATATATGCACCATTCACAATTTGTATATCCTCGTCAAAGGATGGAAATGGGTAGTTATCTACTTTGGATACCTTTTTCAATTAGGGAAGTTCACTCAAAGGTGTAATTCCCCACTCTTATTATGTATTAGAATTTTTATATGACCCAAGTTGAATTCTGAAGTGGAAATATGATTTCACCTCTTAACATTTTATATACTTCCTTTAATAATAGAGGATCTAATAAAACATTAACAAGCCTTTATTTCTAGTAGAATTATTCTTTTCTAGGGTTTAGAAGGGTAGTATGCATTACAATGGAGGGATTGAATATCTTCAAGCCATTGTAGCTTTATGTAGTGATATATTGATAGTTATTTAGTGTATGCACAAGGTTTTCTTTATCCTACATGGTGCAATAATTTCCTAGCAACACATTTATATTTCATCTTTCCCCCTAATTGTAAGGATCATACTATTTTCCCTTGAGTGGGGTATCATTGGATTTTTTATTTTTCATAATCCATCTCAAATATCCTCCCTATAGCTATGAATTTTCTAATAATATCATTGGACTTCAGGTTCAAAATTTCATCTTCAACCCTTTTTATCCTCACTATTATCTTCATCCATGATTTAAGACTCAAAAACTTCTAAATTGTAAAGTGTGAAATATGTTGGTCATCATTTAATACTTGAAACTTTTCAATGTGTTTAGGATAGATGGGTTGGATATTAATAATATTGAGAAGTAGTTAAGACTCAAATTTCAAATTTGCCCTAAAGTACTTTCCATGTTGGTTAGCATACATGCAACAAAATTCTCACTACATGGGATGAAACAGATGCAAAAAACTTCAAAATATTTAATTGGGTTACATACTTAGCTATGGTATGTAGATAGGTGCATGAGATGAAATTTTTACTAGTTCCTCACTTTCTTTATTATAAATTATAAATATATAAATTTCCTTAATCAACCAAAGATGATTGGTGAATGGATAATGTGCACAAACGATCGAGTAGTAAACAAGATCGTGATAAAGTACAGTTTTTTATTACCGCGAATGGATAATTTTATGGATTGTTTGAGTGGTGCAAAATATTTCTCCAATATTGATATGAAAAGTATTTATCACAAGATCTACATAAAAGAAGGTAATTAATGGAAGACGTCATTTAAAACTCAAGAGGGGTTGTATGAATGGTTGGTCATGTCATTTGGTTTGATGAATACACTGAAGAATTGCATGCATTTGATGAATGAAGTCTTGAAACCATGTATGGGTAAGTTTTTTTATTGTTTACTTAGATGATATCTTGATTTTTAATAGGACAAGAGGATCACTTGCAGCATTTGTGCAAGGTGTTGAAGTTGAGATATGAGATACTCATTAATCTGAAGAAGTGTAGTTTCATGAAATAAGAATTGGTATATTTGGGATTTTTAATTACTCGAGAATATTTGAAGATAGATAGTAAAAAGGTGTGTGTTGATGTCGAATCGCAGCACCCCTGAATGTCTGCAACACGATGGGTTGAGACTCTCAGTACGATTGCATAACATGGAGCTTTTCCCAAGTGTTGGACATTGCGAAAACGGAAAAGCTCTCCGGATGAAGGCCGGTTCCTATTCCTCTGTTCAGATGCACACGTAGAAAATGTAGAGGGTTTACTAAAAACCTAATCTAACTTGCCAAGGAGATAGGGTAAGAAAATGCATAAAATAAAACCTAAACTACAAAGGTGATGCACCGAGGAATGAAGAACACCTGTCTTGCCAATAAACACAGACCATTAAAATGCAATGCAAGATCATGCACAGATAGCCAAATTCACAGTGAAAGATCAGGAGGATGCAAATGAATACAGAGAGGGTTGATAATCATCCACAGACATGCATTAATTTTCTCCAAATATTGATACAACACACTGCAAAATGCCAAGAGGCAAGGTTGCATTACAGTTTCAAATGGGAGGTTTTAACTCCACAAGTTCACCTGCCAAAGAGAAGAAGGGAGGGGCAAAACAAAAATTTCCAACCTTTAGAAAGAAGCTCCTCCTTACAATTTATAGGAGGAAAAACAGAGGGAGAAGAGAGGAATTCAAAATCTGCCCCAACCACCTCCAGAATGCACTTAACTCATCTCATAATGATGGTAGGTGAGAACCCCAGCGAACCCAAAAGTGGCGAACTGTATTTTGTATTTTTAAGAATTTGTTCTCACCCAATTAAATATATCACAGTTGGATAGAGGACCTCGTAAGCTTTCCAAAAAGTCCAACCTTGCATGAATCTGAGCTCCCAGTCAAAAGTTATGGCCATCTGAATATCTGCGCCAGGGTCTGCTTCCTGTCAGCGCTCAAAATGTTGCGCCTCCTGAAGGTGCGCCTTGGCGCATCCATGTGTGTGTTGACATCCTCTTACATGTGCCAAGGTGTAACTTTTTCTGTGTCGACACTCTGTGTCATGCGCCATCTCTGTGTGCCAAGGCGCAACTTTTTCTGTGTCGACACTCTGTGTCATGCGCCATCTCTGTGCGCCAAGGCGCAACTTTTTCTGTGTCGACACTCTGTGTCATGCGCCATCTCTGTGCACCAAGGCGCAACTTTTTCTGTGTCGACACTCTGTGTCATGCACCATCTCTATGTGCTAAGGCGCAACTTTTTCTGTGTCGACACTCTGTGTCATGCGCCATCTCTGTGCGCTAAGTGATAAATGTCAGGGATTTGAGCTTCTTTGATTTCTATATTCTTCTGCTTGTCTATATCTACCTGGGGGAAAGATATATACAACAATTTGGTGACTCAATGGGATCACCTGCCTGCTAGGTAGAAGATCAGTGGCCTTTTAGCAATCCATTGGGCATGGAGTCATAAGCAATAACTTGAAACCAACCTGATATCTGATCCCGAACCTGATATTGCAACTCCTTCTTCGAGAGCATGCTGAACTGTAGAAAACAACCTGAGAGCAAAAAAACTTGTGCCAGAGCACTTAGGGAAACAGAAACCTAACTACAACAAGAAAATGTGCATACGCACTTAGAGGAATTGAAATCTAGGCTAATATTTACAAGGGTAAACCTTTTCCTTTTAGTAGCAATGTTTAAGATGGATTCCGTTAACCGGAATCGGGAATTCTTCTCCATCCAATGTAGACAATTGGAAGGCATTACTACTTTTACATCCCGTGACCATGTAGGGGCCACTCCAAATGGCATCAAACTTGGAATGCCTTCCTGGTTTTGCCCGATCTGCATCCCATTTCAGAACTAAGTCCCCTTCCTTGAAGGTCCTTGCTCTTGCTTTCTTATCAAACCATCTTTTTACTAAGGCCTGATCTTTCTCAATTGTTTGAACTGCATGTTCTCTAATTTCTTCCAATTCCATCAACTCTACATACCTAGCCTCCATTGGTTTGAACTCAGCCAACTCCAACTGCTTCATGAACTCCAATGTAGGCAGTTCTAATGATATAGGCAATACTGCCTCTTTTCCATAGACCAACTTGTAAGGGGAATTACCTGTAGACCTCTTTGGTGTTATTCTGTCAGCCCATAATGCTGATTTTAGCTTGGTATGCCATGTTCTTTGATTTTCATCTAGAGTCCTCCTGATGATTCTTAGAAAATTTTTGTTCGTGGACTCTGCCTGTCCATTACCCTGCGGGTAATAATTTGAAGAGGTGCTCAAATAGATTCCATTCTTGACAGCCCATTCTGTAATCTTGGAACCTATAAATGCCAATGCATTGTCTGATATGATAGTGGCCGGCACACCGAACCTGGTCACTATTCCTTCATAAAAGTCTAGTATGTTAGACTCATTTGCTTCTTTGAGCGCTGCTGCTTCAGTCCACTTGGTGAAATAGTCCGTTGCCGTGAGAATCCACTTGTGGCCTTGGCTTGAGTTTGGATTGATGACCCCGATGAAGTCCAATCCCCATTGCATAAATGGTTGGTCAACCAGAATTGGGTGCAATGGAAGTGCTGCTAGTCTTTCTTTGCCTGTGAAGAGTGCACATTTCTTGCACTTTCTTATCCATGTATAGCAGTCACTGAAGACTGTCGGCCAATAATACCCTACCTTCATTATCTTGAGAGCTATTACTCGTGGGGCGAAATGTCCTCCAGAATCTCTATCGTGAAAATCTCGTAACACCCTTTTAATTTGATTTGTCCCAATGCACCTCAATAGAACTCCATTGATGTCTTTCTTAAACAAAACACCATCAACAAGCACATATGGAATGGCTTGTAATCTGAAGTATCTCCTCTTTGCTTTGCTCATTTCTGGGGGGCATAGGCCTGTCTGTAGGAAGTGTATCACATTTTGAGTCCAACACGGAGTGGGCACATCATCATTTTCCTGTTCTTGACCATCCTGTAGTACCAAGACAACCTCTTTTTCATTACCTGCTTCAACTTGTTGACTCAAGGCTAGCTGCTCACATAGTCCCTTCCCACGTACTAGTTTGGTGACCTTGATCTCGATGTCATATTCCATGACACGAGTTATCCATCCTGCACGTTTCTCATTCAGATCCTTGTTTAGAAGGAAGTCCCTGACTCCCGCATGAGAGACCAATAATTGGATCTTGTTGTTTGAGACTAGGTGCTTGAATTTCTTTAAGCTCCTGATTACTGCAAGGACATGCTTTTCAATGAAAGAGTACCTAGTTTTGTATTCCTCCAAGCCTTGACTGAAGAAAGCAACTGGTTGTTCTAATCCTCCTTTGTTTTGTTGTACCAGGATTGCAGAAATCATGTCCCCACCACCAAAGGCATATAACACAAAGTCCTTGGAGAAGTCTGGATTGACGAGAGTCAGAGCTTGAGATATAGCCTCTTTTATTGCCTCAAAACTTGCCTTGCCTTCAGATGTCCACTTAAATGCCATGCTCTTCTTTAACATCAGCGTTATTGGCTTTACAAGAGCTAGCAAAATTTGGAACAAATCTGCGGACAAAATTGATCCTTCCCAAGAAGCTTTGAAGAGCCTTCTTGTGACTTGGCAATGGCAATGCTCGAATTGCTTCAACTCTTTCTGGGTCAATCGTCAACCCTTCCTTTGAAACAATATGGCCTAGAAGTTTTCCCTCGTGAGCCAAAAATATGCATTTTTTTGGATTCAATGATACCCCAAATCTTCTACACCTCTGAAATACTTGCCTCAAATGACAGAGGTGATCCACTGCATTTTTTGAGAATACAGTGATGTCGTCAAGATATATTAGAACTATTTTATTGATCAACCCCTTGAATGCCATATCCATTTCCCTTTGGAAGGTGGCTCCAGCATTTGATAGCCCAAATGGCATTTTCTTGTAGGCATAGGTCCCCCATTTGGTGGTGAAAGCCGTCTTGAATTGGTCATCTTCTTTCACCATCACCTGATTGTACCCTGAGTAGCCATCTAGGAGAGAGAATCTCTCTGAACTGGATACTACTTGCAATATTTGTTCCATTGAAGGAAGTGGGTAATGGTCTTTGAGAGATGCCCTGTTTAGGTCTCGAAATTCCACACACAACCTGATTTCTCCACTCTTCTTCCTGACCGGAACCAAGTTTGCAACCCAGCTTGAGTGCTTGATCGGGAATATAATGCTTGCCTCTATTAGCTTATTTAGCTCTTTCTTCATTAGAGGTTCAATGTGAGGGTTGACTGGTCTCTGCTTCTGCCTGATGGGCTTAGCATCTGGATCCAATTCTATGGTATGTTGTGCCAAATTTGGATCGAATCCTCTTAAGTCTTCATAGCTCCAAGCGAAGACATCTGGAAATTCTTGGCAAAGTTGTATGAAATCTGATTTCTCCTGCTCAGTGGCCACTTTACCAATTTGAAGTGTTTTTCCTTCCCCAACCAAAATTGGCCCTGAATCTTCTCTCTTGACCTGTATGTTAGCCTTTTCCTTACGGAACTGGTAGTTAGGGTTGAAGATAGACTCCAATGTTACTAAACCCTTAGGAAGCTTGTTTGTCCGTAGCTGCACTACTTGATCCCCATACTGCTGCTCTAATTTGTCCTGATTCCTAGCTGAGAATTCAGCCTCTTCTTGTAAGAAATTGACAATCTGTTGATCGTTCTCAAACACCTGCTAGCTTGTGTTATTATCTAGAACTGCTGGCCTCACAATCACATGGATATGTGGCTGTGTTTTTCCCCTTCTGATGTTGTCAACCACATCAAACGTTGCTCCAACTGCTGCGAGCCTATCTGCGACTTCATTTTTCTTCCTGGGTATGGACACAATGTTGAAAGCTTCGAAATCCTCAATGAGGTCCCATACCCTATTCTTATAGCTCTTCAGCAAGTTGTTCTTTGTAGCATGTTGTCCCCTAACTTGGTTGACGATTAGCTCACTATCTCCCAAACACCTGCAAGTTCTTTATGCCCCTTTTCCTGGCCCAATGAATTCCATGAATCAATGCTTCGTATTCAGCCGTGTTGTTTGAACAGGAAAACTGGAAACGAAAAGCTGAAAAATATTTGATGTCTTGTGGTGAAATCAACATTGCACCACCTCCAGCACCTTGTCTGCTTCTCGAACCATCAAAAAATAATTTCCAAACTTTGTTTTCATCCTTTTGTTCAGGCTAAATGATGTCGGGAATGGGTGAATTTTCTTCGTGTATACAATACATGCCCAATTCAGATTCTTCAATTTCCTTGTATGGGTCAAATTCATGACTCTTGTTTGCCCATTCATCCAAAGTTAAATCAGGAATTCCCTCGACCTTAGTACCTATTTCTAGATCACTTGAACACTCCTCCTGATCAAAAGCCGAGCAATTTGCATTGATAGGATTTGGTACATGAGGCTCAATATGGAAATTGGCAATTGGTTCTGACCTGATTGTTGCTTTGGCTCCATACCTTGTCCTAAAAATCATGTGTGACCAATCTGCAGATAAATATCCACCGATTTTTGCAGTGAAGTCTCTTGATAGACACAACGCAAAGAGTGGCGGAAGGTCAATCACAGACACATCTTGCAGAACTGTAACATTAGGACAGGAATGTAGTGTTAGGCTTAACCCCTTGATGACTCCAACTAGTTCCTACTACCGTTCCATCTAGCTGTACTACTCCTTTCAGCACTGGCTCATATTTCAAACCCAGTTGATCCGCTATTTGCTTTGGCATCACTGAACTACTTGCTCCTGAATCTATCATGCAGTTGTGTACCAAGTGGTTTCCAACAACCAATGACACATAGAATGGTGGAGGCTTCAAATTCTTGTTTGTCTAGCACCCATCCTGTTGCAATGCATTAGTGAGAACTTTCTCATGTCCCTGGTTTGATACATTTGTGGCAGACCAATTAGCCATTGCAGCTTGCAATAAATCTCGTTGCCCTGGGATCGCAAGTGATTCCCACATGGAAATGTTCACATGTGTCTTCTTCATTTGATCGATGATGTTGAAAGGGGATGAATTGTCCTTTTGTTGTCCCTTACTTGGCACAACCTTTTCTGGAGCTTGAACAGGTGCGTGTGTTGCTACAACAGGTACCTTAGGTTGATTTTGCACATTTGGAGCTGCATTTAGTCTACTGACCCCTTGTTGTGTAAGAGTGGACTGAGAAACAACTGGATTACACGGTTGTCCCTCTCCTATATTTCTCTTCTTTGACCGTGTGTTGGCAGCCACGCCTTGAAAAGGCTGTTGGTTAACTCCACAGAAGTCTTCCGTTTGCCAATTGGCCAATGTGGTTTCTGTTGGAGGTCCTTCTTGTTGCATTTCTTGCTGTTGATTCTCCTCTTGGCTTGGTTCTTGAGGAACACCAATGGTTTGCACCATCAAGGCCTGATTTAGTGCACCATTGAAACATGCTGACTGATTGTGAGGTAGATTGCAAGGGTAACACCAGTCGTACTCCTGTGCCATGTTATTTTGTGTCGGGACCAAGGCTCTTGAGGACGTCGTTGCATTTGGATCATACGGTCGAAATGGCCTGACAGCTTGAGGTTGTCCTTGGTTTTGGTTTTGATTTGCAGCCTGAGGTGGTGGTCTATTTTGTTGGTATGGGGGCCTAGCTTGGTACTGTGCTTGAGGCTGATACGGTCTAGCACTTTGAGCTTGTTGTCTTTTGATAGTCACTAGCTCATTTCCGAGGTTCTGTAGCTGTTTCATGACCTCCTGCAATTCCTTTGAAGTATTTGAAGAAGTCGACGCCTCATTATTGCTTTGATTTCTAGGAGTTGGAATGGGATTCAACTCTGGTGCTTGACTGGTTGTAGGATTTCCCATATCCGGATAGAGAGGCATTGGTGGCCTTGGTGCAAGCTTGCCAGCTTGGATCAAACAGTTCTCTTCTCTGATAGCTGTGTCGTAGGCCCCTGGCAGCGTTGTCCCTCCCATTGATTGGATCATCATGGCTATGTCTGAATTTATAGCCTTTAAGAAATAAAGGAATGCTCCTTCGGTGGTTGGTCTAACGGCTATTGGAATCCTGTCCCATGTCCGTTGGAATCTGAAGTTGAAATCTGTCATTTGTTCGTTAGGAGCCCTTTTGATTGTTGTCAATTGTTCCAATAAGGACAAATTGTCTGCCCTCTCCCCGAACTGGTTACAAAGAGCTGAACAAAGTTGGTTCCAATTCGTAATAGACCCTGTTGCAAGGCTCCTAAACCATTATAAGGCCTTGCCTTTGAAAGATGAAGCCAACAGCTTGACCGCAACATCCATTTCATTTATTTCGTGGATTGCACATGCATTAGCAATATCCTGGATGTGATCAATAGGAGTAGTATGATTTTCTCCTGTGAAATAGGGTATATTCTTTAGTGCTGCAACTGGAATTTGATTATGAGCATTTAGGGCAAGTGGACTACTTCCCGTGAAATTGACAAAGGGATTCGGTGGTAGATGTGCCATTATGATTGGCCTAAGAACCCTGGTTGATGCGAGAAAAGGTCTACCAGGTGGAGGTGTAGACAAAGTCCTGTTAGGTGGAGATGGTGATCTTTGTGGTCTTCTTCCTCTCCTTCCTCTACCTGGTGAAAGTTGCAAGTGGAAAAATAGCCCCTCTTCTCGAGTATTAGACCTGGTTCGAATTCTTCTCATGTGCCTGGGCAACTTGTGCTGCTACACCGCTGAACTCTATCCCTTTGAAGTCACCAGATGTGTTAGATAACAAGCTTCTAAAAGGCTGTATTTTGCCAAGTTACACACCAAACTTGACAATATTGAAAATGGAATTTAAAATTTGAAGGACCTAGAGGAGACAAACTTCAATTCAGAAATTCGGGCCTTGTTGTGCAGCTGTGAATCCCCGAAAGGTACAGGCGGAACTTAGGTCATGTAATGCAACTTACAAAACCTGAATTGCCATGTGTCAGAACTTGGGACATGCTCGACACCCCAGAAAACCTGAAATGACTGTTGTCAGGAATAGGACCATGCAATGCATCCCCCAAAACCTGAAATGACTGTTGGGTCTGCTTTGATGTTCTCGGACCTCGAAAACCCGAAACACTAAAAACCATGAAATTTTGAAAATCAAAATCTCAAAAAAAAACTAAGGATACCCTTTTGAAGATTACCCTCAGATCTATCAACTGGTGAAATTTTCACTTGTTTTGAGCAAGTTAAGCCTTTGAAAATTGATTTCGGAGTTCAGCCTGGAAGGTGCAAAATCTGAAATTGTAAAAACTACAATTTTTTAGGTCCGAATTTCTTGAAAACTCCTTCAAATCTTGTGGAATGACCTCTTGGTCCCATTGGGCATGCCAAAACTATTGATGTCAAATCGTAGCACCCCTGAATGTCTGCAACACGATGGGTTGAGACTCTCAGTACGATTGCATAACATGGAGCTTTTCCCAAGTGTGGGACCTTGCGAAAATCAGAAAAGCTCTCCGGATGAAGGCCGGTTCCTATTCCTCTGTTCAGATGCACACGTAGAAAATGCAGAGGGTTTACTAAAAACCTAATCTAACTTTCCAAGGAGACAGGGTAAGAAAATGCATAAAATAAAACCTAAACTACAAAGGTGATGCACCGAGGAATGAAGAACACCTATCTTGCCAATAAACACAGACCATTAAAATGCAATGCAAGATCATGCACAGATAGCCAGATTCACAGTGAAAGATCAGGAGGATGCAAATGAACACAGAGAGGGTTGAGAATCATCCACAGACATGCATTAATTTTCTCCAAAGATTGATACAACACACTGCAAAATGCCAAGAGGCAAGGTTGCATTACAGTTTCAAATGGGAGGTTTTAACTCCACAAGTTCACCTACCAAAGAGAAGAAGGGAGGGGAAAAACAAAAATGTCCAACCTTTAGAAAGAAGCCCCTCCTTACAATTTATAGGAGGAAAAAGAGAGGGAGAAGAGAGGAATTCCAAATCTACCCCAACCACCTCCAGAATGCACTTAACTCATCTCATAATGATGGTAGGTGAGAACCCCAGCGAACCCAAAAGTGGCGAACTGTATTTTGCATTTTTAAGAATTTGGCCATTGAATATCTCACCCAATTAAAGATATCCATCCTCTTACATGTAGTTGTGTCGATAGAGGACCTAACTTTTTTCTGTAAGCTTTCCAAAAAGTCCAACCTTGCATGAATCTGAGCTCCCAGTCAAAAGTTATGGCCATCTAAATATCTGCACTAGGGTCTGCTTCCTGTCAACGCTCAAAATGTTGCGCCTCCTAAAGGTGCACCTTGGCTCATCCATGTGTGTGTCAACATCCTCTTACATGCGCCATTTATGTGTGCCAAGGCGTAACTTTTTCTGTGTCGACACTCTGTGTCATGCGCCACTTCTGTGCACCAAGGCGCAACTTTTTTTGTGTCGACACTCTGTGTCGTGCACCATCTTCTGTGTGCCAAGGTGCAACTTTTTCTGTGTTGACACTCTGTGTCATGCGCCATGTGCCATTTTTTCTGTGTCAACACTCTGTGTCATGCGCCAAGGCGAAGGCAACTTTTTATGTGTCGAACACTCTGTGTCATGCGCCATTTCTGTGCGCCAAGGTGCCACTTTTTCTGTGTCGACACTTTGTGTCATGCGCCATCTCTGTGCACCAAGGCACAACTTTTTCTGTGTTGACACTCTGTGTCATGTGCCATTGCAACTTTTTCTGTGTCGACACTGTGCATGCAAGGCCAAGCAAAATTTTTCTGTGTCGACACTCTGTGTCATGCACCATTCTTGTGCCCAAGGCACAAATTTTTCTGTGTTGACACTCTGTGTCATGTCTGTGTCGCCATGTTATGCGCCATTCTGTGCGCCAATGTGCAACTTTTTCTGCGATAAATTTCTGTCAGGGATTTGAGCTTCTTTGATTTCTATATTCTTCTGCTTGTCTATATCTACCTGGGGGGAAAGATATATACAGGAGCTCAAAATTACACCCATCCCATATCATGATGAAATAGGATTTTTAGGCAACATGGGTCTGTCTCCAAGTTGTGGGGCCTTGCGTGATTGAGACAGACCTCTAGATAAGGTTAGTTCCTCTACATATATCTACTGCTATAACTACTCCTATGAAGGGAAATGCAACTAACTATCACTATATATGAATTCTAAGGGACCAGGGTTAGAAGGAGATGCATGAAAAGGGAAATATAAACTAAAGAGAGGTGATAGCACCAGAAAAAGGGGGATGAACAATGATCATCTTTGAGTGAAAATGAAGGAGAATGCACAAGGATGTAAGACATGTATACAATAGTCTGAAACACACTTACACATTCATTTTCATGGAGCACAATTTGAAAAGAAACCTGCAAGGGATGTGAGAATGTACAACAAACAAACAATGCAAAGGAGAGGCAAGAAGATGCAATAAAAATGAGCTAAGGTAGCAGAGTATAGCCACAAAACAAACTTCTATTACTTCTAGAAAGATGTACAGTTGATTACAATGGTGGATGAGGTGATATCCACATGTAAAACCAGATCTAAAGGCCTGCAACTCAAAATGCAAAGAACCAAAGTCCTTAGCAAACTAAAGGGGTCCAACCTTTTACAATGAGCATTGCTCTTGCATTTATAGAAGAAGAAGGAGAGAAGAAGGAGAAAGAAGAGGGAAACTTGAATTTGAAATTTTAACCACCAACAAAAAGCATAACTACCTGAAAATCCACCTACAAAGCTATCAGATCCACCTCTGAATGTCTGTTTTTCTTGTGGAAGAAGGAAGGAGGGAAAATCAAATCAAATTTGGTGGTTGAGTCTAACTAGATATGCATTAATGGTTTGAATGACATTTCCCTATTTCTCACCTACCAAATCCTACCAAAATATGAATTTTAATGGTCTGGAGTGTAGCCCACATCAGAAGATTTCCAACAAGACAAAAAGTGCATGAATCTGAGCTCTGTAGCAAAATTTATGATGATATGAAGGTTACAGTGTAAACTGGACACACAATGACACATGTGGCGCACACTGATTGGCTGAAGGATTGGCCAACTATTCATTTATTTTATCATTTCTACCACATGTTCATGCACATGGTTCATTACAAGGATTCGGCCCAGTTGGTGCACTTTGATAGGTTGCATGTTGATACACTCAAGTCCGACAGGTGATGACATGGCACAGGTGATTGGCATGGAAGAATGCACGAGGCAGCGTGAGAGCAAAAGAGGCACGAAGAATGAAGAAGATAATGATGCACATAAAAGGGGACACATGTGGAAGAAAGGAGTGTGCATATTTATAAAAGATACAAGTATGCAAGTGGGGCATGGGTATTCAAATGAGAAGCGCATGGTGGCAAGAAAGAAGGGGGTGTGGAGAAATCTAGAAGGAAGTTGGAATGTAAACCACTAAGGAAAGATGCCGGGAAGAATGTTGCAAGAAGGCAGGGGACTTAGCCAACCTAGAAGGAAGTCATAAGAGATGCAGAACTGAAGAAGCAGGTGCACAAGGGAAAATGGAAGGAGGAAGGAGATAGAGGAATGGAGAAGGAAGGGTGGGGCAACAAGATGAAAAGAATGCAACCAAGTAAATTGTGCCAAGAAAACAACCAGAGAGTGTGCAACCTACAATATTGATCTTCAGAGCCAAAATGAGAATGTAAGTTGTCAAAATAACTAGGGGAGTTATTTTGGACAATAGTTTGGTGACTTTTGGGGCCATCTTCCTGCTAGATGAAGGAGATCAGTAGCCTTGAAGCATCCATTGGGCATGGAGTCAGCCTAAGTTTTGAATTTTTGATTTGCAACTTGAAGAACTACCCCTGAAATCACTTGAAGCACTGTCTAAACTCTGTATTCATGAATTGCTACCAAAACTGAAAAACTATTTGAAGACCCCTTGAACTGAACTGGCATCCTGGAAGGAACAAAAGAGTGCACACAAGGAGCATGTGAGAAGAAATAAATATATACAAATAGAAAAATGTTCACGTAATGCACTTGGAGGAATTAAAACTACTCTAATATATACAATGATGCAGAAGACTTAATGAAATTGCTTGAGATAAATCCCATTAACTTGGATTGGTAGCGCACCTCCATCAAGGTGAGACAACTCAAAAGAGTTAGCCTCCTTGCAAGAACTGATAGTGTATGGGCCACTCCAAAGTGCATCAAACTTTGAATGGCGTCCTGGTTTGGCTCTGTCAGCATCCCATTTTAAGACTAGATCACCAACTTTGAAAGCTTGAGGTCTAGCCTTTCTGTCAAACCATTTCTTTGTCAAATTGATTGTTGATGTTATTCTAGCTTGATCATGGAAGATTTTCTCAATTCTTCAAGTTCAACCAGCTCTGCCATTCTGATTTCTCTCTGATCCAACCCTCAAACTCTAACTGTTGGGAAAGCTCTAATGAAGGAAATTCAAGAGATAAAGGAAATCTAGCTTCCTTTCCATAAACAAGCTTGTAAGGTGAAGTACCTATTTCCTTCTTCACCATGATTCTGTCTTCCCAGAGTGCACGTGAGACCTTTGTGTGCCACTACCTCTGGTTGATATTCATTGTTCATTTCATGATTCTGATCAGGTTCTTGTTGGTAGACTCAGCCAAGCCATTACCTTGGGGGTAATAGTTAGAAGAAGTTTTCAAATATATTCTAAGGCTAAGATCCCAATCAAAAATTTTAGTACCAAGGAAGGATTTTTCATTATCAGAAGATAATGGTCTGAGGAATGTCAAACCTTGTTACAATGCCCTCGAGAAATTCAAGGATGACTGACTTAGTTGATTCCTTGAGTGCGATAGCTTCTGTCCATTTGGTGAAATAATCTGTAGCTATCAACACCCATTTGTGGCCAATGCTTGAAGAAGGATTGATCATGCCAATGAAGTCTAGACCCCATTTTATAAAAGGTTTATCCACTTGGATTGGTTGGAGGGGAAACAATGCCAATTTCTTCTTTCCTGCAAAGAAAGTGCACATCTTTTTGTATTTCATGACCCACTTGTGTGCATCCGTGAATAGTGTAGGCCAAAAGTATCCTACCTTGATGATATTCATCATTGTTGTTTTTGGCAGAGAAGTGTCCACTAGAGAATCCATTATGAAATTCTACTAACACTTTTTCAACTTGTGTGCCATCAATACATCTTAGCAGCATGCCATCAATGTTTCTTTTGAAGAGAAGGCCATCAATCAACACATATGGAATAGATTACAACCTCAGATGTCTTCTCTTTTCTTTGTTCAAACCAGGAGGGTATGCACTAGAGGAAAGGAATGTGATCATGTCCTTCATCCAGGTGCATGTGCTAGGATCTTCATTCTACTCAGGTTCAGTGCGCGGAGTTCTTCATCTAGGAAAAATGAAGTCTCCTCAAATTCTGTGCATCCTCTGTAAGTTGTTTATAGAGTTTCTTACCTCTAATCAGTTTAGTGGCTTTGATAGTCACATCATACTCCATGATTTTGGTCACCCATCTTTCTCTTTTCTCATTGATTTCTTCTCCCATGATGAAGTCTCTCACACCTGAGTGTGAAACTAACACCTTAATATGATTTTTGGTGAGCATAATTTTGAATTTCTTTAGTGCACACATGATGGAGAAGACTTATTTCTTTGTGTGACTGTATTTCAACTTATAATCCTTTAGTTTTTGACTGAAGAAAGCCAATGGCTACTCCAGTCCTTGTTCATTTTCTTGTGTCAAGACAACAACAACACTCGCATCATCTCCATAAGCATAAAGGATGAAATCCTTGGAATAATCCATGGATTGATGAGTGTTGGCGTGCAAGTAATTTCTTGCTTGATTTTGTTGAAGCTCTCTTTTCCTTTTGTTGTCCACTTGAAGGCCATGTTCTTCTTGAGCATGAGGGTGATGGGCCTTACCAGTCCTACAAAGTTAGGATGAACCTCCTAACAAAAAAATTTTTCCTAGGAATGACTGCAAGGCCTTCTTGTGCGTTAGCAGGGAGAGAGTGTAGATGGATGAAACATGATCAGGATCAATGGAAATGCCATCCTTTGATAGCACATGGCCCAAAATCTTATCTTGTGTAAGAGAAAAGTTACACTTCTTGGGGTTAATGGACACCCCAAATTCTCTACATCTCTCAAATAATTTTTCAGATGTGCCATGTGATCTGCACTTTACTTTGAGAAGACCATTATGTCATCTAAGTAAACTAGGATGAACTCATTGATATATCCTTTAAAGGCAATGTCCATGGCTCTCTGAATGTTGTGCATGCATTTGAAAAACCAAAGGGCATATTTGATATGCATATGTTCCCCATTTGGTTGTAAATGTTGTTTTGAATTGATCCTCTTCCTTGACCATAATTTGATTGAAACCAGAATACCCATCCAACATGGAAAATATTTACGCGCACCAACCACTATCTATAGAATCTTCTCCATAGAAGGAAAAGGATAATGATCCTTTAAGGATGCCTTATTCAAATCTCTGAAATCGACGCAGAGTCTGATTTCACCATTCTTCTTACACACTGGAACAAGATTTTTAACCCAAGTAGAGTACTTGATGGGAAATATTATCTTTTCCTCAATGAGTTTAGATAACTCTTTCCTCATGAGGGGCTCTATCTTAGGATTGACTAGCCTTTAATTTTTTCTGATGGGCTTGATACTAGGATCAAGGTCAATGGAGTGTTGAGAAACACTTGGATCAAATCCTTTGAGGTCTTCATACTCCCATGAGAAGATGTCATTGTATTTTTGACAGAGAGAAATGAAGGCCTACTTTTCATCTTGCATGCAATCTTTTCCAAGTAGCAACTCTTTACTGCATGCAATAGTGACTGGAGTATAGTCTTCTTGCATTACGCACATATACTTTTCTTCACCCTTGAACTCATCATCAGGGCTGAACATTTTCTCTAAGGTGACCAACCCTTTAGGAAACTTATTTTTCTTTAGCTGGATCACTTGGTCACCATAGCTATCATGCAAGTCAGCTTGCATGCTTGAAGAGAACTCAACTTCATTCTGAATGAACTAGAAAATTTGTGTCATTGTCAAACACTTGCCAGTTGGTATCATTATCTAGAATAGATGGCTGATCACCATCTTGATGTGTTGCACATTCCTTTGATAAAATCCTCAGTAGGTGAGAATTGTGAACCAAGTGTGGCCATCTGATTTGCTTCCTTGTTCATCTTTCTTGGCACCACCTACAGATTTAGAGCTTCAAATATCTCTATGAGATCCCAAAATCTATGTTTATAAGCTTTGAGAAGCTTATTCTTTGTTGCACACTTGTCCATGACCTGGTGGATAACCAACTCTATGTCCCCAAAGATTTGCAGCACCTTGATCTTTTTCTTTTCAGCAATAAGAAGACCATGGACAAATGCTTCATATTCTGCTATGTTGTTGGAGCATAAAAATTGTAGCCTATGTGCAAAAGAAGAACTTCTCATTCTTGGGAGAAATGAGAACAACACCTGTGCACCTACACCATTTCTACTTCTGGAGCCATCAAAGTATAACTTCCATAGTCCAGAATTTTCTTCACTTTTTTAGCATGCTAGGAAGCACAACTTCTTCTTCAAGGATGCAATAAGTACCAAGACCAGTTTCAAAAGCTTCAAGGGTTCAACATAAGGATCAAATTCATAGCACTTTTAGCCCATTCATCTAACAATATATCAGGTATAGGAGGGGGAATAGGTTTCTCTTCTGAAACTTTCTCTTGGCCTTCTTGGATTAGGAAATTAGCTTGGAGAGGTGATGGGTCATATGACTCAACATGATATGAAAATATAGGCTCAACTTGTATGGTAAACTGGGTACCATACCTTGTTCTAAGTAACATATGAGACCAATCAGAAGACAAGTAACCACCCACTTTGGCAGTGAAATCTCTTGATAGGAAAAGGGAAAACAAAGGAGGTAGGTCAATGATTGACACATCTTGAGTTATGGTTAGACTTGGACATGCATGGAGGGTTAACTCAAGATCCTTGATGACTCCTAGAGTAGTAATAGTTGAGCCATCAAGTTGCAAGACTCCTTTAGACATAGGGTTGTACTTAAGACCTAGGACATCAATAATTTTCTTTGGCATAACAGAAGTACTAGCCCCTGAATCAATCATACAATTGTGCACAAGATGTTTTCCTACTATCAAGGACATATAGAAAGGTGGGGTTTTGACAACCTTTCTTACTTTCTTCTCCTCTACTTGACAGATGTTGATAGCATCCTGAGGTCTTTGGATAACTGATGGATCAACACGTGGGAGTTGTGCACAAGAGCTTCATGCAATAGGTCGCACATGAGATGGAATGGCCAGGGCATCCCACATTGTGACATTTACATTTGTCTTCTTCATCTAGTCCACAATGTTGAATGGAAGGCCCAAAGACTTATGCATTTGAGGCACAACATTCTCTTTTCTTGATTGCTCAGGTGCAAACATAGAGTCCTTAGCTTGCGCAAAGGCTTGACCTACCAAAGGAGGGGCACGCCACTTCTGTTGAAGCATTACGCATGGAACCTCGCATGTGTAAGAACTTGTGCAACATGATTATTGGGTGCATTAGCATCCTTTGATGTTTGAAGATGAGTTGCATCTCTTTGCTTTTTAGGATTAGCCTATGTGGCAGGAATAAAAGGTTGTGCACCAGACTCGAGCATCCTCTTCTTGTATCTTGTGTTATCAACAACCTGGTGCATGCGGTCTATTTGGACTATATCTACAAGCTTGATTGATTACACAGAAGTCTTCAGCACCAAAGAACATAAGGTTGGCCTCAGTAACAACTTTTGGAACTTCTTGATTTTCAGGTTCGCGCATGCTAGTGGAAGGCTCTTAGTTTTAAGAAGCTTGAATCATGTAAGCTTCTGTGCAAGGCATTGGCATAACTATACTGGCTATGAGGCATGTTACAAGGAAAACACAACTTTGAATCTTGAGCCATATTGTTCTTAACTGGAACAAGTGCTTGACTTGAACTGGGCACTGGAAGAGGTTGCATAGGAGGAATTGTTTGAAGTAGGAGGTGCACATTAGCATGTCATCTATCATTTTGTTGGTTCTTCCCATATATTTGATTTGGATATTGATTTCTAAAGGGTTGATGGCCTTGGTTATACCCTTTATTAGAAATGTTTTTGAAGGCTTGCGCCTACTAATTTTCTAAAGATATGACTTTATTGGACAAGTTTCTAATCAAGGCCTTCATTTCTTCATCCTCCTTTTGTTATACGGGAGAATAGGATGTGGATGTAGTGGGTTGAGAACTCTGCTTAGGAATAGGAGCAATGGAAGGTTGGGGTGCTTGAGGCATTTTAGGAAACAAGGGCACGGGTGGTCTAGGTGCTAACTTTCCTACCTTGAATTAGACATTTTCAGCCCTAATAGCTAATGTTATAGGCCCTAGGTAAGTGTTCTACCCCCATAGATTGGATCATGATTGAAATATCACTATTTAAAGCCCTTAAAAATAAAGGAAAGCATTCTGGGGGTGGTCTTACCACTTGAGGAATCCTGTCCCAAATTTTCTGAAATCTGAAGTTGAATTCTGTCATAAGCTCAATAAGATCACTCTTTATTGTTGTCAATTGTTCAAGTAGGAGAGATTATCTGATCCTTCTCTCCAAATTAATTGCAAAGGATGGACCCTAGTTGATTTGAATTTTAAATTGACCCTACTGTCAAACTCTTGAACCATTGCAAATCTCTCCCTTTGAATGAAGAGTCTAATAGTATAATAGCCACATCTTATTCAATGATCTGGTGGATGGTGCAGACATTAGCAATGTCTTGTATATGGTCAATGGAGTAGTATGATTTTCCCCAGTGAAGAAAGGGATAATTTTAAGTGTAGATGTTGGAATAGGGTTTGGGGCACTAAGAACAAGAGGACTGCTACCAGTAAAATTAACAAATGGAAAATTTTTGATTGTATGCTGCCATGATGATAGGTCATGAAGTTCTAGTAGGTGTATAGGAAGGCCTTCCAGAGGAGTGGTGTAGAAATTGCATGGACGCGCTGGAGATGGAGATGCATGCACAGTTGCTCTACTACCTCTTCTTCTTGGAGAAAGTTGGAGGTACTCAAAGGACTCTTCAGTTGCTGCGCTTTGTATCTAGTATGTATTCTTCTCATGAAAAAGGTGCACAAAAACTACTGAAAATAGTAGATCTGAGAGTTGGGAGTTTCCAAATGTGTTGAAACAAGCCTCCAAAGGCTAAATCACTAAGTCACACACTAAACCTAGTAATGATGAAATTTAATCTTTCAATATTGGTCCCACTGGGTGTGCCAAAAAATGTTGGAGCTCAAAATTACACCCATCCTAGATCAGGATGAACTGGGATTTTGAGGCAACATGGGACTATCTCCAAGTTGTGGGACCTTGCACGCTTGAGACAAACCTCCAGAGAAGGTTGGTTCCTCTACCTATTTCTACTGCTACAACTATTCCTAATGAAGGTAAATGTAGCTACCTATCACTACTCTAAAATTCCAAGGGACCAGGGTTAGAAGGAGATGCATGAAAAAGGGAAAACTAAGCTAAAGGGTGATAACACCAGAAAGAGGGGGATGAACACATTTAGCTTTAAGAGAAAATGAAGGAAAATGTGCATAGAGAGGATAGACACGTGTATCATAGTATGAAACACACTCACACAGTCATTTTCATGGGGCACAATTAGAAAAGGAACCTGCAAGGGACGTGAGAAAGCACAACAAACAAATAATGTAAAATAGAGGAAAGAAGATGCAATAAAAATGAGCCAAGGTAGAGAATAGCCACAAAACAAATTTTTATTGCTTCCAAGAAAATGCATAGTCAATTACAATTGTAGATGAGGCCGATATCCACATGTAAAGAGCTAGATCTAAAGGCCTGTAATTCAAAATGCAAAGAAGCAAATTCCTTAGCAAACTAAAGGGGTCCAACCTTTTACAATGAGCATTGCTCTTGCATTTATAGAAAAGAAGGAGAGAAGAGGAGGAGAAAGAAGAGGGAAACTCAAATTTGAAATTTCAACCACCAACAACAAGCAATAACTACCTACAAATCTACCTATAATGTTGACAGATGTGCCTCCCCATGTCTATTTTTCTTGTGGAAGAAGGAAGGAGGGAAAATCGAATCAAATTTGGTGGTTGAGTTAATTAGATCTATGCATTAATGGACTGAGATGTGTTTCCCTATTTCTCACCTACCAAATCCCACCAAAATATTGATTTTGAATGATCCAGAGTGTAGCCCACGTTAAGTAGCTTTCCAACAAGACCAAAAGCACATGGATCTGAGCTCCTGTAGAAAAATTTATGATGATTTGAAGGTCCACAGTGCAAACTGGACACACAATGACATGTGGTGCTGCTAATTGATCTGAAGGATTGGCCAATTGTTCATTTTTTTTTTTTTCTACCACATGTCATGTGCACTATTTCATTACAAGGATTTGGTGCCCAGTTGGTGCACTTTGATAGGTTGTGTGTTGCACACTCAAGTCTGACAAGTGATGATGTGGCACAGGCGATTGGTGTGGAAGAATGCACAAAGCACACAAAAGTGAGAGAAAGAGGTGCGAGAATGTCAGAAGACAAGGCACACAAAGGGGTGTGTGTGGAAAGAAAGGATGCATATCTGTAAAAGGATACAAGCATGCAAGCAAGGCATGCATTCAAATGAGAAGTGCATGGTATAAAAAAAGGGGGGCATAGTGGAGCAAGATGCCAAGGAAGAATGCAACATGTAAAAAAGGGAAAAGATGTGTCAGGGAAGAATGCGGAAGAAGCATGCAAAGGACTAATCCAAGGGAATTAGAAGGAAAGTCATGGGAGTGCACGGAGGATGCAAAATGGGAAAGAAGGTGGGAGCAAGGAGTAACGCAAAAGGAAGAATGGAAGAATAGAGGAATGGAATAGGAAGGAAGGTGCATGCAGGGTGCAAAGAATTACAACCAACTAATGTGCCAAAGAAACAACCAAAGTGCACACAACCTGTAACATTGAACTTCAGAGTCAGAATGAGGATGTAAGTTTGTCAAAATAACTAGGGGAGTTATTTTATGGATTATTAGGAATTATAGTTCATCAATACTCATGGTAAACTGAACCAAAGATGCATGAAGTGAGTCTAGTTTTTATAATTCTATTCATTTGTGTTGAAGCATAAGAGCGATGAGAATAATAGAGTTGTTAATTCTTTGAGTAGAATGGTTTTACTTTTGAATGAATTGAGAGTTGAAGTTTTAGGCTTTGGTTCAATGAAGACACAATATGTTAAACATAAGGATTTCAGCGAGGCATGGAAGGCATGTGTAGAACCATTGAGTGGAGATCAAACACCAATATTAAACTTTCATATCCACGAAGGATTTTTATTCAAAGGAGTGCAACTGTGTATACCACAAGATTCAATGCAAGATAAATTAGTGAAGAAAACGCATAATGGTAGATTCACGGGACACTTTGGCTATGAAAACTCATGCAAAATTGGAAGAAAGGTATTTCTAGCCTCGAATGAATTCAAATATTTGCAAGTATGTATATAAATGTAGAGTATGTCAAATGGCTAAGGAGAAAAGTTCAAATGTAGGTTTTATATTAGCTATTACCTATTCCATAGAAACAGTGGGAAGATATCAATATAGAATTTGTTTTAGGATTACCTAAAACACAAAAAGGTGATGATTCAATATTTGTAGTGGTGGAAATATTTTCAAATATGGCACATTTTATGTCATGTAGGAAGATTGGTGATGGGACTAATATTACTAACTCATTTATTAAGGAGATTATCAAATTACATGGATTTCCATGAAGTATTATATCAGATAGGATGTTAAGTGTGTAGAGAATTTCTAGAGAACCTTGTGGAGGAAACCAAAACCAAGGTTGAGGATAAATTTCACATATCATCCATAGGTAGATGGATAAATAGAGGTCTTCAACAAGAGTTTTGGAAAAAAATTAAGGATTTTGATTGAAGACAAGCGAAGTATATGGGATAACATTTTAGAACAAGTTGAGTTTGCATATGTTAACAGGAGAACAAGAAAGACATCATTTTATATTGTCCATAGTTTGAGTTCAAGAGGTGTTGCAGAGGTGTGTGACATAAGGAACATGGAGATAAGGAGTATGGATGTAGAAGATTTGGTAGAGCATATGAAAGATGTACATGATAAAGAACACAGGAAATTGGAGAGAAGATTTCCACAATATAAGCAAGGTGCAAACATCAAGCATAAGGAAGTTGAATACCAAGTAGGAGACATAATCTTTAGCACATTTGAGGAAAAAGTGGTTTCCAAAAGGAAATTATAAGAAATTAAAATTTTATAAAATTAAACCATGCAAAGTATTAAATTTTTTGCAAAGAACACATGAAATAGAGTTACCAAAGGGAATTTATATTTAGCTTATACTTAATGTGGCATATTTATATCCATATTATGAGACAAAAGAAGAAAGGGGTAGCACAAAATCAAATTTGGAGTTAGAGATTTATTAGGGAACATAGATGCCATAAAAATAACGTGAAGAGATCGAAAGAGATTGATACTAGGATAAGCAAGAAGATGAAAAATAAGGAATATAAAAAATATTTGGTGAAATGGAAGGGCTAAGAAATTGAGAATGCAACTTGGATAAGTGCATCCAAAGTTACGAAACATTGAATACCATCAGCAAAGTTGTAAGTATAAGCTTATGATTTTCTTATTACCTAGGGTGTATGATGCAAGAGCATCCAGGTTCATGTGCAATCTTGCATCACTCAAAAACATTGCAGTGTAGTATTGCGCAAGTCTTTACTCCACATGTATTTTTTTTGTTTTTCACAAGTATTATTTTATGTAAGAATCTATTTGTATGCTTTGCACAAGTCTTGTTCCACCCAAGTATCTATTATAATATTTCATTGCCATTTGTATGGACACAAATGTAATAATGGTCTATGTTGTGTTTTTTTCATAGTTTCTATTGTGCAAGAGTATCAGTAGTGTTCCAAATTATCATTTGATATGTGCATTTTTCAATCTTGAATGGTCACGGAAATTCCAGAAGACTTCATCAAAGATCTTGATATCTTCTAGAGTTCATAGCTAAGTTCTACTAATTAAAAGGATCATTAGACTAATAGTTGGATGCACAACAAAGTCACATGTTTTTACGTGCAATAACACATCAATATCTTCTAATAGATAGTATTAATAGTGTTTTATCTAATCGGTAACATGCATCTACCCTTAAATTTTTGAAGGAATTAGAGCTATATTGAGATAGCATGCACAAATCTAGTGGAAGTAGATCTCTAGGCATAATCTTATTTGCAATGGTGCAAATGTGGCATGTAACTTGAAAGTTTTAAATATGACATCGCAATATGAGCCGCCACATATTTTTCCCAATCCAATTATTATAGCTGTTGAGCTGACTCAATTTGTATGGAGTTGTGTTTAGGGACCTAACTTACATAGAGGAATAGTACATCTGGTAGTATCATGGGTCACTTATAAATATGAAGTGATATTCTAAGTTAGTGGTTATTGTAATATATAAGCATGTTAATAATCTTGTGTTAGGGATGACTCCCACATATTAAATAATATAGTTTGGACTAGTCAGTTCAATGTGTTTTGTGGTGTAGTGATATACTTGCAAAGACTATGAGTTAGCAAACAACAATCTTAGGATCTAGATTTTGTTGTGAACTTCACATGTGAGATAGTTATTATGTTTCCATGTATTTCATTTTGTTATTGAAGAAAGATTGTTGAGTTTTAGAGTTTCATAATTTGTGTTTGTATTTTTTTATTTTTTTTTGCATTTTATGCATAGCATTTTGTTGATTATTACAAGGGTTGCATGATCTAAGGCATCCTATAATAGGAACCTCTAACCACAACTACATTAAGCACCATACACTTTTTTGAACCCCTTGTATGACCCATTGCATTGATCTCCCTCTTGTAGACATAGGGAAGATGACATGGGGAAGATGAGTCTATGCATGTTTCCTTTATAACTAAACGACCTAAATGGGCTCTGTCTATTCTCCAAAAAATTAATCTTAATAATATTCATAAGATGACTAGAATTCATCATAATTACAAAGCCTTAATGACTATGTACAAGATTGAACCCCAATATTTCTAAGAGGCATGGTATAATGACAGATGGATAGAATCCATGAAATCCAAGTATAATGCCTTAACTAAAAATAAAACTTGGGATCTAATCCCTCCTAAAAATGAATTACTGTTGGATCTCGATGGCTTTACAAAATAAACTATATTTCCGATGGAAAAGTTGATAAGTTTAAGACTAAGTTAGTACCCTGAGGGTTTACTCAAAAACCTAGTATTGAATCTGTAGAAACCTTCACCACTGTTGCAAAAATGAACACTATTAGGATTCTCATTGTCTTATTTACTCAATATAGTTGAAAATTTTACCAAATGGATGTTTAGAATGCCTTCTTGAATGGTGATCTGAAAGAGGAAATCTACATGACCAAAATGTTTTGAAGATCCTGAAAAAGAACCAAAATTTCTATAAGGATTAAATAAGCTCTTGAAGCTTGGTATGTGAAAATAAACAATTTTTTCAAAGATATTGGTTTTAATAATTTCTCATCTGATAATGATCTCTTTATTAAATTTGAAAATAATTAGATTATAATTATTGTATTGTATGTAGATGATCTTCTTATTACTAGCAATTCAAACAACTTGATTCTTAAAATTAAATCTAAATTGAAACAATAATTTGAAATGATTAACATAAGATTATTGCATCATTTTTTAGGCATGACCATTTTTCAAGATAAATATTCTATTATTTGTATCTCAATCAAAATATGTTTCTAATTTTCTTAAAATATTCAATACGGTTGATTGAAAACATATTTCCATTCACATTGAAATCGGTTGTAAATTAAATCGTAAACTTGCATGTGAGAAAACAAACCCTACTCTTTATAGGCAGTTTAAACTATTTTACTATCACTAGGCCTAATATTACATATGTAGTAGGTATTGCTTCCATATTCATGTAGAAACCATATCAAGATCATTGGAAGTTATATAAAAGAACATGCAGATACATTAAAGGAACAATCAATTTTGTTTTACATTACACTTCTTCTTATAATGTTTATTTATATGGATATTGTGATTTTGACCATATTTGTTTTGTAATAGATAGAAAAAATATGATTGAATATGTTTTCAAGTTTGGTGTAGGTTTCATTACTTGGAGTAGCAGTGAGAATTAGCCAATAGTCTTCATCTCTTCTATCGAGATATAATATAGAAGTGTAAGGGAAGTAGTGAAAGAAGTCATGTGGCTAAAGTGACTATTGGAAGAAATTCACATGAAAGTTAAAGGGAGTAATTGTCTCCCATGTTGCTAGCTAGAGTTGTATTACTCTTACAAAAAATCTCTTTCAGCATCAACTAACAAAGCATGCATAAATTCATTTGCATTTCATTCCAAAGAAGGTTCTTTTCAGTGATATAAATCTCTAGTTCTATCCTACTGAAGATCAAGTTACAAATATCTTCACAAATCTATTGTGTGTTATGAAGTCATGCAAGTTTTGAACAATGCTTGGCCTTTCATATTTTCCATTGAGGAGTGTGCATGACAATGCCACCTCCTAATGGTTGGCCATGTGTTTTATTTTTCACTTCTATACTTCTCCATAAAAACATTGTAAAGATCATTATGATCTAAGTAAACTTCTTTAACTAAAGTTTATTTTTCAGTCTAGTAATAAAGCATCATTTTTGTAAAGGAGGCCCTTACTTTATAAAAGGATCCTAAGGTGCTTATAGATTATCCATGAGAAACCATGAGATGTATTTTCACAAATCATGCTTAGCCTAAATTATACACTTTTGATTTATGGATTCCAAATCCTTTTGTATAAAAAAGGTAAGTTTAGCTTGATGAAGGTGAATAAATCCTTCAAAAGTGATTTTTTAGCCTAAAACCCCCGTTGTGATTTAAGGATTGTAAATCTTGTTGTATAAATAATGAATTTTGGCACATAACCCCACTTAATATTAAGGGGGAATGTTGGAACATAATTTTAAGTGGGTTATTAACCATCTATAGTTCCTAAATGCTATATTTAATATTCATATTAATTATAACTATAAATTATATATTATAGTTAATAAATAAAAATAAAAATATTTTTTATTTAATAAATATAACCTATTGTGTACCCTGGTGATGGGGCACCACAATAATGCAGTTTAATCTGCAAGCTCGCCGAGAGCTTAAACTACCATCCTTGGATGGTTTCACGGCCGGTGTGGGCTAGTGATGCCACAAAGGGCTAGGGCCCTCTCCCTAGGTAACTCAAGAAAAAAAAATAACCTATTATTTATATTAAATGGTTTTCAACCAATTAGGTTGAAATGTTATTTTTTGGAGTCACACCTAATCACCCAAAATAAATAGGGAACTCAAGGCCCGTTAAAAAAAGTGAGAAAGAAGTGAAAGGTGGAAAAGAGTTACTCGACTTATTTACCAAGTGTAAATTACTAAGATTCTAATTAAATAGATATCTATTTTGGTGGTTTTTTACCTCGTCTCGAGGTTTTCCTACTGTAAATTATTGTGTTGGGTTATTTAGATTAATTATTTATTTTATAATGTAATGTTAATAATTTATTTAAACAACATAATCCTCCTAACAAGAACTAGATATCTATATCACCAAAGAGAACTTTCTCTCGAATTAAATGCATATGAATTTCTATATGGTTTTTCACTTATGTTGAACCGGATTGTTTGCAAGAGAAACATACCTCTAGCTATAATACAAGATAGAATTACTTCTTTTAACTTCCATGTAAATTTCTTCCAACGGTCACTTTATGATCCGTAAACTAGGTGGTTATTACACACTAAGTTTCACCCACACGGATCCTATGCATTCCTTACAATTCCCATCATTTATCAACATACTATTTTCTTTCAATTTGCATAAATAGCCATTAAATTTTCTTTAGAAATGAACTTAGAGTGCTGCATAATCAAAGAAATATTGAGCAATGAAAGAGACACAAAATTACCCTAGAGTAACTCAAATTGAGAAAACTCTAGCAAGAGTGAAGCAATGCTTCCTCCTCTCACTATCATGTCTTTTTTAATAAGATTATTACCTTCTAAACCCCTCCATAAACACTATGATGTTAAAACACTCATACAAACTTTTCAACTCACTCACTTACTTACACCTTCCTTTCACACTCCAATTCAAAAAACCACATATGATCAAGAATAAAAATTGCTTGGAATCTCTTCCCTTTTACCCCTTACAAAGACCTTCCCCGTACATATATATATATATATATATATATAATATATATATATATATATATATAATTTTGACAACAAGGAGATCTCGTATTATAATCTCAAAAGACTTAGAAGTTGAAGAGGAACCATCTGTAGTTGTTTACTCTTCCCAGACTTTCTTGCATGACAGAATCGTCTCTTGCCATAGATCGATAGTTGTGTAACTGTCACTAACAGTTACATAACCATCGTGACAGTTATGAAACCACCACTATGGTTATGAAACCACCACTAAAGGTTATAAAACCATCAGGGTAGTTACGCAACTGTCACTCTGGCTTTAGGGGTGGCTTCATCACCATACAAATTCTGCTACCTTCTGAAGGCCATAACTTTTTCATACAAACTCAAAATCAAGTGTCATTTTTATAACTTAAATAATTTTTTGAGAGGAACACAAATATACAATCAAGTTTTGATTTTTATGACATATTCATAGTGTTTAGGCCTTTACACTAAAATTATATTCTTTGAGGTTGCACGATTTCACAACTTCATCTTGAACCATGTTATGTGGTTACATCCAACACAAGCCATAGAAATAGTGTTAAGTGATCAAAAATTTACATAATAACAATGGTGATTTAATTAGCTCATGATGCTAACATTATTGATCTAGAATTTAGATCATGCCTCCAAAATTATAGGCTTTTGGTCCCCAAAATCTTAGGAACTAATATGGTGAGGAATTTTCTTCCCCCACTTCTTGAACCGCTCTTGTACCTGGAGGTGTATATGTTGAAATACATTCTCTTTCATGTGAAATTATTGGTCCACATTTTCATGCCCTTAATGTGGGTCCCTCCCTTCCTTCTCTATGTGGATATATCCTAGTGACAACTGCATCTCATGCTCCTTGTCAAAAGAACAACTGTGTAGATCCTTCCATTCTTGCTTATCTTTCAAAATCAGGAAAAAATAAACCTTCCCAATAACATTAAACAACCGGTTACCTTGAGTGGAAATTTTCAAGGAGAGCTTATATTTTCCTTCATAGGAGTTTATGGTGTATTTTTTCCCATCATTAACCAACTATTATTGATTCAATCTCCTCCTAAAAATAACATCTCTGACATACATATAGGGGTTTCTAAAAACTATACCATAAATTTCAATAGGTGCAACATCTATAATAACTTCATCAATGAAATGTTCATTTATTGCAAACTTGACTTTACATTGTTTAAAAACCCTTATCTCTACTCCTTTTCTTACCCATCCTAAAGCATACGGATTAGGGTGATCATACACTTCCAACCCAATTCTATCAACTAACTCTTTTCCAATCAAATTTACTTGTGAGCAAGAATAAAAAAGAACATCAAATTTTACCATCTTAATTTTTTTCTTGATATGAAAAATCTTAGAAGGTTCACCTTTGTTTTGAGCATCATCATTACCCAAACATACCTTTTTCTGAAGGCTGATATAACACAATTGCTCATCCACCTCTTTGTTGCACTCAACATAAATTGGTTCTCCTTAAAGTGATGGCATGGACTTATTTTTAATTTTAATTTTTCTTAAATGAAGGCAATTCTGGATGTAACTTCCAACAAGTCTTGTTGGTGTGACCATCAACATCAAAATGCCCATAATGTTTAGTCAAATCTTTCTTCGCAATTTTATAAGTGGTATTAATCCTAAATTACTTCTTCGAAGCATTAGAAGAATTTGAAGATGGAGATGAACCCTTTTTCTCATCCATATCAAGATAATGGGCTTGAGAACAAGCTTCATCTATATCCTTTGGCTTTGCAAGTAGAATGTGCTTCCTTAAGTGATTATGCAGCCCTCCAACATACTTCATGAGCATCTCATGATCAAATGTATTTTTTCCTATTTGGACTGCCTTTTTCCAAAACTCACTTGTATAGACCTGCACAGTTTGACCTTCTTTTTGCCTCAAATGTTACCAATCAATAGACCTTTCCTCTTCATAGCTAATAGGATAAAATTTCCTCTTAATCAAAGTTTTAAATTGATCCCATTTAGTAATAGTGGATAACCTTTTAACAATCAAGGAATTAAGATAACTCTCAAACCAAGTTAGATCATGACTTACTATCTTCAACCTTACAAAATAAATTTGTTGCTCTTCACTAAGTTTATGCAAATAAAAGTATGCCTCTAATTGTCCTTACCAATGATCAATCTTATCTGCATTCACCTCACCTTTATATGGTTAAATATCAATTTTTTCCTTTTCTTTAAATGGAGGTGGAGCTTGGTTGGAATGGGGCTGCTCTTTCTCATGGTGGGAAGACTCATGTTAATCACTTGCTTCAGAAGTATCCATATAAACTCTAGCTTTTCCAAGAAAACCTTCATTATCTTCCCAAGCTCATCCATGGAGTGAGATATGTGGGCAATAGCCTCCTTTAATCCATAGTATATTCATTCACCATATTCAAATATCCTCTCATCTTCATGGGCCATACTTCCACTTCCTTATGGATATGTCTTGTTGCAAAGAGACAAAATCACCTTTTCCACTAGCACTTTTTGCTCTTGTAACGGGCATATATCTACAAAATGATCACTAAACAAACCACACACTATGGAACATGAACCAGATCTTATACCAATTTGATCCGTAAACTAGGTGGTTACTACACACTAAATTTCACCAATACGGATCTTATGCATTCCTCATAATTCCCATCATTCATCAACATACTATTTTCTTTCAATTTGCATAAATATCCATTAAATGTGTTTTAGAAATGAACTAAGAGTGTTGCATAATCAAAGATATACTGTGAAATGAAAGAGAGCAAACACAATTAGAGAGACACAAGATTACCCTAGAGAAACTCAAATTGAGAAAACTCCAGCAAGAGTGAAACAATGTTTCCTCATCTCACTAGCATGTCTTTTTTTACAAGCTTACTACCTTTCCAAGGCCTCCATGAACACTATGATGTTTAAAAACTCATATAAACTTTACAACTAACTCACTCACACCTTCCTTTCACACTTCAATTTAGAAAACCACATATGATCAAGAATAAAAATTACTTTGAATATCTTCCCTTTTCCCCCTTATAAATACCTTTCCCACATATTTATACAAGTTTGACACCAAGGAGATATCGAATTAGAAGCCCAAAAGACTAAGAAATTGAAGAGGAACCGTCTACATCCGTTTACTCTTCCTAGACTTTCACATGTGATAGAACCATTGTTTGGCATAGGTTGGTAGTTATGTAACTATCACTAATAGTTGTGTAACCACCAAAGTGGTTTTGAAACCATCACTAAATGTTACAAAACTGCCAGGGAGGTTACGCAGCCACCACTCTAGATTTAGGGGTGGTTTTGTCACCATACAAAGTCTGTTACCTTTTGTAGGCCATAACTTTTGCATACAAACTCAAAATCAAGTGCCATTTTTTTAACTTGCATAATATTTTGAAAGGAACAAAAATATGCAATTAAATTTTGATTTTGATGACATCTTCATATTTTTTAATACTTTGCACTGAAATATATCTTATTTGAGGTCTCATGGTTTCACAACATCATCTGGAACCTGGTTATGTGGTTACATCCAATAAGAGCCATATAGATAGTGTTAAGTGATCAAAAATTTAGATAATCAAATTGATGATTTTGTTATCTCATGATACTAATATTACTGATCTGAAATTCGGATCACTTTAGCCACATGGCATCTTTCATTGCTTTCTTTGCACTTCTATTTTTTTCCTTAAAAGAAGAGATGGAGACTATTGATTGATTTTTGTTACTCCATGTAATGAAACTTGTACCAAACTTAAAAACATATCAAGTCATAGATTTTCTATCTATTACATCACCAACATGTTCAAATCAAAATATCCATATAAATAAGTATTATCAGAAGAAGTGTAACATAAACCAAAATTGATTGTTTATTTAATATATCTTAATATTCTTTTATCCATCTTCTAATAATCCTGATTAGGTTCTGGCATGAACCTAGAAGCAATACCTACTACATATGCAATATCAGGCTTAGTGATAGTAAGATAGATTAAACTACTTACAAGTTTCCTATAAATAATAAGGTTTACTTTCTCACATGCAGGTTTATGATCTAGTTTACAACCAACTTCTATAGGAATGACAACAAGTTTATAATCAACCATATTAAATATTTTAAGCAAATTAGAAACATATTGTGATTGAGATACAACAATAAAATGTTTATCTTGAAATAATATCATGCCTAAAAATGATGCAATAATCCTAGATTAGTCATTTCAAAGTAATGTTTCAGTTTAATTTTAATTTTGAGAATTAAGTTAATTGAATTGATAGTAATAAGTAGACCATCTACACACAACAAAATAAGTATAGTTTGATTATTTTCAATTTTTAAAAAGAGATAATTATTATATGAACTATTGTTAAAACCAATATCTTTGTAAAAATTGTTTATTTTCGCATACCAAGTTCTAGAAGCTTATTTTAAGCCAAATAAATATTTTTTCAATTTACAAACGAATAGTTATTTTCCAAGTTCCTCAAGACCTTTAGGTTAGGTAATGTATATTTCCTCTTTTTTATCACCATTCAGGAAGGCATTATTAACATATGGCTGGTGAATTTCCCAAATATATTGAGAAGTTAAGGTAATGAGAATTCTAACAATGTTAATTTTTGTAACAAGGGTAAAGGTTTCTACATAGTCAATACCGGGTTTTTGAGTAAATTTATGTGCTACTAACATGGATTTAAACTTATTAATTTTGCCTTCAGCATTATACTTGATTTTGTAAAGTCGGCGAGATCCAACAATACTTCATTTTTTTGGAGGGATTAGATCACAAGTTTGATTTTTAATCAAGGCATTGTACTCAAATTTTATGACTTCTATCCATCTTTTGGCATGGCATGCCTCTTCAAAAGATTGAGGTTTAAGCTCATACATACTCATTAAGGCATGGTAAGTATGATGACTTCTAGTCATCTTACAAATATTATTAAGATTAGAGTTTTGGAGAATATACAAAGCCCATTTAGGTCATTTAGTTATAGAGGAAACAAGAATATACTCATTTTCAATTTCACTATCATTACTACAATAAATTTGTTCGTTATTATTACATTCATCATGATCATTTTTTAAATTAACAGACTCATTATAAATAAGAGTAACAAAGGAAGTACAAAAAGGTTTTTCAAGAATTTGAACATTTCTATTTTCAATGACTTCTCATTTAGCGGGATCATAGATGCTTAAACCTTTTTATTTTACCTATATAGCCTACAAAAATTTAAGGATATGAGGTTTGATCTAACTTTTTCCTTGTAGCTATAGGAATAAAAATGGAGGTTAGGCTACCAAAGATTCTCAAGTGAGATATATTGGGTTTTTTTTGGTCCACTTTTGTAAAGGTGTAGTTTGAAATAGGGCTTTAGTATGAACTCTATTAATAATGTGAACCACGGTATTCATAGCTTCAACCCATAGAAATTTAGGGACTTGGGTTGAGTGAAACATGGTTTTGCCATTTCCAGAATGGTGTGTTCTTTTCTTCTTAATATACTATTTTGATGAGGGGAATAGGGAGTGGTAAGTTCCCTCTAAATTCCACATTTAACACAAAATGAATCAAATTATTTACTAATATATTTGCCTCCACTATCACTTTTAAGCCTTTTATTTTTATGACTAGAACTATTTTCTACTAGAGCTTTTAATTTGGATTAAAAATCAGATTTGTTTTTAATAAAAATGACTAAATAATACAAGAATAATCAGCAATGAATGTAACTGTATACAAAGAACCATTCAAAGAAGGAACTTCTAAAGTTCCTTTAACATCACTATGAACAAGTTCAAGAGGTTCATAGGAATTTTCATTATGATTGCTATGAAAGGGGTTTGCAGAATGATTACCACGTAAAAAAACTTCACAAGTTTCATGAGTATGGGAGATTGGAGGAAATCCAACAATGAAGTTAAGAATAGACATATCATACATGCTTTTAAAGTTAACATGTCTTAACCTTTCATGTCATAGCTATGAATCATTCCTACTTTGAGAAGTATAACATAAAGAAGATGCAAAACCATTACAGATATATAACCCATTCTTTTGAAAACATTTATTTATAGTTGTATCAAATTCATTTTTAATGTACCATTTATCCTTAAGTAAAATGATGGTGTAATTATTTTGAGTTAGTTAAGAGCGTGATAATAAATTCATCTTCAGTTTACAAACATATAAGACATCAATAATATAACCATTGAAAAAATTAGTTTTACCTTGACTTTGTGCATCTACAATAGAATTATTACATATATAAATTTGGTCATGACATTCTCTAATATCATAGAGAATATCATTCTCTAAACCTAATCGTTAAAATTTAGATCCAAATGGGATGTCTTTGACATAAAATTTCTAATATCAATGTTGATCAAAGAACACTTGACAAAAATCACATAAGAAGTCCACACAGGGAAGTGAGTCATATTCAAAGGTGCAAATGGATAGGGAGAATGTGCATGCGGAACAGAATTTCAGTTTTAGGACTTAACCATTTTCACTCATTAAGGTCTATTTTTAGAGATGACATGCAGAGCACACAAATGAGGTAGAGACATGTGCGCCATGAATTGGCTATTTTTGGAAGATTGGATATGAAGCACTTTTTATGAACATGAGCTAGAAATAGATATGCTACTATCAGTTAGCTAGTAGTAGTCTATTGTTAGTGCACTTGCATGTGTGGCTAGTTTTGTAAAGGCACATGGTTAAGAATAGGCATGCAACCTATTTTTGGAAGGGATAAGTGGTGAAGGGCAAGTCCCTACCCTTATATATATATGTAATAATTTGTGTAATAGATATACACATAGAGGGGATCAAGATATACAGAGATATGTTGTTAAAACTGCTACGCGCATATTATTGATATTATAATTAGGCTTCTGTAAACTTATTGCATTGAATATAATGAAGGACATTGGCTGAATCTAAGTGTTAGTACTATGTGTATCTGAATCTAGTATGTTTTTTATCTCATCATGGTTAGTACTTAATTTTGCTCTTCCTTAGATATAGATTTGGTTTTCTCTGTAGAATAATGAGCTAGTAATAGAACTATATATGTTAAAGTCTCCATCATGCTAACATCCTACTACAGCAACCCTAAAGAGGTACCTGGTACCTTTGTGTGCTTTGGGTGAGCACTCAGTTTAGGTTGAGTGATGTGCCAGTGCGTCTAGGGTTTCATAGGGTTCATATCACTGAATTCTAGGTTGCATCATTGGTTCCGTTTTTTGGACCTCTTTTTCAGTTATTTTCAGGATGGTTCACGATGAAGACATACCGGTTGACCTTAGCAAGTATTGAAGAATGGATACGTGATCTGGAGGAAGAATACACACATTGGTTCAGCATTGGATCTGAGTTTAACACACGCGTATGGGTGGAATAGAACCTGTATGACAGTTTATATGAGAGATTTTTTGCTATCTTTCCAATAGAGTTATATGAGTGGCTGATTGTTTATGCATCTAAGCAGAATTGGAGGTATCATGCACTTGTCTAGATGCATGAAGAATTTTAGGCCCTTTATGATGTTGATCTAATTTGGACTCGAGCTATGCATGCATGGTTTCATGGTGTCTTGAATAGTTAAATCTTAGAGTACTCAATTTCCACTTATTCATGTCTAGAGGTAGCTGAATTCCAGTTCTTACAATATCTCAGAGGAGATTACCTACAAGGCATTCCATTGACGATCAAGATCCTAAAGGTAACTTTGAACCTAGAGAGTCAACCGGTGGCTAACTAAACCTCACCACACACAAGGGCAGGAACAGGTTTGGTGAAAGATGGCAGACCTAGCGGTAGAAAGGTAGAGAGAGGAAAGGCGGCTTAAGTATAATGAGGCATGCGAGAGGGAGATAGAGAAGCAACATACCATTGCAAAAAGTATGGCATTGAGGAGAGAGATGGCTCATGAAGGATTTGAAGCTCACGTAGAAGACGTGGAGCCAGAGCATCAAGAACTCCCCCATCTTGGAAAGCATGATAGGGATCCTTTCTCAGCCTCACATAGAAGCACGCCAGCAGAGACTACATGGGCCATAGGTGTGCATCTTAATCCACCTGGTAACTTATCCCTTGTGCTTGGTTTTCTAGTATCTAGTACAACAAGTAATCAGCAAGCAAGTTTGGGAAGTAAGAGAGCAAGCACATCAATGGCAGGGTAGATAGCTTCATTGTTATTTGGAGGTGTGTTTTTAGGCACATCGTCCACACAGAACATGAGCGCGTCGAATGTTGGATTCACCTCTGGAAGTGGAACTACTTCATAGACTGTAGGGGTTCAGTATAGTACTACTATCAGAGCACATGGGAGTATTTCTACAGGACCTATTCCAGCTACAGGTTCGGGATCAGGAGGCATAGGTAGCTCTGGTTCAGGTGGATCTGGTGGTTCTGGAGGTAGGGGAAACACTAGAGGTTCTGGATCAGGTGGGAAAGGTCTGCACCAACCCCAGAATATTTATATGGAAATGTCTCTTCATCTTCCAGAGTATAGGGGAATAGAAGATGTTGTTGAACATGTGCATATGTGTGAAATATTGTGGCGCGCAAAAGGAATCATAGCTTCTGAGCATAGGGCAAGCCAATTTAATACTACGTTACAAGGGCACACACACAGCTGGTACAGAAATTTTGACCCTGATTATACTTGCATGGATTATGTAGCCTTGAAGGATGCATTCTTAAAAGAGTTTCATATTCCTAAATGTGAGTATAAGAGTATAAGTGCGCTCAAGGATATTAAGCAAGACACTACTAAAAGTGTGTGCGAGTATGATGCCCATTTTAAAATGCTTCTATCTAAAATTTATTATGATATTCACACAAGCCAGCATGCACAATGGTTTTTTGGGGGATTGATTACACCATTTAGGAGGGTGTTATCACATAAGACATATACTGATCCACGTGAGGCATTGGAAGTAACCCTATGTGCTGAGGTAGTTGGGAGTATTGACACTAGCGTTAGCCCATTCTTAGAGGCACAGATTACAGCTATGGCAAAATAACTAGATAAATTATTAGTGAATTCAGCCCATGAAACACACTCAGGAATTTGGTGTACAAATTGTGAAGTAGAGGGACACATAAAGGATAGTTATCCTCATAGAACAATATGCTCATTGCTGATGGATTGTGAGATATGCCACCTAAACCATGATGCTAGTCACTACCCATTATTACAACGTGCAATAAGGAAAAACATTTCAAGCTATTGTAAAATCTACAAGTCCACAACTCATGACACGGAGGACTACCGATTAATTGGACAAATCCATGATGTTATAGATATTGGTGTACGGTAGACAGGAGTTTCAGATAACTCTAAAGGAAAGAATGAGCATCATGAACGAGAGCACAATCAGGTGTGTTGTGATTGGAATGAGGGGTGTTTTGAAGGCATCCATGGTAGAGGATGAGGATACCACAGTGGATTCGAAGGATGAGGTTGTGGTGGTGGAAGAAGTGAGTTTCCTTGTGGAACATGTTATACTTGTGTATCTCCTAACCACTATAGGCATGAATGTCCTTAGAATATTACATGTTCTTTCTACGGAAAGAACCATAGCTATGAAGAGTGTCCTGGACTTATATGAGCATTTGAGTAAGCAACATAAGTAAGAAAACAAAGGTGCCGGGATGGTTAGATACATCATGCTGTGGATAATCAATGGATGCCCAAAATGGAAGTAGATTCTGAGGCACTACAAGTGAGGATCATGACCCGCACTGAGGTAGCACGTGAAAGGGAGGTATTATAGCAGAAACCTACCATCACTAAGGATGAGGTTCTTCATGCACAGTACCCAGATCCTACCTATCAGAAGGAGGTTTATCAGGATACCATGGAAGTGCTAAGGAATCTTCATGGTGAGATACAATATTTAAAGGAGTAGAAGAAAGCATCAGAGATGGTCCAAAATGATATAGATGACTTAAGAGAAGTGTGCAAAATGTTGTGCCAGGAGAACATCATTCCATTGTTAGGAAGTTGGTTGAAAGGGAACACTCCACGCACAAGTATTGAGACCAGACTGACAGATCCTGCATGCAAATCTCCCTCCTCATAGCCTGGATTATGACAAGGAAATCACTCTGAATGTTGTTGTGGATGGGTGGTTGTTGAGTAATATACTGATTGATACAGGCGCGGAAGTCAATGTTCTTACCTTGGATGCATGGGTACAAATGGGGAGACCCCCATCGCAGCCATCCTCTAATGTATTATTCATGGCTAATTAGACTAAGGCCACTCTAGTAGGAGTTTTAAAAGATGCATCTATTACCATACAAGGAGCCAAGTTCACTAAAGACTTTAAAGTTTTAGTGCTGGCAGAATTAGATAACTTCCCATCTCTACTAGGACATCCTTGGTGCTATGTAAATAATGTTGATCTTTGGTTCAACAAGGGCTATATCAGTTTTGAAAATAAAGAAGAAAGGGTCATTATCCCTTTCACAAACGGAAATTCCATCCTTATGTTGAGCCTTTAAGTTAAGAAGATCTAAATAGGATTTATGTACACGTCATCTGAGATCCATAGATGATTGAACCAACCAAAGAAGGACTAATTCAATGGGAGGATACATAGTCTATTAGTGATACTACAAGTGTTTCTTGTGATAATTGGGCTCACAAAACTTATGAGTTGGTAGGGTGTGAAGTAAAGAGCATATTCCCTTGAGGCACAAAACCACGTTATGTCAGGAGGATAGGTAACAACTCGGTACCTTGTTACACAGGAGAAGGGGATCCCATGGTATTCTTGTGCACCATGGAAGAAAAATGGATAGACCCACTGGAGAGGAGAAATATGCTAGCATATACACTACGTGGGACAGCAGCACGCTGGTGGGTGGTCCACAGGGATAATCTGGTTGAATGGGATGAAATTGCGGTTGCTCTTACTACTAGGTTCCTTAGGAGAAATGCACCTACACAAATATGTAATTATCATGGTGATCAACCTATTCAACACCATGTTCAGAAGTGTGAGAGACTCTGGACAGAAGGGCAAGAAGCTTTACCACCTTCACTATGGGTGCACTGGTTTTATTCCACTTTACAAGGTTACATACGTGCTTGGTATGTATATGCAAAACTCCATAGAGAAACTAGAAATTAGAATAATTTAACTACAAGAATGGCCCAGACGTTTGACTTATTCTCTAATAAACTTCCGGTAGAAGAAGCATTGAAAGTTATCAAGCACTTAACTATGGGGGATAGTGCCAAGGCTGAAGAACTCCTCTAGGAATTATTAGATAAAGAGGACTCAGGAGCACATCTTGATAAAGAACCAAGGACCGATGCAACATTACTTCAACGCGCTTGCCTTGTGAAAGAGAGGGAAAATGGTCTACCTAGTGGATGATGAAGAAGTAGATAATCTAGATGTAAACCATTCAACAGGAAGGCATGAGGTATTGGACAGTGTGGATAGGACCATGTGTGTGTATCATGAACCTATGAAGACAAAGCGGGTGAATATTGGAACAGAGACTGAGCCTAAGGAAGCCATAATTGGAGACTATTGGTCAGAATCTGAAGTGGAAAAAATCATAGAGTTACTAAGGGACTACTAGGACCTATTTCCTAGGGGGTACCATGAACTCAAAGGTGTGCATAAATCGTTAGGGGAGATGAAGATAAATCTTAAAGAGGGTGTGCACCCAGTTAGAAAGAGGCCTTACAGAATGAACCCCAATTTGCACGAAAAAATCAAAGAAGAGATTGATAACATGTTGAAGTCTGGAATTATCAAGCCCCTTGATGAGTCAAAATGGGTTAGTCCAATGGTGATCAGTATCAAGAAGGATGGATGGATTAGAATATGTGTGGACTACAGGGAGCTGAATGTTGCATGTGTAACAGATCCATTCCCTACGCCATTTACTAAGGAAATACTAGAAGAAGTTACAGGGCGTGAAATATATTCATTTACAGATGGGTTCTTTGGGTATCATCAGGTTAGGATTGCTCAGGAGGATCAGGAAAAGACTACATTTACTACTAAATGGGATAGCTTCGCCTATATTTTCATGCCTTTTGGTCTGAAAAATGCGCCTGTTGTATTTTTGTGCATAGTTGTCTAAGCGTTCAAGGAATTTATTCACAACTTCTTACAGGTATATTTAGACAATTGGACAATGTATGGATTAGTTAAGGACCACTGTGACAATATACGCTTAATGTTTGAATGGTGTAGGCAGTTGAGTATCTCTTTGAACATCAAGAAGTGCATATTTGCTACACCATTTGGGATACTTTTAGGACACATAATCTGCAAGGAGGGTTTGTTAGTTGACCCAGCGAAGGTTGCAGTCATTATAGGCCTAGGGGATCCTACCAGTCAAAGTGAGGTGTGTGGATTTTTGGGACATACAGGATATTACAGAAAATTTATCAAAGGCTATGCCAAAGTTGCCACACCCTTAGAAGAGTTACTGGAAGGGAAAGGTACATTCTACTTGGGAGAACAGCAGCAGTGCGCATTCGAGACATTAAAGGAGAAACTTACTACCACGCCTATTCTACATTTTCCTTCATGGGACAAACCATTTCATGTACATGTTGATGCCTCTGGCACGACCATTGGCATGGTGTTGGCTCAACCTGGAGAAGGTATTGTAGATCATCCTATCTGTTTTTCTAGTAGAAAGCTGACTCCTGCAGAACATAATTACACAACTACAGAGCACGAAGCTTTGTCAATGATCTATGTGTTGCATAAATTTCACTAGTACCTACTAGCTACACCATTCATCTTTTATACAGATCACATGGCATTGAAGTATTTGGTCAATAAGCTTGTTTTACAAGGGTGCATATGTCGATGGGTGCTCTTATTTCAAGAGTTTGATTTCACAGTTGTGGTAAAACCAGGAAAAAGTAATTCTGGACCAGACCATTTATCAAGAATACAGTCAAAAGAAGAATCACAAGCAAATTGAGGATACCATGCCAGATGCACAGTTATATAGGTTACAACACATGCCATCAGAACTAGAGGACATTGTTGTCTTTTTACGCACAGGGATGGCACCAGAAGGAATGAAATCATTGGAGAAGAAACAACTTGCTATACGTGTTGCACCTTATATATTAATTAGTGGTGACTTGTACAAAATGGGTCGGGATGAAATATTGCGCCATTGTGTATTGGAACATGAGCACATGGGCATTATGGAAGAAGCTCATGGTGGAATTGTAGGAGGCCACTATACAGGTGATGCCACAACGCGCAAGATTCTACTCGTTAGATTATGGTGGGAGACCCTCTATAAAGATTGTAAGGAATTTTGTAAGGCATGTGATCATTGTCAACATCTTGGAAGACCAGGTCAGCAAGATGAAATGCCTCTAAGACCTATTGCTAGCACAAAACCGTTTGAGAAATGGGCTATAGATTTTGTGGGTCCTATTTCACCAGTTGCGTGCAGAACTGGATCATGCTACATTATCACTTGCACAGACTATCTGACACAGTGGGTAGAAGCAACACCTACCAAGGACTGTACAATGGCTACAACAGCTTGGTTTCTATGGGAACATATTATTACAAGGTATGGATGTCCTTTGAGTTTGACCAGTGATAGGGGCACACATTTTCTTAATGAGACAATCAGAATTTTATTGGATGAGTTCATGATTGCACACCATAAGACTACACCCTATCATCCTCAGGAAAATGGAACTGCTGAGGCTTTCAACAAAATTTTGAGCCACACATTGACAAAAATATGTGATGTTGGAAGAAAGGATTGGGATGATAAAGTATATGCAGTACTTTGGGCATATAGAACAACATATAAAAGGTTGAACAAAGCCACACCATTTCAGTTAGTGTTTGGTGTAGAAGTCATTCTTCCTATGGAGTTTATGTTACCTTCTTTGCATATTGCATGTGCTGGAGGTCTAGCTGATGAGAAAGCTTTAGAAGAACGGATTGAAAATATAATTCAACTGGATGAGTGACAAGCCATAGCACGTTGGAGTCAGAAGAAAGAAAAGGCCAGGCAGAAAGCATGGCATGACAGAAACATAAGGGATAAGAAGTTTGAGATTGGACAAATGGTACTTCTCTATGACTCTAAGTTCTTGCGCCATCCAGGAAAACTTAAGGTACATTGGTTAGGGCCATATGTTATCACTTACATCCTTGAAACAGGTGCTTGCCAGTTAGAAGCACTTGATGGAACACAGCTACCCAGTTACTTCAATGGGAGTAGGCTGAAGCCCTACTATAAATAAGTCTTCTTGGTGTTTGTAATAAGGTAGTATTGCCATTTAGATTAGGTTTTCAATTATGTATTTCCTTAATGTGTTTCCTTCTTTGTCGTTATGCTTTTTCAATTTAGTTGGTGTGTTGTGAAATAAGCACACTTGCACGCATGAAGCTAATTACTATATGAAGCATGTTTATGCGCAGAGGACTGCACATACTTTTAGTGTGGGGTGGTTGTCAATATCCAGGTACAAGATTGTGGGAATTGAAAGGTGAAAGGAATAAGCTGCTACGAGTGCTCTTCAATTCAAAGGATTGCCTCTAAAAAGTGACCAAAGATGGAGATGAATGAAGGAACAGTATAACGCAAGGTAAGCAGAGGCCATAGCAACTACCAGTAGAAGGTGCAGTGACGAGGTACTCGGGTGCAAGGGAGCACACTGAAGAGAAGTCTGTGACCAGAGGGTAGGAAGGCACACTAGAAGGTTATAGCTGAGGCGCAAAGATGTAACGCACGGAAAGGATGGAATTGGTCAATTAATGAGAGGATATTTGGCAGGTGAAGGAACAATGAATGCATCAAAAATTTGGAAATCTATATAAGGATGGGATGCGAGTTCATTTTTACCATTGCGATTAAGAGTATTTGAAAAGAATCCAAGTGTGAAGAGTTAAGTAATCGTATTAAGGTGCGAGGGGTGTGTAACCAGTCATGACGAAGAGATTTGGGTGTAGAAAGAGCTTACGTTCCCAGTGGTGAAGGGTTTGAGCGAAGCAAGGTGATAGAGAGGAGCTAGGGCACGTAATTTCACCTAGGGCATGCTGAATCGAGCTAGGGTTTGATTCACACATTGCAGAATTCAAGAGGTAAGGATCTACAAAGGATTGCAAGGTAGAAATGGCACCCAAGAAAGTAGTTGCAGCAGGAGTGAAGGGAAAGAAGAAGGTGGTAGAAGAAGAAGAGGAGATAGCTCCCGAAAGCAATTTTTTAGAAATGCAATATCCAGAGGGGGTTATCGTCGGCTAGGAGTGGGATTCTCACATAAGGAAAAGTAAGGTGAGTGAGTACAATCACCGTACCATAGAGAATAAGAAGGATCTTGACGCGTTGCTGAACACAAAGACAAATAAACGCACGGCAGAAGACATGCCAGTGTATGACGATGCTGGACAGAAGCTCTTAAAGAAGATAGGAGTTTACCAGCTATATGAACTCCCTTACTTTGGGAAATATGAGCCCTTGTACCAGTGGCTCATGAGCAGAGTGCATGAATATTTTTTCTACTTTGCAGGATGCCGAGCCAGAATTTCAGCTGCGCTCATCTCCATGGTAACAGGGTTGAAAGGCACAGGAGAAGATTTGAAAGATGATTTAACAGATAAGGCCACAATATTGGAGACCAGAAAGGAGTTGGGGTACACAAAGGGTCCGCACGGCATGGACATCGATAAACTGAAGAAGTATCCAGTGGTGCAAGTAGTCGCGCATCTTGTTACAAAGCTAAATGACCAGGAAAGGTGGTCACAAGTGAACACCATGTGGCTGCACATTGCCAAAAAGATGTCTGAAGGGGTAGTCTACAACATTTCACATTATATTGCAGAAAAAATCATTGAGGAAGTGCGCACATGAGGAAAGATCAGCTTTGGAGTTGTTCTGTTATCACTGGTGTTCATGGAGATCGGAGTACCTGATGGACCAAAGGAGAAGATATGGGAGTATCCCATGGAACACAAGTCACCTGCATAATGCTTCAAGAAGTACTTGTGTGAGGGATCCATGACAGAGTAGGTCAAGCAAAGGGCTGAGAAGTGGTATGATAGGCTCCGCACGGTGTTTGAGGAAGAATGACGCATCCCCAAAGACTTGCCTTCAGTGGTTGGAAAGGTAGTTCAGTTCACTGTATACCAGCATTTTGTATAGCGTGGTTCACCATGAAAGATGGAGCATGGAGCCCTTGGTGTAAGTTTCCATATGCCTTCACAGCAAGGTACTTCTAGGTGTCAGTACACAGGTTCACAGATGCATGGTGACTGACATTCAATGTGGATAAGGTAGATTGTGACTACCACACACTAAGGAAGAAATATGTGTATCTAGGGTGGGTGTATATATTGAAAGGCTCATTTCAAATGTATTAAACATTAAACCAATAATTCTGGTTGTGGGAGATATTGGAGCAACATTAGTGTATCTTCAACTGAAGCCCAAGATGGAGAATAACAAGTATGTGGAAGATGAGTTCGCACTTCCAGCACCACCAAAGGGAAAGCATACAATGGAGAACGTCCCCAGTGCCTAAGCCCACAAAGCCAATAGAAGTGGAGGATGAGGAGGATGAGCGCGAGGATAGTGGTGGTTTGGAGCATAGAGGTAGAAGACATCCTACGAACAAGGATGAAGCTGAGCATGCCACTACACCACCTCAACCACAAGAAGGGGATGATGAGGACTTGGATGCAGTCCAAGGAGAGCACAAATTTAAGTGAGTATTCAGGAGAACAAGGACCCAAGGTGCTACTCTGCAAATAGTGCACAAATCACCCAGACTCTCTCCATAGAATAAGACAATAGCGTGAAGAAGAAGGAAGTTGAAGTTGAATGAGGAGGTAGAAGAGTTAGAGGAAAGCACACCTAATTCTCCTACACCTCTAGAGAATGTGGAAGAACAGAAAGATGAAGAAATGAAGCAAGGAGAAGAGGAGGAAAAGGGAACAGATGAGATAGCTACAGAGACTACTCAGGACATGGAGACACAAGTCCCAAATTTGGAAGCTCAAGTTCCTAAGTAGCCTCGGTCTAGAAGAACAAGTGGAGAGCACATTCCACTAGCCATGGGTTATGCAGAGGATGCAGGTAAAATTGTTCACACCCGTTTCTAGAGCACTCTGTCACAAAAGGAATTATATGGTTGGGAACTAATGGATGAAGATATGGCCATAGTGCACATGAGGAAGCAGTTATCATGGTCCATGCACACACACATGGATGAGCCAAATTTTGATGTGTGTGAGGAGTCATGCGTATCAAGGAGGTTGAAGAAAACACCTCAGGCTAGACACATGACAATAAAGCCTACTATCATGTCAGATGAACAGGTGAGTAATGCATTGTTCAAAGTCTCAATAGAGGTGGTGAGGCGGAATATGGACAAGGCTGCCACAATTAGGGCACTCAGGGAAGAGATCAAAACTAAGGATGGGGAAATAACATGCCTAACGTAGGAGAGAGACTTAGTGTAGAAAAAGAACGTTGTATTTATCAGCATCACAGAGGATATTGGTGATAATGTCATAAGAGCTAGGCCACACTTGGAGCCAAAGGTACCACAGACATTTCCTTCAGCAATACACTATGTAGGAAAGTTGGTGGACCTAGTGCTTGAAGATGAGCCTCTGCACATGCTAGTGCCAAAGGATCCAACACAAGAGGCAGAATGAGAGAAGGCTTTAGTGATGTGGAAGATTACATCCTATGAAGGACTGCTGCAAGCACTGTAAGAAGAATTGAAGAAAGCAGACCAAGCCTTGAACATCTTCACAACTCTAGAGGTGCTCATCAACATAAAAACCCTAGAGGAGAACAATGAGGTCCAGAAAGTGATGACGGATGAAACCTTAGGCCACATAAAAATATTATCAATGGTTAAATAGAAGTGCGAGGCCCTGGCAGTAGCACAAGAACCACACAAGACTCAGCTGGAAGAGCTTGGGAAGCTCATTGCGTAGAAGATGGATTTACTAGAGGGAAGGATGACTGCAATGTCCAACATTGTGTTGGTCTTGCAAAATGAAAAAGGGGAGATTGTGAGGGATGAATTGGATTCCATTGTTATGGAAATTCCAGAAAAAAAGCAGAGGAAGCACTCATTGAATGGCAGACCTTGGAGGCTGAAATAAAATAGGAATATCCTGAATTAGTTGTTCAGGCTGAAGAAGAGACTGTGGAGTAAAAATATTATTTCATACATTCTTTCCATTCTTTCCATTCTTCTATTCTTTACTTAAGTTTTTGGAGATGACCATTGTCAGGGTGATAATGAAATTAGTGTGGGGTAATGTTGATCAAAGAACACTTGACAAAAAGCACATAAGAAGTCTGCATGGGGAAGTGAGTCATATTCAAAGGTGTGAATGGATAGGGAGAACATGCACGCGGAACATAAGTTCAGTTTTCAGGACTTAGCCATTTCACTCATTAAGGTCTATTTTTAGAGATGACATGTAGAGCACACAAATGAGGTAGAGACGTGCGTGCCATGCATTGGCTATTTTTGGAGGATTGGATACGAAGCACTTTGCATGGACACAAGCCAGAAATAGATCTGCTACTGTCAGTTAGCTAGTAGTAGTCTATTGTTAGCGCACTTACATGTGTGGCTAGTTTTGTAAAGGTGCGTGGCTAAGAATAGCATGCGACCTATTTTTGGAATGGATGCGATGAAGGGAAAGTCCACACCCTTATATATATATATGTAGTAAACTGTGTAACATATATACACACAGAGGGGATCGAGATATATACATAGATATGTTGTTAAAACTACTACGCGCATACTACTGATATTGTAATGAGGCTTCTGTAAACTTATTGCATTGAATATAATGAAGGACATTGGCTGAATCTAAGTGTTAGTTCTATGTGTATCTGAATCTAGTATGTTTTTGATCTCATCATGGTTAGTACTTAATTCTACTTTTCCTTAGATATAGATCTGGTATGCTCTGTAGAATGATGAGCTAGTAATAGAACTATATATGTTAAGTCTCCATCATGCTAACATCCTGCTACAACAACCCTAAAGAGGGACTTGGTACCTTTGCATGCTTCAGGTGAGCACTTAGTTTAGGCTGAGTGATGTGCTAGTGCGTCTAGGGTTTCATAGGGTTTGTATCACTGAATCCTAGGTTGCATCAACCAATAAGACTAATTAGTTCAATTTTTCTTGGAGATCAAACTAATATGATTTTACACTCAAGAAAAGAGTTTGAAAACTTTTTTTTGCCTTGGCATCCCTCTCATAATACATGTTAAACATTTATACTCGACTTAGGATACAATCAACACTTTTAACCTCTAAAAAACATGATTAAACCACCTCAAACACCATTTTTCACTTAAATTTTTCCTTAGATAAGTTTTAGCAGCTTTAAAATTGAGTTAGTCATCTCTAGAGACTTCATTTAGAGCAGCAGATTCTAGCTATAGGGCATTGGAGCCTAGTTATAGAGAGTCAGAGTTTAGCTATAGAGAGCCTAAGTCTGGAAAAAGATCATTGGATTCTGAAAAAAAGAGCACCATAGTCTAGAAAAAAGCATCAGAGTGTGCTTGCAGAGTGCTAGAGTACATTTGAGGAGTGTTAGAGTCCATTTGAGGAGCATCAAAATGTATTTTGGCTTTTAAATAATATGACAGATCATGCTTTGAATTTGATATGCAAACTCTATATCCATATGGGAGAATTTTGACACTCAATTTTTGATATCAATCAAACTCATTGATTCACATTTTTTTAGAGGTTGGATTGATATGATTTTCCACTCAAGAAAAGAGCTTGTAAACTTTGTTTTACCTTGGTAGTCCTCTTATAATATATGCTCAACCTTTATACTTAACCGAGGCTAAAATCAACACTTTTAACCTCTACAAAACATGACTAAACCACCTTAAACACCATTTTGACACTTGAATTTTTATCTAGATAAGCTCCAACATATTTCAAATTGAGTTAGTCATCTAAGGAGACTTCTTATAGAGCATTGGAGTCTAGTTGTAGAGTGCCAAAGTATGAAAAAAGAGTGTTGGAGTAAAAAAAATTCCAGAGTCTAGAAAAAGAGTGACATATCCTTCATACATAGTGTTGGAGTTAATTTGAGAAGTGTTAGAGTACATTTGAGGAGAGCTAGAGTGCATTAGAGGAGCATTGAAGTGTATTTTGGCTCTTAACTGATATAATAGATCATGCTCTAAACCTAATCTTTAAACTCTAGATCCAAATGGGAGGCCTTTAACATTGGATTTATAATACCAATTAGACTATGTGGTTAATATTTTCTTGGATATCAAATTGATATGATTTTACACTCAAGAAAAGAGCTCGTAAACTTTGTTTTACCTTGGTAGTCATCTCATAATACATGCTTAACATTTATACTCGACCTATACTGTAAGTATCACTTTTAACCTTCATAAAACATGATTGAACCACCTTAAACACCATTTTTTCACTTAAATTATTTGTTTAGATAAGTTCCAGCAACTTTGGAATTGATTTATTCATCTCTAGAGAATTCCAATAAAGTGTCAGAGTCTACTTGTAGAGCGATGAAGTTTAGCTACATAGAACCAAAGTCTAGAAAAATAGTGTCATAATCTAGAAAAAGAGCATCAAAGTCGAGTAAAAGAGTGTCAGAATATTTTTGTAGAGTTCCAGAGTGTATTTGACGAGTTTCAGAATCCAATTTCAAATGCAAATGCAAATGGTGCATGACAATTTACTATATACCAAAACTAGTTTCTAGGAGACATTTTTACACTTACTTAGAATAGGAAAACAAAGAACGTAATCTAATCTAATCAATTACAAACTTAAAAATAATAATTTTTGGTACCTTTAGATCATTCTACATTTTTTGGCATCCTATGTAAAGGCTTCAAATGTAAATGGTGCATGATAGTTCACTATTGACTAAACTTGGTTCCTAGGAGATAATTTTGTACTTACTTTGAACAAGAAAATGGAAGACTTTCCTTAATCCAATCACTTGAAAAAATGATAATAATAATATTGGGTGCCTTTATATCATTATAGAGTTGGTGGAATCCTATGTAAAGTCTTCAAATTCAAATGTTGCATGATAGTTCACTCTTAACCAAAACTAGTTTCTAAGAGACAGTTTTGCATTTACTTTGAATAGGAAAATGGAGGATGTAACCTAATCCAATCACTTTCAAACTTGGTAATAATAGTTTTGGGTACCTTTATATTATTCTATATTTGGTGGAATCCTTTCAAAAGGCTTCAAATGTAAATGGGACATGACAGTTCAGTATATACAAAAATGGTTTCTAGGAGATAGTTTTGCAGTGGCTCTGAACAAGAAAAAAAGGACTTAACCTAATCCAATAACTTATAAACTTGGGTACCTTTAGACCATTATAGATTTTTTGGCATCCTCTTTAAATACTTAAAATGTAAATGGTGCATGATAGTTCACTATTGACCAAAACTGGTTCCTAGGAGACAATTTTGCACTGACTTTGAAAAAACAATTGGAGGAATTACCTAATCCAATGAATTTAAAACTTGGTAATAATAATTTTGGGTATATTTAGATCATTATATAGTTGGTGACATCCTATGGAAAGGTTTCAAATATAAATGGTGCATAACAATTCACTATTGAAAAAAATTGGTTCCTAAGAGTCAGTTTGCACTATCTTTGAACAAGAAATTGGAGGACTTACTTGTTAATTTCAACCCTTATCCTATGTCATGGCTTAGATAACATAAATATGATCATATTAGTTGGATAATACCATTTTTATTTTATGACAAGAACTCCAACACTTCTATGAAAAACTTTGACACTTCTATGAAAAAATTTGGCACTTTTATGATAAGCTTTGGCACTTTTATGAAAAAAATTGGTGCTCTTATGATAAACTCAAGAGATCAAAATGGTCCATGTTGATCCTTTATTGATTTATTTTTAATGTTTCAAAGGTTTGAAGATCAAATAAGGGTGTTTCTAAAGTCATGAGAACTCATTTTTGGCAAGGTTAATATTTACAAGTTGTAAGGAGTCAAAGGTGCATCTAAATTGATAAAAAATAATCCCAAGAAATATTAACCATCATCAATAGGTATATTTCAAGGTAAATATATAAGTTTTTAATCATATCCATGATATTCCAAGCCATTCATTTCATTAGTAAGACCACTTGGGACCAAGGAGATTTCACAGGTAGAAACAGGCCAGTTTTAGGATTGTCATAAAAATATTGTTCTTCATAGAATCTCCAAGGATCCTCCAAGTTTTGTAGGTTTTTTAGACCCCCAATATTATATCATCCAATTTTTAGGTCCTAACTAAATCATCTTGGGCATCTTCAAGCAAAGAAAGTGAAAAAAATGGCATATCCAGCTACAAATAAAAATAGGGAATCAAGGAGGAATGTCATGAAAATCATGCCCTTCCAATAACTTCCATGGTACATCATTTCTTCCATATGATCTTAAGACACCAATGAATGTTTCTATCAATTTTGGGAGCTAACCAAGGTCGTTTTGGGCATCAAAATCATGATAGAATTCAGGACTAGTCAACATCTCAATTTGTGGGCAATTTTTAGACTATCATAAATATATCAAGCTTCCTAGCCTCCCCAAGAGCCATCAAAGTTTTAATATGTTTTTGAAACCCCCAAGATGATATCTTATAAGTTTAAGGTCTTAATTTATTCATCTTCAATCTCAAACACTTTCCAGAAGTTAAAAATTCCATGAAGAAAATTTTTAGGAAGAAACTACCATAATGATTACTAAGTAAAGTGTGTTAACTCCCCTTTATGCTGAGTAAATGTGTATAATAGCTAAGGAATGGTGAGTTGGAGGCTCCTATATATACAATATGTATTTTAAGAGCATAAGGAAGGAACATAGGGGGATTTCCCTTGATTGTAGAAATATGTGAGTTGTTTTGGTTAAGGAAGACACTTTTAAACATTGAAGAGACCTAATGACTCACCCCATTTCCTCTTCTTATTTCTCTCTTTCTTCTTATATGTATTGAAGAGTGATGTAGGAGTATACTGGAACATACATAAGTAAATTTTTGGTTTTTAATGTAAATCTTATTGTTGAGTAGCTATATGGATACTTTGTAGTAGCCTTACAATGATTCTAACTTACTTGGTTCCATCTTTGTGTGTAATAAGGAGTTTCCCTCCAAGAACGATAGTTCAAATATTTTAATAGGCTTCATTGTTGTTATGTGGTATAAATGTTAGCAATGTAATATGAAAGGTTACAACTATTTTAAAAGGACTAAAACATTTTATTCAAACATCTCAACCACCCAAGTGGGATTGTAGTAGTGAAACTTTACTCTAGTTAGGTAGTTGTGAGTATGTAACTCCTCCATATTGGTGACATGAAGACTCACAACTAGATATAAGATAATGAGGCAAGTTCTTAGAAGTTAGAGTCATTTTTTAAAGTTATAATCAGGGTGAAAGATCCTCAAGGAGGCAGAGAATAAGGTAGTTTGATGAGAAAATGAGTATTTTGTAATTGCATGTTATAATTCGAATTGTCTACAAGGTGTAAATAGAGGGGGTATACATTAATGAGGTCTTATAAACCCTTGAAATATTTAAAAATATCACAATTATATTTCATTCACCTCTCATCCCACGTATGCAAAAAAATAGAACTAGGGAACGAACAATAAATCGACCATATCTCAAAAATTAACCAATGAAAAATTATGAAATTTTGTGAGGAGAGGAATTTGGATATTAGGATTTCATTAAAAAAAAAATAGATCTATTGGAGGTATATTATGAAATATATCTCAAAAACTCGGTCTTTGTAAAAAGAAAGGTAAAAAGGACGTATTTTGAATTCTAACCATGGAAACTTGATGAAAATTTTGGAGTATGTTTGTTAAGATTAAATGAGAATTATTGCAAATTTTTAGTGGTTTTGTGGCTTTTAGAGGGGTTAAATTGTGAACACTCGGTCACAACCCTATTTTTGACAATTCAAGATTAAAATTAGGAAGTAAAATTGTGATAACTTGAGTTTTACTTATCCAGACCTAATGAAACTTTAGGGTCATGATGTTTTAAGTCTAAAAAAGAGTTCATGAGTGATTTGAGGAATTTTCATGTTGTTTAGAGGGTAATAAATTTAATTTCTTAATCTGAATATAGTAATTTCATAACATAGCCCCATGTTTTAGTGACATAACTATCTTGTCATGACAATGAAGGTCGCATAAAGAGAGAAAAAGGTTGCATAAGCTGGCATAAGATTTTTGAAGGGTTGTAAATCCTAAAAGACTTAAATTGATGATAAAAACTCAGATTCGATCTTCTTTACTAGTCAAGAAACCCGTTTTATAATCATTGAGTGTTGTTGATAAATTGATTGAGAAAACAATCATTTATTGTTGTAGACTTTTGTAAGAAAATTTTATAAAAACCCTTTGAAGGTTGTATCCTCATTTTGATTGTTGAAAAGGCGTTGTAATATCAATTTTTTTATTGTGTAACCTATGGGTATAAGAACGAACACAAGAAAATTTAGGCGTTTGCAAACTCATTACATCATCAAAGTGTGTACATTGTGGCAAAGATATTCTCTACATGCATCAAAGATACATCAATATCTTATTTCTCTTTGATCTAATTATATTCACTTATATATATGACTATTAAAAAGGACAGAGGTAACCCTCTACTTTGGTGTAACAAAAGTTTGCTCTTTTGAATATTGTAACACGTGTTTTTAGCCTTGAAATAAAAAATAATTAATTTCACCTCTCTCTTTTACTATCATTTTGTGTATGCTTTCGATTTTTTGTTGTGTCGTGTAGATTATTAGTATCTTATGGAATTTTTCAAGGTGAATTGTATACATTTCATCTAAATACTACATCAATAATTGGGGGAGTAATTTTGCAGAATTTACAAAGAAATTGAGAGAAAAAGGAGTATACGTGGAAAAAAATCATTTTCTCATTCTATAGGTTTAATTTTATTTTAGTAAATTTATTGTGAAAGATCCTAGCAATATTGAGATTCAGTCCTCAAACATTGCATACTATAGAAATATTTATTGTATTTTGTTTCAGATTAGTTTTGTTTCTTACCAATTTATAAGTAAAATTACATTGATTAGTGTATTGATATTATGATTTAATAGTGATATTTATAATTGGATATTACAAGATGAAAATGAAGATAATGGAGAGGGATGTGAAGATCTAGGTACATCTAGAAGAGAGTTGAAGAAGAAATTAGAAAGAAAATTGGGTTAGAAGGTGATAATGGAGACAGATATGTATACTTTTCCACTCTTCCTATAAGCCTATTTTAATTTTGATCATTCTTCCAAAGATTTAATCCTTAACATTTTGCATTTTAGTTTTTTTTTTACTTGCTCAAATTTTCGTGATGTTGAGGTGTAGAGGTGTTTTATCAAATAACAAAAGTTTGTTAGAAATACATAAACCTTACATTGATTGTACTTTGTCTCCAAAATAGGGTACCAAGGGTTTGAACCCTTTTTGGTGCTTCAAAAAATTCAATATGAAAATATTAGGACTCTAAGAGTTAGATAAAGCTTTCAAAGATAATATTTCTAATGAAAAGGAGTATATAAACGATACTCAATCTAGTAAATCCTTTTTTTGCTAAATTATGATTTAGTGATAGTTTTGAGGGTTTAAGACCTTAGTATGCCTTTACAAGGTTTCTATGCAAATTTTAATGCTTAAATGAGATGGAAAACTTTGATGATATATTAAAATAATGAGGTTATGAATCTATATTGTATCTAGCACTACAATAAAACACCAAAATCAATTATATATAAGTAGATAACAACAAATGTGTATAACACTACATAATTAACACTAAAATTTAGGCATAAACATCAATTTGTGATTTAACAACATTGGTTTTTGTTGTATGGTAGTTGTTGTGTAACACTAAAATATAACACCAAAATTGGTTATGGAATATAACAATATATATATATATATATATATATATATATAACACCTAATTTTGTGTTATATGTCACAACAAATTTTGGTGTTGTTGGATTTTAATGTTATCTAAAAACTATCTCACAACTAACACTGATGTTGTTAAATAACAAATTAGTGTTATATGCCTAAATTTTAGGGATTTTTTAGTGTTATATTACCTAAAATTCTTGTAGTGATATGATACAACTTCATGTGCAAGTGGATTATGCAATCATTTATAAGAGTCCATAGCATTATAATTATGAGAGACGCGTTGTTGTAATTTTAAACTTTGTGTTTGTAAAGAATGAACAAGGGACTTAAGATCATGTGTACTAAATGAAGATGTATATGAGCCATTATGATGATAAATAAGAGATGTAGTAGTAATAATGGCTGCAGGAGTAGGAATAGACATATTTTGCATAGGAATGTGAGGTGCCCCCAAGGAGGTAGGCATAAGATATGAGGGATGAAATATATCTATAAAATACATGTCATTAGACTTTCGATCATGAGCAAGCTTAGTATCAAGAAGAATTTTTATAATAAGTTCAATACGATGTGGATTGGCATGGAGTTGAGCACAAAAATTAGTTAAGATTTCTACTTGGTCTTGATCTACATTGTTGTCCTCGGCATAGTCATAATTATAGGAGTGTTCACTGTGGGGATCAATGTCATGTAAGGGAAGCTCATGTGCAGGTGGATCAAGAATAGAACTAGAAGTAGGAATAGAAGAAGCCACTACATTACGACATTTGCAAGTGGGACGTGAAAGCTCAAGATGTTCAATAGATTGATCAAAAATTTGAGCACTATGTTGGTAGGTCATATAAGGAAAGCATATAGAAACTGAAAAGGAGTGATAACAATGAAAGAAAACAAAAATGTATGTTTCTAAACATAAACCTTAGGGCCATTAGGGTCAGGGCTATGATATTCAATTAGAAAATCTCGGGTTCACTTTTTTAAGAAATGAATCTCGTCTTTTTTACTTTAATAATGTTTTAACTAACATGCATAAAAGGATGAATAATGTTACAGGTGGATATTCTAATTTAATTAACTTCTAATGTTAATTACACAAATTAAAATAACTCTTTTTGAAGTGACGATTGATTTAACGCAGCTAAGTGTGTGCATTAGCGTAACTTTTCCAATTTTCTCTAGGCCAAAACAACAATAAAGGCATTCAAAAGATTTTTTTTTGGATACATATTGTGTTTTCATCATCAAGAGCCCAATCAAACTCTTAGAAGCAATCTAAACGATGTTTACATTGGGGATGATGAGCCATCTCTCTCACAACTTAGAGCACAAATCTCACTCAGAGGGAAAACACAATATAGTAGTAAAAATGACCAACGATTTTTGTAACTCTCCCACCCTTCTACTTGTACCAAACTCTTAGCCCTAATTTCTTGATTTTTCAGCCTTTATGCCCTCATACTTGCCTTTCTATATCATTTCATCTTCTCCTTCTCTGTGAATTCTTCTCTCTCTCTTATTAATCGGTTGTCCACCACTTTTTTGCGTCACCTATCTGCTTGAGGGGGAAATCCCTTAGCATAATCCATACTCGTTAGGGCATCCAAATGCTTCACTAGGGTAAATCAAGTAGTCCATCACACTTCTTTATCATTTGTTTATTATTTTACAAATTATAGAACTCAGTCCAAAGAGTCCATATGGTCCTAACCCTTTTGTATGACCTTGATCCCACTTGAAATTTAGGTCTGCAAATTTATGATTGTTTCACCTTCATAGAAATGTGCATCACTATGTGTTGGTCTTATTAAATCACCTTTAAAATGGCTCCATAAACTCTTTTAAAACCCAAAAAACATTGTAGTGCAAGAATAAGTTACTACAAAAAAAATTATTGGGTTGTGGGCACCGATATGTACCACCAACATCACCGCTACTCTAAAGAGGAATCAAACTACACTTCATTCTCCTGGCATGTGATATCTACCATAGTGCAATCAGACTTGATAATTGTGCTTTGACAATGCTTCATTTGAGTTTCAAACTTGCTCAAATACTTGGGAATGGTCACTTTGCTTTCTTATAGAATGAAGACGGATGCTCCTAGGCCTAGAAGGAGACTTAGAACTAGTAAAGGGTGTTGCCCTAATGGATGTGCATGAGTTATTTTGTGGCTTAGGGATATTTGGGTGTCTTTAATGGTTTTTTTTACATGAGGATCTCATAAAGTTTTAGGTTTCCAAATGAGGTGAGACTTACTTGCTTATATATTCTTTCAAAGGTTGTCATGTCATAAAAATCTAACCAAGGGGGATATTGTCTGTAAGAAGGCTATAGAATTGAAATAATTAACTCAAAACATATCATTACAAAACCATACAATAGGTTCGGTACTGACATTTTACAAAAATGGCAGAAACTGATGCTTTTGGATCAGAGGGAGAAAAACATATTTTGACTTCTTAGGCCTGAGCATGATTGTTTCTAGATGTATTTTATACAATTAAACTTCATAGAATGATGATAAAGAGGTGTGCAAAGATAAGTAAGTACATTAATGTCTATCAAGGTGTGCTAAGAAAGAGTGAGGAGAGTGCATTTGTCCATGAAAGTGTGCAATGTCAAGATCAGGAGTGTTAAAGGATAGATTTCCAAATTTAAGTTTCTACACATGGAGGCACAATGTGTTTATTTTTCTTCTTCTATTTATTTCCATTTTGTTTTAAAAACCCTCATTGGGGTTAATTGAGGAGAGGATAAACCCCTAATTATTTTCCAATATACATACATATATATAATTAGTTATTTATATATTCATATATGTTTATATATTCATATATATTGTATACCATGGAAAATACAAACAAAGAGGAAAATTAAAACAAAATCAAGTGATAACCTTCCATTGTAAATCCCAAAGCAACCTTATATTAGATATGACCTAAAGAACGGGGTTTAGTGATGTTCTTTGCAAGATCCATTTGAGTTGTGAGCTATGGTTGATTTTTTGATGCTCCAAGTATTCCAAATAGAATAACAACTAAGCCACAAGCATGATGATGTGATTTGGGCAGTATAACAATATGAGAACTTAATTTGATTCACCAAATGATTGAAAAAAATAGCATCATGAACTCTCAAAAGCTTTGGTGGATGATTTTTAAAGGATCATTGATTTATAGTTAGGGAAAGTGAATCCTCAAGATAAGTTGTGATTGATTTGATTTGGAGATAACTAAACTTGACTTGGCTTATTTAGTCAAGTTTCTAGATTTGATTGGAGAGTTAGACTGTTGTTCTTGATTTGCAAGAGTTATTCAAGGCTGAGTTGGTAAGGGGTTGCACATGTTTTTTTATTTTTAATTCTATATCTACTATTTTATTCACCCAAAAAGTGTCGTAAATAGTTAGATTTTGGAAAAAGATGGGTTGATTTTAAATTTTTCATGACTTGGAAGATAGCTTCAATTAACTCAATTGTTGATATAAGTCAATTTAAAAACATCCTCTTGATTAAAATAATGATTTTTAGTTCTAGTCGGGACTTGAGTCAACTTGAGTTGAGGAGGTGGATAGGGTTTAGGGATTTATTTAATACTTTTAAATGTGGAAGTGGACATGTGGATTTATTTAATTAATTTGATATTAAATTAGCTATTAAAATTAGCTAAAGGGGGTGATAAGGTGTAAATAGAATTAATTAAATTAATTTTATGTAGGAACAATGGGTGTAATGATAGTTTGAATGATTACGATGCATAGCAGTAATTTGGGGGTGTTTACATTTTCCCCTCTTTAAAGTGTTATTATGGAGTAATAATGCTTAAAATATAGTAGACGTGTGTAAAACGGTGGTCGAATGATAATGAAGTGGTAGGACTGCCTGATTTACCCTGGTGAATCATTTGGATGCCCTAGCGAGTATGGATTATGTTAAGGGATTTCCCCCTCAAGTGCATGGGTGACACAGGAAAGTGGTGGACAATCGCTTGATAGGAAGATTAAGAATACTTATTTTTCTAGAGGAATTAGAAAGAATATGTTGTCAAGTGAATGATAATGTTAGGAAAATGATGAGAATTATGATATGACTTTTTTCATGTTTTGAATGAGATGCACGGATGAATGTAATGGCGATATGATCAACCATTTATCGTAGCTTAAGCTTCCATTCAGATTTTTTATTTCAAGAGTAACCTATTTTTTGGTTACACAGTAGAGTTAGCACCATGGTTATTGAAAAACCATGATGAGCAACCCATATGCAAATATAACACACACACAGAGAGAAAAATATAAATTGATCTCAATGTGCACATTAAGATGATGTACATCATGGCTATAAATAAACCAAGATGCTTACAAAATACTTATAATTGGTTAAAAAGCAAATATGAAAAAGAAGTGTAAAATAAACCCAATATACACAGTAAGATGAATATACACCAAAGTTATATATGCACTAAGTTACTAAAAATTTACCTACAATTGGTCAAAGATGAATATAAACAAAACAAAACAAACCTCGTATATGTGGCAACTAATAGACACCCTAATTATGAATAAGTCAATATAACGACATAATACATGTAATAGGTCCAAAAATGAAGACAAAATTTGAAAACAAGCCTAATATACAAAGAAAAATGAGCCAAAATGACAAAAAAATACTAACAATTAATTAAAAATGGAAATAAGGAATGAAATAAAAACCCAATATACAAGACAAAATTATTACACCAAGACTAAAATGAGCCAATATAGTAACACGATACTTGCAATTGGTCAAAAACAATGACAAAATTGGAAAACAAGCCCAATACATAAAACAAAATGAATACACCAAAGCTAACAATGAGCCAAGATGGTAAGAGGATACCTAGAAGTGGTCAAAAACAAAGAAAAATGTAAGGAAAACCCTACACATGCAGTAATTCAAACACACCAAGGCTATATTCAAGCCAAAATGCTAATAGGATTACTTACAATAGGCCAAAAACAACAACAATGCAACACAACTTAAAATAATAATATCTAATTATGCCCTTAATGTGTTCCATAGTGAAGAATAAGTAGATGTGAATGCCACCAAGAAAGGATACATGTAAGGGATTAGATCTAACCAAAGAGTGGAGTTAAGCAACTCCTCATGACACTCTTATTGGATCTCGTTGAAGTTTGATCTGAAATTGATTGGATCCATTTTCCAAACAAGGATACATGTGAGGAAGAACATGAGAGCCAAGATGCCCCAAGTAAGGATACATGCAAGGATTTAATTGATTATCTTACCCCCAAACAAGGAGACATATAAGGGTTAAGAAAAGTGATAATCATATAATAGTCGAAACGATCACTTGGATTATAGTTTAAAGTGTGATATTGTTTAACTGTGTTGACAGCCATTGAGAGCAGTTTGAAACATTTTTTGAATGTTTTTGGTTTTTTAATCACTTTGATTTTTGTTTGATTTTGAATGTTTTATTTTATTTTGAATATTTTGATTTTTAAGGATTTTGGAATATATTGTTTTTTTTGGATTTTTGAATGTTTTGATTTTTTGGAGTTTTTAGTCAATAAAGGGTGTACTATTTGAACCTATGTTCAAATAATTGTAAACATATCATTCCATTGGCATAATATTAATATAGAGATTAGGATTTCTTACTTCTCCCTTGATTCCACACAATTAGTAAGATGTGAGGGCTCGCCAACAAAAGCCAAGAAGGACATAAGACAAATGAGATAATGATGTGCAAATGAAGATGATGTATACAAGGATATGAGGTTATCAATGGTCCGTTTGAGAAAAAATGACTCATTTTCGATTAAGATTATTTGACCGATTCCAAGATGATTTTACTTTATAGGTCTTGACTAAACTTAGATCCATTGATGGCCTATGTAGACACAAAATCATGCACTTTCGGTATCTATTTAGTATTGTTTACATCCTAGTATTCATATGATTTCTAAGTAAGAAAAGTACTAATTAACCCATGTCCTTGGCCAAATTTCTTTGTTTTTTGTTTCCTTTCACCCTTACTTTCTCAATTTTCCTTTTTATACCTCATAATTTATCATCCTAGACACCAACACCTAGTTAGGACTCCAGTGCCAAGCGTCATCGTCCCCTCTGGGTGACCCTAACCTTAGTATAGTTTGTTCACAATTTTTGTGTCATTTCTAGTCGTTTAAGAATCTTATCTTTTTGGTAGTCATCCTTTTCAAGGTTGATTACAAAATTAAAGAAAAGTAATCATATAAATATAAATTTATGTGATCATAATAAGGGACCAAACACTAAGCATTAGTTATCACCACCTAAGGTTGCATCCATCAAGCATCTAAGAGCTCTATTGCATACATTTAACACCATCTAAGGGACTCAAGGGCTGGTTTTTCTGAATACAATTCATAGGATGGAAGTCCATTCTATTCCATGCACACATCTATTACATTTCTTTACATCTAACTACTTTCTCTCTATTAAGTGTTGCACACAAGAGCCACCTAAGACACAATTCTGTACACACAGACACAGAGAACTACATTGAGTCTGAGATGTAGTACAGTGCTCAATTGTAAGATCACCATTGTGATAGCTGAGGAAGGTCTAACCCCTCATTCTGTATCTTTATTTTTTAGGATTTGATGTCTCTTTGAGGGTTCTACGGGTCATTACTTCATTGCAGATTTCCAATGACTTCGGTGATCATTGTACGGCCTCATAGCGACCAAAGAAGAACAATAGTGAATACCTCACGACCACTCAGAGGAGATTTTCTGAGCATTTCCACAGACATAGGGATGTAAAATAGGTGTAGGGTGCTCGCAGGCACCCCTATCACCATCTAGGTGCCCTAGTCTAAGAAGATCCTCATCTCGCACACTTTTCTGAGGTTTTGTGTGATGTTTCTCCCTCTCTGTTCATCCCGTCAACACTTTGGTAGAGCCCAAGAATAATTTTGAAACAGATAAGTCATCTTACCTCTTCTTTTCACTTAGGATTTCATGTATTTTAGCTTAGTTTACTTGGGTTAATTTCTATATTTAATTGATTATTCATTTACTGCTCCAATAGCAATCAGATTAGGCATATATTTCCATATTTAGCTTAATCATTTTGGTGAACCTAACCTTCGAATCCACCTTCTCTTTAGGACTCTTATCCTCTTATCACAACAACTCAATCTTATGGTAAATTCATTGAAGCCCAACTTAAAGACCTTAATGATCATATCACTAAGCATCTACAGGACCTAGACTTGTTTTTATATGTTTCTCGTGAGGAAGCCACCAACCTTGTGGAGCTTAATGCTTCCACTGCTATTCCCACCTCCATTGTTACTCAACCACCTACTTCCACTCTTCCACCCATTACCACCATCCCCATTTTCATTCCCACTCCCACCAACCACTTCACTCCACATCTTGTTTCTCACACATGGTAAGTTTCTTCCACTGGCACTCAAGATTTAGCCTCCCTTTATCAGGACCTTCAAGCACAAATTCATAAATTACAGCAGGCTACCTCTTGTGTGTCTCCCTCTTTGGATTCAACTCTATTACTGCACACTCCATTCACACCCATCGTCTCCACTTACTCATTTCCTCCTTACTTCGTCACCCCCAAGCTTCTCATTTTCAATGGGCATGGTGACCCAAAAGAGCATCTCTGAGCATTCCATGCAGGCTACCTAGATTTTTTGGATGATCACATTCTTCTAGCTAAGCTCTTTCCTCGCAGTCCCCATGATTATGCAATGTATTAGTTCTATGACCTACCTATCCACTCAGTAACATCTTTCATGCATCTAGCCGATACTTTTCTTACTCATTTTTCTATCAACATCAACTCTAAGATCTTCTATGCGTAACTTACACAACTTAAACAAAGGTCTAATGAACACCTATTGGACTATGTCTTATGATACAAAAATAACCTAGCTAAGATGTATAATGTGCTTGTGGACTCTGAATTTCATGATTTATTCATTCAAATTTTATTGCCACCCCTTTAGGAGAGTGTTCTATTTGAGACATCTCCATCATTTGATCAAATGTGTCACACTATCAAACTACATGAAACTAAAACTTGATCTATAGGCAGGCTTAATTATCAAGAACAAGCTTCCTCCTCTACATGCTTTCAAAGTAAATCAACTTTTAAACTAACCAAAAAACTTACTGAAGCTAAGGTCACTATCAACACTATCTCTAACACCAAATAAATCATTGGAAAACCTCCTAAGCATACATATACAAAGTTGACTATTGCTCTACATCTTATATTATAACTTCTTGAGAGCAATTTTATCACACTTCCTCCTCTGTTTAACTTGAATCTGTCTCATCCTAAAAGGTTGAAATTACAATGAGAACTTTTGATGTGACTATCATCAATGAGTCATATATTTCACAGACAGATGTTTCAAAATTTGCAATATCATCCAAGATCTTATCGATAGTAACAAACTCCATCTTCAAGAGCTGTAGCTATTGCATCAGTCAATGAAAATCATAAACTCAAAATATTTAACAATCATCTCCCAAATTATGCTAATCAAGTAGCTGACTCTTCATAAAATCATACATATTACACAGTGCCTCCTACTGCATTGGGGGCTCTCAATTTTCTAGTTGCTCATACTGACACATCCCTGCCGCTCATTACTTTTTCTGAATATGATTATCACGCTACATTTTCTTCTTATCACTTACACATTAGTGATTTTATTGGCTCGATCTCTATTAATAACACTCATGTTGATCCATCATGGCCCATAAACACATATTCCATTGCACTCCTTGTTGTTATTGGCTATTTGTTATCATAAATTTTGTATCTGATTTCCAACTCATATGGTGTTTCCAGCTTCAAGTCATTGTCAGTCCTCTCACCATGTTTGTGCCTTTTCTTATGGCACCATCAATTGAAGGGTGTGACATTCTCTTAGGTCTCTCTTGGCTTCACTAAACTCATGTTATTATCTCCATGAATCATTTATGCTTAAAGTTCATTCACAACATGTAACTCATCTCTATCAATGGTGTTCCACCATCCACATCATGGTCATAACCTCCTCTTGAGGTTTCCATTGCATCAACTAGAACACCTACATCCCCACGGCCTCTTGAAACTAAAGCACAGTCTGTTTTTAGCTTGTCTGCTCGCACTCGACCTACATGATCTCATCAATCTACTAGTCTGGCACATCAGTTTAGGTCCACTATTCACACATCTCCTTCACATCGGTATACTTCACCACCTCGTTCTCCCATGCATATACGTCCATCACCACTCCATTCAGTCACACGTCGGTGTTCATCACCTACCCTCTCTCCTTCACCTATATTTTCATCATCTTTTCATTTTGTTTCACATCAGTGTTCATCATCTCCACATTCTTTTACCCATACACCACATTATACTCATCAATCACATGCATATAGACTTCATTCACCTACGTAGCATCTATCTCATATGCCACCACCCTTAGAACATGATCACATGCCTTCATCACTGCAAGCATCGGGTAGAGGTCCCTCACCATTTACTTTCATTAGATAGAAAATTTGTGATCGCACACTTGGGGGCATCACACTATTTCTCCCCTCCCCTTCTAACCGAGATACGTGTCTTATTTTCTCACATATACTCTATCACATACCATATACATAATTTGAAACATTTGCATCGTCATTTCCCGATGATGCACTCTCGTGTTATGGTTCAAAATTTATTATTAAGGGCATACTATACACATGAACCTCACACAATACACATTATAGTACACATTAGACACTACACACTTCACATTTAGCACATTCATCTCTTTCTACATAGTATCTATTTTACGCATTCACAACATATCTTTCTCGCATCTACTTTTACGTGTTGCGCTCACTACCCTATGACGCACTCTAGTTTCACATTTCATACTCAACTACTAAGGGTTAAATCTAAAATGAACCCACCACATTCACTCACTCATACATTCTCTACGTTATATGTTTTATCGATCATATCTTTTTAGTACACACAATTCAAACCATTTCCTGATGACGTACTCTTGTTTACGGTTCATTCTTGACTACTAAGGGGGCATATATAAATAACCTAATCACATGCATACACATACATACTCACTTGAGGGGGCACGTGGCTTCTATCACACTCACTTTACATTTCATTCCATTTACATTCCATAGCATACTGCATATGTTAGTCACATTTAGTCTTGTTTACATCTATGTGTTACATGTACACTCTTTTACACATGCTAGATATATATATTATATGTCATTATCATTATCATACACACATGTCTGTTCGCTCCTTTATAGTTGTGATCACAAATTATACAGATCTATTACACTCAGCATGGATGTTTGGCGCAGTACCTATTACCAATCCTACAATGGCTCCTAGGGGTATTCACTTTCGTACACTATAGGTGTTATTGTTTCATTTTTCATAGCACATTACTTTATCATCTTATAAATGTTTTGACATACTTTTTTATATTTATAACATGCTAATGGTTGTTGTACGATAGAAAAGTGTCATGCGAGCATGAGAATCTAGAAGTAGCCCTTCTTCATACCTAACCTCCCGAGGTCATGCCGAGACAATCGGTGGAAATGAAACATATGTGGGTATAGACAAACTAGTTAGGAAATCTTATATCCTCAACACACAATAATGGGATCTACGAGTCTAAGGAAAAGAAAGCTCTCCTAACCTGAATTGGTGTAATGGATCGTTCAGATATAATAACTACTCGGAGGCTCCAACCAATGTCGAGCTCTACCTAGATCCTATCTATTCATTTTTGGATGTGTGGAAAGTGACCTATAGGTGCTTCATGTATATTTCAAGACAAGGTCATGAAAATGGTAGTGGATTTATAGGAAACTATGGGTGGTTTTCTGGTCTAACCCAGAAAATATTAGCTTGATTAGCTTCTATGTTTAATGTGGAAAATTGTGTTATGATAGCTGGTGGGAGTGGTGAGGATCTAAATACCAGCATACGTAAACTGGTGTCAATGTTTAACTGATTAGTAGGCCTGTTGGGTTGTGGGACCTAGGGATCACAACCATGAGTTTGTGATTGTTGTGGACCTGTTATGGTCATGTGAAGAATCAATCTCTTCTTCTGACTATCCAATAGTCGTAAGCTTTTTCAGCTTCTATGTTTAATACCAGGAGTTGTACAATCTTCTCAAAATACCTTACAGGTGTTCTGGAAACTTGTATATGTAAGCCTATGTCTATATCAATGAGAAGTTCTCTTGTGTTTGGCTGTGAAACTAATAGATCACAACCAAATATTTGCTCTCTTTCGGGTTCTTGTATGGTCATGCGGATATCCTATCAAGGTAATCTATAGTTGGGTTGACTTGACTAGAATGCGTGTGCTTTGTCATCTTCAATATTCAATTCTCTCAATTATTCACTAATTACTTGTGGGTTTATTGTCATTTTAAAGACATGAATTCTAAGACCTTGATCTATATATGTTAATGTTGTGAAGAGATTTGGCTAAGGTATTACCAGTTTGAATACGTAATCCCTGGGCTCTCTGGGTCCCGTAATTGTCATGCAAGAGATAATCAAACTTTAACTGAAATAAGTAAACTAATTATGAAAATAAATTTACACTATGCTTATCTATTTTTTTTGTATTTTCAAGGATGTGAATTTGAACCAAATTTAAAGATCAGCTATTCTAATATATTCAGATAACGAACAATTAATCTAATAACAGAATTAAAACAAGCAAGGTAGCCTGATGTAGCTATTTTCCTGTGCATTTGTGATTTTATCCTAGATATTAAATAACTAACTGATTTAATTGAAATACTTTCAATCTTACCTCAGAAGTGAGGAATAAATCACAGCTTCTCAGAAGCTATCATTCCCCACAACTTCCCTGGTAATACTGAAAGCAAGCTTAACTGAAATAAAATGATTAGCTATTCTATTTGTTATATTACAACTATAACTTTGACAATTCAAACCTATATTTTACAGAACAGCGAAAAATCCAGTTGTATTGTGATTTGTCCCCTCAGTGTGATCTCTTCCTTCATGTTCTCGTGAATCTAGAAAAGTGGGAATGTGACAGTGGCAGCAGGAGAAGATGTTCAAACAGTGACATCTTGGACGTAAGCTGAACAGAATGCGAGTAGGAGAGGGGTAGAGCAAGATAATAGAGCTTGAATATTCAATTCCTAATGGGATTGTTACAGGGATACAATACAAGCATACCGAAATCTATAAGACTCATGCTTCCTGTGACAAAAAAACAACCTATAATTCTAAGCAGAATCAAGATTCTAATGGACATGATCTAGGACCAGAACTTTGGAGCCTTGAATTGAGAGGCTGAAAGCTTTACAAAATCTAAACTTATTGAAACTTATTGAAGAACTTTCAAAACACACTGAATAATAATTCATACACGGAGAGGGACCATTTTCTTATAAAAAATCTTGGTAGTTATAGCACTTTGATTTACCATAGGGTAAGTTTGAATTGAACTCTTCTATTATAAACAAAGAGTAATTACTATTTACCAGGTAGCTAAAACATAAATTCAAGCAAGAGTGGTTGAGAAATGAGAGCGCCCCTTGATTTTTTATGTTGATGAAAGCGTCGAAAAGTTCTAGAAAATGCACACATGACCGCCGCCTTGCGCAGGGCGGTGGTTACAAGACCACCGCCCTGTCCTAGGCGGCAGTCCTACAACTAAAGACCAAAATTCAAGAAAAGAGAGGAACGGGGTTAGAACAACGCATGCAAAGGCTGGATAAGGCATTTTGGGATGCAAATGTATACTTGGTGAGCTTTTCTGGATTCCAAACACCTTACAAAGAGATTTGAATCATCATTGGGGTTTCTGTAACCTCTTTCTGGAAGTACAGTACATATAATTTTGGGCACGTACATCTGCTTCATGTGCATCATTTTTCTTACAATTCTATTTGCTTTCATGGTTGTCTGTTACATTACTAGTCATTGTTTTCTCTTTATATGACATTGTTTATGGGACTTACCCTTTGTCTTGTATGCACATTGTCTTCTTTTGGCTTCATCAGCCTTGATTGTCTTGTGACATCATGAGTGGTGTCCCATGTTTGTAACCCTCTTTTTGTTTTCTACATTTTCTTCTTACGTGTTTAATGTTGTATCCAAAAACAACACCCTCTAATTTACTAGCATGTGTGGACGAGGAAATGATGTTTACGGAAAACATGGGACCATCTCCAGGTTGTGGGACCTTACGCATGGAGATGGACCTCTAGAGAAGGACGGTTCCTCTACCTATCTCTAGCGCTAACACTACTCCTAATGCAGAAAAAAAATCTTAAACTAAAAAAATGAAAGGACCATGGATAGAAAGATGTGCAGAAAGGGGAAATCCTAAGCTAAAGAAAGGCGATAATGCCAAAAAGAAGGGGTCAATCACTCTCCATAAGGGGCAAGAAAGGGAGAAAACACGAGAGAGATAGCAGACAAACGCGCACCATAGACAAGAACCACACAGAATCAGCTTCCACGTGCAACAACACAAGAACATAGGGACTGTAAGCAAGAAATACGCATAGCATACTAGAAAAGTAGAAAGAAAGGTGAGATGTAATGAAAATGCAAAAGGGAAAACAAGATTTACACAAAACATGATTTTATTGCTTAAGGGATGCACAATCATTTACATCCATGGTAGGAGGTGAGAATACATTGTAGAGACCAAGTCAAAGGTCTTAAACCCATGGGAAGTTAAACACCATTTTTGCATGGTGTCGTTATAACAAAGAGGATCCATTTAAATGAGCAGAGCTCTACAATTTATAGAAGAAGAAGGAGATAAGAGGAGGATAAAGAGGGGGAAATTCAGATTCAAAATCACAACCACCAACAGCAAGCATTAACTATATATAAATCCATGTGTAAATATGTCACATGCACCTCCCCATGTCTGTTTAGCGTGTAGAAGAAGGAAGAAGGAAAGATATGATGAAATCTGGTGGTTGAGGTTGCTTACATGTGTGTATTGATGATCTAAGAGACGTTTCCTTATTTTCCACGTACCAAATCATGCCTGAATCTGATTTTGAAAATTTCAATGTGTAGCTTGTGTCAATAGCTTTCTAACAAGCCCAGGCACACGTGTGTCAGAGCCCTATAACAGAAATTATGGTTGTCAGAATTCTACAGGTTGCTCTTAACATGTAAAACACATGGCATGTGCTAATTAACTAAAAGATTTTTCCAACTATTGATTTGTTTTATCGTTTCTGCCACGTGTCATGCACCATTTGGTTGTCAAGATTCGGTACCCTATTGGCGTGCTTTGATGGGTTACATTTTTCTTACTCAATTCTAATAGATTTCTAACATGGCATAGTGACTTGCACGGAAGAATGTGTGAGGTGCAAAAGGAATAGGCATGAGAACGCAGAAGGAAGGTGCGTGAAGGTGACACACGTAGAAGAAATGGATGCATACCTACACGAGACAAGTATACAAGTGGGGGGTGAGCATTCAACTAATAAAGGTGTGATAACAAGGAAAAGGAGGTGCGAGGTGCTCAAGCACAAAGGCATGTAGAGAACTTATCCAATTTGAAAGGAAAGTTAATAAGTGTGCACGCAAGGAATGTGTGATAGACTAGGGATGAAAGTGAGTGCATAGATGGAAGGCACAAAGGGGAAATGGAAGGAGATAGAAGAATGAAGGGGAAAAGGAAGCAGATTGAATAAGAAAGCATAGTGTATGAGGGTGTACAGAAGAACTGTAGCCAGTAAATTGTGCCAAGGAAGCAAACTTGAGTGTGCGCAACCTAAAATAAGGAACATCAGAGTCAGAATAAACATATCGGTTGTCCAAATAACTTGGAGAGTTATTTGGGACAATATTTACATTGTATTCTTATGTCTTAGTTTACATTTTGTCTTATTTGTGTGTGTTTTTCTTTGCTTATACTAACACTTGTCTCCTAGCCACTTTGTTTGCATGTGCTTTAGTTTATACCAAACACATTACCTTCCCCCTGCAGGGCATAGTTTCAGCATAGCGGTCGGTCCTCCTTTAAGCCAAATACTCCTTCAATGATGTTACATGCACCCCAAATGAGGGGGGCATCATTTGGGTGAATCAATCACCCCATACAACTTCATACAATCATAGTTCAGCACAACACAATACCTGTAAAGCACAGTAGTTAGTATCATACAAGGCTCAGAATTAGAGTTGGGTCCTTAGCATAACACATATACTAGTGCCCAAACTAGAACAGTAACACCTGGGTGCCCCTGAACCTTCCTTGATGTCTGTGACCAAGGGGAAGTCATACAACATTTGGCAATTAAACATAATCTACATAACTCTACATAGCAGATTTTATAGGGCACACAGTCCTTAGCACTTGACATGCATACACTACACAGTACTTTTTACTTTCTCATTAGATCAAATTGTTTGAATTTTTACACACCATCTACAGTGGTGTTCTACATTACGAGAAGCAGTTAAAGGTTGGAGGATAACACCAAACTTTTCTCCCTACACTTATTCCATGACTTGGCATGAGATTGCCCTAAAAACTGGTGGCCGGCACAACTGGTGTGAGATCGGCTGAAAAAATCATTCTTCTACAACATATTTAGGATATTTTCCATACCCTTTTAGTCATTGCAGATCAGGTGCACATGTTCCTTTTTCATTTTCATATTTTACATCCATTTTACACATTTTGATCATATACATGTATATTTGACTACTTGTTCATTCTTCTCTTTTGCAGGTCTATCCTTATGGGAAGTGGTATTCACTTCACAACATCAACAACAATCACATCGACATTGATAACAGGCACAATGTGACATCTACGCATGCGTTTCCATGCTAGGGTCATTTTCATCATCACTTTTTTCACTTTTTCCTCCTTAGCATCCATGCTTCACATTTTTTTCATAACTTCACGCTTTGTCTTGTCCCTGGGCACACTCTCATCATCAATTTACATGGTTATCAAGTATGCATCGCTTATCTACTTTATGTTATCAAGATTTTATTCAACAACATAAAGTGGGGGCAAGTGTAAACACAAAATCACGCACTTTGGGTATCTATTTAGCCCCGATTACATACTTCTATTCATATGATTTCTAAGTAAGAAAAGTAATGATTAAGATGAATATGGAAATATATGCCTAATCTGATTTTTATTATAGCAGTAAATGAATAATCAATTAAAATACAAAAATTAACCCAACTAAGCCAAAATATATGAAACCTTAAGTGCAAAGAAGAGGTAAAATGACTTAGTTGTTTTGAAATTGTTCTTGGGTTGTGCCAAAGTGTTGAATAGATGAATAGAGAGGGAGAAGCGTTACATGAAACCTCATAAAAGTATGTGAGATGACGATCTTCTTGGACTGGGGCACCTGGATAGGGATAGTATCACCTGCAGGTACCGTAGACCTATTTATGGGCACCTATGTCTTCGGAAATTCTCAAAAAACCTCCTCTGAGTGGTCATGAAGTGTTCACTATTATTCACCTTTGGTCACTATGAGGTCACACAATGATCGCTAAAATCGCTGGAAACATGCAATGAATTAATGCCCTGCAAAACCCTCAAAGAGACATCAAATCCTAAAAAATAAAGATGTTAAATGAGGGGATAGACTGTCCTCAACTATCACAATGGTGATCTTACAACTGGGTGTTGCACTATGTCTCAGACCCAATGTAGTTCTATGTGTGTGTGGAATTATGCCCTAGGTTGTTCTTATGCGTGTCACACTTGATAGCAAGCAAGTAGCTAGATGTAAAGAAATGTAATAGATGTATGCATGAAATAGAATGAACTTCCCTCTTATGAAGTGTATGTAGAATAACCAGCCCTTGTGCCCCTTGGATGGTGTTAGATGTATACAATTGAGCTCTTAGATGCTTAATGTATGCAACCTTAGGTGGTGATAGCTAATGCTTAGTGCTTGGTCCCTTATTATGAACACATAACTTTATATGTATATCATTCCTCTGCTTGAATTTCATAGCTAACCCTGAAAAGGCCGACTACTAAAAAGATAAGATTCTCAAACGGCTAGAAAGGACCCGAAAATTTTGAACAAAGTATATTGAGGTCAGGGGTACCCAGAGGGGACAAGGGCACCTGGAGTTGGCATCCTGGTTGGGCGTTGGTGTCCAGGATGATAAATGTCGAGCTATAAAAAGGCAGACTAAGCAAGTAAGGGTGTAAGGCAACAAAAAGCAAAGAAAGGTGGCCAAGTACATGGGTTAATTAGTACTTTTCTTACTTAGAAATCATATGAATAGTAGTATGTAATCATAACTAAATAGATACCCAAAGTGAGTGATTTTGTGTCTACAGCCTACTGATTGGTAAGATCGGGTATAAGGGATGGTTGTCTCTCTTGAAATGAGAAACTAAATTGATTCTTTGGGATTTTGTATAATTAAGCACTTTAGATTTGAAAGGATTTCTTTTGTATATTTGTTTATGAAATGAACCCCTACATTTTTCACTATACCACCAGTAAGAGGCAAACATTAAACACTAAAGACGAGATGTAGACAAGTAAGGGCACCTTTCTCTTTTCCTAATCTCACACTACCAGTAAGAAGCGTGAGCTCAACACCAAACATAGTGAAGGATGAAAGGCGTGGCAATTATGAATTTTTTTTGTATTTTGATTGATTTTTCCTTGTTTCGATTGTGCTTGTAGGAAATATAATTTGCCCCCAAATCTCTTCCCCGTGCGACTAGTAAGACGAAAGGGCTCTTCACTTTTGACAAAGATGAGCAGGCAAATGATTTGGGTAAAGAATTTTAGTGATTTTTTCTAAGGAGAGATCTTCTTTGAGAGGAGGATTTGGCATTAGTAAGCTTCTAGACAATAATGTGCATAAAAACATCTAAAACTAGAAGAATAAAGAATAGGGATGAGATACACAATGCCCCACAAGAACAAGATTAACATGCATCTTATAGTGGAAGAGTGTGAAGATATGATAATGATCTTCCAATGGGTGAAATTATTAAAATTGTTTGTACAAGTGCTCTCCCCCAGTGCGGAGAGTACTCTTGAATAAGAAGTTTAACTTTTTCATTTTTTATTTTCAAAGAATGCTTTGATGAGGGGATAAATATGCAATATCTATATTATTTTCTCACTTTTTGACTTTACTAATTTTTTGCGGACTAGGGTTTGTAATGGACTTATCATGGAAGAGGTCCATGTTTATGAATTTTGATTAGTCCTAATTTACGAGACTTGGTCCGACAAGGTCCAAGTCAATGGGAAGGTGTTTTGATTAGTCCTGACTTACGAGAGTTTGGTAGACAAGGTCAATGCTAATGAAGGGGATTGAAATATTTTCAATGATATGATTCAAATGGCCCTGATATATGATACTTGCATGGACAAGGTCCAAATCAATAGGTATGCTATTGAATTTTTTTTAATGAAATTGAAAAACCCACGTGAAGATAGAGGTAATTTGTCGATGTGGAGAATACGTTGAAATTCATATTCACTCGTGAGTGGAATGATGCGAGGAGCAAAGGATTGATCCCTAGATAAGCATATGAACCATATTTTAGGTAAAAGTGAAGGATTGATCCCTAGATGAGCATTCGAGGCATATTTTAGGGTTTACAAAGTAAATATTCGATAATGTTGTTTTGTTTATAAACGTTCTTTTGATTGTATGATTATTAATGAATGCTTCAATGTGTAGGAATTTTATGTTTGTGATGTTAATATCCAAAAGGCTATGAAGACCATATGATAGGATTGGATTGTTGGACAATAGGTTATGTGATTATAGCTCGAGATGGTTATGTGTTAATAGCCCTAGTAATACACACACTGTAGAATTCACAAGTAGGAATGTCGTGGAATGGAGATGACATTGTAGTCAAATACATGGAAGATATTTGTGTAAATTCCTTTTTTGACTATTGGATAGTATCATACGAATCAGAAAAATAATTTACATTGGATTTATGGTGTGAAATAACCATAGATGTAAGATTGAACATTTGGGATGTTGTGGATGGTATTCAAACATGTTGTTGTGTCTCTACTAAAAGAAGAGGGATGTCAAGTGTAGGATCTAACATTGTAAGAATAAAATCAAGCTCAATGGTGCTTGATGATTGACCCTTTTCTTTAGATTTTTCATTAGTATCATGTGCTGGAAATGGATCATGAAACTCTTTCAAGTTTTCGTTCAACGTTTTAAGATAATTGCCTAAAATACTTTCAATTTCAAATTGAACTAACAAAAGAATATTTAGAGAATAAGTTAATTGGTTTTGACTTATAGATTTATAGCCCTTGTCATCTTGATCTCATTAAGTTAAATCATTTAAAGGGTTTTGGAAAACATTTAACTCATCATTTTAAGTTGAGATAGTTGAAGTGTGTTCTATTTCGATGATTCTATCATCAATTAAGTCTTGGACATAATTGTGAAGTCTTAAACAATGATCCATAGAGTGGCCTTCAATGTAATGAAATTAACATTATTCTAATTCTTGATACCACTTGGGCTTGGGTTCCTATTCATATAAGGGTTTTTTAATTGGATATGTTATCATATTAGAGTTTTTTAACTGATGAAAGAGACTAGAGAGACTTTCTCCGCGGTGTGTAAATTAACGCTTGACTTTACACTAAATAGTATCTTCGCTAGGTTGTGTGATTGGATTTTTGGTTGATTTCTCACTAAGTTGGGAAGCCATGTGAGAGATTTATTTTTACATCTCATGAAATCTTTCGAATAACTCTCTGTTTGATGTTTTTTGTGAAGCCACCATTGTTGTAAATCTAAAGACCTAACGTGAAGGGGTGGTTCACAAATTGGTTAGAGAATCTATTAAAATTCTATTGTGCTTAAATTTTGACAAAGCAAATTTCAATATATAAGATGTGGAGATAAAATGGATTGATGAAATGTTTACAAAGTGAATGCCAAAATATGTGATGTGGTGAAAGAGAATGATTTCACTTACAATTGACAAAGTGAATGTAAAAATATAAGAGATAGTGATGAAATGAATTGCTTAGATTTTGACAAAGTGAATGTTAAAATAGAATAGTTAGAAATGAAAGATGATTGCTTAAATTTCAACAAAGTGAATGTTGAAATATGAGATTTAAGGAATGAAAGAAGATTGCTTAGATTTCAAAAAATTGAATGTTGAAATATAATACTCGGAAATGAAAGAGGAGGATTGCTTAAATTTCAACAAAGTGAATGTCATAATATAAGACTTGAAGAATGGAAAGAGATTGCTCATATTTTAATAAATTGAGTTTTAACATAGGAGGCTTTGAGATGAAAAGGGATTTCTCAAATTTAAAAAAATTGAATGTTAAAATAGGAGATGTAGGGGATGAAAATAGAAGTACTTAAATTTTAACAGAGTGAATGTTAAAATAAAAGACTTAGGGGAATGAAAGAGGATTACGTATTTGATTAGCTCAGATGAAGTAAGTATCCAAAGAAAAGACTTTGTGCTTGAATTGTGACTATCCTTAACCTTTATAAAGTGAATATCAAAGGACAAGACTTGGATTGCAATGGATGTGCTTAGATTAGGATATGGGTATCCAAAACTAAAGACTTAAACTTTGATTGGAATTGAATGATATGCTTAAACTTCAGAAAGTGGATCCAAAGAGTAAGGCTTAAGTGCAATAAAATCAATTAAAAATGGGTATCCAAAAGAAAAGAGATTTTGAAAGTTTGAAAGGATATATTTGATGGTGATGATATATAAGAATGTGGAAAACAAACTAAATGACTCGTAACAGATGAAAATAATGGTGGTAGGAAAGTATTTCAAGTAACTTGGATTGGTCAATTCAAGCTTACTATAAATTGGATCTCTCCCTAAATACCAAGTACTATCCAAACGAGTGTTATACACTATTTCTAGTTACCAACTTTACTTTACCCCCTTGATTAAGTAAGCAATATTTTACTCCACACAAAGAATCAAACTAGGGCCTTCACTAAGGATAACCTTGGCTCTAAATCTCACGGGTGTATTAGTCAAGTAGGTGGGGGTGCCCATTTTGTTGGCTAGTTCCCTCAAGGTGTAAACTACTTTGGCGTTCTTATGGTACTCCTCAAATGAGTTATTGGCCCCTGACCATGCACTTCCCGCAGTTAAAGTAGATGGGAATTAAACCCTTCTCCAAAAAATTTAATTAAAAAGAGTTTTATAAAGTTTAAAGAGTCTATGGTAAAGTTTGGTTGATTTTCACTATCAAGGCAACCTGCAATTAGTAGTTTGATTCAAATACAATCTGTGTACAATGTGGTCCTACAGACAATAAGTTAATAGTTTTCTTGCGGTGAAATCACGATATAAAACACAAAAGGAAAACTCGCCATTTCTGATTTTCAAGATCACCCAAAAGGGTATGAGAAAAGAGAATACATAGTGAGTTGTCAAGATTTATTAAATGACAACTAAAAGCAAATGAAGTAATTAAATTAATTAGTCATGAAAACCTACTGCAAGAAAGTGATTAACAACAATACAAATAATAATGATCAGAAGGAATTTTACATGTTGGAAAATATAGAAATCAGTAAAAAAAACTAGACAAAGCACGTTAGCACATGCACTTGTGTACGCTAGCACAAACTCCTACGGTAGCACATGTAAATGCACGTAAGCACTTAAAGGGGGATGTAAGTGCATGTAAACATATATTAATGTGACGATAGTGCATATAAGATGACACTAGCGTGTGAAGGAAAATTTCTATGTGACGCTAGCACGTAGAAGACTATGTTAGCATGTGCAAGGTACATAAGATAAAAACTTAGTTAAACAAAAAAAATTGAACCATTATGTAGGCACATGCACTGTGATGCTAGTGTGTGTAGTGATGTGCTAACACAAATCACTTGTGATGCTGGCACATTTATCCTGTAATTGGAAAGATTTGGAGAAATACAACCAAATACCTAGTTTTTTAATTTTCTCCTTCTCTGTTGCACTGATGCAGCCTAGAATTTACCAGTAATAACCCAGGCATGCTGGCACATCACTCAGCCTAGACTGAGTGCTCACCCGAAGCACGCAAAGGTATCAGGCCCCTCTTTAGGGTTGTTTGTGTAGGATGTTATCAAGATGAAGAGTTAATGTATTCAGATCCAAAACTAATATAACATTAGATAGAGCATGTTCCAGATCTAGATCTAATGAGTAATAGATTCAAATAATAACCATAATGAAATCAAGCATGCAAGAACCACTTATACTCATGATTAATACATTGATTCAGCCAATATACTCCATTATATTAAAAATCAATAAATACACAGAAGCTTATTATAATAAGTAATACCATAAGCTCATGCGCACATCAAATCTGGCATTATAACCTCACAGTAATTCATATTCAGCTCTCATATTTAGTCCTCCTACTACTATGCAGATCACTACGTATTTATAAGGGTGGGGACTTGCCCTTAACGCTACTTACATAATTCCCAAAATAAGTCACATGATGAAAATAGCCTATGCGCCTTTACAATAATAGCCACACATGTAAGTGCACTAATAATAGATCTCTTCTAGTTAATTGGCAGTAGTAATTCTATTATTAGCCCAAACCCATGTAAAGTGACTTAGTAGCCAATATTCCAATAATAGCCCATGTGTGTCATGTAATTATTTATCTTGTTTAAGTGCTCTGCACGCTATCTCCAAAAATAGCACTTTACATGTGAAAATGGCCAAGTCTCAAATCTGCCCTTGTCTTTTGTGCTTATGTTTCCTTACCTATCCTTTCGGGCACCTTTTACTATGCACCCTAATCATGCACGTGCAAATATTTTGTGTGCACCGTATCTGTTTCAGTATCATAGATCTGTCTCCACTCAACATTACCCCACACTAAAACTGCATTGATCCGCCTCAGCAATGGCTACCTCTTCGATACTAATAATGAATAAATAATAAGGAATGGAATGAATGGAAAGTAAAGAGTTTCTGTACATAAAGAATGAACTATCACCTATGAAACATCCTCTATCTCAACTAGAAGAATTAATTCCAGATATTATTCTCTTGATCTCCAGCTTCCAAGGCTCTGTCATTCAGTTAGTCCCAGCTTCTGCCTTTTCTTTGGAATTTCTCGCTGCAATAGAATCCAACTCATCTTGGGTAATTTCTCCCTTCTCAGTTGTAAAATACTAGAACAATGTTGGACATAATAGATCATTCTTACTTCTAGACAGATCCATCTTCTGCACTATATGCTTTCCCAATATGATACAACTTATCCTTATGCAGGTCCTGTGCTACTTCAAGGGCCTCACACTTTTGATTCACTAGCACCAATCTTTCCGCATGTCCTAAGGTCTCATCCTTCATTGCCTTCAAGAATTCATTGTCTTCTACTACGGTCCTGATCCTTATTACCGACTCTGGAGCTGCACATATGTGTAGTTCCTAGTGTGCTTTCTTTATCTCCTCCTATAAGGTTTGAAGAAATGCCTCGTAGGATGAAATATTCCTTACCACTGGAGGATCCCTTACTCTCTCTACTTCATGTTCATGGTCCTTCGGCTGCTAGCATATAAATTGGTCCATCCTCAAGCACCAGATCAAATAAGGCACGCATGGATTGTTCATAGCCGAAGGGAACCTTTCATGTACCTTGGACTCTAAGTGTAGTCTTGCTTTCAAGACATGATCGCCAACCCCCTCTACCATACTGATAAGAACCCCATTCTTATTTTTCTCTAGGTCCTTCTCTCCTTTCAAACGTGTGATCTATGCATCTTTGGCTTTGTTTTCTTCCCTTAACACTTTGATATCTTCACTTAGTGCTTTAATGGTGGTAGACTTTATCCACATTACTGGGCACGACACCTCTGTAAACACCTTCACTAGGGAATTACTCACCTGTTCATCAGACATATCCGTGAGTTTGATGGTTATATATCTTGTTTTGTGGTGCCTTTCTCATTATCCTTGATACACTAGGATTATCTTGCACATGCATTAAAATTAGGCTCGTCTATGTGAGTTTGCATGGAGCTATGACAATATATTTCCTCATGCACGTGGTTTTCATGTCACGAGGTCCATCAACTCCCATCCATACAAGTCCCTAAGGCCCACTGTATTATGAAATCATGACACGAAATTTTTACTTCTCGCATCCTCTTCATAACCCATGACTGGCAACAGTGTACTCTCCACTTACCCTCCTTGATCTTGGCCCCTTAGGAACTGTTAGTGCGGAATCACATCAAGGTTTGGAGTTGGATTCTTTATTTCCTGAAGTAGGGATCTTCACTCTGTTTCTCACTATCTTCTGGACCCCTTCTTCCTCAACCTGTCATTTCTTCGTAAAACTTGGGCTCTTCCACATCCTTTGTTTGTATAGGCGATCCAGGAGCTTGCTCTCTTTAGACTCTTCCACCTCCTCATTCAGCTTGAATTTTCTCCAGTGTAGGCATAACTTCTCAGTTCTCTCCTTATATGGAGCCATTCCATGGTGACAGTCTTTGTTGATTGTGAGATTAGTGTGTTGAGTTCTTGTTTGTCTTAATACAACCTACACTAAAGTGGTGATATACTTCAAAAAAGGAAGTCTTCTCCTACTTCACAGATTCTTTGTCTCACTTCTAACTTTTTCCTGAGAGGTGAGTAGAGTACTTGGTGGATAGAATGCAGCTTCGACCAGAGATAGATCTCACAGGGTTACCACTTCGAAACCTCTATTTATCGCAGCTCACCACTATTTTCATTGAACTTCAAAATCCTGCATCAGTCTACCTCTACTAGGTTCAGTGGGCTTCAGAGCTGAGTACATTCTCCATTGTATGCTTACCCTTAGGCATCCCTGGGAGCGCAAATGCATCATTCACCACATATTGTATTACCCTCTAACTTAGGCTTACAGCTAATAGGTCATCAGTAAGCAAGTGGCTCCACTATCTCCAATTTCAAAACTCATGGGAGGAGGCTTAGACTCCGCTTATCTACCCTATGAAATTAGCCTCTCAATGTAGGTAGTCTAACCTGAGATATACATACGACTTTCGCAGCGTGTGGTAGTCATAGTTGACCTTGTCATGCAACAAAATATAGGAAGCTTCTCATAATAGTAAGAATGATGGAATGATTCCTAGTAAGTAGTGCACTATGAAGGCACCTACAGACATGTATTGACATCCTAGGGGTTCTGGAAGCTCAACCATCCTATCATTGCAAATTGCATGATGTCAGAAGTGTTGATACACCGCAAATCTATCATGTACCTTTCCCTGGCGGACCAAAGTCGAACTCAGATATGGTAGTTAGAGCACCACTGGGCTCTTCAAATGCTACGTGGAGCGTAGATACCACATCTCCGCCATCTTCTTGAGCGGCCCCACTCATTGACCCTGTCACACAATGATACTTGTCAAATCTTTCCCTGGTGTAAAGGGACTTGTTTTGACATGGGGTACTCCTAGATCTTGTTCTTCTAGCCCATCCCAGAACTTTGATATTCATAAACATAAGGGATCAATAAGATATGCACCCAAACTGAATTTTCTGGACCATTGCACGCTTCCTTGATGATATTTTCTACAATGTAGCCTAATATGTCCATAAATGATCACCCGTGGCGGGCCTCCGCGTGCTCCTGTGTAACCACATTGTATTTTTCCTATGACCATCACTCTTGATCATTGGCAATTTGGTCACTAGATGAATGACTGACCCTGTACCACGTGGCGGCCTAGCTTCAATTGTTTGGAATATCCGCCCCAAATTTCACGCTATGAAATAGCTTCATGTATAACCCTTGACTCCCTTCACTGGCATGCCTATTAATTCACTATTTAGATCCACTCGACTGTGTCCCTTTTTAGACTCCTGATTATACGTTGAAGGCTCAAAGTGGCTCATAATCCTTACCCTATGTCAAGAATTTTACCTTTGAAAAATTCTTCATGTTGATCTACTCGGCAACTACTGCCTACAAAGGTTTATAGTTTATGAAATATGGGAGCTCGTACAACTGGTCTTTTCCAATCTACTGTTAGCAACTTCATCTCTAGCATCACCATAAACTGGTATGTCCTCTGCAATGTGCTTGTTTTTCTTTGTACTCAATAACGCATCTAGATTCCTTTTTATTATCCAATGTGTATTGGTTATTAAGACACTTGGCATCTTCCGCTAATTTGAACACTTTTCAATGGCCAGTGTAATCTGATTTGGGGCTTTGTCCCACTATGGACGCCTGGTGATCATTTGGGTATTACATCTCTAAGAAATTACATCTCAGGAGAAATGTGTCAACCTCTGCTTCAACTTGGCTTCTTTCATTTGGCTCCTACATAGCAGGTGATTTCTTTTGCCCGTTCTGATCTATTTACGAATCCTGAAGACTTTCTAATCCTCGTGTAGTGTGTAAATTCTTCCATTCTGATCCTCTGTAACGAGCAATTTAAATCCCTAGCTTGGCCTCCTCATTCCCTACCTTGAAATTACATGTCCTAAGCTCTTCTCGCAATTTGCTTGTTGGATTTGAACTCAAACCCTTCACTCAATTGCGACGTAATCTTCTCCTATGCAAAAATATGCTTCTTACACGGGGTCTAGTTTCACACTCTTCGCAGGCCTTGCAACACAATTCACTCAGACTCTTTTTTCACTTAGCCCCAGTCTCTTTTTGTGATTTACAACGATAAAAATGCATCTCGGTATCCCATCCTGTGTGGGGTCGAGGCTGATCAATTTGTATCTAGTGGGGAAAATATGGTTAACAGGAACTTCAGCGCCAACACTATGGGAATCTAAATCCCTCTACTTGAATTTTGTAGCTTCCGTATGTACATGCATGAAAAAGTGGGTTTCAGCAGTGGTCTCTTCCACATCCTCTGGTTGTATAGGAGATCCAAGCGCATTCTCTTCAGACTCCTTCACCTCCTCTTTCAGCTTCAATTTTCTCTTTCTCTTCTCATTTGTCTCCTTCTGTGGAGAGATTCATGGTGATCTTTGTATTGATTGTAGAGTAGCACCTTGAGTTCTTGTTTATCTGAACACCCTGTTAAAGTGGTGTTCTTTAGGGTCTACTCCTACTTCCAATTCTTCATCTCCTTCTTCTTGTTCCTAGGGCGGAGTACTTACATGCTCAAATTCTATCCTGTCCATGGGTTACCTCCATCCCCCATGATCCAAGCCACCACTATCCTCATGTTCTTCCTCCTCATCATCTTCCTCTATAGGTTTGGTGGGCTTTGGAGATGGTACATTATCCACTATATGCTTCCTTGTAGGTGGCCTTGGGAGCATAGTTCATTCTATACATACTTATTACCCTTCAACTTATTTTTAAGCTGATAGTATATAAGTGTGGCTCCACTATCTCCAGTCACAAAACTCAAATGCTTCATGCTTATCATGTATGAAATTAGCCTCTCAATATAGGTAGCCTTCCCTAGATATACATATGTCTTCCTTAGTGTGTGGTAGTCATAGTCTACCTTGTCTACAAAAAAATTTAGGCAGCGTGCATCAATAAAATGGTGGATTAATGCCTGGAAGTAGCATGTTATGAAGGCATACGACAGTTTGCACTAAGTGGCTCCAAGTCCCATCCTTTATAGTAAATCATGAAATGTAGTAGTGCTGGTATACCATGAATTGGACTGCCTTGCCCACCACTAAAGGTAACTCCTTGGGGATGTGCCAATCCTCTTCAAATGCCATGCAGAGCCAATCATAACACATTTCTACCCTCTGCTTGAATGGCCCACTCATTAACCCTTCACACAAGTATTTGTAAAATATTTCCATAAGGGACTTTTTCTACATGGGATACTCCCATATCTTGTTCCTTGGCCCATCGGGCACTCCAATCTCCACAAATACAAGGGACAATAAGATAGTGCCGAAACTAATTTTCTCACATGTGCGCACTTCCTTGATGATAGTCTCTATAATGTAGCATGATATCTTGTAAATTACTCCCTGTGAAATTCTCTTTGCAATGTGTATCCACATTGTATTCACCTATGACCATCTCTCTTGATCATTCAATTTGGTCACTAGACATGCAACTAACTATACCATTGGGTACTTCTTTAATTTTTCAATATCCATTCCATGTGGACCATTGGTATACCCTAAATCCTTCTGCATCTCTAGGATTTTTGCTTTATCTATCAAGTCACTATCTAGATCCACTCCTGTGCCCTTTAGTCCTTTTATTGTTGAAATCAATGTGGCTGTAATCCTTACTCTTCGTCTGGTGAAATAGAAAATATCTTCATCTACTTTGCTCATCAACCACTAGTACAAAGGTTCATACTTTCTAAAATTTGGGAGCTCGTATAATTGGTAGACTCCAATATACTTTAACAACTTCTCTCCAACATCATCATACACTGGAATATTCTCTAATGTGTGCTTGTTTTTCTTCGTACTCAACAGTGCGTTCAGTTCCTTTTTATTATTTGATGTGCGGTGGTTATAATCACTTATCTTACAATTACGGACGTGAGAATCCTATTCTTGTCCCACTATCATGCCTTCTGGGTATTACACCTCTGAGAAATTACTCTAAGGAGAAATTTCAACCCCTTCTTCCACTTTCTTCTCTGCCTTGGCTCCTACAGCAAGTGCTTTCTTTGGTGTTATCTATAAATCACAACTTTATGTCCTCTGTAGTTTTAAAATGTTTGTATTCTATCTTATGTAACAAGAAAGTCCAAACCCTAGCTCAAATCTTCATCCCCTAGTTGAAATCACTTTCCCTAGCTCTTTCAAAATTCTCTTCTTTTCTCAAACCATTCACCGATGGGGACATAAGCTTCTCCTATGCACAAATCTGCTCTCCACGTCTAGTTTCACACTTTCCGCACCTCAACAAGACTCGCTCAACTCATTTTTCACTTAGCTCGTTAAAATTTTCATGATTATAACAGTAAAAATGAACTCACATCCCATTCTTATATAGATTTTCAAAAAATTAGTGCATTTATTGTTCCTTCACCTACCAACAATCCTCTCATTAATTGACCATTTTCATAATTTCCATGCGGTACATCTTGGCACCTTAGCTATAACCTTTTATAGTGCCTCCCCACCTTCTAGATACGGACTTCTATTTAGTGCACATCCATGCACCTGAGTACCTCACCATTACGCCTTCTCTTGGTAGTCTCCATGGCCACTATTTACCTTGTGTTATACCATTCCTTCATTTATCTCCTTCTATGGTCCTTATTTAGAAGCAAAATTTTGTCCATCAACTCTTCAAACTTGAATAACACTTGTAGTATTTTGTTCATTTATGTGTACCCATTTTTCAATAACCACCCCACACAAATGGTATGTGCAGTCCTCTGTGCATAAAAATACTGCAAATGGTAATTAGCTTCTAGCTCACAAATGCACTTATTTAATAAACACCAACTAAATTGACAAAGCATAGTGATGAAGAAGGAAATACATTAAGGGAATACATAATTGAAATCCTAATCTAAATGGAAGCATTGCCTTATTATAAACACTAAGAAGACTTATTTATAGTAGGGCTTTAGCCTACTCTCGTTGAAGTAACCGAGTAGCCTATTCCATCAATCATTTCTAACTAACAAGCTCCTATTTCAAGTATTTATGTGATAACATATGGTCTTAACCAATGTACTTTGAGTTTTCCTGGATGGCGCAAAAAATTAGAATCATAAAGAGGCACCATTTGTTCTATCTCAAGCTTTTTGTCCCTGATATGCATGTAATGTCATGCTTTCTACCTAGCTTTTTCTTGCTTTTGACTCCAGTGTGATATTGCTCATCACTCATCTAGCTTAATTAACTTTTCAATTCATTATTATAAGGCTTTTTCATTAGTTAAACCTCCAACGCATGTAATACACAAAGAAGGTAACATAAATTCCATAGGAAATACTTCTTCTACGCCAAACACCAATTGAAATGGTGTGGCCTTTTTCAACTGATTGTATGTTAATCTATAAGCCAAAAGTACTGTAGAAAATTTATCATCCCAATCCTTCCTTCCAACATCACAAATTTTTGTTCAGTGTTTGGCTAAAAATCTTGTTAAAAGCCTCAGCAGTCCCATTTTCCTGAGGAAGATATGGTGTAGTATTATGGTGCGCAATCATGAACTCATTTAATAGAATTCTGATTGTCTCATTCAAAAAATGTGTGCCCCTATCACTTGTTAAACTCAATAGGCATTCATACCTTGTAATAATATTTTCCCATAGAAACTTGGTTGTTGTAGATGTTGTACAATCCTTTGTAAATGTTGCTTCTACCCACCTTATCAAGATAATCTGTACGAGTGATGATATAGCATGATTCAGTCCTACGCGCGACTGGTGAAATAGGACCCACATAATCTATAGCCCATTTCTCAAATGGTTTGCACTAGGAATAGGTCTTGAATGCATTTCATCTCTTTATCCTGGTTTTCTAAGGCAGTGAAAGTGATCACAAGCCTTAAAATATGCCTTACAATCTTTATACAGGGTCTCCCACCATAATCCAATGAGTAGAATCTTGCACACAATGGCATCACCTACATAGTGCCCACCTGCAATACCACCATGAGCCTCCTCCATGATATCTATGCGCTCATGTTCCAGTACACATCAACACAATACTTCATCTTGGCCTAACTTGTACAGGTCACCACTAATCAACATAAATGGTGTTGCGTGAATGGCAAGTTATTTCTTCTCTAAGGATTTCATTCCTTTTATCACCATACCTATACGTAGAAAGACAACAATGTCCTTTAATTTTGATGACGTGTGTTTGTAACCTGTATAATTGTGCATCAAACATGGTATCTTCAATTGCCTGCGCGTCTTCTCCTGACTATATTTTGAATAGATGGTCTGGTCCAAAATTAACTTTTCCCTAGTTTTACCACAACTATAAAATCAAATTCTTGGAATAAGAGTACCCACCAGTATATGTGCCCCTGTAAAACAAGATTATTTACCAAATACTTCAATGCCATGTGGTCGGTATAGAATACAAATGGTGTTGCTAGTAGGTACTATCTAAATTTATGTAGCACATAGATCATTGACAAAGCTTCGTGCTCTATAGTTGTATAATTCTACTCTGCAAGAGTCAAATTTCTACTAGAAAAATAGATAGGATGATCTATAATACCTTCTCCAGGCTGAGCCAACACCACGCCAATGGTCATGTCAGAGGCGTCCACATGTACATGAAATGGTTGGTCCCACAAGGGAAAGTGCAGAATAGGTGTTGTAGTAAGTTTCTCCTTTAATGTCTCGAATGTGTGTTGTTGCGGTTCTCCCCAGTAGAACATCCCTTTTCCTTTTAGTAACTCTTCCAAGGGTGCAACAACCTTAGCATACCCTTTTATAAATTTTCTATAATACCCAGTGTGACCTAAGAATCTGCACACCTCACTTTGACTGGTAGGATCTTCCAAGCCGATAATGACTGCAACCTTAGCTGGATCAACCAATAAACCCTCCTTGCAGATGATGTGCCCTAACAGTGTGCCAAATGGTGTAGAAAATATACATTTCTTGATGTTCAAAGAGATGCTTAATTGGTGACACCTTTCAAACATTAAGTGCAAATTATCACAATAATCCTTAACAAGTCCATACATCATCCAGTCATCTAAATAAACCTACAAGAAGTTGTGAATAAAATCTTTGAATGCTTAGACAACTATGCGTGAAAATACAGCATGCACATTTTTCAGACCAAAAGGCATCACAATATAGGAAAAACTTCCCCATTCAGTAGTAAAAGTAGTCTTTTCCTGATCCTCCTGTGCAATCCTAACCTGATGATACCCAGAGAATCCATCTATAAAGGAATAGATCTCGCCCTGCAACGCCTTCTAATATTTCCTCATTGAATGGCGTAGGAAAGGGATCAGTCACACATGCAACATTCAGCTCCCTGTAGTCCACACAGATCCTAATCTGACCATCTTTCTTTATACTGATCACCATTGGGCTAACCCATTCTGACTCATCCAGGGGCTTGATGATTCTAGACTTCAACATTTTGTCAATTTCTTCCTTGACCTTTTCACGCAAGTTGGGTTCATCCTGTAGGGTTGCTTCTTGACCAGGCGCGCACCTTCCTTAAGTTTTATCTTCATTTCTCCTAATGATTCATGCACGCCTTTTAGTTCATGGTACACCCTAGGAAATAAGTCCTGATAATCTCTTAGTAACTCAATGATTTTTTCCACTTCAGAGTCAGACCAATAGTCCCCAATTATGGCCTCCTTAGGCTCAACATCTAATCCAATATTCACTTTCTTTATTTTCATAGGTTCATGATAGGCACGTGGTCTTATCTGCACTGTCCAAAACCTCACGCCTACCTGTTGAATGATCTACATCCATATTTTCTACTTCTTCATCATCCACTAAGTAGACCATCTTTCCTTTTTCTTTCTCAAGGAAAGCGCACTTAAGTAGTGTGGCATCTGTCTCTGTTTCTTCAACAAAACTCACTCCTGAATCATTTCCATCAAATAACTCCTGAATGAGTTCTTCCTCCTTGGCACTATCTCCCATAGTTAAGTGCTTTATAACCCTTAATGCCTCTTCTACTGGAGGTTTAGTAGAGAAGTAGTCAAAATTCTAGATCATTCCTGCAATCAAATCCTACCAATTTCTAATCTCTCTATGGAGTTCCACATATACATACCAAGCACGCACGCAACCTTGTAAAGTGGAATAAAATTTGTGCACCCAGAGTGAAGGTGGTAAAGCTTCCTGCCCCTCTGTCTAGAGTCTCTCACACTGCTGAACATGGTGTTGAACAGGTTGATTACCATGATAAGTGCATATTTGAGTAGGTGCATTGCTCTTGAAAACCGAGTAGAAAGAACAATCCTGATTTCATTCCATCCTACAAGATTATCCTTGTGAACCACCCACCAGCACGTTGTTGTCCCGCACAGGGTATATGCTAGCATATTCTGTCTCTCCAACTAGTCTATCCACTGTTCCTCCATGACGTGTAGAAATACCATAGGATCTCCTTCTCTAGTGTATCGAGGTATCGAGTTGTTACTTATTCTCTTGATACAACAAGGTAGGATGTTCTGCACAAATGTGCTTCTTACTTTGCACCCTACCAACTCATAAGTACTATGATCCTAATTATCACAAGAAACACTTGTAGTATCGCTAATAGACTGTGCATCTTCCCACTAAAGGATTTCTTCTTTAGATGGCTCAAGCACCTCTGGGTCTCGGATGGTGCGTACATAAATCCTATTCAGATCTTCCTCACTCAAAGGCTCAACATAGGGCACAAATTTTCCATCTGTTAAAGGGATAATAACTCTTTCCTCCTTGTTTTCAAAATTGATATAACCCTTTTTGAACTGAAGATCAACATTATTTGCATAGCACCAAGGGCACCCAAGTAGAGCTGGGAAGCTATCTGCCTCTGCAAGCACTAAAACCTCAAAATCCCCAGTGAACTTGGCTCCCTGTATAGTAATGGATGCATCTTTTAAAACTCCAATGGGAGTGGCCTTAGTTCGGTTAGCCATAAATAATACATCCGAAGATGGTTGTAATGGAGGTCTCCCCATCTGTACCCATGCATCTAAACTAAGAACATTGACTTCCGTGCCTGTATCAATCAATATATTACTCAAAATCCATCCATCCACAATAACATTCAGAGTTATTTCCTTGTCGTAGTCTAAGCTATGGGGAGGGAGATTTGTATGTAGGATCTGTCCATCTAGTCTCAATACTTAGGCATGGAGTGTTCCTCTTTAACCAATTCCTTAACAATGGAATGATATTCTCCTGGAAAAACATTTTTCACACCTCCTTGAAGTCATCAATATCAGTTTGGACCATCTCTATTACTTTCTTTTTCTCCATCTTCGTGATTTCTCCTTTAAATATTGTACTTCACCCTGAATATTTATGAGTACCTCCATGGTTTTCTCATACACCTCCTTCTGATGGATAGGATCTAGGTATCGTGCATGTAGAACCTCCTCCTTAGTGATGGTAGGCTTCTGCTGCAACACTTCTTTGGTGCGTGCCACTTCAGCACGGGTAGTGATCTTTACAGGTAATACCTCAGATTCTGGTTCCAACTTGGGCATCCACTGATTTTCCACAGCATGATGTATCCTAACCATCCATGCACCTTTGTTTTCTTGTTTATGCTGCTTACTAAGATGCTCATATAATTCTGGGCATTCCTCATAGCTATGATTCTTTCCATAGAAAGAACACGTAATATTCTGAGGACATTCATGCTTGTAGTGGTCAGGAGATCCACATGTATAACATGTTCCTTAAGGAAACTCACCTCATCCACCACCACTGGCCTCATCCTCCAAATCCACCACTGGTATCCTCGACCTCTGCCACGAACCTCCTTTAAAATGCCCTTCATTCTGATCATAGCGCGCTTGATTGTGATCCTGATCCTGATGCTCATTCTTATGCTTAGAGTTATCTGAGAATCATGTCTTTCACACACCAATATCTATGGCATCATGGATCTGACCAATCAATCTACATTCCTCTGTATCGTGAGTTGTAGAATGAAAAATATTACAATAGCAAGATACGTTCTTCCTTATTGCACGTTGCAATAATGGGCAGTGGCTAGCATCATGGTTCAAATGACATATCTCACAGTCTAGTAATAATGAACACACTGATCTGTGGGGACAACTATCCTTGGTGTGACCTTCTACTTCACAATTTGTACACCAAATCCCCATGCGTGTCTCATGTGCTGAATTTGTTGATAGTTTTTCCAATTGTTTCACCATAGCTGTAATCTGTGCTTCTAAAAATGGACTGACCCCAATGTCTATACTCCCAACTGCCTCAGCACGTAAAGCTGATTCAAGTGCTTTACATGGATCAGTGTATGTCTTATGTGATAATGCCCTTCTAAATGGTGTAATCAGACCTCCAACAAACCATTGTGCATGTTGGCTTGCATGAATATCATAAGAAATCTTAGATAAAAACATTTTGAAATGGGCATCATACTCCCTGACACTCTCAATAGTGCCTTGCTTAATATCCTTGAGCATGCTTATACTCTTCTGCTCAAACTCAGGGATGTGAAACTCTTTAAGGAAAGCATCTTTTAATGTTGCATAGTCTACGTAAGTTTGATCAGGGTCAAACTTTCTGTACCAACTATGTGTGTGTCCTTGTAACGTAGTTACAAATTGACTTGCCCTGTGCTCAGAATCCATGATTCCTTTTGCGTGCCACAGTATTTCACACATGTGCACATGTTCAACAACATCTTCTATGCCCCTATATTCTGGCAGATGAAGAGACATCTCCATGTAAATATTTTGGGGTTGGTGCAAACCTTGCCCACCTGATCCAGAACCTCCTGTGTTTCCTCTACCTCCAGAACCACCAGATCCACCAGAACTGGAACCACGTATACCTCCTGATCCTCCACTTGTAGCTGGAGATGGACTAGAAGACGTACTTCCCTGTGTCCCAATAGTAGTATTGAACTGAACCCCTACAGTCTGTGAGGTGTTACCACTCCCAGAAGTGAGCCCAAAATTTTACATGCTCGAATTATGTGTGGATGATGCACCTGAAAAGGTACCTCCAAACAACAATGAAGATGTTTTCCATACCATCCATGTACTTTCTATGTGACTTACTCCTGCTCTCCCACTGCATAAATTAGTTTGTTGACTATTTGTCGTACTAGATACTAGAAAACCAAGCGTAAGGGCTAGGTCACTAGGTAGATTCAGATGCGTGCCCATGTGGCCCAGGTCGTCTCTGTTGGCACTTCCATGTGAGGCCAAGGGGGGTTCCTTGTCATGCTTTCCCAAATGGGGGAGTTCCTGATGCTCTGACTCCATGCCTTCTACGTGAGCTCCAAATCCTTCGCGAGCCATCTCTCTCCTCAACACCATTCGCTCTACAACATCCCACTGCTTCTCTATCTCCCTCTTGTGTGCCTCATTATACTTAAGCCGGATTTCTTCTCTCTGCCTTTATGCCACTAGGTCTGTCATCTTTCACCAAACCTGCTCTTGCCCCCATGCGTGGTGAGGTTTAGTTAACCATCAGTTTTCTTTCCAAGTTCAGGGTCACCATCAAGATTTTGATCGCTAGTGGAATGCCTTGTAAGTAAGTTCCCCTAGGATATCATAAAAAAATGGAATTCCACTACCTTTGGGAAAGAATAAGTGGAAATTGAGTACTTTAGAATATAACTAGTTCAGAACACCATGAAACCAAGTATCCATAATGCATGTCCAAATTAGATCAACATCATAAAGGGCCTAAAATTATTCCTGCATCCAAACAAGTGTGTGATACCTCCAATCCCTTTTAGATGCATATGCAACCAGCCACTTGTACAGTTCTACCAAAAAAATAGTGAAGAAGCTCTCATACAAATTGTCATACATATTTTGTTCCACCCATGCACGTGCATTAAACTCAGATCCAGTGTTGAAACTCCATGCGTACTCTTCTTCTAGATCACATATCCACTCCTCAACACTTTCGAGAGTCAACCGGTATGTCTTCATCACAAACCATCCTGAAAATATCTAAAAAAGAGGTCCCAACAATGAAACTAATGATGCAGCCTAGAATTTACTAGTTTTAACCCAGGCGCATTGGCACATCACTCAGCCTAGACTGAGCACTCACCCGAAGCACGGAAATGTATCAGGCCCCTCTTTAGGGTTGTTTGTGCAGGATGTTATCAAGATGAAGAGTTAATGTATTCAAATCCATAATTAGTATAACATTCTACAAAGCATATTCCAGATCTAAATCTAAAGAGTAATAGATTTAAGTAATACCCACAATGAATTCTTCCATGCAAGATTTAGTTATAATCATGTTTAACACCTTGAATCAGTCAATACACTCCATTATATTAAACATAATAAATACACAGAAGCTTCTTACAATAATTAATACCATAAGCCCATGTGTGCATCAGATCTGGCATCATAACTTCACAATAACTTATATACAATCCTTCTATACTACATAGATCACTACATATTTATAAGGGTGGGGACTTTCCCTTCACCGCTTGCATAATTCCCAAAATAGGTCACATGCTGAAAATAGCTATGCACCTTTACAATAATAGACACACATGCAAGTGCGCTAACAATAGATCTCTTTTGGTTAACTGGAAGTAGCAACTCTATTATTATCCTAAACCCATGCAAAGTGCTTGGTAGCCGCTCTTCAAAAAATAGCCTATGTGTGTCATGTCGCACAAATCTTTATCCGATTTATGTGCTCTACACGCTATCTCCAAAAATAGTCCATACACGTGAAAATAGCTAAGTCCTGAATCTGTCCTTGATCTTCGCTATGTGTCCTTCCCTATCCTTCCGCACCTTTAAATGTACCTTGTTCTCACACACGAACCTTCTGTGTGCCTTCTACTAAGTATCATACTTTGTCTGCTCGACATGCATGTAAAATTTTGAAATTTGAACTGTGTTCTTTAAACAACACCAGCAAAAAATTGAAATAATCAAATTATCAAATTATCAAAAAGTAATCTAAAAACTATAAAATAAGTGTGGGTGTCCCAACTGGTGTGCCAGAATGTATACCATGGAAAATATAAACAAATAGGAAAATTAAAACGAAACCAAGTGCAAACCTTTTTTTGTAAATCCCAAAGTAACCCCATATTAGATCTTACTCAAAGAATGGGGTTTAGTGACATTCTTTGTAAGATCCGTTTGAGTTGTGAGCTATGGTTGATTTGTGGGTGTACTAAGTATTCTGAATAAAAGAATAACTAAGCCATAAGTATGAAGATATGATCTTGATGTGATTTGAGCAGCATAACAATATGAGAACTTGATTTGATTCACCAAATGATTGAACAAAATAGCAACATGAACTCTCAAAAGCTTTGGTGGATGATTTTCAAAGGAATGATAATCGTTTATAGCTAGGGAAAGTGAATCCTCAAACTAAGTTGTGATTGATTTCATTTGGAGATTACTAAAATTGACTTGGCTTGTTTAGTTGAGTTTCTAGATTTTTGGGCAGTTAGATTGTTGTTCTTGATTTGCAAGAGAGAGTCAAGGTTGAGTTAGCAAGGGGTTGCATATGTTTTTTATTTTTAATTCCATATTTATTATTTTATTCACCCAAAGAGTGTCGTGAATAGTTGGCTATTATAAGAAGGTGGGTTGATTTTGAATTTTCATGACTTGGAAGATAACTTCAGTTAACTCAACTACTGATTTGAGTCAATTTAAACACATCCTCTTGATTAAAATAATGATTTTTAGTTCTAGTCAGGACTTGACTCAACTTGAGTCAAGGAGGTGGATAGGATTTAGGGATTTATTTAATTTATTTAAATGTGGAAGTGGACATGTGAATTTATTTAATTAATTTGATAATAAATTAGCTAATAAAATTAGTTAAAGGGGGTGATAAGGTGTAAATAAAATTAATTAAATTAATTATATGTAGGAACAATGGGTGTAATGATAGTTTGAATGATTATGATGCATAGCGGTAATTTGGGGGTGTCTACACACACATATATTTATATATTCATACACACACACACTTGGGTACATTTCTAGGTTCTAATCACATAGCACTATTCATATGATTCCTAAGCGAGAAACTAGTAATTGACATCTATCTTTGGCCTCTTTTTTATCTTTATGGTTTCCTCTTTGGTCTTACACACCCCACAACCCAATATCTTCGTTGCTTTATCGTTATTGACTCTAAACACCAGGTCCCAACTAGAACGCCAACGTCCAAACACCCTCATCCCCTCTGGGCACCACCGACCTCTTTGTATCTTACTCATCTCTTTTAGGCCTCTTTTATCTTTTGGGAATCTTATTTCTTACTAGTTAGCCTTTTAGTTGTCAATTGCAAAATTCAAATAAGGGAATCATATAAATACAAATCTATGTGACCATAATAAGATACCAAGCTCTAAGCATCTACTATCACCAAGTAAGGTTACATCCAAAAGCATTCTAAGAGCATCAAAGCATCCATCTAGCACTCACTCAAGGGATAAGGGACTGCATTTTTTGCATACATGCATACGAGGGGAATTTCATTTTGTCATCAATACATCTATTTACATCTTTTACATATAGTTATTGCTCGTTATCAAGTGCATATTGCACAAGAGCTTCCTAGGGCATGTTTTCTACACACACGCACACAGAACTACATGGAATCTGAGATGTGGTGCAGCACTTGGTCCTAAGTTCACTTTGTCGGGTGATCACCGGGGTCATTCCGACTCCCCATTTTAATTTTTTTCTTTTTTAGGATTTGATGTGTTTTGGGGTTTTATATGAGGTCATTTGTTTTGTAGGTTACATGTAAATTTTGCAATCATTCAATGACATACATGTGACTAACAACAAAGGATAACAACCACCTTGTAACACCAAAAAAATCAAATTTTGAGCATTTTCATAGTCACCAAAGCCTATCAGAGGTCTTTAGAACCTACGTGCCCCAGTCCCATTCCAAGCACCCTAGTCTAGCTTATTCTGACAGTCACATAATTTTCTAAGTACGGTTACGACAATCTGCCCTCCTATTTCATTAGTTTTCTAGCCCAACATACTTTGGGATCAAGTGCAAAATTAGTTAAGTCTTTTATTCCCTCTCTTGCACTTAGGGTCTTCATATTTTTTTATTTATTTCTTGTGTCAGATCTGTGCTGTATGATTTTATTTATCATATGTGACTCTGCAATATCCATTAGGGTTTTAGAAAATTTATTTTTTGTTAAATCATTTGGTGAACCCATCTCATTCGAATACTCTTAGATCCTCATTTTTCTTCTTTCATGGCTTCTCAAGCTCCTCAAGTCCTAATATATCAATTACTTCAAATGATCCCATCTTGCAAATATTCTCTCTAAAATTCATGCATTCTATCTTCCTCCATCTTGATACACCACCTGCTCAAGTCAGTGTTATCTTTGATTGTCTTTCTGATGACTCTCTTGGTCCTAATTTCAATCAATCTATTTGCAAATCAATTCAAGCTTTACATTCTTTATTTCAAAATAAATTTCAGGCTATGGAATCCATGATTACATATTTTAAATCTGGAAATCCAACATCTTAAGGATGCTTCTCAAGCTCATGCTAGTTCTTCTTCTACTCATCCTCTTTTCTATGTCCTCTACATGTGCTCATATCAGTGAACCTCCAAGTCTTACCATTATTAGCCAGCTCTCAAAATTTCTCTCAATACTAAGTAACAAGATATTATTCTATAGCTCCTTACTCATCAATTGATTAGATTTCCATCTACTCATTGTTATCCTTCTTATCGACTTGCAAAATATCAAGGTCGTCCATATTGCAATTATCATCGAATCAATGGACATAATGACAATGATTGCTATGTTTTACAATGAAGAATCAAACATCCACCTTAAGCGTTAAGGTTTTATCTCATTCATTACACAACATACTACTACATATTCATCTCCAATTGTTATATCTAAATGGGCTTTAAATCTGATTCATCTATGTCTAATGAGCATACCATTGTAATACTAATGCAATCAAGAACCTCCTAAGCACCTTCCTCTCAAAAATCAGTCTAACTCCGCCTCCACTCAATTCATCTATGATATTACCAAGTCAACCTAAGCTACCACCATTCAAGATCCCTTCTTGATCAATTACTCCTTCCATTTCCAATTCATTTTGTCAAATAAACTACTCATTATACTAATGGACAAGACACATTTCAAACTCTGGCCATTGGGGAATGGTCCTATTGTTGCTTTTTCCTATCATTGTGTTGGTTCTAATCTCTTATCATGACATAGATAATGCTCTCTCATTATGATTGATGGTATCTCTCACATCACCACATAGATCTCCATCATTGGCATACTTAGGGGGCATCACACTTATTCCTCCCTTTCTAGCACTATCAATTGTTTCTAATAATCTGTTATCATTACTTAATGCTTTGCACTTCTCTGATTCATTTTCCTAAGCACTCATTCAAACATGAATACACTTGTATCATTATTGCCCTATGACACACTCTTGTGTTATGGTTCACACTCATTGTTGAGGGCATACTACATCCATGAACCTCACATTAATGCACATTTCACACGCTACGATGCTTTATGATACATATTACTTGCATTGTCTCTATCATACATCACATTGCCCTATGACGCACTCTAGTTCCACGCTTCATACTCAAATTTTGAGGGTATATCTAAAATGAACCTCACCACATTCACACTCTATGCTTCATTGTTCACACTATTTCTTAGTGCATAACATTCATGAACCATTTATCTATGGCACACTCTTGTGCTACGGTTCACACTCGAGTGTTAAGGACATACTACATTATTAACCTCACACACTACACATTTCACACTTCGTGCTTTACGATGCATACTTTCTATAATTTTCTCCTCACACATCATATTAACCTCACCATTTTATTATCTACGCTCTATGTTTCATTTATCTATCTCTCTAGCACACATATTCAAACCATTTTCTGATGACACACTCTTATTTTATGGCTCATTTTTTACTGTCGAGGGGTATTTTATAAATGAATCTCATCTCATAAACATTTGTACACATATGATAGGGGGCACGCTGCTCCTATCACATTCACATCTTACATACCATCAAATTTCATTCATACACTACATATTACATATCTTGGCTGCACATTATTCTTGTTTACTTATCCTCACATGTTACACTTTACTTACTATGTTATTCGTATATCTAATATGTCATGTCATTATTTTTCTATATACACATGTATGTTCACTTGCTCTCTAGTTTTGAATGTAGAATTTACACAAATATTTACATGCAACATGGATGTTTGACATTGTACCTCTTACCAGTCCCACTAAGGCTCTTGGGGTCATCTAATTTCTTACACACTACAAGTGTTATTGTTTCATTTTATACTACTTTCTATTCTTACTAGCACACTACTCTATCGATACATACATGTCTTGACATACTTTTTATCTTTCTAACATGCTAATGAGTGCTTCATGTGCACCATTTGCTTTGCAGGAAATATTTGCTACCATGGTTGTTTATTACTTTGCTTTTGTATTCCATAATTTGTGGGCTTTGCCCTATGTCTTTCTTTTTCATTTCTTGTATGATTTTGGCCACTTCAGACCTAATTGTCTTACAACATTGTGTTCTTGATTGCTAGATTACACATTGTCTTCTATATGCGTATTTGTATTGTTTTCACTAACACATGTCCTAGCCACTTTGTTTGCATGTTCCTTGGTTTCTACCAAACACATTTCCTCCCCCTGCAGGGTATCAATTTAATATCAGCATATGGTCATCTCCTTTACGCTGCATCCTCCTAAGCAATGTCACATACACCACAAACAAGGGGGGCATACATTAGGTGAATTAGTCTCCCCATGCATAAGTACATAGATTTAGTACATGCTTGCACATTATAGGAATAGAACAATCTACAGTTATAAAAATGGCCCATATTCTTACTTGAGTTTACAATTCAGCATAAACGTTAGTGCCTAGATACAAATATGAGTTCCTGGGTGCTCCTGACCTTTCCTGGGCACCTATGACCAGGGGAAGCTACAAATTTTTTTCATATCAACGTTGTTTTCAGTATTTCATATAGAATTTTTCATAGTATAGGCACAGTCCTCCAGCAATCATAATGCATTTTATCTCCTTTTTCTTCTTTTTCTACTTGGTTCGAACTAAATCGAATTGGAACAACATGGATCACACCATCTGTAGTGGTGTATAAATTTTGGGAAATAGTCAAGGATGGAGAATAAAACTATACCTTTCTCCCTAACACTCTTCTTTCATGGTGTGAGATCACCAAAAAAAATTGTACTTGGTGTGAGATCGCTCAAAAAAATCACTCTTGGTGTGAGATCACCTCAAAAAATTGCTCTTTGCATGAGATCACCCAAAAAATCACTCTACAACATTTTCAGGACACTTAATATCCTTTTCACTCATCATAGATTAGGTGCACATGTTCCTTTTACTACTTTTTCACATTTTTACAAATTTTTACAAGCTTTTTATAGATTTTTCATAACATGCAAATTTGACTACTCTTTTTCTCTTCTTATTGCATGTCCATCCTTATGAGAAGTAGCATTCACATCAGTGAACACATCAAGTGACAAAGACAACAGGTACAATGCGACACAACACATATGATTCAACCTTAGGATCACTTCCTCTTCCTTAGCTTCCATGCTTCAGTTTATCACTCCACACTTTTTCTTGTCTCCTCTACATGCTTTTGCCATTGATTTACATGGTTATCAGGTAAGCATCTCTTATCTACTTTATGTTATCAAGTATTCAATCAACAACATAAAATGGGGGCAAATGTAGACACTAAATCACACACTTGGTTACATTTCTAGGTCCTAATCACATACCACTATTCATATGATTCATAAGTGAGAAAACAAGTAATTGACATTTATCTTTGGCCTCTTTTCTATCTTTGCGGTTTCCTCTTTGGTCTTACACACCCCACATCCCAGTTTGATCCTCATTCATTTATATTTATTACCTATAGACACCAGCGCCCATCCAGGATGTCAGCGCCCAAAACGCCCTTGTCCCCTTTGGGCGCCCCCAACCTCTTTGTATCTTACTCACCTCTTTTAGGCCTCTTTTATCTTTTGGGCATCTTGTTTTCTTATGTGTCATCCTTTTAGTTGTCAATTACAAAAATTCAAACAAGGGAATCATATAAATACAAATTTATGTGACCATAATAAAGGACCAACTCTAATAATCTACTATCACCACCTAAGGTTACATCAAAAGGCATTCTAAGAGCATCAAAGCATCCATCTAGCACTCATTCAAGGGACAAAGGACTACATTTTTTGCATACACGCATAGGAGGGGAAGTTCATTTTTCCATCCACACATCTATCTACATTGCTACATCTAGTTATTGCTCGTTATCAAGTGCATCTTGCACAAGAGCTTCCTAGGGCACACTTTCTACACACACAAAGAGAACTACATGGAGTTTGAGATGTAGTGCAGTGCTTGGTCATAAGTTCACTCTGTTGGGTGACATTCCAGGTCATTCTAACTCCCCATTTACATATTTTTTTTAGGATTTGATGTGTTTTGGGGTTTCGCATAAGGTCATTTGTTTTGCAGGTTACATGTGAATTATGTGATTAGTCAATGACATATATATAACTAATGACGAAGGCTAGCGACCACCTTGTGACACCAGAAAAATCATATTCCAACCATTTTCATAGTCACAAGTGCCTATCAGAGGTCTCTAGCACCTAGGCGCCCTAGTCCAACTTATTCTGATAGTTGTAGAATTTTTTGAGAACAGTTGTGACATTCTACCCTCCTGTTGCATTAGTTTTCCAGCCCAGCATACTTTAAGATCAAGTGCAAAATTAGTTAAGTCTTTTATCCCTCTCTTACACTTAGGGTCTTAATATTCATTTTCTTATTACTTGTGTTAGATTTGTGCTATAGTGTTTTATTTATCATATGTGACTTTGCAATATCCATTAAGGTTTTACAAAATTTCAATTTTTATTAAATCAATATATATGTGTATGTATAGAGAAGTGACCGCATGTGTGTATGTGTGTGTGTATTCATGTTGTTAGAGATTTCAACCAACTAGGAAAGGCCGTAACACCCTAGGTGAGGGGTTTGTGGGCCACGTAGTGGGTGACATTAGTATGCAAAGGAGGGTTGTCCCAAAGTGAAAAGAGGGTCCTTATATAATAACAGGGCATATAAACATGTGTGTGTGTGTATGCATACTTTTGTAAATCCTTTAAAAAAAATTAAATATGATATAATGGTGCCTCTCTTCCTTTATAAAACATATATAATGTATATGAATACCCACACACACCCCTAGATATGTATACAAAATACTCAATTCCTATCTTGAATAAGGAGCTCTAATTTTCTTGCAAACAAGAAATCAAATGAGATGAGAAATAAAACAAATTAGATTAGTTAAGAGTCATTTTATTTTGAAAGATATAAGATTATGAAACAAACTTGGGAGGTTGATGAACAAGAACAATTTCCTTTTTAACCATTATAATGCAACAAACTAATAACCAATTTATCTATTTTCTTACAATCTATATAAATTAACAAACTAAATGAATCATTTGTAAACTAAACAAGTTTAACAATGAATTTTCTAAAATCAATTTAATAGCAAATCCATAGTTTGATAGGTGTTAAAACAAGCTTAATAAACTCAATTAAAACAATCCTTGTTTTAGTCAACTAAATCAACAATTTCCTAAATAAAACAATAAGAATTGGAGGATTTCTCTTTGGCACAAGTAAAAATTTCTTCATTCCAAAAGATAAATATTTACAACTTATTTCCATGTAGTTCCCAAACAAAATAACACCAGATAACTCTTTCCTTTGTTTACATTAACAAGATTTCAATAAACTTAAAATGCAAGTGTACAAGCCTCCCACAAAGTGGGAACAACGTGTCAAAATTTCCTTTCAATCCACAATCACAAAATAAGAAGTCAAGCTCTTAAAATTATCATCTTCTCCAAGCTCCATCTTCACCGAACAAGCCTCCAAAGCCACGAGAGAAGACTTGGTTTACTACCCAACAAAATGACATCATTACATGTCACAATCTAATAAATAGAGAGCATGTTAGCCTCCCACTAAACCCATGGGAGAGAGGAGAATGAAAGCCTCCATATGAGCACAAAGGTAAAGGAAATATCCAAAAGAAACTTTTAAATAAAACACCAAAGGGATTACTTAACACACAAAAGCACTACAAGGAGTCTCCATACTTATTTCTATGGGGGAAGAAAGGGAGAGAAAATCCATTTTTATACATATTGATTTAATAAAATTAAATATATGTAAGGGAACTGCTGATTAGATAAATATTACAATAATCATGCAAGATCCATATAAATAAGTACACACAAGATTGAAGGATAGGAGATAAAGATGACTCAGCTTGTAACCGTAAGTCTGGACTGATGAACAGGTTGGAAAGGCAAATCCTAGACTGTCTAAGCTTTGTATCAGAAATTAGGAGTTGATGATCTTCAGGATGGAACTGTCTAGAAGGGAACATGGTCACCAAAGTGTTGGTGTCTATAATGGGTGCTAGCATATGTGAAATAACTTCAGTCCTAGTTCTTTCTATGTCACTTCTTGTCACTTTTCCTTTGATGTAGGTCTCGTCAGGTTTGTTGCACTTTTTCTCTATCACACTTATACATGTAAAATAAACCCTAACTACTTGTACAATGTTCAAAAACACATTATATGAATAAAATATGCATATGATTGAGTCAGATTGACCTCGATGCTCACTCCAATGTGATTTGTTACTGATCATTGCACTACATTTCATACTCAATGTATCTCTTGTGGTGTGTGATTGAAATAATGTCCATATGTCTAGGTTTCCCTAGTACCTGTCACACAAAGAATAACAAACTAAAACTACTTTATCCCAACAATGAATGTGTGGTATGGAATTCAGAATAAACTCCCCCTATGTAGTGAATAATGCAGTCCAAAATGCAGTCATTTCATGTAATAGATAGAAAATATTAGCTCCTTGTAATATTATGTGCCTCTTGAATGCTTGCCCCCATAATGGAGTTAAATAAGATGTGTGTGTGTGTGCGTGTGTGTGTGTGATTCTTTCGCTTAAGTTTCATCCTTAATAAGTGAAAGGATAAGTAACATCCAAAAGATTGGAAAAATATAGGAGGACATAAGCATCCAAAGGGGACAATAGTACCCCGTGTGCTCTTGTCCATAATGGGTGGTTCTATACATGGTTCTAGGAAGATAAATTGTGGAATCGGAGCTGAATAGGATGATAGCTAGTGTGCAAAATTGTAACGTGCAAATCTAGAAAAGACAATTAACAAAGATGAGAAGGATAAAAGTAATGTCAAATAAAAATAAGTGTTATTAATGACTAGTTCTCTTATTTAACAATCATGCACATAAATTAAATATTTAGAGGCTAGATGTACATAATAAATGTTTGACCTAATGACTATATTTGCCCCCACTTTATGTTGGTGAATAATGATTCGATAACATAAAGTAGAAAAGAAGAGTGTACCTTAGAGAGTTGAAAGTAAATTGTTCCTAATAGTGTGATGAAGGAGTATTGTAGCGTGTTGAATGGAAAAGTGTAAGATGTGTATCATGTAATTCTAAGGGAAGGGAAGGATAAATATCCTAGGGGTGACCTTTTTATGCGTATGGTGGGAATGATTCGTACGTGTAGTTCCTTGGAATATCATCTTTGTCGAAGCATGTTTGAGATTTGCTTCATTCTTCCATGTGTGCTTTGCCTTCGTTAGAGAAGGATAAGACCTGTAAAAATAAGACAAGTGTAGTCAATGCTCATGGTAAATGCAACTGAACTTTAACTTGGAAAATATGTAGAATGGAAATGTGTATTAGAAAATGCTAAACCAAAGGGTTAGAGTAGACCTAAAATGTTGAAAGATAAAGGGATAAAAATTTATTCCTACTTGTATTGTTGCTTCGGAGCTGGTTGGAATAATACGAAGGATTTTGGGAGTCATGTTACCAAACTAGGGATTTGAGAATCTCGATGCTAAAATTCAAATTTAGGCATCCTATCGCCACTAAGGGAAAGTGTATTGGGAGAGCTCGTGGGATTTTCCCTTCAACTGTTAACACTTCCCCACTGATAGGTGTCACTACAGATGATCACAAATCTGATTTGTAACTTACCTCGGGTGACACATTATTTCAGGCATATCGTTATTTTGTATATGCCCTAAGTGTAACTTCCTTATTTGTTCATGTTTTGGTTCCTAAGTTAGTTATTTGTGACATGCCACTGAATTTGGTTCTTGTTAATAACTAATTGCAATATAAAGTTGACTATGTAACTATTGATATTGGAAAAAATTGTGACTGTGTAACTGTTGATACTGCTCTGTAATTATTTCTACCCCCAAGACAAGTCTACCTAGGTGGGACACTAACGCCCACCGTTCGTGTCTGTTATGGGTAGTTCTGTCTAGGTTGATATTTGTGACCAAGCCTATTTCTAGCTCTGTTCTTTAACTAATTTATGTGTTGATCATGTTTTCTATCATTCTATGGCTACTTTCTACAACTATTAGGAGGGTGAAAGTGTTTGCCCAGTGTTTTCCCCACTCATTTGGGGTGCATGAGATAAACAAAAGTGAAAGGAGCCCAAACAAGGATGAAAATGATGTGCACATCTAATCTAGTAATGCTACAGGGGGAATAGGGATTGCATATGGTAGTTACCATGACATAAGAAAAACAATAAGGAAATTCTAGCATAAAATCATTAGTGACAAATAAGCAATGCACACGAAAATATCAACTAGTGAAAACACATAGGAACCTAGTAAAAAGACACGACAAGTTGTTGGTTACATACATGGGACACCACTTAGGATGTCACAAGACAATCGAAGTTGTCAAGGCTTGTCTAAACAAGGAAACAAGTAAACATCGGGCATAAACTACAAACAATAGCAAACAAGATACAAGCAAAGCAGATAACCATGATTGGAAGGAGTCTTGCAAGACAAATGCTACACATGAAGCACACATTAACATGTTAGGGAAGATAAATAGTATGCCACAATGTAATATATGAATATAGGAATGGAAATATGAATTTTTGCATTGGTAGAACCTGATAAAAAGTAGGAAAAGGGTATATTCCCCTAGGATCCTCAATGGGACCGGTAATGGACATGGAAAAGCATCATGCATCGTGTAGTAACTTGTAAAGGACCTCCATTCACATCAAGATGCCACGTGAATGTGCATGTGTGTATGAAAAATGATAAAGCATACTATGAATCTTGATAACATGATAAACCGAGCCCAACATATAGTAGGATATGTAAATAATAATACATATAATTAAGATCTAAGCTAACATGTTTTTGGATTTGTAATTACAAATATGTGAAAATGAAACCAAAAAAACTATGAGGGAGGAATAAAGATGCCTCACGACATGTGTTTACAAAGTGAGGTCCATGTAGGTGAGGATGCCCTCAAAAGTAAAGTATGAACTTGGAATAAGAGTGCGCCATCTGGTAGTGTGGGGTAATTATGACGCCCTAAAATGTGAATTCCAAAGTAATCTATGTGAGATCATAAATTATGTCATATAATCCTTAAATATAGCCAAAGGGGGTTGGGTTAGATGCATGGTATGCAAAATATTTGGGTTGATCAATGAAAAAAACTAAGATACATAGTTCATACATGCCCATAGCATGTTCCTCATCAATGAAAGGTGTACCAAGGCACTTTTGTTCATTTCATTATGTGACGTTAAGAGAGTAATTAGAGAATGAATCAGTGTGAATAGTAATAGTTTGGAAGCGACTAGAAAAGTAAGAATAATATTATATCAATCAATAGTACCATCAATGTAACTAAGCCAAGATTTCCCAAGAGTAAGGTGAGAAGGACGAGGTTAAAGGGCAACCCAAACTTTCATGTGGAAGACTCATGGACCAATAGTTGAGAGGAGGAATATATAGCCTTGATATTGAGGATGAGGCTCAAGCAAAGGTGTGATATCAGTAGGAGTAAATCCCAAATGAGTGAGGCATTCATATGTGTAAACACTTTCAGAGCAAGTAGGATCATAGGGGACGTGTTGTTAATATTTGTGATTAATGTATAATGTGCAAGTAAAGCAATCAAAAGTAGGAAATGATATGGGAGAGGAAGTAATAGTGACAATGTGACCATGACTACTAGGAATGGAAGGTACCGCAGGGGGAATAGACTCTATAACATGTATGGTATTGGAATAAGGAATCATAATAGTGGTGGTGGTGAGGGTAGAGGGAGGTTTGACTTGATATTCACTGGGACTAGTAGCAACATAGTGAGTATGAAAGAGGGATTCGTCAAAATCCATGGGGGTGAAATCCAAAGCACATAAGGAATCATTAGTTATTTTTATAGTATCATCATCATCATCATTAGAATAATCGGTATCAACAATATGGTGTTAGATAAAATGGTCGAGGAGATTGGGAATGGGTGTAAGAGGAGGAGGATGAGGGGAAATTGTAGGGTAAATAAGGTTATTAACGCGAGTCTGAATAGAGGAAGCAATAGGAGGTGGAGGGATGAAAATGGTATTGTTAGACTCCCCAATGGCATATGTATCAAGGCAATGTGAGGGAATAGTTTCACTTGGGGGAATGACCATGGAGGTGGCAGATTCCATGCGGAAATATTTGAATGGTTTGGGATCAATGGTGATAGTATGTTCATAACCATCAAACATAAACTTACACAACATCAAACAATAAAATGAATAACTTGCATAACATAGATCCAAGGTCGACCAAGGAGTAGATTAAATTATAATGGGACATTCATGACATAAAAGAGAATCCAGAGTGTGCGGGGTCCTACTTGCAACTCTAAAGTGATAGTACCAATGCATGCACAAGTAGTAGTATCATATCCAGAGAAGTAATAACAAATTTTTCAATTGCATTATGAGGAATGTGGAGTTGGGAAAGTAAGGATAAAGGATAAATATTTAGAGATGATCCATTGTCGATAAGTACACACTTAATTTGGAAATCCTGAATGCAAGCCATGATAACAAGAGGAGGAGAATCAACAGAAGACTTGGGTGTAACGACCTCATCAAAAAATGTGATAAAATTAGTTATATGCTTGAAAGAATCCATGGGATGGGAAAAAACTACTGGAGGGTCATCGCTTTAGATTTGAATAAAGTGAAGGGAAACCTTTATGTTATGAAAATAATCAGGATCCTAATGCAATAGATCAAAGAGAGATATCTTAGTTGGGGTATTCTTTAATTGCTCAATGATATCATAGGTTTTGGATGGAGCAACATGTTGGGGAAGTGGTGCACTAATATGGGAGAAAGGGAGATAGGAAACATCAAAGGTGTTTTATTTCGGTGAGTGGCTACAGCATTGACAATAATCATGCAAGATCTATTAAATCTATGTAAGGGCATTGTTAATCAGATAAATATGACAACAATCATGCAAGATCTAGCTAAATAAGTACACATAAGAGTGGAATATAGGAGATAAATATGACTTAGCTTGTAAATGTAGGTCTAGACTGATTTTGGAATAATGAACAGGTTGGAAAGGCACATTCTAGACTATGTAATCTTTTTATCAGAAATTAGGAGTTAAAAATATTTGGGATGAAACTCCCTTGAACTGAACAGGGCCACCCAGGCACTAGTGTCTGTTATGGATGCTAGCATTTATGAAATAGTTTTGGTCTTGGTTCTTTTTGTGTCACTTCTTGTCACTTTTCCTTCATGATGTAGCCTATAATTCAAGCCCAATAAGACCCTAGACGCACTGGCACATCACTCATCCCAGGATGAGCGCTCACCCAAAGTGTGTAAAGGTACTAGTCCCTCTTTAGGGTTGTTATTGCAGGATGTTAGCATGATGAAGACTTAACACATGCAATTCCATTACTAACACATCATTCTACAGAGCATACCAAATCTAGACCTAAGGGAGAACAAAATTAAGTATTAAGTGTGCTAACAGTAGACTACTGTTAGTTGAATGACAGTAGCAGATCTATTTCCGGCCTGTGTCCATGCAAATCACTTCGTAGCTGATCCTTCAAAAATAGCCAATGTGTGACGCACAATTCTTCAATCGGTTTAAGTGCTCCACACGTTATCTCAAAAAATAGATCCTTGTTTTGAAAACGGCCAAATCTCGAACCTGTTTCTGTTCTTAGAGCGCGAGCCTTTCCGATACATCTGCGCCTTTGAATGTGCTCTGCTCTCCCGTGTAAATCTTTTACATTTTCTTTACTAAGTGCTAGGGTATGACTGATCAACACTTCATTATAGGTCACATTAGGTTCATTGCACTTCTGTTTTGTCACACTTGTACCTACAAAAGAAAACTTAGCTACTTATGATTGAGTCAAACTAACCTCAGTGGTCACCCCAATGTGATTTTTTACCGAGTGCTACACTACATTTTATACTCAATGTAGTTCTTGTGGTGTGTGATTGAAATAATGTCCCTTGATCTATATTTCCCTAGTGTCAGTCACACAAAGAATAACAAGCTACAACTACTTTTTATTGATAATGAATATGTGGTATGGAATTCAAAATAAGCTCCCTTATGCATTGAATAATGTAATCCTTTGATGTAGTAGATATAAAATATTAGTTACTTACAATAGTATGTGTCTCTTAAATTATTTCCACCCATAATGAAGTTAAATAATATATGTATATATATAATTCATTCGCTTAAGTTTTGTCATTAACAAGTGAAAAGTGGACTAGGGGTGATAACATAAGACAAGAAAGAAGTAACATCTAAAATATTGGAAAAAGAGAGGAGGAAAAAAGTGCCCAAAGGGGATAGTAGCACCCAAGCACTATTGTCCTAAATGAGAGGTTTTGTACATGGTGCTAAAAATATAAAACAATGGAATTAGATATGAATAAGATGTTGGCTAGTGTGCAAATCTATAAGGTGTAAATTCAAAAAAGACAAGTAACAAAGATAAGAAGGATAAAAGCAATGTCAAAGCAAAACAAGTGTTGTTAATGACTAGTTCTCTTTCTTAGGAGTCGTGCATATAAATGAATTATTTAGAGGTTAGATGTACATAGTAAGTGCATGATCTAGTGATTGTACATATCCAAACGAGTAGCCATAAGTTTCCACAAATTTTCAAAGATCCCAAATTTCCTCCACATCTCCATATCCCTCCAAAATCCTTATACCTCTTTGCCTCCTCCTTGCCAAGGCTTTTAAAATCTTGGAGGTTTCCTTAGAAAGGAAGGGAGATGATTCCCAAACCATATGAGGATGAATCCCCGTCTCCAAACCATATGAAGGGAGTAAAAATAAGAGATTCCAACAAGGTTTTCCCAGATCAAGCCTTATGGGAAACAAGAGAGGATTCTTCCCTCTTCCCCTAAAATTACAAAATCCACTCCCAAAGGGGATGGATGGAGAAAATAAAGAAAATAACAAATCACTTTCAAACCAACAAAACCATTCAACACCAAAACTTCAACATAAGCATACAATATTTCATTTTAAATCCATAAAAAATAAATGAAGGGTGTGAGGCCTACCTCACAAAAGCAACATGGTTCTAAGCTTTCAAATTCAATGATAAGCTATCCAAAAACCAAAAATCCAAACTCTCCTTCCACCAAGCTCATTGTCTCCCAAAATTAGCCAAAACCCAACTAACAAAAGAACCCAAAAAACCTCCAAGTTAGAGGGTAATAAAGCAAAAAAGACTCCAAACCAAAACCCAATAGAATGGCAACATGTTTCACACCTCCACCAAGGCTCCAAGTCACTGAATTACTTAAAACATGCTCATACAAATTCAATAAATGAAAATTAATTTAAAAACAAGTAATCTAAGTCTCCACATGGAGCAACTTGCACACAAAACTCAAAGCTACACAAGGTCCAAAAATCATAAATTGAGTTGGTTGAAAAGGGGTCAAAATGGGGCAAATAGGCATTGTGAGCCTTAAAAATAGCTCACCCACCCACAGGTATGTTACTTAGGGCTATTTTCAAAGAAAATATAGCCTCTAACTTGCCCCACACTCCTCCAACAAGTCATGTCTTCCCCAAATTTGAGTTTTAGGGAAGAGACGACCTTTCAAAGGGGTGGTGGATCCACATAATCCATGATTATGTGATCCCAAACCCAATCAAACACAAATTAATCAAGTTAAATCAACCCATGCAAGTGAGAAGTCATTAGCTAAATAAAACAACCAATTAACTAACAAATAACAAGGATTAAACTAAATAAATGCAAGTGAGATAAAAACAAGGTAAAACGACAAAAATAAAATCAATTAGACATAAGCCACGAGGTTAAATTCTCATTCTAACATTAGTAAAAAAAATCACCAAGAGGAATAAAATCAAACAAAGGGTAACTTTGGCCCAAAGGGCCTATTGTGCGACACAAAGGTGTATCTCTTGAAACCCACGTTCTCCTGTAATGTGAACTTGTCACTTGCACACTCAATTTCAAACATCATACCCGCTTAATACAAAATTCTAAATAAATCAATAATCCACGCATCAAACAATCAATCCAGAACATATGTTAACTAACCAATTGGTTGCAAAATCATCCATCCACCATATAAGAGATTAGAAACCAAAAAAATCATCCATGAATTTTTTCGTAATTCAAACACGATGCAAGTTAATCTCAAAACCACAAGATCCATAACTATCACACCAAAATTAGATAATAATGATAATAATCATGAATTGGCCTCATGGGCCAAATACAACCATCCTGTCATGAAAATTTAGCAAATAAAGGATAATGTGATGACAAAACAATATACATCTTAATCAACTAGCCATGATAACAATAGGTCCAATGTTTAAACATGAAAAAGTATAATGAGTCAGCATAATTAAAATATAGAGAGAAAATGGTGGGCTCTACACATTTCTATTCTAACACATATTCATTTAGATAAAGGAAACACAAAAGAATTCAATCTTGTATATATTTTCTTATAAAGTTGCAATCTGATCTAACCTCCAACATAAAGTTAGTAGAGGTTATTAAAGGCGACGTAAACAAAATGAAAGTAAAGCTAAATGAGTTATTTAGGGTGGCACAAGTGAAATGAAAACAATTGAGATTATTCATCATTGTTTAAAAAGGAAAAAACCATTATTGTGTTGTTTGGTGACTGTTAAATAGGAAAGAAATGAAAAGGAAAGGTCCAAGATGTCGTGTGCTATATTTTAGGGCCGAAAGGCGACGTACTCCCAATATGCAGGAGGCACCTATTTGTACTTGAAATACAAGGTGAATGAAGGTGAATGTCATGGTTGGATGATGCACATTTTAAAAGAAAACCTAGGTGAAGAGGGAAGTAGTAGATATAGGTGTTTTAAATTCACATAAAAATTGTGGCATAACGGTGATACAAATTATGTTGGATTAGTGTTAGTTCAACACTGCAAATCAGTTCAACATTAAAAAAATGCGTGGTTATGCAAAAATGACCCCATTTGTTGTGTGATTTGCACAAAATATAATGATGGGGATTCCAGTTTTTTGTGTTTTCGGCTTCATATTTTAAGTTTAAAATTTTTCTTTTTGGAGATCTAGTTATTTAGGTTTTGAATTTTGGGTCATTGGAGTTATGCATTCCAAGTTTCAAAGTTTATGAGAGTTTTAGATTCAAATCTTTTAGGATTCAAAATTTTAATTTTTTTAAGGTTTTGTACTTTGTGTTTTGAGTTAGAGGGTTTGCCGGATTTGAGATTTTCACATTTCATGTTTTTGGTGTTTTTGGGTTTCAGGTTTTGAATAAGATAATCGCCTTTTATATCAATCTAAATTTTGAGTTATGGGGGTTTTCAATTTTAGGGATTGCAATATTGGAACCAACGATGTATATTTCAATTTTGTCTATGAATCCAATTTTTTTTTTTGGATTTCAAGTTTTGAACATGATAGACATGTTTTAAATCAAACTACTTTCCATGTTATCTACATTTTCAAATTCAAATTTTTTAACTTTCAAGATTTCAAAATTATCAAGTTAATATCTCTAATTTTCAAATATAATAGACACATTTTATAACAATATCCCTTTTATGTTCCAAACCAGTTTTATGATTTTTGAATACTTTTAATTTTTTAATTGAAAAAACACGCTTTTATTAATAAAAACAAGATATATACAACACTGATCGTACAAAAGACAAGTGGAAAGAGTCACACCCTAGAATTCCATCGAACCAGATAGACCTCGAGAAGGAGGCCAATTACATCAAAAACACATTAAAAGTGTGTTCATCGAAAAGAGTGATCAAAACAAGGAGCCATAAAACTAGGCCATAATGACAAACGTGGCAGCTAGGGGAGGAGGCGGAGGGTTGTCTGGCTTGTTGCCCCCACCTGAACCAAGGTGAGTCAAGGATGGGCTCCCAACCACTTTCATCTTGTTTTTGTTGTTGCTCAGGATTATTACAAGATGACCACGAAGAAGAAATGACAAGGGCCAACCATGGAAACTTGCCCTACTGAGAGGCATTCCAACCAACTCCGCTATTTAACTTTTGGTCTTCTACTTTTTAATGTTGATAGACATTTCTTATAGTTGGAGGTCACCTAATATGGTGTAAATAAATGAACCTGAACAAATCCATATGTGTGCAAGACCATGACATTATTTACATCCACCAATCCTCCATGTCACTATTCACAATTGCGTTTATTGCTTGCCACATCGATCAAAAAATAATCATTGGTTTGTTAATGCAAGAAGTAATGTCATGATTGTTACACATCTCATGGAGCTCACACAATACCCACATGTATCAGACACATCCAAGGACATGCATTTTGCTAAGTATGTATAATATATCTTTCATAAATATGGGCTACTGGCACATTCAGTAGCTTAAAACATTTTTTCGTCTTCTCCACTATCAAAATATTTTTCTTTTCTCACCCACTGTAAGATCAACTAACTTTGGATAAAGGCTGCAAAAATGAATCGTAAATTTTACCATTCCATACCTGGGCGCCATTTGGAACTATGTCCGATGAGGTGGTATACACCAAATATGGAGGCGAAGAGGATTACAAAATACTTGCAGAGATGGGAATGAATGTAAGCGAGGCCATTGTGATGGTCATATATGGAAATATCTATAAAGAAATTATTGTCAAAATTGTAACTAAATTTGGTGCAATTGTTGTTGTTTTGTATAACCATCCTCAACAATTGGGAATGGGACATAAAGATTTTTCCCAAACTCAAATTGGATGTATCACAAATGGGAAGCGTGATAGAGTGAATGAGCGATCCCTCTACCCCATAATGGACCAACACTGATAAGAGCGAAAGAGTATCCCACGTTGCACACAAATTCCTAAGCATACCCTCCATACCGATCTCTGCAAGAAAATCTCAACATATTCTCATGTTGTTTTCAAGGGTCGAGATTCTCAATTTAACCTATATTATGTATGATTTGTAGATTTTAAATATGAACTTCTTTTCCTATACAAATTTTATACAAATGATATGAATATATATTCAAAAAGGAAATAAAGATTAATCTCTTATATATTTTGTTAATAGTGTATGAATAATATTGTTTTTTAAAATTTTAAGGATAATATTGAATAAATTAATGTTACTTAAAATTGTTCGATGGGCATAGATGACCGTCAAATTTAACATTTGTGGCCCATACCCATCTAAAATGCGAGGTTTTTAGAAGATACATACCCAACTTAGAGGATGAGGGGGGAGGCCGAGCAGACAAACATACTTACTCATCTCGCAACCAATCAACCATCGTATTAGTAAGACATGCCACTTTGTATAGAATGAGAGGGGAAGGCCAAGAAAGAAAATATAATCATCCTACAACTAATCATAATAGTGTCCCCTATGGAAGAGAAATCCGTTGCAATGGGTTTGGAGAGCGATAGTTCGTAAGGCTTCATTGTTTTTAGGTATTTTTGTTTTGAACATTTTATTTTTTTGTACAACAAACCCTAGATATGAAACTAAGATATTGTTGGATTTTTTTAATGGCTTGTTTCATGTTTTTATTTGTATCATTTACATTTTGGATGCATACTGGTGGATTTTTGTAATGCGTTACTTCACGTTTGTCACTATTGTCAAGAAGTATCATTTACATTTTACACTTTGTGATGCAATCCATAATAGTCAGAGCATCTACTTTGGAATGATATTTCTCGATTGGGGCTATAAAGAAATAGAATATTTTGTAACTTGGTTTTGTTATTAAATTATGTGTTGAAGTGAAGTTAAGTGAAGGATGCATATTTGTTCTGGCGATAAAGAGAATACAATTTTATAATAATAGGCTTAATGAAAATTACAAGATTTTATCAGTTAAAAGTTTCTTTTTTTGGAAACTTAGCATTGTTGATTATTTATCTATATGATTATATGTTGTCATTTTAAATTGTGGTCACAAAATCACATGCATTAGATATTATTTAGTCTCGGTCTCATACTACTATTGATATGGTTTTTGAGTAAAAAAAGTACTAATTAATCCATGTCTTTTGGCCATTTTATTTTGACTTTTGGTGTCACTTGTGACCTTCAACACATGCTTGCCTAGTCTAGTTTTGTCATTTGGCATCATTTTACCTTTGATTGGGGTGTCCGGCCCAATACTGGGGTGCCCTATGCACCCTGGTCACATTTGGGGTGCCTCAAGCCTTTCTACACTTTTTGGGTACTTTCTAACCATTTGAGCTTCTTATCTTTTTAGTGGTCGGCCTTTCCAGGGTTAATTACGAAATTAGAACAAGAGAATCATATAAACAAAAAGTTATGATACCATAATGAAGGACCAAACATTAAGCACTACTATCATCACCTAAGGTTGCATCCATCAAAGGCTCCATTTGTATCCATCTAGCTCTATTATAAGGCACAAAACTGGTTCATTTGCATCACACTGCATAGAAGGGAAGTTTATTCTATTCCATCCACCATTCTATTACATTTTCTACACATAGATATTGCTCATTACTTTCACAAAGTGTGATTGGCACAAGAGCACATAGGGCATGATTGCACACACACACATTGAACTACATCGGGTCTGAGATGTAGTGCAACGCTCAGTTAGTAAGTCCACCATTATGGTAGCTAAGGTCAGTTTGACCCCTTCATATGCATCTTTTTTTAGGGTTTAATGTGGGTCTTGGGGTTTTGTATGTCTTTTCTTCATCACCGATTACTAGCGACATATGATGCAGTGCAATAAAGTTAGTGCGATAGGAAGTGAAGGCATGAAACCATCAAGCAACACCTCAGAGGAAGGTTACAAAGATTTTTCACATACTAGGGCACCCACAAAGGTCCTTGTACCTACGCAAGCATCCCAATCCACTCAGATTGCCTAGATTTGTACTTTTATGAACTTCAGCACAGTGGTTTCCTCCTCTTGTTTCTCCAGCCATCTCTGTAACACAGTCTAACAAGCTCGTCCATTCAGTTGAGTTTTTTCCTAACTCTCTTTGCACTTTTGGGTTTCAAATATTTACTTTCTTAGTTGCTTGGGTCATTTTCTTTATACATCCATCTATTATTTAATGTTGTCCTTTATATTAGATTAACTATAGAATTAGTTATTATTCCACATTTTAGTTAATCATTTTAGTGAACCCGATCTTTGAATCCACCTTAATTCTAGGGATTTTATCATCTTATCTATCATGGCTCATAAGGTCTGTCAAGTCTCTTTACTTCAATTGATTCAAATGCACCCATCTTGTAAAGACGCTCTCCAAAAAACCCTAAAGACTATCTATCTGCCTATCAACATGTTGCCTGCTCAAGTCAATACTATTTTCGATCGTCTTTCTGAGGACTCTCTTAATTCCAAATCTAATCAGTTTATTTGCAAATCCATTCAAGCCCTTCATTGTTTATTTCAAGATAAATTTCAGATTTTGGAATCCATGATTACATCTCTAACATATGAAATACAACATCTTAAGGATGCTTCTTAGGCTCATGTTTGTTCTCCTTCTACATCTCATTCTATGCCTTCTACATGTGCTCATGTTAACGAGACTCAAGTTATACCATTACCAGAGCCTCTCTTTTTTGATCATAATACTAAACAACATGTCATTCTTACTGAACTCCTTAGTCATCAATGGATCACTTTATCGCCTACTCATTACTATCCTCCTTTTCGACTAGCAAAATATCAGGTTCGTCCATATTGCAGTTATCATCAAATGAACAAACATAATGACAATGATTTCTACTCTTTACAACGAAGAATCAAACATCTTGAGTGTTAGGGCTTTATCTCATTCACTACACAACATTCTATTGCATCTCAATGGGTTCCTAAATCTAATTCGGTTCTAATTATCACTTCTAACATTTCTTCTTTCGTCACTCAAGTGCCACCTATGCAATCTACTCAAAACAAACAACATCCTCTCAAAATTAGTCTCACTTTACCTCCTCTCAAGTTATCTGTGGAACCACCAAGTAAACGTAAGCAACCTCCTTTAAAAATCAATTCACCTGCTTCTCCTATTAAGGCCTATGTAGCTTCATCAATCCCAAATAAGCTCTAACCAATCACTTTTGTCAAAGTGACTACTCCTTCTATTGATCTACAAGACACATCTCAAATTCTGCCACCATCGCATGGTCCTACTATTGTTTCGACCTACCATTGTGTTGGCCCTCACTCTTATCGTGACACAGATAATGCTCTCCCATAATGACATGACACCTCTCACGCCGTTGTATAGATCTCCATCATCATAGTACACTTAGGGGGCATCACACTTATTCACCCCTAACATTAACATGCATATTACATCTTCATCATACCACAATTAGACAATCATTCGCAACACCCACCCTAACATCGACACATGTTTCACACCACACATTAACCTTCTAACATACACATTTTCATCTACACTATAAACATCGTCATTACTAGATGACATTGATCCGTAAACTTCTACTTTAGAACTCTACGAATCACACAATTATGTCGTTCTACTTTCAACTTTGGAAAATGACAGATTTGCTTGAAGATTAGAGCTTCATGACTAATTATCTAGTGTTATAGAAAGGAAATTGCAAAGAAGGAAATAATTCAGACTTCCATACCAGCAATTTTATCTTGGAAACCTCCAAGGAGGAAAACCAATCGGGAAGGGCAACTGCTCGTTATTCCCACTTTTATTGGTCTAACATAGACAATTACATATTACAATAAGTATGAAAAGAAGCAACAATGTAAACCTTCTCTCCAATTACTTGTTTGCTTTGTTTCTACACCTTTCTCCTACAATTCCACTCCAGCACTGAAGATCTTGCTCACTGCTCTCATTAAACTCTGCTTCTCGATCTCTCTGGATCTTTGAATGCCTAATCTCTTGTTCCTTTCATGCATTTATAGGCCTTCCCATGTCCTCTTGCGCATTGGAGGATGTGAAAGGGTATGGAAGGGAAGGACATGACTGGGTGCTTCAAGAACACGTCCACTCGCATTCCATTCTTCTTTTATATTCAAAAGTGTCAGGACCACTGCCTTGTGCAGACTGGTGGTCTCAGGACCACCATCCTGGCTGGATGGCGGTTTTGAAACCGCCGCTCTGCACAGAGTGGCGGTTCTATCCAAAACCTTTGTTTACCTCATTTTTCTCACTTTTCTTGTTTCTCCTTCTTGGTGTTGATGGAACTAATGAAGTGGTGTGTTTTTCTAGATCCCTATGGATCATACCTCCCCTACTTAGGAGGATTTTGGTCCCATAAAAGCTCAGTGGGGGAGTGGTAGAGGAATTAACTCTCTCTCGTGCTCATTCGAGTGCCACTAGGTCTACCTTGGTGTATTCTCTCATCCAACCTACCAAAACTCTTGTGGATCTCTAGTTTGTTGTTCCAGTGCTACATCCTCCTCCGATTTTCCTCGAGTACAATTCTCTTTGGAAGGTAACTTCTATATCTTTCATTCTTTGTCATGCATAGATGGTGTTAATGGATACGAGCTCTTGCAACTTACTATCATGTGTATCTACATGAAATATGGCCTAAAGGTTTCTTCTCTAACCTGCTCAAGTATGGCGAAGGTCTCATACTGTAGTGGTTTAGTCCTTTCTCATCTTTGTCTCCTGAGATGGATCGGTTGAATCCCCTCCAAGCATGCTACTGCTATAGTCACCACCATTCCTTATATCTCCTCTTCTCCTTGCTGCCCCATGGTCAGGTCCAATGAATATGTAGGTAGATACGGTGACTGCATAGCGGAAGTTTGTTTTGCTCCTTGAATGAGCAATTCCTGTGGTGGCTTCTTCTACAAAAACTAACAAGTGCTATCCAAATTCTCCATCCTTTGGTCAGAAATATCCATGCTCTCACATCCATTTTGCTTTTCTTTCAATGAAAGCAAACAAAATTGATGATTTACCTAAATAAGTCTTGGTGCTTGGTTGGCACTTACCATAGCCTTCTTTAATTTGCTCTGGTGTGCCTAGATGTTAAAATTGAATCCATTCTTGACCCATCTGTACCGGTTCTCCCTCCTTGTGAACACAACATCCTTAGTATACAAGTAAGGACTTCCGAAGACAACGTCAAATGCATCAAGTGGAATAATATCAACCTCTAATACATCTATGTATTGGGTATTTATCCCAAATTGAAACTTACACTTCCTTGTAACTTGTATTTCTACACCCTTCTTCACCCATCCTAGTGGGTATGGATGTGGATGCATGTAAGTCTCTAAACCAAGTTATTCTACAACTGCATCAAAAATCAAATTTGACTGAGAACCAAAATCTACTAAAGTGTTTACCTTAGTCTTCTTGATTTGGATTCTAATTTGGAATAGCTTACTCATCTCTTCTTCTTTTGCTACCCCGTACATGTTAGTGGCCATGCATCCCAGCCTCTCGTCTACATCTGAATCATCCTCAATCTCCACCTCTCTCTCTATCTTCACAGTGGCCGTGGATTTCTTGGAATCCTTGGTTTGGTGCTTTGGGTGCAATTCCGTATGCAACTTCCAACATGTGGCGTCAGTATGTCCATTTACATCACAATTCTTACAGAAATTCTTAATATCTTTACAAGTATGCAAAGTAGTAGCGACATGTTTACCTTTCCATTTACCTCTGCTACTTGTCTTCCCTTGTTCTTTGTCCTACTGTTTTGTTGACTGGTCTCCCTTTGGCTCTATTTCTCCTTACTTCTTCTCGTCATCAATGTGGTATGCTTGTACACAAGCTTCATTGAGATCCTTGGGCTTTGTGGAGATTACCTTCCCCCAAAGGTGAGTGTGAAGTCCTCCCAAATACTTGGTCATAATGTCCTCATCCTCCAAGTCCATATTAAGCAACATGGCTTGTCTCCGAAATTCTATAGTGTAGTCTTGCACGCTTTGACCACTACCCCGTCTAAAGTACTGGCACTTAATCATCATGTCAGTCGTATGGCCAATATGATAGAAGTTAGCTCCAATCAACTCTTTAAAACCCTTCTAAGTACTGACAATAGGAAATTTCTTCTTCTCACAAGTGGCTAGATGGGTTTCCCACCAAACCAGAGCATGACCTTCCATTTTGAGACATGCAAAGGTGGCCCTTTGTGCCTCAGTGACATTATGCACACTAAAGTAGACTTCCAACTGTTTTATCCATTTATCTAGTAATTTTGCATCTACTTTTTCTTCAAAATTCTTTATTTCCACTTTTGTTTCAACTTTAAAAGGTATATGTACATATTTTAGCTTCTCACTTACAATTGGCGTCTCTTCATGCTCTTCCCATCCTTCCTCTTCGTGGCTCTTTCCGATACCAAATTTTTCAGCTAGTGCTCAAACCACCGAGTCCATGGAATCTTGCTTAACCGAAGCCATCTTTTGCAGATCTGAAAGCTCTTCTTGTTTTCTATGCAATCTATCCATCATGGTCTCTAGCATCTCGACACTACGGACCAAGTTCTCTTCCTCCATTTGAGATTGAATTCTATGTTTCCACTTCTTCGTAGAAATATCTGGCTCGCAAGGTAAAACTTCTTCACATTTGGACCTTGTCACTGTCATACAAAATCACAAGAAAGATTCGAATACCACAGTCTTGGATATATAATCAGCTCTGATACAAAAATGATCTGTAAACTTCTACTTTGGAACTCTACGAATCACACAATTATGTTGTTCTACTTTCAACTTTGGAAAATGACAGATTTGCTTGAAGATTAGAGCTTCGTGACTGATTATCTAGTGCTATAGAAAGGAAATTGCAGAGATGGAAATAATTCAGACTTCAATACCAACAATTTTATCCTGGAAACCTCCAAGGAGGAAAACCAGTTGGGAAGGGAAACTGCTCTTTCTTCCCACTTTTATTGGTCTAACATAGACAATTACATATTACAATAAGTATGAAAAGAAGCAACAGTGTAAACCTTCTCTCCAATTACTTGCTTGCTTTGTTTCTACACCTTGCTCCTACAATTCCATTCCAGCACTGAAGATCTTGCTCACTGCTCTCATTAAACTTTGCTTCTCGATCTCTTTGGATCTTCAAATGCTTATTCTCTTATTCCTTTCATGCATTTATAGGCCTTCCCATGTCCTCTCGTGCACTAGAGGATGTGAAAGGGCATGGAAGGGAAGAGACATTGTTGGGCGCTTCAAGAACGCGTCCACTCGCATTCCATTCTTCTTTTCGGTTCAAAAGTGTCAGGACCACCGCCTTGTGCAGACCGACAGTCTCAGGACTGCTGCCCTGGCTGGGCGGTGGTTTCAGGACCGCCGCCCTACAGGGCAGTGGTTCTGAAATCACCGCTTTGCACAAAGCGACGGTTTTATCCAAAACCTCTGTTTACCTCATTTTTCTCACTTTTCTTGTTTCTCCTTCTTGGTGCTGATGGAACTGATGAAGTGGTGTGTTTTTTTGGATCCCTATGGATCATACACACTTTTGTGCTTTGGTTCACACTTGACTGTTGAGGGCTTACTACTCCCACATAAGCTCTAACAATTCACTTTTGTCAAAGCAACTACTCCTTTTATTGATCGACAAAACACATCTCAAATTCCTCCACCATCGTATGGTCCTACTGTTGCTTTGGCCTACCATTATGTTGGCCCGCACTCTTATCGCAACGTAGATAATGTTCTCCCATAATGACACGACACCTCTCACGTCACTGCATAGATCTCCATCATAATAGTACACTTGGGGGCATCACACTTATTCACCCCTAACATCAACATGCATATTACATCTTCATCATACCACAATTAAACAATCATTCACAACACCCACCCTAGCATCGACACACGTTTCATACCACACATCAACCTTCTAACATACACATTGTCGTCTACACTATAAACATCGTTATTACCCGATGACACACTCTTGTGCTTCAGTTCACACTTGACTGTTGAGGGCTTACTACACATGAACCCCACACACTGCACACTAGGTTGCTTCACACATTTTGCATCATATGTTTTTACACTTTACATCATACACTCTACATTTAATCTATATCATTTTGACATTTGCATCTACACATCATACATCACACTAATCATCATTATACATGAATCACACTCTTAATGTCTACATTATATGCTTCACATCTTACGTACCGTGCACCTTACACTTTTAGTTTATATACACATCTTGCATTGCACATTCCTACCTATACACACCATACTTGTCTTCATCATATGTGTTACACTCCTATCGTCTATGAGTCTAGCATTCCTTCTCATCCTACATACTACATTACGCACACTCCCACAGTATTATTCGATCTACACATCTTACATTACACATTGTACATCATACACTACACATTTATACACATCATATGGTCGTCTATTAGCATCATGCATACTACATTGTCTTTTACGTGCTACACTCACTACCTAATGATGCACTTTAGTTCCTCAGTCCATACTCGACTGACGAGGATTTACAAATCAAATGGACCTTATCATACTCACACACTTACCATTCGACCTTTCATCACGCGACATTCCTAAGTTAGTGACATACCCTATAGGCTAAATGATCACTTACTCTATCAACTCGTAGTGGTATACACTTTAGGATACATCACCACTCCCTATTATTCATCTTGTAGTGATATACACCTTAGGCTACATAATTAATCTTTCGATCATCTTGTCATAATATACACTTTGACTATAAAGCTCATATCATCTCTAGGTCACATATCATCATCACACATACACATTCATCCCAATGCATTAGACACAACACCCACTTCGACCATTTCCTGATGACACACTCTTGCTTATGGTTCATTCTTGACTCCTGAGGGGGCAAACCAAATGAACCTCGCTGCATACATTTCCACTCACTCGGGGGGCATGCAGATCCTATCATTCCATCTTGCATTCCATTCCACCCATCCACAACATGTTGCATATCTTAGTTACTTTTATTCTTGTTTACATTTTCTTGTATATGGTCATCTTATTACACATGCTAGATAGATCTCTTGTATGTCATTTATCTATACCATACACACATGTGCGTTCACGCCTTTGCTTAGTTGTGATCATAGATACAGGTATTTTGCATGCAATACAGATGCTCACCTTCTACCTATCCTACATTGGTAGCTAGGGGCAGCCACATTCATCTCTTACATGTGTTATTGTTTCATTCTATATTTATCACTTTACATCACTTTCTTATACATGCTTTTGACATATGGGTTATATTTCTAACTTGCTAAGGGGTGCTTCATGTGCAACATTTGTTTGTAGGATTATTTGCTTCCATGGTTATCTGTTGTTTGTACTTGCTTGTTTTGTTTGTTATTGTATGTGGGCCTTGCCTTTTGTTTGATGTGCACACTTGTTTGTTTTTATGTGGCCATTACGGCCTTGAGTGTCTTGCGACATCGTGAGTGATGTCCCATGCTTGCAACCCGCCTTGTGTAGCTTACTTTGTCTTCTCACATGCTTACATTACTATATTTCTTGGTAGCTTATACATTGTTCGTGTAGATTACATATTGTCTTATGCATGCATGCTTGTTCATACTAACACTTGTTTGTGCATGCCTTGGTTTTTACCAAGCACACTCCTTTCCTCCTGCAGGGCATAGTTACAGAGTTCATGTGGTTGGTCCTCTTTTGGGGTTGCATTCTCCTATCAGCGATGTTGCATGCGCCCCCAAAGAGGGGGGCATCATTTGGGGTTTATATACTATAAAATGCTTCTACATTGGTTCATATCAATTTTTGCCCTTGGCATTGTGGGTTGTATAATGAGGGGGTTCAAACTAGTCTATGAACCTCTTACACAACAGATTTTATAGCACATGGTTGTCCTTAGCATTCTGGGAGCAGTTACAAGTTAGAGGACACAAAGAATTTCCTCTCTACACTACTTCAACCTATGGTGTCAGATCGCCCAAAAAAACCAAGTAGTACAAAGATCTCTTCACACATGTTCAGGGAAGCAGTTAAAGGTTGGAGGATACAACGAAATTCCTTCTTATACTTCTTCGGCCTATTACGTCGGATCAACCAAAAAACCTAGAACATGATATCCTCTTTTGCCCTTCCTCTCATCACGAATCAGGTGCACATGTTCCATTTTTCATTTGTGTATTTTACATTTACATACTTTTACATATATACATGTGTATTTGACAACTTGATTGTTTTCTCCTTGCAGGTTCGTTCGTATGAGAAACAAGTAGTCAACAACAACAACTAGAACAATGGGGGCAGTAAAAATAACATTTTATGGTAACACACATGATACTAACCATGCAGGCACATCACATAGGTCAACAACTACACACGCATTTCTGCCCTTGGTTCACTCTCACCACTTTTTGCACTTTTACATTTTTAGTTTCCACGCTCCACTATTTTCTCATTCCACGCTTTCTTTAGTCCATCGACACACTTTCTACATCACTCTACATGGACATCAAGTGTGCATATCTATCTACTTTATGTTACAGAGCTTTCTACTCACCAACATAAAGTGGGGGAAAATGTAGTCACAAAATCACACACTTTATATATTATTTAGTCCTAGTCTCATACTACTGTTCATATGGTTTTTGAGTGAAGAAAATACTAATTAATCCATGTCTTTTGGCCATTTTATTTTGATTTTTGTTGTCACTGCCGACCTTCAACATATGCCTGCCCAGTCTATTTTTTGTCATTTGGCATCATTTTACCTTTGAATGGGGCGTTTAGCCTAATACTGGGGTGCCCTAGGCACCCTGGTCCCATTTGGGGTGCCCCAAGCCTTTCTACACATTCCCGCCACTTTTTGGGCACTTTCTGACCATTTGAGCTTCTTATCTTTTTAGTGGTTGGCCTTTTTTGGGGTTGATTACAAAATTAGAACAAGAGAACAATATAAAAATAAAGTTATGAGACCATAATGAGGGACCAAACACTAAGTACTACTATCATCGCCCAAGGTTGCATCCATCAAAGACTCCATTTGCATCCATCTAGCTCCATCACAAGGCACAAGGTTGGTTCATCTGCATCACACTATATAGAAGGGAAGTTTATTCTATTCCATCCACCATTCTATTGCATTTTCTACACATAGATATTGCTCGCTACTTTCACAAAGTGTGATTGGCACAAGAGCACCTAGGGCATGATTGCACACACACACATAGAACTACATTGAGTTTGAGATTAGTGCATCGCTTAGTTAATAAATCCACCATTGTGGCAGCTGAGGTCAATCCGACCCCTTCTTATCCATCTTTCTATTTTTAGGGCTTGATGTTTGTCTTGGGGTTTTGTAGGTCTTTTCTTCATCACTGATTACCAATGACATAAGTCGCAGTGCAACAAAGTTAGTGTGACAAGAAGCGAAGGCAGGAAACCATCAAGCGACACCTCAGAGGAAGGTTACAAAGTTTTTTCACAAATTAGGGCGCCCATATTGTAGACTAGGGTGCCCACAAATGCCCCTGTAACTACCTAGGCGTCCTAATCCACTCAGATTGCCTAGATTTGTACTTTTATGGACTTCGACACAGTCGTTTCCTCCTCTTGTTTCTCCAGCCATCTCTGTAACACACTCAAATAAGCTCGCCGAATCAGTTGAGTTCTTTCTAACTCTCTTTGCACTTTTGGGTTTCACATATCTACTTTCCTAGTTGCTTGGGTCATTTTCTTTATACATCCATCTATTATTTAATGTTGTCCTTTATATTAGATTAACTATAGAATTAGTTATTATTCCACATTTTAGTTAATCATTTTGGTGAACCCGATCTTTGAATCCACCTTCATTCTAGGGCTTTTCTCATCTTTTCTGTCATGGCTCATAAGGTCTGTCAAGTCTCTTTACTTCAATTGATTCAAATGCACCCATCTTGTAAAGACGCTCTCCAAAAAACCCTAAAGACTATCTATCTGCCTATCAACATGTTGCCTGCTCAAGTCAATACTATTTTCGATCATCTTTTTGAGGATTCAACAAGTCAATACTATTTTCGATCGTCTTTTTGAGGACTCTCTTGATTCCAAATCTAATCAGTCTATATGCGAAGAAGAAATGACTAGGGCCAAACTTGCCTAGTGAGAGGCATTCCAACCAGCTCCACTTTATAATTTCCACCTCCTCAACAATAATGCATCCTTTGCTTCGTCAAAGGAATTGCTACTTAAAACTTAAAATCTGTATCCATCTTTCATAATCCTCAATCGACCCCATTTACGAAAGGGCCATTCGTATTTTGTTGAAATGTTTCCTGAAACATCGATCCCAACCTTTTGAAGTGCACAAATCCTGCCCACTTTGAATAGTTACATACCTACTCCAATCACTCGTTTCAAAAGCCGCAACTCTACTTTCAGAATTCTGAACAAAGACCCCCGTTAACAACACCCAAAACCCTCTTTCTGCATTTGCACCTTCCCAAACCCGACCAAGTTACAGGCCAACAGTTATCCAAGACTTACAGGAGCCTCCGGAATCTTCTAAAAGCTTCTGGAACTTCCAGAAGCTTCATTATGCAGTGCTGCCATCAGTCACTGAGAATCCTTTCTCCTCCTCCAGGAAGAGAAAGCGCAAGCGACAATGCCCGTTTTCTTGGATTTCGTCGGTCTTCAGCATCTTTTGATTATTGCATTTTGACAAACTTGGCGCTTTCAGGAGGAGCAAGAAAGCTGCTAAATAATGTCAAGCTTAGGAGAAACAAAATCAGCAATTTCAGGTCAATTAATCTTATAGGGTTTAACCTTTTTTGAAATGCTATGTTTCAGGTTTTAATTATTATATGTCTGGTCTATCTTCCAGATCCCTATTCAGGGCCACGAGCTCGTATTCTGAATTTAGAGGGATGGATCCAGCTCGCATAAAGGTGGTGGGCATAGGAGGCGGGGGCAACAATGCTGTAAACAGAATGATTGCCAGTGGCCTACAGGTATTTATCAAGGTGACCTTACATTCTATAATGCATATTTACCCTATTTATGTTCAATGTCCCTTTTTTTCTTGGTTATGTTCTCTTATGGGGTATACTGAGACTGCTTTGCCAAGGAGGAGGTTGAAACTCGGTCTCTATGTTAAAACTTACAAATTTACTTCCTTGGATTTTGCATTCAAATCCAACCTGCCCCTGTAGGGCTGCACCACGTTGCTATTACATTACAACCTTTTAGGCAACGTTTAATGTAAGTGACAAAGGTAGATATGAAAAAAATTGTTTCATTGAAGAAATGTGATAATATACGAAAAAATACATATTTAAAAAATATTACAAGTAATAATAACTTCATTAACATATTCTCCAAATTATAAATTTCATCTACTTAAGTGTGAGTTTACACATAAATTTAAACTAGATGTTTCAATGTCTACAGCCTCTAGTTTATGTACTTTAGGTTGCCTTATCGCGGTTTTGGGATTTGAATGTTGGCCATTCTCATAGATCTGCATCTCTTTACTATTGCACCAAAAAAATGTTGGATTATGTTCACTTAATTTATGCTTATTTATGAAAAGTAATTATACAAATGCCAATGTTTTGGGTCGCACACATATGCATATACCTTATTTAAAACATGTCCTTCAGGTTGTGGACCATCTCATGGCATTGCTGGACCTCAACTTGGGCCACTCTCAATCAAATCCGTCCCTTTACCATTACACTTAAACCCTTTGGACTTTTTCCAATGTAGTTGACCCTTGTTTGTGAAAACCAATTCTACAGATACCAACTCGGCTTCTGATATATGCGAGTTCTGATCCCAGGTTAAAAACTGGGAAGTAACTGCCCAATAAAATCTTATGAATATCCACACTTACAAATGCATCCCATATTAATACTTCAATACTCTACAACATATGGGTTTTAGGCTACCTTATTGTGCCATTGGGGTATGAACCTGTTGTCATTCTTATATGAATACACCTATTATACCACAACCTTTTGGACTATGTGCAATGTAATTGATCCTCATTCGTGAAACATAATTCTACAGATATTCTCTATATTGTCAGCCATTATGTCTCCTGGCTGATCAATTGTACATTTCATTCATAGTCAATTTTTGTAAAAAAAACCTTCTCAGATTACATGGAGAGCACTAAATGCCAAAGCGCCTTTATATTTAACTGACCCGCCTGACAGGCTTTGGCCCAGAGCTCACACTTAGCCCTGACAATTTTGTATTGTTTCAAAATTTTAATAAAATTATCGAAGGATAAGCTTTCTGTGTGGCAGTATGCTCACTTGAGAGCTCTCTGAATTGAATTGCATGTTTTCGGGGGTTTAGAAAATGCACATTGACATCAAGAGTAAGGGCACTGGAGGTTCCCTCCAATGCGGTTATGAGCGCAGGCTAAGTGAACAACTGCATGAGTGCAGGCAGAATGTCCTCCAAGATTAGAACCTGGGTAATCATGGCCACATGACCACAAACTTATGGATTTCAGACCATATTTTACTGGTGGACTTCAAAATACATTTTATTAGTGGACATTAGATTACAGTTTATTAAAGGAGTCCATGAAAACATATTGGTAGAAACTATTGATTCTTATCAAAGCCTTAGCTTTTTTTGCGAAGTCCAATGTGAAAAGTGCATCCCTATTTAGCAGTAGTAATCTTAAAGAAGAGCTATTCACCATAAGTTTAGAAATGCTATCACCTAAGTAGACCAAGTAAACAATCTAGGTAAAGGAATTCAGTTAAGTGTTTCTTTTGTACATCAGTTTCACGGGGAGGAAGCTACAGCTGTATTGCTTCGAGCACAACCACTTATTTCATTGCTTGGATTTGTAAAATGAAGTTTAATTTTCTGGGTGATCTCTAAAGGAAGACATTATGGACTTTTCAGGAACAAGGACCTTATATGGACAGATTTATTCCTGGAAAGTCATTCTTCATAAGCATGGATGTTTCTGAAAACCAGGGAATGAATTGACAAGCTGAAGAGAACTATCTCAACATTGATTGAACTTAATAGATATTAAAATAAATATGATATCATGGAAATTTAAATTCTATATAGTCAAGATTCCATGTATATCCACACAAACTACGGGGGCATGTTCTTAGGGTTCAGGATGCATTTCTTACATCCTCAACCTTTCAAGGATGGGGAACAAATAAGAAAAGTTCTCTGCTGTCCTTTAACAATGAAATGCCGGTGACGGTCTATTGGATGACCTTGGGATCTTTGTTCCCAACTTCCCAGCTAGTGACATGTGGGGGTCATATTGCAAATGTTTCCTCGAAATCCCCTGCTGAGGGGGATGTCAAAATGTCCCTTGATTCAGCAGGGACATCCTTGGATTTAGGAGAGGGGGAAAAAAGTAAACCCCAAAATTTCCCTTTTTGGGTTTTTAGTTTATTAAAGTGAAGGGCCCACTTATTTGACCAAATGGATTAGTAGCACTAAAGTTTCCCTTTTGGATACTTGTTTAATCATTTTGATGGGCGCATTTTGGACTTTGTAAGAGCAGCCCAACTGCAGCCATGTCTTGCAAAATTGCAGCAAAGCAAACCCATTATGAGCCATATTTGGCAGCAACAAATACATTTTTTGCAGCAGTCAACATTCAAGAAGTCAATTTTCATTTCTTTGGTAGCCCAACAGATTTCATGGAGCAGCTGAGAGCAAGAGTGGCTTTCAAATTCTCAGATTGGGGAAAGTACTTTTTTATACTTCATTTTCTCTCTTTCTGAGCAATAGCCTTTTGAAGTTCTTGTAACTTTAAAAAGAAATTCTAAACAGCACCCCAAACTAAAAAAACTGCCCAAATGGGAGAGTTGCATAATAGGATTATAGGAATCAATTGCTCATCTATGACGTTGGTTGAATTTGCAAAGGATTATTATAACCTGCCAAAACTTGTCTCTCAACATATCATCCAAAATTCTTGGACCAAGTCCAAATAATTGTGGGTGGTCATGGCAATGAACACAAAATATCCATCTAATGTTGAAAGGGGATGTAGAAGGGAAAGACAGCATCTTCAGGGCATTTTTGGTTGAATTTGCGAAGGATCTTATAACCTGCCAAAATTTGTTTCTCATTATATTATCCTAACTACTTGGACCAAGTCCAAATAATTGTGGGTGGTCATGACAATGAACATGAAACATCCCTATTTAATGTTGAAAGGGAAGATATGGGAGGGCAAGACAGCATCTATAAGGCATTTTTGGCCGCTGAGTAAGGATACACAACCAATCAATTCTCCACCAAAATTTGAATTCCTTGGATTCCAAATGACTATTGAATCCAATATATCACTTCCATGCCAAAACGTCTCTTTACAACCTAATTGAAATCAAGAAAGTGGGACAGGTTTCTGGCAACTCTAAAGAAACTTGGTTTGTACAAGTGGGTCCTTCTAGAGGAAAGTCTGTAAGAGGGCATCTTCCAACAAATGTACATAGCATGTAACAATATTAAGACATGAATGAACCAATTGTAATTTTGATATGCCGATGGTATGCCATCATGTTTACCCTTCTCTTTATTATAAGAAGGGTACTCAATAATACTGCAATTTCAGGGTCTTTATGTGTACTCGCACCAGAAAATCAAATATTGCTCCCTCTAGAAAGACAAATATTGTACCTCCTTTTGAATGCTAGAAAATCAAGTATTATACTCCCATGTGAATGCTAGAAAATCAATTATGGATATTGCTTGTTGCCCACTCATCAACATTATTACAGATGTAAAAATGCCACCTTCTAACACAGATTAATTTTCTTCTGATGATATGTAAGAGGTTTGGCCCTCTAATATTGTGACAGATAGTGTACAAGTTTGCATATTTGTGGATTATTGGTTGAATGAATCTGCAAACATATTTTTTGGACCCCATGTCGTGTACATGTACTAAACAATGCATCAAAGGGCATTGAGAAGATTGATTATCGGAATTGGTAAAAGATGGTAAAGACCAGTATATTTTTACTTACAACCACCATACGTTAAATATTTGCAGATCTTACACAAGAAAGAATTCCCCAAGCTCACGAAAACAAAGCATGATAGCTATTATCTTTTATTGAAGAAGATGGTTGCAATGTAGGATGTATTGCAGACTATGGTCATAAGCAATGAATAGTTTAGACGGGGAGAGTCCAAAAGCAGCAAAAACTTTGCAGATCTTACACATCTAGAGAAAGGGAAGAGTCACGAAAACAGAAGCATGGAATAGGAAGAAAGTGTAGCTTTGCAGTGTAGGAATGATGACTAGTGGACAGATTGCAGGTCCAAAATAGATGAAGGGAAGAAAGTGTAGCTTTGAGTGTGGAATGATGACTAGTGGACAGATTGCAGGTAGCTGATGTCTTTTGTAGCCACAATAATAGAGATAATTAGATATATAAATATAATTTCTTCTAATTTTAGAGAGATTTATGTGACCTTTGATAGCATGTTGGGTTGCCGGAGAACTGTCATTTGTGTGAATGTACCGACATTCGTTTTTTACGTAAAAAAGGTTTTGTAATGCAAAAATTAGGGTATAATCTAATTATATTGAAATGCTTTGTGTAAAGATGAATTAAGATCAAAATACAATAAATCAAAATAAACATACAAATCCTAAATCATGTCCAGATAAATATGGCAATTGGATTAACATAGGTGAGCTAAATAAGGAATGTACAAGTTAGGGTAGAGAGGATTGCGCCAATTTCGGGTTGAGACAAGGTGACAATGATCTGAGTGTGCAAGAAGGATGTGTAGGTGTGGTCAAGCTGTCTAGAAAATCTAGAAGTGTGAATTTGAGGGCAAGACAAAGTCCCCTATTGTAGACAGTTGCTCGCCGACTTTGTCCAACATGGACAAAGTTTTCCTATTTAGGGTTTGGCTAAATCTTGCTTCTGGCAATCTTTACTTGTGTCCTTAGCTCTGCTTTTTTTTACTGAAATTTTGTGATCACAATTATGTAGCTGATGAGGGCTCTTTCTTCTTCTTTGCTTGAGTTAAAAGGGGTTAGTTCAATTGTGTTGAGTTGCCCTTGCAATGCCCATGTAGCAATACTCTAAAGAGGCATCAAACCCTTGTGGTTCCCCATCCAATGTATGTGTGCAAGATGTATATCACAATGTGTTTGGTAATGAAGACCCTAATAGGACTTTCGCCACTTGGGAATGATCTTTGTGTGTGAGATGTAGTTTTGTGAAATGGCCTAGGGAAGTTGTGTAAGATTTATTTGGACTTAGTGCTGGTTGAAGTACTTGAGAGAATGATATAGCAATTGGGTGCTTTGTTGTGATCTCCTAGGTAGTCCCAAAGATTTGAGATGTGAGGTCCTTTGAATGGGTTGTGTGAATGTTTTTTTATAGGTGATTGTGGCGAAAGAATTTCCTGCTCAATTGACATTAGGCTGATTGGGGTAACTTGTGATTTTGAAAATGTGATCGTTAGAGCTTTAGAGAGTGAAGTCATCAGCTTACGACAAAGTTGCCCAAATGGCTTAGTTTGTAAGGTCGACTTCGTCTTGGTGAACTGCAAATTGCAATTTGTCAATTGGAAATGGTGGCCAAATGTTCGAAGATGTGTTAAATACCCCGAAATCAGATTTTTATAGGTCAATGATGGACACGTTTGACCTAGTGGCTGGGACTGCTAATTGAGAAAAATGCATGTAGAAATTAGTCATTTAAGTGTACAAGGATTAATGGGTTGAGATAAATGCCAAGGATTAATTGCTAATCTAAATTGAGGTATCTACATTTCCCTCCATTTTAATACATTAATTGAAAATTGCTTGATTAAAATAAAATGATGTGAAACATAAACCTCCCATAAGGACAAGGCTCGTGCTAGATTGGAATGTGTGTGTTCCTTTCTCCTTCATGTGAACTTGGCACATAAAAAAATGTGTATTATTGTCCAATAACTGTTATACAAAATCAAGTAAAATAAATGAAAATGAAAAAGCATGAAACGTGTACACCTGTGCCCTCATGCAAAAACGTGTATTAGAGTCCAATCATGACACTTATACAAAACCAACAATTGAGCATGCTAAATGGAATTGAAAAGTAAAAAGCATGAAATGCATACACCTATTTGCCCTCGGTGTTGTATGTGAGGTAAGAGTAATTTGAACATAAATAGAACAATAACAATTGCGCCTAATCTGTGAAGCCATCTGTAGCAATTCTGACTGCTAAGTGAACATCATCAATATCATCAATGATATAAACCAAAATTAGTGTATCAACTAGCATGGTATAATGTGTATAAGCCATACGATATAAGCAATTGTTAGCACACGTATTTTGTAGCATTTGCTAGATAAAGCAATATAAACTCAACAATGTATATGATCATAGGAGTAAATAGATCATGATAGTGTTCGTTGTAGTTTTAGCATTTAAGCACAAACAATGTGTAGAATTTGTAAGATAAAAGGAGTGTAAGCTTAGTAATGTCTATGTATCATCAAAAGAGTGAAACATTTCATGCAAGTGTTCTTAGCACTATTAAGCAAGATAACATGGTAGTGATAGGATGAGTAACATGATAACAACACACGACTCAATGCCTAATGGATCCATAGTGACCTAAGACATGACATGATGCAACATGACATGATGGGTTATAATGAAACATGATTGACAAAAAGTGACATGCTTGACCAATGTTAGTATTGTTGTTAGTTTGTGTGTGTAAGAACAAGCATGCAAGCAATGATATAAAACCAAGTGTGTAAGAAGCAATCACATGACAAACAATGTGATAATCGTGAAGTGTAACAACCAATGTGCCCTGAACAATGTGAGATAAGCAATTGTAACAAGCATCATATAATAAGCGATGTCATAGTTGTGAAGTATAACAACCAATGTATGCGGGTAATTATGTAACAAGCAATTACTGATCTAAGCGTAATGTGTAACAACCAAAAGTGCTATGAGCAATGTGTAATAACCAATGATTTATTAGTCAAGATGTTAAAAACCAATGTGTAAGAACAATGTCAAGAAGCAATAATCGTAGTGCAAATCAACCATAGGGCCTAGAGCCAGAATTGCAATCAAGCAATGCGTGCTAAGCAAGTTTGTCCACAATCCATGTGTTAATCAATGTGAACAAAATGTAGCGTGCATCAAAGCAATGCATGTTATAAGCTTAATATGTCGTACCACTGTGTATCTAACAACAATAACTCAAACAAGTAAAGCATGTCATAGGATGTGTGATCCTGTCAAAGATATAACAAGTAATGTGTTGTAGGATGTTTGTTCCGTTCTAAGTACATGGTTGTGATGTATTGTAGGAAGTAAGAGTGGTAGTATGCTCACAAATGTGAATGAGCATAAAGCAAACAAGCAATGGAAATCATACATAAGACATCCATAGTATATGAGCAAACAGAGAATAAAACATATAAGTGTACCAAGCAAACACAACATAGAGCACACAAGTGTACAAAGTAAACATGATACATGACATACAAACATAGAGGAGACACAATAGATAACATAGAAGTGCACGAAGCAATAAGAGCATTTGGTATCGCAACTCCAACAAGTGTCTAAAACAAACAAGACAAACAATATCGTGTAGTAATAACACAAGTGCACAGAGCAATCAATGCTAATCAATGTCATATAAAAATCAAGGAATACAACATGCTAGAGCATGAAGCAGTCAAGTCAATCAATGTTGCACAACAATCAAATCATGTAACACACAAGTATAGCAATCAGAGTAAACTGTTTGAATATAACACTCAAGAGCACGAAACAGTTAGATCAATCAATGCCATGAAGCAAGTAATGATGTAAGTGAACAATATAGTGCGAGCAATCAACAATGTAATATGAGCAATCAATGGTGTATGCAAGCAGTGAAGTGTGAGGAATCAACAGTGTAAGCAAGCAATGTAGTGTGTAGATAAGCAATGATAGCCAAAACAGGAGCCCAAGAACAATAGTAGCGAGCAAGTAAAGCTTGAATTATAGTTGAGTCAGTGTCTAGAAGTAAACAATGTGATCATTAGATAGAGCATGGTATAGTTCGTGTCGTAAGTAGTAATGCAATGTGATGCACACAATGGACTAGTGTAGAGAGATGTGATCGTGATATTCTGGTATGTAAAATGCCCTCGGTGTAGGTATACCCCCAAAGTGTAGGCATCCCCTAGGATAGAAGGCTCAAAGAAGTTGTGAAGTGCTAAAGATGTAACTAATGTAGGTTCAGTATGTAAGATGCCCCGTGATGTGGGTATGTCCCTGGGGTGGTAATGTGTATAATGTCCTTTGGTTTTAATTGCATAATGCCTTCTATGAAGCTTGAGTGCTAAGGTAGTGTAGAGTGCTAAATTTGTATGATCAAAAGGCTCAAAGCTAGGGAGGGACCGAGCGTGTCACATGTAGGTCCTTATTTTGAATTTTTTGTGATGTTACGTTTTTTTGTTTTGTTTTTGGAATAATATATGAAATGTGTGCGAGATTAATTTCTTTGGGATGGTGGCAAAATAGTGTACAAGGCAAGGTGAGGACCTGGGTAAGTATTGTTTCGTCAACAATCACATTGGACCCATGAAATGTGTTGCATCATTGGGTAACAATCTAGTTAAGAACCAGGGAAGAAGGTGTCAAACAAACGATAGAAGTGCTACAACATGTGTGCGTGTGTGGGGTGCTAAGAAATAAACTAGGTGCTAGAGAAGGATCTCGTCTAAGGGTGTCTTGTAGCCATAGGCGAGGTATGTGATAAATGCAAAGTAGACTTGCTTGCTAGTGTGTAATGACCTTCTGCATTGAGGGTATATGTATGATACATGTTATTATTGTCTTTGGTCGCATAATGTGAATTGAAGCCTAGGTCATCAACAATTGAAGTAATTGTAGGTTCTCGATGTGAAAGAGAGTGCATTGGTTTCTTATGAGAGTCATGCCCGCACAACTGCTGTTTATCTATTGCGTGTCGTGCACAACTAGATAACACAAAACATGTACAAGGAGTCATAGTGTGTTGGTGCTGATGTTCTACGGAATGTCGTGGGATATGTGGAGGTAAATGGTCAATATAGTGTAGTATGTTGTAACGGCGGTGTCTCAATATGAGGCATATATTTGTTGTAGAAATTGAAGTAGGTGTCAGAGTAGAGTTAATAGAGTACTCATATGGTATACTATGAATCATTACCATCATGTTGTGTATGAATTTCAAGCATTGATGTGCTGTCGAGGGAACAACGTGCATATCACGGATCCAAGAGCATTTGAGTAACGTACTGACTATTTTTTGGAAGGTACTACAAGGAACCAAGTGGCTGTCCTCTTAGGTCCAACCTGTACCGGTAACACTATGCTGCCATGTGGCGGTTGTCATTTTCCATTAGGGCCCTGAACTGTCTCAATGGTGCAGATGAGGTTTCGTGTGGTATAGCTGAGAGATGTTAGAAGTGCCATCGTGGAAAGATTGTGGTTAGATCCGTTGTCTACCATAATATTTGAATTAACATGTGTGCAAATGAAGATAAGTCTATATGCTTCATCCTCATCAAGATGAATCTCTGAATTGGAGAAAGTAACATGTGGTATAGTTGATTGTGTACTATGTGTAACACCAATGATACTACCAATCAGATGTGTATCAACCACATAAGTCGGTGGAGGAGCTGCTACATGATAAGCCGTGTGAACTTCGTCTGCCTTATTTGTTTCAACATGATTACGTAATGGATTAGTGAGTAAGTGCATGCATGAATTAGTTTGAGAAACTGTTATGTTGGCAGGTGGCAGAAATAGTGTTATTGCAAGGAGTTCTTGGATTTTCTTTCATAGTCCAAAACAACAATTTGTAGAGTGCCTGCGGCATTGGTGATAATCGCAAGTGTAATGGTCATCAAACCTAAGTACTTATTTCTTAGTCGCATCGATGGCAATAGGTGATGGTAGTTGGATTATATTACACTCAAGTAGTTTGTGTAAGGTTATGTGAGGAGGTTGTGGCAAATGGTTGTAGCATTGTGTAGAAGTAGTAGTAGTGGCTGTAAGAGCAGGTTGTGCAACATTAACAGTTTCCACTTTCGTAGTCTCACTCGTCTTGCCCTTGTATGTGGGTTTTGCTTGAAATTTGTTATTTTTTATATGATTGTGGTTTCATAAGTCAACATGTTGGTTGCCTTGAGCTTCATCTCATATACTTTAATCATTGGACAAAGGTCCTAAAAAGATTTACAATTAAGAAACATTATTCGTTCACAAAGCTTTGAGATTAGACTAGCGGTGAATAATTTGATCAACTTGTTTTTGTCGATTTGCTTAGGTCCACGTGAAAGCGAAGTCTTATAGAACAATATATAATCCGCTACTCTTTCATGGGATTGTTGCTTGACTTGAATGATTTGCACGAAGGATAATTGTTGGCCAATATTGCTTGAGAAACGTGCAAGATGATTACATCCAAATTAGAATTCAAGAATCCTAATCAGGATTGAATCTAGAAACTAACGTGCTATCATATTTAATAATACATAAATGTTCCAACATTCAGATTTGATAGTACATGTAAAATAACATTGAGAAGTTGCATTTAATTAATGCACATGCTAAATACAGTAACACACAAGAAGACAAGTGCACTTAGCTTTTCTATTGCTTCACAGGCTGATCTGGATCTGAAATTGGGTTAAACAGGGTGTGACAGGGCTGAATGTGTTTCGTCTTTGAAATGGAGTTTTAAAACCCTCCTGAACATTGTTCGTGTGCACAAGTCATGGTTATATCCTAATTACCTAATTTAGGTGTCTACACAAGGAAACCATCATCTAGAGCTTGGAATGTCTGTATGGATCGTGGAGTGTATAGAACCAATCTAAGTGCATATTCCTTGATACTGCGTGGAAATAACTTGGTAAGCAAGGTACCATCATGCATTTAGTCCATAGAAGAGGCCATGAAGGCTTGAAGGTGTTGTTGAGGATCGATCTTGCCATCATAAAAGGAGAGCTTCAGTAGAGGAGAGCCGGGAGCTAATGTATAGTTGAGAACTTTAGGCGCTAATGTGTTATTAAGTAATCCAATAGAGCTCTTGGTGATTTGTGATTGATTTTGCAATAAGAGAGATATTTGTGTTTATGTTGCGCCACCCAAAGGCACAAGTCCAAACTAGCCAACAACTTCCAAAGGAAACTCGTAAACAAAAAATAAAATAACCCGGGATAATTTTTTGTTTTGTTATAATTATACAATTAAGTCATGGTTACGAAATTATAACGACAAAGATGACGCTAGGCCACAACAACACGATTGCTAAAATTCCCACCAAGGGTCGTTCGGCTTAGGATAGCCATTTCAAATATATTTTAATTACGACGATTAAAACACGTTGAACCAAATTAACTAAGTTGGTTTAAAAGAGTGCAATTTAAATCCGGGAAAAAAATAAGGTTATAAAAAGGCCAAAGGAAAGAATGTTGGGCATGGGTCCAATTTGGTCACCTAAATGGACCCATGCCCCTTTTAATTTTTGCTAAGATAAGATTTAATTTTTCCCTATCAAATATAAATCATAAGGGGGAAAAAAATTTCAAAAAACAAAAATCAAGATTAAAAGAGAGCCCTTAGATCAAAGGGCCCTCCTGTTAGGATATTATTGTACTCACATGGTTTATTGTTACGTGAGCCCATATATTGTTGTTTGTGTGAGGTTGTTTGTAACAACTCACGTAGAATAAATAGGTGAGTAAAGTTGTCATATTAATAGGGTGATTCCTTATTTATAGGAATGATATTCCTATATAAATGTATGTATCTCGTTGAATAATATAGCAAGAATTTTATTGATTATTCGACTATGTCAAACTGATCCTAAACTATTATTTGGTAGAGCATCTGAAGATTGTTCGTGAGAGAAGTGTTTTGATTACAATATGATTTTTTGAGTTGTGATGGGGCATGTGAAATTCATGACTGCCCTAAGTGATGAAATTTAAAGCAAGTGGATCTTATTATATGGAGAATAAGCGTAAGAAGAATTAACCTGCACATTTGGTTGTTTAGACACATCATGTATCTATACATGTGTAGGGGATCATACAAGGCTGCGACTTGAGTAGCAAATCCATGTGCCAATCACAATTTGGATTAGGAATATCTGCTTATTAGCGAATATTGATGGTCCATAGATCTGTTATATCTGGCAGCCAGTTGTGAGTTTTATCTTGCTTTGTTCACTGAGATTGCCACGTTTCATTTTTTCAATACTGCGCTTTGATCCATTCTGGATTATATCGAGCTCATTAGATCAGAATGATAAACAAAGTCTCACATTTGAAAAAGTTTAAGAGTGTCATTTGCTAAGAATGACGTAGTAGCTGTCAATCTGAGCATCTCAACAGTCAAGGAAATGAAATAATCAGAATACCAGTCCGTGTTGACATTTGCATCAACGTGGTCACAGACTTGCATTCATTTAGATCTGCCTGCACCGTCGTTCACATTCTCTGCCGCTTCACATGCATTGAAGTTTTCAAAAACTTTGTTGCATTGGCATCAGAGATAATAATGAGATTCTCCCGCTGACCTAAATGCATGCGTTTCTCGCCACCAAATTGCGTTTTCCATCTCCTGCAATCCACTGTAAAAGAATTGTGGCAAGTAGTAATATTAAAGAGTTTGATGGCATACACATTCTGGACTGCAAGAAAAGGCCATGATTTCAGTTTTCTGGGACCCTTCCTCTTTGTCGTAGGTTGAGTTTGTTAAAAAGGACGCATTCTCGGTGGAAACCAACATCCTGGTTATTGGTATTTAACAATGGAAGTACCATTAGAAAAATTCACTGGTCTCAATTTCCACACTTGGAAAGTGAAAATTCAAATGCAGTTGATGAACAAGAATTTGTGGAGGATTGTAAATGGGCAAGAAAAAAAACCATCGGATCCAGCTAAAGAAGCAGATTGGGAAACGAATGATGATAAAGCCAAAGCCATTATTGGCTTAGCTCTTTCACATTCTGAGCTACATTATGTTGATCTCGAGAAATCATCTCATGAAATGTGGGAAAACGTGAACAAAACCTTTGGTGCTAAAGCAGTGAACGCAAATTTTTCTCTCAAATTGTAGTTCAAGTTAAAAATGGGTAGAGTTGCAATGTCCAGCCATATTAATGATTTATGGTCTCTTCTTTGACAGCTGGCAAAAGTCAAAGCTCAAGTAGAAGATGAGGATGCAAATATCTCATGAAATGTTGATCTACATTTTATATTATGATCTACATTATGTTGATTTCGAGAAATCATCTCATGAAACGTGGGAAAACCTGAACAAAACCTTTGGTGCTAAAGTAGTGAATGCAAAATTTTCTCTCAAATTGCAGTTCAAGTTAAAAATGGGTGAAGGAGCTGCAATGTCCAGCCATATTAATGATTTACGGTCTCTCCTCCGATAGCTGGCAGAAGTCAAAGCTCCAATAGAAGATGAGGATGCAAAAGCTATTCTGTTGAATAGTTTGCCTCCCAAATACAATAATGTTGTTTTCACACTCGGTCAGATGCCTTCCAACTCATTGGAAGATATGATATCAGCCCTTCTAGCTGAAGAAAAAAAGGAGCAAAGAAGATGTCGAAGAGGAAACTGCAATGTACGTGAAAAAGAAACACAAAAAGTTATCTAAAAACAAAAAGGAAATGGAATGTTTCTACTGCAAGAAAAAAGGACACACATCTTCATATTGTAGAATTCGAGCTAAAGATCTGGTAAATGGAAAATTGCAAGCAAATGAAGCCAATATAACCATAGAAGAAGAATCGGATAGTGAAGAAGAACCCATGAACGAAGAATGTGGCTATATTTCTAACGATCTTTTGTTCTAAGCAGGATATCGGAGGATGGAGGCAAACAGAGGTTGGAGGTCAATCAACGACCTCTCGTTAGTCGCCAACGACGGGGCTGCATCAAAGGGTTGGTGGCACTTTTTGTTTCAGTTGTGTGTGGTATGTTGCAGTTTGTAGTGTTCTTGTTTTCAATAAGTGGAAATTTCACATTGAGGGGGGGAACATGTTCCAATGTTCCATTTCCAGTTTTCAGCTTGTAATGTGTGAGCAACAAATTATCCTATGTTATTCCCTGCAGTGTAATGTGATGAGGGCTGAAAATAGTACTTGGCACATCATGATGTGGTTGTAGGAAAACTGCTTGAAAACTTTCATTTTTTGGTTTGTGGTACTCCAATTGAAAACCACCATTTTTGGTTCGTGGTCAACTGTTTGAAAACCATATGACGGGTTTGTGATCGTCCCGCAAAAAAATCACCTAATCATGAAAGAAGGTGCAAATACAAAGATAGGTTTTCCCCATGTTTGCACTAAGGGGGGGAATGTTAAGATATTATTGTACTCACATGGTTTATTGTTACGTGAGCCCATATATTGTTATGTCTGTGTGAGGTTGTTTGTAACAACTCACGTAGAATAGATAGGTGAGTAAAGTTGTCGTATTAATAGGGTGAATTCCTTATTTATGGGAATGATATTCTTATATAAATGTATGTATCTCGTTGAATAATATAGCGAGAGTTTTATTGATTATTCGACTATGTCAAACTGATCCTAAACTATTATCCCTCCACCGTTGGATCTTAGGGCAACCAAGGAAGCCCTAATTTCCTTATGGCATTTTCACGAAAGCTTTTTTGTTTTCATTTTGCTCTCATTTGATTATTTTTCCTTTGGTTGCATGTCTGAGGAGGAGGAGATTCATGGAAAGCTCAACTCTATTTGGATGATCATCCTTTCATTATTTCCTTTCAATTTTAATTTAGATACTTGTTTAGGGTTTGAGATCATGTTTTCTTGGATGTAAATTCACAATTTCTTTTGTATTGATCTCTTATGCAATTTTTTTGTTTTGTGGGAGGAAAAATAGTGGATTTGGGTCAAGATTTCACAGCCAGGCGCTGCCATAGAAATTGTTATTGTTTTTGGATACTTTGCAAGCTTTTATTTCTCTACGGGAATGAGTTATTGGTTAGTATATATATATATATATATATATATATATATATATTTTATGCTCAAAATGCGCGTGAAGGGGAGGAAAGGCCATACGGCCTAGCCCATGGAGGGTAGTTTCAACTCATGGGAGGGGGAGTTGGCAGTATTGCCACAGGTGGCCATGGCACAGTCGTGGCCGTGGAAGGAAGTAAGGGGAAGGGGGGCGATGGGATGACCGGCCGCCCAACCCTTCCAACAGGTGATGGGATGACCGGAAGCAAGATAACAATGAATTACTTCAAATTTAGCTCATTGTTTTTTTTGAACAGTTTGATCACCATTTTCAGTTTCTAGGGAGTTAACCCAATTGATTTAGATTTATATAACTACATGCTTAAATAATTGCATATATATAAGGATTTTCAGATTTATTTATTCATTGCAAAACTATCAACAAGATTTAGTCACAAAACACATGATTTCATAACAAAAATAGAGATAAAAGTAAACTCATTTTCAGAGATTGTGAACTTAGAACTAGATTGAGGAACATGATTTTTTTTAGATTTCTTCATGAGAGGGAAGAGGCAATTTGAGGAGTTAAAGATTTGATAAAAGAAGAATCTTAAATTTACTTGCACATTTCTAAATTACTACAACCAAGCAAACATTTAAAACCTTCTTTCCTATCCTTTAAATTTCATTCTAAAAGGAAAACTATAGAAATTTTGAGAAAGATTTAATAGTAAGATTATTTTCTTCTTCAGTTGAAATCATATTCTTTCAACTTAATGCTTCAATTAAACAAATCAGCCATCCAAGTCTTTCAGCAAGAAAGAAAAACATATTCCTTTGATGTCAACAAAATTGCAAATTCTGAAAGAAATCATTTCTTACATTCACCCAAGTTCACATGAGAGAAAATTACAATTTAAAATGCAAGTAAGAAAACCCTCCACAAAGTGGAGACAACATGCCAAAATTTTATAAATTTCTTACTTCAAAAACAACTCCCAACGTGTTTTTCTCCAAGTTCAAGCGTCATTCCAACTCTTAAAACCAACAACAAATTCCTCCAAGAAGGCCACAAGAGGTGGCTTGGTTGTCCACCCAACCAATTGACATCATCACATGCTTCTAATATAAAAAAGATAACATGCTAGTTTCCCTCCAAGCCCATATGAGAGAGGAAAGACATTCCTTGGACTAGCACAAGGGAAGGGATAAACAAACAAAGATGCCAAGAGATTTTCAATACTCAAATCAACCAAAAGAAACATAAAATTACCACAACACTTGAGAAGTTCCATGCTTCTACCAATGGGGAAGAGGGGATAAGGATATCCCTAAGTTTGCCAAAACCAAAGTATCTAAAAAAAAACCCACCAAACCTCCTTATCTCTCCATTTCTTCTTATGTCTCCATGCCTCTCTTTGCTAAGGTTTTTCAAACCTTGTAGGTCTCCCTAGGCAAAGATATGCAATGATTTCCAAACCAAATGGAAATGATCTCCTACAACAAACCAAATGTAGGGGGAAAGAAAAGAACCCAACAAGGCTTGCCCATCAAACAATGAGGATGAAAAATAAAAGGGATTCCTCCCTCTTCCCATTACATTCTCAAATTCACTCCCCTCAAGGGTGGATGGAGAAAACAAAACAAAATCACAAGCACAACAATTTCGAAGCAAATACCAAATCAACCATGGAGGCAAGACAAATTTCATTACTTAAGCAATAATCAATTGAGAGTGAGAACCTACCTCACAAAAGCAAGAACCACAATCCAGTTCCAAGCTCTCTAAGCAATTCCTTCTTCTCCCAAAAGCTCCCAAAGTAACCAAAAAAAGGGCTAAAAGAACTCCCATCTCTTAAAAAATGAGGGATGATAAAGAAGCCCTAAAACAAAAGCAAATGGGAGGGTGACAAGTGTCACCCTCCACCCAAGACTCGACCAATCATCTATCTCCAAAATTGCACCAAAATATCATTAAAAGAAAATGATAATTTCAATACAATCAAATCAATCTCCATATTGAGAAGCACCTCCCAAAATCTAAATCAATCCCCCAAATCCGAGAAACATAATTGAAAGAGGTTAAAGGAGAGGAAAAAGAGGCAAATGGGCTCTATTAGCCTTGAAAAGAGCTCACCCACCCGTAGGTATATAGCCTAGGGGCTCTTTTCAAGGTAAATCTAGCCCTTTGCTTGTTTTTTACTCCTCCAAAATATCACTTCTTTGCCAAATCCGAGTTTTGTGAGAGAGATGACATTTAGGAGGGGCTTACCTTATCCATGATTAGGTGCCCTTAATTAACAACAAACCAATCCCACAAGGTGGGAAGGGGTTAGCACAAAAGCAACACAAAGAAGCAATAAGAGAAGGGGGAACAAGTTAATAAACTAGAAGAGATACCAAAGCGGGGGTGCACAACCATAGAAGCAAATTTAAATAAGATAATACATGCCAAAAAGGGGGTAGAATTTCCACATTTTAACCATAGTTCAAACAAAGTGGACAAAATACAAATTAAACAAGGGAAGGAGGTTTTACCCATCAAGGCCTATTGTGCTAATTAGAGATGCCCTTCATGAATCTCACGTTCTCATATGGTAAGACTTGTCACTTGCACACTCGAATCAAACATCATACCTGTCTAATACCAAAAACTAAATGATACGATATCACACATGCACTATGACAATAATCCAACCAAAATTAAAGACTAGCTAATCAAGTCAATCATGCTACAATTATCCATCTAATGTAACAAGAAAAGGTTATGACAATGCATTCGCAATGTATCTATAAGAAAACCACGTAATCACAATCCAAACTATCAATGACATCATATCAATACCCATAAAAATGATCAAATATACATTGCCATCACATTCCTCAACAATATGCTCTCAAAACAAGTTAGCATCCTAATGTTAATATAATCCACATAATATAACAACATCTGCAATAATAATGGTAGTAACATAGTATCAAATGTGTCCATCAAAATAATACAATGGGTACAATGAGTCAATTTAGTCCAAAATTGAATGAAAATAGGTGGGCATTGTTACCATATTCTCCACTCCAAGGATGGCTAAAAATAGCATGTGCTAAAAATAGAAGTTTGCTAAAATAGCAATTGGCTAAAAGTGAAAGATTGGCTAAAAATAGCATTTAGCTAAAAATATTTGGTGCTCAAAATAACATTAGCTAAAAATGGAAGTGCTAAAAATAGAAGTTCAGTTCTATTTTTAGGAGTGCATGGGTGGATGGAAAAGATAGCTTTTATTAAATTTAGCAAGTGCTGCTCAAAATAGAAATTGGTTAAAAAGAGAAGTGCTTTTGGATAAGTTTAGCAACTGCAGTCCTATAATTGGCGCAAAAGGGGTTGAAGAAAATAAGTAAAATAAAAAAGAAATAGTTCAAACAAGCTACTTTTAAAAGGCAACAGTCTAATAAAGGCTGATTTGATTGTAGAAATTAATTAGACACTTGCAACTGTTTGAGCTCTGGTTTTAGAGCTTTGTACTTGCACCTCTGAGTAATAAAATCTATTTTCGCCCTCTCATATTGTTGTTTTTATGATTTTGCATTGTGTTTGATAGAATATTGTGTTGCTTTAGTGTGGATTTAACTCCCTTTATCGCTGTCCTTTGTCCTAAACCCTTGAATTTATTATGCAAAACAATTTAGAGTTGTGCAGGTGTGTGGATCTTTTATTTCCTTGTGTGCAGAAGTACATGTATGTGTTAAATTATTGGTGTATCACTCTTATTTCCCTTTTCCCGCAATCTTTCTCCCTTTCCCTTGTCAAAGTTTTAGTTTTTAGATGATTCACAAGGGAACCAACCCTCTCTGGAGGTTCACCTCAGACATAGGTTACCCACAACTTTGAGGTGTTCCAATTTTGTCATCAGGAGCGAGAGTACACACCATTCTCTATCAGGGTGCAACTTCTGGGTGACAACAAGCACTATAGTTTGTTGGCCTATAGTTGTTGAAGATAAATGGGGGGCAGGGGACATTAGCCATATATGATAGGGTAGGTCCCTTGTGTAGAAGCCTTTGAATGAGCATGTGTAGCAGCTTGAGGAACCATGTGCGATGCCTTCATAGTTTGCACATTAGGTGTATGTGAAGGTGTATGTGAAGGTTGATCAAATGCTTTATGTAGTAGCACCTAAAGGGGAAGGAGGTCCCATTGATGGTGGATTTGTGTCGCTTGAGAATTCACCTTGGGTTTCCCCTATTTTAGCTTTTTCAAAGATTGCCTTTTGTGTTTGGGCAATGTGTAACGAACAAGGTACTTGAAAAGGATTATCCTTTATATATTGTTGTAATTCCTTCATCATGGTCCCATCATTAGCTTGTTCATGGAGCAAGTTTAGGGAGGAAGATGCGTTATGGTTGGACACTGTGGTAGCGTCTAGGATCCAAAGGCAAATTAAGGCTTTAAGCATCCCTAAAAGAAATATGAAACCTACTGAATCTGAAACCCTAGGGGAGAGGCATAAAGCCACTAGATTGTGTGTAAGTAAAATATATGGGTTCATGAAAATGTAGTGCAAAAATTAGGATTTAATCCAATTACATTGAATTACTTTGTCTAAAGATGAATTAAGATCAAAATATAGTAAAACAATATATATACTAATCCTAAATCATGACCAGATAAATACAACAATTGCACTAACATAAGTGAGCTAAATAAGGAACATATAAGTTAGGGTTAGAGAGGATTGCACCAATTTTTGACTGAGATGGGGTGACAATGATTTGTGAGTGTGTAGGAAGGATGTGCAGAGTGTCTTTATGCTGTCTTGAAAATCTTGAAGTGTGAATCTAAGGGCAGGGCAAAGTCACTTGCTGTAGACGAAGTCACGATTGCAATTGCGCAGCTGATTAGGGCTCTTTCTTTTTCTTCTTTGCTTGGGGTCCTAAAAAGATGTTAGTCTGATTGAGTTGAGTTGCCCCTGCAACGCTATGTAGCAATACTTCGAAGAGGCATCAAACCCTCATAGTTCCCCACCCGATGTATGTGTGCAAGTATACCATAATGTATTTCGCAATGAACACCCTAACAGGATCTCTTGCACTCGGGAATGATCTTTGGTACATGAGATGTAGCTTTGCAAAATGGCCTAGGGTAGTTGTGTGTGATGTATGTAGACTTTGTGCTGGCTGAAGTGCTTGAGAGAATGATATAGCAATTGGGTGTTTTGTTGTGTTCTCCTAGGTTGTCCCAAAGTTTGTGAGATGTTAGCCTTCTGAATGGATTCTGTGAATGTGTTTTTATAGGTGATTGTTGGAAAGGATTTCCCCTTAATTTACACTAGGCCGACTGGGGTAACTTGTGATATTGAATTTAAGACCGTTAGAGCTTTAGAGGACAAAGTCGCGGGCTTTAGAAAAAGTTGTCCAAACAGTTATGTTTGTCATGGCTGACTTTGTCTTGGTGAAGTGCAAAATGCAATCTATGAGTTGGGGATGGTGGCAAGATGTGTTCTATATTCAGAAATCAAGATTTTGACTGGCCAATGATGAATAACATGTGTGACCTAGTGGTTGGGAGTGCTAATTGAGCAATATGCGTGTAAGGATTAGTCATTTAAGTGGACAAGGATTAATGGGCTGAGATAAATGCCAAGGAGTAATTGCCAAATGCTATTGGTCCAGATTTAGGTATCTATAGGTTCAACATAATATTTCAATGTAGGTGGGATAGCATTCATATACCATTGCTTATGAATCTTTTGTTATAGGTGGGATAAAATGTATATACTATTGCTTATGATTGCCTATGTGCTTAATCCTAAATGTCATGGAGGCTTAGATGAGCGGCTCCAACAAATCCAAGAGAAGTTTGATATACCATCTATTAGGAGAACCCTGTTGATCCACCGTCTTTGTGCTTTTCCAAAAGGTCAAATTGCTAGTTCCTCTTTGGCTGAAGGCTTCCGTATTAGTATTAGCCTCGATCATTTAATAACTAGGAACTCACTTGCCTTTAGAAGAGCAGAGAAGTTGGTGCACACGGTGCTATGGCTTCAACATTGGAAGACACAAGTATTTACATAGAGCAATCAACATGATTGGATGTTATTCCTGATGATACCACACAGGTATATAATAAGGATGGTGTTGAGATATAACGATGATTGGTAGGGGTGCCTTTGAGCATCATTGACGAGCTCGATCGAGAGGGTTTTGACAATGTTGATGCCCATGATGTTGATGATGCTGAATCTCTCTTGAGACACATGAAGTGGAAGGTCAATCCAATGCTATCTAAGCCTTGCTAGTTTCTTGCTCTATGTTCTTTGTTTTTACTTATGTTTTGACTCTTTTTTTGATTCATTAGAGGGGGCAAGCTTTTACCTCGGGTAATTAAAGGGGCTTTCAGCCTGCCAGTGCATTTTGACTTTTTTATAATTTGCAAGATGACTAAAATATTATGATAGTTGGATGATGATGCATGAACTCCCAAGCAAAATATATCATTTTTATTAGCAACAAAAATTCACCTTAGAAATGAAATGATAAGCACTATTGGAAATTTTAAATTTGCTTAATTTATTTTTGTTCTCTTTATATTGTGAATCTATATTATGAAAAACTTTTTTCTTATGTAAAGTAGCTTCTTTCTAGAATATTTCAAGCGTCATGTTCCTCGTGCCATCCTTGATATTTGGGGTCTCTCTAGCTGTCCCTAAAACTTTTCAAAATCTAATAAGCCAGAAAGATACTTCTATGCTAATGATTGGGTACATTTTTTCCTTTAATTTGATGTTTCTATCGACCCTCTCTTGAACTCCAAGTCGTCATCTATGTCCACCCAACTCCAATTTATCTCTAAATCTTGTCACCTCTATTCTATAAACTAAGTCACAAGGTATGCCATTTTTTAACCTTAAATTTGAAAATCACCGTTTTTAATGCCCTAAAAAAGGTTGGATAAATTCATGAAAATTCGGCCAAACTACGCTGCTTAAAAACAAGGTCAAAAAATGCAGTAAAATGGACGGTAAAATGCATGGAAAAATCATCCTCGTGGCTGGACTCTGCACTAATGTTCGTGCTGTGTGTTTTATGCCTGACTGGACTGTGCCCCAGCATCTGTGATGTGCGTTTTATGCCATGCCCCAGCATTGAACGCGACGCTGAGTGGAGGTGTTTGCTGTGCAGCGTTGTTCATGAAGATGAGCAGCGTTGTCTGCTGTGCAGTGTGTGGGAGGAACCAAGAGCCTGCTGGTGCGAGGAGAAGCCAATGTAGAAGGTTGGTGGTAGAAGGACCAGTACATATGTTTATTTTTATGTTTCTTAAGCACTATTATATATTTTATTTTTTAATTCTATGTTTTAGGTTTTTGTTTTATCTTTATCTTTTACTTTTCTGTATTATCTTTATTTTCTTAATTTAGTTTTTGTTTTATCTTTATCTTTTGCTTCCTTTGTTTTAATCCTTAATTTATTAAATTAAATTTGTTATTTTTAATTTTACTTATTACTTTTTTGTTTTATCTTTATCTTTTAATTTTTTTATCGTATATGTAGTTTATTTCTGGTTGTTTGTAGAAATGTTTTAAAGTTTTTATTGTTTAATATGTTTATTTATGTATTTTTAATTTTATATTTTATCTGTTACATTTTTTATGGTTTGAACTTAATGGCACTTTTTTCTACAAACTTTATCCAGTGGCGAACTTGAACCGAATTTTTATCTTTGTTGAACTCGAACTCAAATCTTGCAATTTAGATTATAAGAATGAAATCCGATGCTGAACCAATTCTATCCAGGTGAATGGTAGTGATGTTTCTATTTGTGTGTAAAAGGTATCTCATACGAATTTGATGAGGGCATCTAACATTGGTAGTGATTTATAAATCATACCCAAATGCAAGTGGGTAGATATAAATAAATCATAATGTAGGTGGACCATTGGAACAGATGTAAATGGTATATATGTCAATGAATTAGAAGTAGATGGACAGCTGAAAAGAGTAGATCGGAGTGAATTAAAAATAGGCAGACGTCTGGAACAGCTTGAAAAATGGGAATAAATTAAAAGTAGGTAGACAGCAAGGAACATTAAATATCATCCTAAGTTTTTCAGCTTATATACAAGCTCATCAAGAATAAAATCATTTCAGTTGGTATCAGAGCCTAATGATTGAGCCTTCCAATATCAGAAAAGTTCTTAATGTTTTCAAATTTCAGATTACTCAGCCTTTGATATGCCCTAACCTCTGACTCACCACACTCAGTTGTACACTGTGTGGCCAATTCTGCAATGCCTTCAGCAAGAGTTTAATCTTCCTTTTTCCGTCCATTCTGCCTCTACTGTTTCACCTGTGAGTCTCGATGGAGCTATCTTTACTGTAGAACATTGTTTTTTGTTGTTTAATACCGATTTCTTGCTGAAAATTTTCGTTCTGATTTCTAAAGCTTTAGATCTCTATTAATTCTCCCCACATGCCTAGAAGGGAAATTCATAGAGGAATTAGAGAGGAGATCTACAAAGCTTACATTAGATCAACGTGGATTGAACCATAAGAACCATTGCCAACAAAAATGCACCACGATTTGGAGCATTATCTCCAAATTGAAGATGGACGTGTCATTCCCCCCAAATACATCAAGTTCCCACTGGGTTTGAGATTCCCCTTGGGTCAACTACAAGTTTGCTCTCATCAGCTTCGCATGGAGACAAAGCACTACATTTCTAGGGACCAACGCACTTGCACACTTTGCAACAATGAACCTGAATCAGAGGAGCACTTTATATTTCGTTGTCCTGTGTACTATGAGATCCGTGGCAGGTACTATTGTCTCTTTCGAGAAACTCAAGGCTCATTACGTGCCCTTATTCATTATGAAGACCAAAGGTGTGTTGCTTTATTTATCAGGGAGATGACCCAACATAGATATGGCCTCCTCAAACATCATCATGACAGCCTTGGGTTCCAAAATATTGGTGCATTCCTTCAGCGTTCTACACAACACCGGAGGCATAAACGGGCACATGACTTCACACAACAGTCACGATCTACCAGGCGTAGAACCTCCTAAGCTTGGCACATAGACCTATTGCTTCTCGTGTCTTTCCTGTTGCTTCTCGTATTTTGTTTTGTATTTGTTTTTTTCCTTCATGCATTTTCTTGTTCTCTTTGCTCCTCTTGTAGTCCCTTTAACCTTTTTGGTTACTTCCGGACATTAATTTTTAAATTAAATTAAATTAAATATTAACCCCCCGTTTTCAACTGCGTCCAGTCTGTGTGCTCTCGCTACAGTCACCATGCACATCAAGGTGGAATTTTATTAGATTTCAGACTACCAATAGAGGCCTTTCTGATTTATGATTTCAGGTTTTTTGTTCAGCATTCGTTTTGCTGCCACATATAGACTGTTGTCCATAATAATGGTAGTTTTATTAGTTTTGTATTATTTTGTTTTTATTTGATAGATAGCTTGCGTTTTTAACATGTCCCCCAAGTACACCTAGATTCCAATAGCTCTCTGATTATTGACAATAACAAAATGCATTTCAACTCCAACTTATGCATTATATTATGAGCATTCCAACGACTCATAGGACAATATTGGAGTGACAGTTCCATTTCTTCGATTGACCCGATTGCCCAATGTGCTTTCAACTCCAAGATATCCATTCCCTATTTTGATGGCACAATCGATGGCGACAAGTTAGACACATCGATTTTCAGTGTGGAGGTGTATTCAGGATTTCAGAATACAGTCAAATCTCACCGAGCTTCAAAAAATCATGATAGCAGAATCTATATGAATGATCAAGTCCTCACCTGGTTGCAGTCTCACATCCATCTTTTAAAGGTGTCAAAGCAACTGGAAATTGATACTAAAGGTAAATTTCAAAATGATTATTTAGGTGCAATTTTACCTCCTTGGATACAAAAAATAGCTATTGGAACAATGGCTCCATCTTTGTGGGAACATCTGACTAATTAATCTAACAATACATAGAGCCATTCAATTGCCTCTCCATGAAGTTTGATGTTCAGGATATTGATGTGTTTCTTCACATCAAATTTGTTTGTGGGTTGTTTTAACATCTTCAGAAGGACTAGGAACTCTTCACCACCACTTTCTTAGAGCATGCTTTCCAACTTGCTTTAAAGGTGGAAGCTAAGCAACAAACATGCAACCGAAGCCAATCCAATCTTTTTCCTATTTGAGAAAGAGCGGTCCTTCATTTTCCAGTCCTGCCAACTCCTCCCATGGTGCCCGCTCTTCATCCATGAATGGGTGTTATTCACCATATGGATCCTTAAGGGTTTGATTCCTTTATTTGGCAATGGAATGAAGTATTGTGCCTACCAAAAACACACAAGACATTTTATTGATGAATGTTTGTCCTCAAACCAAGATGGTAAAGATCCTTCATGCTTCACAAACTCAACAATACGAAGATTCAGCGATTCAGTTAACTAATTCCAACACTAATAATCCTCACCTCATTATCATGGTCAATTCACTAATAAATGTCAAATCAATAATTGACTGGTAGAGCTTATCCTTGAGAATGGCAGTTATAAGAACTTCGTTTTATAGAAGTTGGTAGGCAATCTTTTGTTAGCATATGCAAAGAGAAGAAGGAATACAGAGAAGGCAAACTGCACTATTCGAATGACACAGGCAAAGGTTTATTTATATTGTAGGGATGATGGTTACATAGTTACAAACCAGTTATCAGTTATAATTGCCCAGAACCGAATGGTTCATTATATATTCAACACCCCCTCTTAATGACTAAACTTTTGTCCTGAAATTTTACAAATTTTCTGAAGCCCATATGTTTAGTCATTACATCTATAGACTGTGCCATAGGCTGTACTTCAAAATCAGCACTCCATGATTGTGTTGCGGTTGTCGAATGAAGAACCGCAAAACAAAAATCTGGTCCCATGAACAAAGGATATGGCAAGTGGTCCACTGGTTCTTTGTTACGTGATTCATTGACCAGTGATGAATCACCAATGGCTGAGAGTGTCAACCCCATCTCCAGAGTGCTAAAATCAGAACTTCGAAGATGTGGATTGAAAAATCTATTCTAGACTTGTGTAGCCTGCTGGAGTCTGTACAGAGACTCAATTATCTTACAATCGAAGTCACCTCGATCATGTCCTTGCAACACTATGTAGTGCTAATCCAACTTTCTCAATAAGAGAAATGTGACCATCTGTGCAGTGGGAGTTAGAGCCAACTCCACAATAGTAGGAGAGATAACCATCTCCGTCTCATTCGTGGGAGAAATAATCATCTCCGCAGTAGGAGTGAGAACCAACTACTCATCTATTTGATCATCTATCCCCCTTTGTTGGGAAATATCTTTCACAACACAATGAGAAAACTGTTCAAGCTCTACTGTCCTTCAAGCAAGTACCTTTGAGTGAGTGGTTGGTTATGCCATCTCACCATGCACCGTCAATGCATCTGGAATAGTGGAGTCTCCATCCACAACAAACTGTTCTTCAGAATTAGGAAATCCATCCTCCCAAGGCTTGTCCGCCTCCCATATATTTGGTATAGTGGATACTCCCTCCACAATAAGTGCATGTAGGTTGACTGTATCCCAGTCAACATGTCTGTGAGGAATGGCTTCCTCCCAAGGCACTGCAACCTCCTGCATATCCTATATGGTAGAGCTGTCCTCCACACGTGCATTCATGTCGATCGTAGCCGGATCAACAAGTCGATCTTGACCTTCCCCTAGACCAAGGGCAATTATTTGTCTCTGTTTCACATTAGAGACAACACACTTCTTCCCATAGAAATCTACAGAAATATTGGGATTTTCAATTAATTGACGAATAGATAGAAGAGTCTTTTGTAAAGAAGGTATATATCTAACATTCAGTACCAACAATTTATGAGCATTATTCAATACAATGCATATATCTCCTATCCCTTCTACTGTAAATGATTCTCCATCAACTAGCACTACTGATTCAAAACAAATATTTGCAGTAAATGAAACATACCAGTTCCTACGACATGAAAAGTGCGTAGACACACCGGAGTCAATGATCCAGCAACTGGTACCACTGTCATGCGAGCATGATGTCGTAAGACAATAAAGAGCATGCCCATCATTCAAATCTCGTTCTTTTGCAACTGCTGCCACGTGTTCCTCATCGCATGGCTTCTTGTTCTGTTGCGAAAGATCATACTTCCGCTTCTAGCAATCCTTCTTGAGGTGCCCAACCTTGTGATAGTAATAACATGTGACCTGATACTGAGTGGAAGACTCACTAGACTGACGTTTCCACTTTCCCTTTGACTGAGTGACAAGAGCACTCTCTGAATGGTCACAATTAGATTCTGCTTGAAGTTTTCTCCTCTCTGTTTGCAACAAGTAGGAACTCATCTTGTCAAACGTGAGTGTTTGACTTTCAGCCATTAAATGGAGTCCCTCCACAAATGACTCATACGAAGAAGGTAAATTGTTCAAAACCAGAGCCACCATATCATCATCGTCCACCTTTTTGTTGATGGAAGATAACTGGTCTTGGAGGTCTTTCATTTGAAGTAGGTGCTCAGACAACGATTCACCTTCTTGTAACTTTACCGAAAAAAGCATATTCTTCAGGTATAATACCCGACTCTTTTCTGACGTCTGATATTTATCCCTCAGAATGGCCCACAACGTGCTTGCTACAGTAGCATTCCGCACTTCCGGTATCATATCATCCGACACTGACAACTTGAGAAGCAATAATGCTTCCTTATGACGTTTGTCATAATCCGCGAAGTTTGTCGCTGGTCGACTTTCACTACCCGTGATTATTTTATCACAATCACGAAAGTCCACAAGCCTTAAAATCTTATGGCTCCAAACATTAAAATTAGTGCCCGTTAATTTTTGTGTCTCCGACAAAGTCAAGTGTGAAATATTTGCCATTTTATTATTTCAAAATAACAAAAATAATAAAATAATATTTTTTGCCCCTCACCAATAAAACAATATAATTTTATTCCTACAAATATTTTTAAATTAATTGCTCACATGTAAAGCCCCTTCGAACTACCCTCGAACTATATTTGCATTTAATAAATATTATTAAGCATGGAGAATACCTTTGTTGATGAAGTAAAAACAAATATGCCCTCGAACCCTTAAAGAATATTAACTCCTTTTTTCACACAATTTTTGCTCCAACAACTTAGCATTCGAATGCCCTTCACTTCCAGGATTATTTACGATTGGGTATACTTTTGTAGGAACTGGATTATGCTGTTGATGTCACTAGCCACGAACAAGATGCCACCAGCCACGAACAAGATGCCACCAGCCACGAACATGATTCTTTTCTACCCCACAATTATGGCACTTACAACCACAAATTCGTTTAGAAGACTAGGTTTCTGCATTCTTTGCGACCACATTTTTCCTTTCCATGGTTTTCCTTCACACGACAGGTTCCAGGAACCTACGATTCTGCCTTTTGCGACTTTGTGCCCGTGTTTACCCGCGAATCATGATTTTCTGGGCTTCGAACCACAAAAACCGACTGTATTTGCCTTGAAAAAAACAGCCTTGAATGGTCTTCCTTCTCTGCCCTCGAAAATGCAAATAAGCCAGGATTTGACTTTGTAACCGTCGTTTTTCCTACATGACTGTAGATGCAAGTAGTTTGTGCCCTTTTCAAACTGTGACTGGGCTTCCTCAAACCATTTGCACTCTCCCGTACCCTTCAAGGGCTTCCTCAAGCTTCCTCGGGCCGCGAACCTTTGATGCTCTGATACCACTGTTAGCATATGCAAAGAAAAGAAAGAATACAGAGAAGGCAAACTGCACTACTCAAATGACACAGGCATATGTTTATTTATATTGTAGGGATGATGGTTACATAGTTACAAAACAATTATCAGTTATAACTGCCAATAACTGAATGGTTCATTATATAGTCAACATCTTTTAGTCATCAACTACAATGCTTTAACACCCGTACCACTTCGGGTAGGTCAAGGAGGAGGGGCACTCCACACTTGCGTCTCACAAATGCTTTGTTTCATTTGCAGTTGAACCATTCTAAGATATAATTTATTGTCGTGTTTCTCCCCTTGATTGTTGTAGTCTGATAAATGGGGAACCTTATCAAAATGACTGTAATGTCGTCTTTTTGTGACTTCCACAAGACCCATTGATTGCACAATGACTTTAAAGCTTATAAACTTAATTCATTTGTTAGTCCTTTTCTCTTTGGTGGGTCAACAATTTAACAAGTCAATCTGCATAAGTTTCTTACTCTTGTATTATTTAGGAAGCCAAGTAGATAATATTCGCAGTTGAACCATTCTAAGATATAATTTATTGTCGTGTCTCTCCCCTTGATTGTTGTCGTTTGATAAATGGGGAACCTTATCAAAATGACTGTAATGTCGTCTTTTTGTGACTTCCACAAGACCCATTGATTGCACAATGATTGTAAAGCTTATAAACTTAATTCATTTGTTAGTCCTTTTCTCTTTGGTGCGTCAACAATTAAACAAGTCAATCTGCATAAGTTTCTTACTATTGTATTATTTAGGAAGCCAAGTAGATAATATTGACAAGCTTCCACCTAAGCAATCAAATCTCTTGTTGATGCATATTCTGATGTTGTTTGACAAGTGCGAAGAACTTCTTTCTTTTAAACCCATTCAACATTCTATTGAGCTTGTGCAAATTTCTCAATTGCCCAATCAACCACCTTACTGAACTACACTAATTGAGAGTGTTGAAATAACATGCTAAATCAATCAGATGCTCCAACCTAGCTCATCTCCTTGTGGATCTCTTGCCCTTCTTGTGCCAAAGGGGAAACAATTTGAGTTGTGGTTTGTCTCCGATTATTGTGCTCTCAATCTTATCATTGTGAAAAACTGCTACCCACTTCATGGGATCGATGATCTTTTGGACCAGCTTTAGAGTGCCAAGCACTTTTTAAAGTTTGATTTGACTTCAGGATAGCACCAAGTTTGCATGGATCCTTGTGATGTTTGGAAAATGGCTTTCAAGACCAAGTTTGGACTCTACGAGTAGTTGGTTATGCCTTTTGGCCTCACCAATGCATATGCCACATTCATGCACATCATCAATGATGTTTTTTGACGCTTTCTTGGTAAATTTGTTGTCGTCTATCTAGATTACATCTTGGTCTATAACAAGCCTTTGGATGACCACTTGGTCTTCAACAAGTCTTGGGATGACCACTTGGGCATCCTGTAGACAGTTTTAGGTGTTCTTCACCAAAATTAGCTTCAACTACAGTACTTGGGGTTCCTCATCAACGACCATTGAGTAAACAAGCCTTTGGATAACCACTTGGTCTTCAACAAGTCTTGGGATGACCACTTGGGCATTGTGTAGACAATTTTGGGCATTCTTCACCAAAATTAGGTTTAACTACAATACTTGGGCTTCCTCATCAACGACCATTGAGTACATGTGGATCTAGATAAAGTTAAGGTCCTTTAGGGGTGGCCCACTCCATTGAGCATTTCAGATTTGAATAGTTTTCTTAGGGGGATGAACTTTTATTGAAAGATTATTTGTAACTACTTGCACATTGCCATCCTATTCATCATGTCACTAGTAAAAAGGAATTGGAGCCCTTAGGTCACTCAAACATGGCTCTTTGCTCTACACGAATGTTTTGTCTCCATGGCTTGCAGCAGCCATTTGAGCTTGCAACTGACGTTTCCGAATATGCATGAAGCACATCCAATGACAATAATAACACACATGACAAGGAATTCTATGTTTTGGTCCAACTACCCAAGCAATGGTGCCATTATGTTCTTGGCAAAGAGGTAATTCTGTTTGCTGATCACCAACCACCTCAGTCCTTGAACTTTCAGTCTTATATTTAGGAACATTGGCATTTGAAGTGTGCATCTTACATTTAACAATTTCATTTGGTGATAAAGTACAAGATGAGTGTCACCATCAAAGTTGTGCATCATCTTGGTTGTCCTCCTCCTTGGATACTTGGTGCATTGTCTATTATGAGTGGAAAGCTTTCCACTCCACAAATACTTTGTTTGGTACGATTGTTGTACTAGGTACCTTTCCTTGACTATAGTTTATGAGACGGGTTGTTCTACAAGTTCACTCATCTATGTGTTCCCATAGACCTGTCTTACAAAATTTTGTTCAAGAAAGCTCATGCTGTAATGCCCGTTTTCTTGTGGCACTGTTCAAACTATAATTAGGCTCATAATAGGAATTTTGCTATACTATGGTGATCATGATTATTTTGGCACAAGGTGCCTAACTGCTTTGTAATTCAAAAACTGCTTTGGGATGTAAAAACTCTATTGGTGTTATATTACAGGTTTATATATATATATACACACACATATGTATATATATATATGTACATATATATGTGTGTATATGTATATATTATGTACATATATATGTACATATATGTGTGTATATATATATATATGTACATAGATATGTGTGTGTATATATATATGTATATATATATATATATATATATATATATATATACACACACATATCTATGTACATATATATATATATATATACACACATATGTATATATTATGTACATATATATGTACATATATGTGTGTATATATATATATATATATGTACATAGATATGTGTGTGTATATATATATATATATATATATATGATTATTACGAGAATGCAAGCCTAGTGGCGTAACATGACGACACGACAAAACAAGATTTAGTAACGTAACTTTGGTTCGGGTTCTCATTAATTACTTTAAAAAAATTATTCCATAATTTTCTATGGATGACTTGGGTTTAATTTGGTGTCTTAGTCTGGGGCACTACACACACATGCTCTTATGGTGGACATTTTGGCCAACAAAAGACCTTGCTAGATCTTCAACAGTGATTTTATCAGCCTTATATGCGGAAATAGATTAACGATTTTTTTCGTTGATGCTTTTTTTGCAGACAGTCTAAGCCTTCCAAGCTACACTGTAGGAAACGCTTCCTATACAGGCTAGTTTGGCCTGAAAACACTTTTGAAGCAATTTGCAGGTCGTTAATGTGTAGAAAATCTTTTGGAAGCGCTTTCTGTTGTTCTCGGCCGTTTGTTTTAAACTGAAAAATTAAAAAGAAAGAAACCTGCCGAACAACCTTTAAATTTGTATCTTGTCCAAGCCTTGCAATCTACATTGTAGGAAACATCTCCTGCACAAGCTGTTTCAATAGAGATATGCTTCCGAAGTGATTTGAGGGAATTCTTGAACACATGCCAAAAATGTTCTGAAAATGGCCCTATTTTTTGCAAGAGTTCGAGCGCTTCCTATTTTATTTTTTAAAACTTAATTTTTCTCATCGGTGGGTAGTAGCTCATTAGCAGATTAGAATGAGAGTACATACTCTTTTATCCACTTAGCTAAATGGAACAAATTGGCGTCAAAGAAGGCTGAAGAATTAGTATATGTACATTCCAATTTGCCTCTTGTCATACAAGATTAATAACTATACTAGGGGGCCTAACAAACTTTGGGATATTTAGCCAGAGTTTATTGACTTGGATGCTTTTGCAACTACTCTCACCTAACTTTTATTGATGTTTTTTTTGATAAGTAAACGCTTTTTACCAGAGCTATAAACCGGGGGGTTATGGGGGCCCCACCCTTACAATACTATATTCGACTACGAACAAAAAATAGGGTGATCTACAGATAGAGTAGATACAACTGCCACCCTGAAGCCAAAAAGAAACCATATCCGACTATACATCAAAAAGCTATAGCAGCTAGATAGGAGTTAATCAGAGACATCTATTACTTCCACCTTGATACGACCCCCGTCTGCGCCCATTGCCTCCTTGCTGGCAGCAGCATCTTCCGCATCCTCTGCTTGGCGCTTATGCTTGCTAAAATGATGCACCACCTCTCCTGCCTTGGCTGCCTTCAACAGGAAAACATAGGCAAACTTGCCCTTAACCCTAAGCTGTGAAATGGTGGAGGGGGTCGAACTGATGGGAGAAGCCAAATAATCCAGGTCCAGGGGCGAAATGGAGGCAGGACCAACATCTTTCATTATGCACTTTTGATGGATTGCAACGACAAAATCCCATAGCATCGAGTTCCTTTTTTCTAGCTCTACCACCAGCTCCCTTGCATCTGAAACAGACTCGCCTGCTTCCGAAGCCTTGTGAAACGCTGAAGTAAGACAAAACTGAACAACTGCTTCGTCCAGGCCCACTGCGTGTTTGGGCCATATGAAATGGTGAGCAATCATGACAGATTCCTCCTTATTTCCGCCTAAGAGAAGAAGATTAGACACAAATGCGGAGGCTATTTTCGCATTGACCCTTGCCCACTCCCAAGCAGGTTACATTCTCCTAGAATCTTTTCCACAGCATTACAGACAGAACCCGACCCAATTCGAAAGACCTTCAATCGAGATTGACATATGCTATCGTAAAAGGCCATCTCCCTGGTTTTGCCCTTCAAAAACAAACACGAGAATGCCGGAATAGCCATTAATCTGTTACAAACCCTTACCAAACAGCTCAGGATGCTAGATGGAGAAAGATAAGTGGGTTATGATTTCGGCCCCCTTAAAAAACAAGCTCCCACGCGTCGGGCCTTTCATGCAGGGGTAATATTAAATCCCACATCCTTTGAAATAATATCCTTTAAACCTGGCCACCTAGAAACATCATTAGAGATGATGGTCTCATCGGCTTGCATCACCCCTATGTTAGCCAAAAGGTCCGTTGCCATATTAGCCTCTCTAAAAACATGACCAATACTCCAAAAGTCTAGTTTGCTAAGCCATAAAAGAATATTAGAAACATAGACATCCAAAGACCAATTAAGAACCTTGATATTTTTTATAGCTTGGACAATTATTTGTGAGCCCCCTTCTATATAGAGGTGAGAGCTCCCACATTCGATTGCTCTTTTGACCCCTAATAGGAGAGCCTGAGCTTCGGCTATGTTACATGTCCCATCTTGTAGATGAAACGAACCAACACTAATCATTTCTCCATTCTCATTTCGAAGAATGCATCCCGCCCTTGAAAGGTCGGGGTTCCCCTTGGAAGCCCCATCGAAGTTGACTTTACGAAACCCAAGGGGGGTGGATAAACTTTGGATGGTAAACGCTTTTATTATACTAGAGTTATGAACTGAAGTGGTGGAGGAGCACTCTCTCTAGGTGGGACATGGGGGTGGGCTTGGGTCCTTAATGTCCGCTGAGCGATTTGCATTCAGAGCACCCCGCTATGTTCCGCTTGGTTCATATGGAGAAGTTTGACCCCTACCTCAAGGTGTCCCCATGGCCACTTTTTGAAAGTATCCAATGAACTCAATGGGAATGGAACTTGGGTTGATGATTACAAACTACTTGTAACTCACCAATAGCCCAAGACCTTGAGTTCATTTTTATTACTTGATGTTGATGATAACAATCAAGGGAGTTTTACACGGGGTAGAGAGTGGAGTTGGTGGGAATTGTGTTTTTGGGTCTAATGATTTTGTGGAGATCCTAGATGACTATGATGAAGTTTGCTAGATTATAATCCCCACATTATGATCTAATTTGATGTTTGCATTTAAATTTTGAGCCTGTTAAACGTGCCCTGAACACTTGAAATTTTAAGTATGTTAAATGTTTTGAATTTTCATGAATACCATAATTTTAACTGTATCATTCTGATGAAGACCTTGAAGAGTTTTATGCAACTTGGACTAAAGATATATAAAAGATGTTGCATCATAGATCTTCATTGGATGAAATCAAACGCAAATGGAGAAGTTGCAAGAATAGACACCACAATTATCTGTTGTAGGGGACTATGAGAATGTGTTGCGAGAATAGACATTCCCACATCTTAGGTTCCTGCTGCAAGGGACTAATGAGAATGGAGCTTCCAGTCAGCTTGGACAAAACTGACCACTAGTAATCTAGGCCACTCAACGAAATCGAGCATCCATTTCCATGGACATGCATTAGTGGTTGTGAATCACTAATGCAGTAACATGACTGCTTCCCACCTTTGAACCAGTTGTCTAATACATCCACCAAAATGGCTATAGTTCTATGCTATTCTTCCCCCAGATCAGCAAAAGTCAAAGGCTTATTGAACTGCTAAGAATTGTGCTCTCAAAGGAGGAAATGGACCGATCTCAGGAATCTCCTGCTAACTATGATCCAAGCCAAAATTTGGCGAGAAGTGTGGAAGCTTTCTAAAGAGTCTGCCCAGATCTGCAAGGACTGCAGCACTTCCTTTGCAAATATCATGCCCAGACTGAGGCTGTAATTCACCCTTTAGGGCATAAAATAACAGAAATCTGGATTTCCTGGAAAACCCTTTTGACAAACATCTAAGCTAATCTGCATTTTTCTTCAAACCCTCACGTACAAAATTGACGTCAGTCTGATGGCTTCCACCCTTTGGCGCCTTAATGAGATACATTCAAAAAACAATGGAAATAGCAACATAACCTACAAGATGCTCAAAGCATTTGAGTCAATCCTCAAGGCAGATGAATTCTGATGAAAAATAATTTCTAAAACCAAAAGCTTGATCCATTTTTAAATGTTATTTACCATGCCATAAACAGGTAATAAACACAGTCTGACCATATGAACAAAATGATGAAAAATGTGTTTGGCTCCAGCTGGCTGATAAATTGAGATTTATGACAGAAAATGGCTTTGTGCAATCCCTGAAGCCCATCAGATACAAATTGCTGGACACTGTTCTCCAAGCAGCCAGACTATGGGGGTTGTCCTTCCTTAGAAGTGGTCTAGCTCCAAGCCTTAGGACAGGGTGCCAAAATGTGATATTCAATGCTCTCAAATCCAAACATTCAACTGAAGTTGTTCGATGCCCTGAGACTGCTAAAGTTATTCTGAGCCATCTGCCCTTGGAGGATGTGATGCCCTAGCTGAGAAATCCTGAAAATTTGATCAGAAACTGTGCCCTAGCTTGTCCAAACTGAAATAAACTGAAAATATTTGTTTGTAGCTCTATTGCAACCTCTATTGCAACTCCTGTGATGGAGTTACCTCAAAGGATTCAAGGGTTTTCGTACTGTAACCTTGCAGCAATGAAGGGTTTTCGTCCTCCTTGCAGATGGAAGTTCGATCAGCAGTCCAAAATCTCATTGACAAAATAATGTATGCAAAAGGTGATTGCAAATGAACCCCCACACCTCCTTTTATACTTTTTAGTCTCTATTTTCCAAGTGGGACGCTCCATGTGGGACTTTTGCACTTTAATTAATAAAGTGGCTTTCTTATTTTCTATTTTAGCGTTAAGTCACTTAAAATAGGGAGTCTCACTTACTTTAATAATAATAACATAAGTTGTCTTTATAATATTACTTTTTGGCTAACTTAGTTATATTGTTACCGTATTTCCCTTTTCTCCACCCCTTTAGCCTACGGAAAATAACCGGATAGGCTAAGGGTCTTCTATCGGCATTAATTCCAAGAAAGGGACATTACAACAAGGTCCAATTTCCCCACAAAGAAAGAAAATTGCTGTGATCTCAAGCTGGAACCTCCACCAAGAGTCTCTTTCCCCGTGGATGAATGGAGAATAGAGTATAACTTCTCAAGGAAGAAGCACTGACCTGCAGATTCATGGCAGTATTCCTCAACCTAAAACTCTTAGAATCCGGTTCTAGGAGAACTGAAAACTCTGTGTGTCAGTGAACATCTTAATGATGCCTAAGGGCTACTTCATGGCCATCTCCTCTGCACACATCAAGAAATAGGTCAAGCATTCTAAGGAGGACCATGTTTCACAAAAAAATCAAATCTTTTCATGAAAAATAGATGGCCTTTAACCCAACTGAAGACCTTCCAAGTATGGCTTTGGACTGGGTTAGACAAGAAATAGATCAACCATTCCATGGAGGGCTGTGGTTCATAAAAAAAAAACAGTTCTTTTAATGAACACTGATCTTCAACCTTTTAACTCGACTCAAGACCTTTCAAGTAGAGTTTTGGGACTAGACTAGACTGCCTATGCTTCCAAGTAAATATTGGCAAGAGAACTGACAGCAAATTTGTGGCTGTTTTCCCTCAACCTAAAACTCTTAGAACTTATGTCCAACAGAACTGGAATTACATTTTCATGATGCCCAAGGGCTGCTTCATGGCCATTTTCTCTACAAAACAAGAAATAGATCTAGCAGTCCAAGGAGAGCCATGGTTCACAAAAAAATCAGGTCTTTTCATGAAATACTGATCTTTGGCTTTTAACCTGACTGAAGACCTTAAGTACGGCTCTGGACTGTATTACTGCCTTTGCTTTCAAGTAAATATTAGCAAGAGAGCTCCTTCAGGAAATTGGAAATGCAATAGGAGAATACATTGCTGCGTCAAAGTTTACCAAATATCCAGGAGTTAACTCTACTACGCAAGGATTTGTATCAATCTCAATCTTGACAAGCCTTTTCTTGATAGAATAATCTTAGAAATGGGAGGATTGAATGGGAGCAACATTGGATTGTGCAAGCATCCCACTAAGTGACAGATTTGTATCAATCTCAATCTTAACAAGCCTTTTCCTGATTGAATAATCCTAGAAATGGGAGGATTGAATGGGAGCAACATTGGATTGTGCAAGCATCCCACTAAGTGACAGATTTTTCATGAACATGGTCATTTAGCAGGGTTCTTTCCCTTCACAAGAACAATGAATACAATGGCCACTTCAAGAGAAGAAGCAACAGCCTACAGCTACAAATCAACAGGTTACCGTTAAACAACTAAGCCTTACATCAGCACAGCCAAAATAAGCAACAGAGTGAAACCAAATTTCACAGAGCATACTCAAGAAAAGGAAAAACATCACCCCAAACAGTACATCAAACTGAGCTTCCCAATCCCTTTGCAGCCCTAGCAAATATAGGAGTGTATGACATGGAATATGTTCAAGGCACCCCCGAATACCAGCACCTTTATCCAGGATGTTTGGAAGAACCTGTCCAAGACCCTGTCCATTTACATCATGTGGCGATGCCTCGAAGATATTTGAAAGAAGCTAGAAAGCCAAGGTAAAAGGCATTTCCCAAGAGGACCTTATCCCAATAAAGCTGCAGATCTGGGAACCCAAGACCACATCTGCTGCCAACAAAAACGCAGAAACCCTGTAATGATAAGGAAAATTTTGTGGAGGAACCAAAGCTAGCTGTTCCAATAAAACAATTATGCGAACATGGGAACCTAAGTCTCCCAACCAATAAATGTCTCGAGGAGAAGGAACATCAGACTCCACACAAATCCATATAATTCAGATCCTCTTATGGAATATAACAGGCTTAGGCATATACCCAACAAACATTGCTATCTCCAGGAGAAAATTAAAGTGGATAACATCTTTATGGTCCTATTTCTGCAGACCACCAAAGTGGGACTGGAGTGCCCCTCCATGTCACCCATTTTTTGGACCCATTTAAAGGATCTTTGGACTATCAAAATATTAAAATGCCTCCTTTGAACTTACGCATTTTGATTAGCATGGGCTGTATAATGCCTTTTTGCACTTTCTGACATGTCATGATCAAGGTATATTATATGAGTTAGACATAATCATAGACCTATTTAATCTTTCAATATTATGTGCATATTCATGGACCTGTTTGATCTCATATATTATGCACAGTATTTAATATTGATATCATAGTTACCTAAGTCTCGGGGACAAGGGGATGGGGTTTCTGGGACGCAAAAAAATTCCTAAATTTTGGGGACAGCTATTAAAATGATTATAATACATAAAAATTACTATTCCAATGTTTTTAACTTTTTTCAATGACATTTAGGGATTTAAACTGTATTTAATGTATTTTAGGTACTTTCAAGATTATAATTGAATGCTCTTGGTAAAAATAACAGCTTTTTAAAAGTAATAACATCAGAAAACTTTTGAAATATTTTTTAAAAATTGGGGACGTCCCCTCCAAGTCCCCAAGTCCCCGAAATGTTCGGGACGTCACCAAAATCTAGGGGACGCGTCCCCGCGTAACACTTCTGTGAAAAACTCGTGATTAATTGCAAACTGGATCCCATGCTGTGCTGTTCTAAACTGCCGAACAGCATGGCAGTTGAACCTGGGGTTTTACACCAAAAAATGTTGATTTTTGAAAGAAAAAAAGGCGGATATCTCTCAATTCACTGGATAGTCCAAAAAAACGTCCCTGAATTTTTTATATGTACCGATCTGTTCTGTTTTACCTCTTGTCAATTCTCAGAGGGCAGAAAAATCAGAGTACATGAGATTGCAATTACTTCAGGGAAGAAAAACCATTATTTAGTTATTGTTGACTCTTTCCTGTTTTAAACTTGGATTGTTGAATTCCATTTATACATTTTCCACACTGCCAATGAGAGTATATGCAAAATACTAAATTAATTCTAAAGAAATCAAGATTGAAAGTTAAATACTCGAGCATATAAAATGATGATAGTAAAAGTGCTAGGAAATCCCACAAAAGTACTTCGTACGAAAGTATTGCTTGCTTTAATTGCAATGTCTTTTTCAGATAAATTGTCAACATTCTTGTGGTTTTGGATTAGTTGATGGATTAAATCGTAGATTGTCAATTGGGATTAGTTGATGGATTAAATCGTATATTGTCAATATTCTTTATATGCATTGAAATAGCTCTCATGTCATCTCTTATTCAGACTATCAAAAGTGAAAGTTGGACAAACCTTCAAGGTAGCATCCAGTCCTATGTAAGGTTGATGCTAGCACTTAAACCTGATATTATTCCATAAAGGCATATATTTATCCCCTCTGGTTCCATAATAGCTTGAATGGCCTCCTCCAATGGTGTCAAAGATATTGTGATTGTTATAATCTACGTTGCCAAGATACAGATACGATACGCGGATACGTCAATTTTAAAAAACCCTTGGATACGATATGTCTTGGATACGTCCGTACATATATATATATATATATATATATATATATATATATATATATATATGTACATCTACTCATTTTACTCATTTTTTAGTCCATAAATAACTGAAATAGTAATACAAAACTTGAATCAATGTTCAAAACATTCAATATACTCAAGACTTTGCATTTTTATTGATCATGTGGCTGCCATACATATTATATACGAATATCATGTTAACATGAATATGAACAAAACTTGAAATTTGAAAAATATACTAGGATCCATGTTCAAATTTTCAAAACAAACAATATACTTAAGATTTTACATTTCATTGTTCATGTGGCTGCCATACATATGATATAGGAATACAAACAAATCTAGAATATATCATCTAGATTTTCCTCAAAATTCAAGTTCATGTGTGCCACTTGCGCTAGCTCCACTCTCATTAACTCCACTCTCTGCTCCTTGCGAACTCCCTCAAGTGTCATCTTCGCCATCAAATAATGAGTGTATTATTTTATTCATTTAGTGTTTAGGGTTCGGTTTTAGGGAGTAGAAAAGTAAAATAAAAATAAAAAAATGAAATAGAACTTAAAAAACACGTATATACTGCTGGATACGTACCTGATACGTACGGGGTACGTCAGGATACGTCACGGATACATCTGTGACGTATCCTGACGTACCCCGTACACATCTGTGACGTATCCTGACGTACCCCGTACGTATCAGGTACGTATCCAGCATGTATCCCACACGTATCCGTATCCGATACGTTTTCAAGGGGATTCGGGGGGTTTTTGGAGTATCCATGCAACGTAGGTTATAATCCATCAAGCTTCCTGTCATAAAAGATGATTGAATGCAATTGAGCCAATGATATGATTAAATGATGTTACTCTTATGCTGTCATGATGTCAAGGGTTTGGGCCTGTAACGATTGCTGTTTAAAAGTCTCTATAATCCATGTTTTGGTTTGATTACGCTAAGAGGCGTTCCTACAATGGCAGCCAGGGCTGTAATTGTGCGCGTGGTTCACTTTTATTCTCGACATTAAAAGTGATGTCCATTTGACCGTGACTTGCATGTTTTTTCTTGTCTTGGAGAATTCAATTGAAAAACATAATAGTTCAGCCATAAGGTAATATTTGGGCCCTTTTTTTGTGAAAAGTTTTTTTTGAGACCAATGCGATGGTGCAGTCACCTAGACTGCCAGGATATGGGTACAGGTACGGGTTCGGTATGCTGAAATGGCAATTTTTTTAAAACCCATGGGTACGATATGCTGTGGGTACTTTGTACAATATATTTTAAAAAAGTAAAAAATATAAATATATATAAAAATTTAAAGAAAAATGCAACCCATGGGTTTACAGTTCATGTACTCTTTGATTATGTTGGGTCCAAGGTAAGACCCCAAAATTGAAAAACCCGCATATCAGCACCATTTCTTTCACATAACATGGCCTTTGTTCCACCTCTTCTATGGGGCAGTGAGCATTTGGAGTTACATTTTGGATATGTACCTTGGACCCAAATTAACAAAAAAGAAATTCAGGTTGGTATGTTTTGGAAACGTACCCGCAGCGTTTCTGCACCCGTACCCATACTGGGTACATTTCTGACCTGGTACAGAGGGTCCTGGAGATTTCCCTGCGTTCTAGTTTGCCACATATTAGTGGGAAATTGGCAAAGAATGTAATGAAGTTACTAATCAATGTGATATGTGAAAAATTTAAGATAAGAACCTTGAAATTGATATCTATTGGCGTATTTCAGCTAGACACATTTATTATATTTGATTTTTTTTTTGGTATACTTATTACTGTACTAGGATAGATATCTTAAATACAGCTGTGTAAAATACACCGGGATATATTAATCTCGAGGCACCTATATTGGATTTTTTTATAGGTTAGATAGGTGCTTCAAGATTGATGTCTCTCGGCGTATTTTAGCTAGCTAGCTGTATTTAAGATATCTATGCTAATTATATAAACAGAGCGATCATGAATGGTTCAAATTAGGTAACTAGGTTGGCAGTCCCCAACTTCACAGACAAGAATCAGAGTTTCAAATTCATCCAGAGTGTGCTGCCATTCGCATAGCTGAATTGTTATGGAGCCTGAATAAGTTGGAAAGTGTGACTTTGCTTAACAGTGAACAAATATAGAAGTAGATAAGCATGTGTCAACCTACCATCCGAGTCTCTTGCCTCTGAATTTTCTTAGTTTCTATGTTTTTAAAAATTATTACTATGATTAGAATTGACCAAATGTACCAAAAGCACGTTATTACTCTTCAAAATCTGTACAACATTTACGTGTTTAGTTCATCTATAAATTAACTGCATTAAAAAAAGTTTTGCTTTTCTGTTATCTAGCTTTTTTCTTTCTTTTATGTTATGAAAATGATTGGTCATGCTTGCTAGATTTAATAATTTTATTACTGCTTGTTATATTGCAGGGTGTAGAATTCTATGCCATAAATACAGATGCTCAAGCTCTGGTACAATCTGTAGCAGAGAACACTGTTCAAATTGGAGAACAGTTGACTCGTGGATTAGGTAGGATCCTTTCGTGTCATGGATGACAGCTTTTTTATGGACATATTCCAGCTAGAAACGTTCTTCTTGATTGCAAGAACCTGAAATTCGCAAAATTCAAATCACAAATCATTGTTTGAGTTTGAGGCACGGGCATCTAGTAATCCTTGCCGTGGATATCCAGTACATTCACAAAAAAGTAACAGACGATCAAAAGATGGATACCTGGTTTACAAGAAACAATAATCCAATTTATATGAAGAGAAATGTAAAACTCCTTGTTGATTATGTCTATTCTAGAATGGACATTGGATTTATTAAGAAGATAACAGGATGCAAAGTGGTCAAAATTTGTCCTGATGTGGTATCTTAGTCTAGCCTGTAGGTATCTCAGTACATAACGCCATTATTTAAGAACAAGATAATGGGAATCTGACAACATAAAAATTAAGACCTCTGGTTTTCAGTTATGTTTCAGATCATACAAATTTCAATTTATATTTGTGCAAAGAGACCTTTTTCCAATTGTGGCAAGAAAGGAATTAGCATTGCTTTTGTGACTCTAAAATCCTCATTCATAGCATCCTAATGATGGGTATTTGATCCAGAAATCTCAGGTATTCTCATGAAAATCCAGAACTTTGGTAACAGGCAGCTTGATAGATTTCAAAGTGTCAGTATATTTAGCTCGAGTTTTTATTTACAAATCAGATAAGCTTTGTTGGAAGTAATTAAAGCTAGAAATTCGGACTTGGGATACGGGGTACTATTAAAGCTCCATGTACTGACTTGCGACATGATTGTCATGATAAGCAGTCGAATACTAAAACTTTCGGTGTAGTAATCTAGATCTCTTTATGATGCAGATTCTCATAAAGTGTATCGTAGGAGATCTATACAATTGATGAAGACCTTAATATTGCCTTGAGCAAGTGTAGTTTTATATTTTCAAGGCAATAGAGCCAAGTGTACTAGATGTGCACCTCACATATAAACCTTTTGTATTAAAAGTCCATGAATTTGTACTTTCAAAATAAATGGGCCTACAAAACTGTAAAAGTCAGACATCATTTTGGAAGTTGCCTACTCACGAAACCTTTTGTCATTTCTGTCATCTGAAATGCTTACTACATTCATAGGTTGGCAATAGATGTAATGGCTTAATGTTTGATGAATATAACTATGGGCGTTCTGGACTGGTCGAGATATGCATCAATTGTGAGAATTGTAACATTTGTTTTTAGAATATATGGCCCAAACTAGGGTGTCTTAAATGCTTGGGGTCACATAATAAAACCACTCTATAGACACATTGTTATATGTGTAATCATTTGATAACTATATGCCTACTAGTTGCCTTACTTGGGTGCTAGTGGATTTATGTGTTGTTGATAATCGGACAGGCATGGGAGGCAAATTGAGATCTTCTTGGCACAAATGTCCCCCTCTGACGCTGCTCTTCATTTTGTTCTTTCTGAATGATCAACCAGTTACTAGACTCACCGTTGTTGCTCAAACTCCTTTTTGAAGTATGCTTGATTCTCCTTTGGTGAGAGAGTTGTGTCTAGCTTCAATCTGTTCAGGGCAGCAATGAAATAATTACATTTGGCTGTGAATGCACCTGTTTGGTATGTAAACAACAATTAGATGAGCTGATGTACATGCCCAGTTGACTTGCATATGTGTTGTGGGTACATCTGTCATAGCACATGTGTAATGACCGTCCCAAAGCCTGAGAGCTTGCTGATACAAACCACATAGAAGGAACTAATTGTTGTTTAGTTGTGGCAGTGCTTAGGTTTTTAGTGTGGAGCTTGGTTCAGATAGTTAAGGTATCCTGTTATCCGAAATTAGGAGAACATGTCAATGTTTTTGACGTTAGTTGTTCTTCTAGGAAAAAACCTTTGTTCTGCAGAACCAGCAGAGCAAGCTACATAAGCCCCCCTTAATTGAGAGATGAAGTGAACTTTCCACTAGAATGTCTGTATACCTTCATTACGTGTCTGGTAGTGTAAAATTGGGCCAGTGTACTGCTACAGGAAGTAAACAGAGTTTCTCAGGTATAACAGGCTTGTTATAGAACATGCTGATGGTTTGTTTTCAGTTTTTGTTGTGGAAGCCATTGAAATCAATATTCTACATATAGCATTTCTTTTTGAAATTGATAGCATGAGTGAGAAGTGATACTGAACCTGATTCCAATATATTCAAGTGGCTGAATAGCTGGCAGGGTGCATCACCACTTGGAAATTCTCCAGCCATGTCAACATGCATCGAAAGTAACTTCTCTGCCTACTTCTGCATCCAATCCCACTGTGTTAGGGTTCGAAAGGAAAAATCCATAACTATCTATTGTTGAAGAATTCCATTCATAAACTCTTAACCTGATATCAACCAACACAACCTTCACACTACAGTAGCTCCAGAGACAACAATCATTCTCTTCGTGATCAATTGGTTTGCCCCATTAATTGTTTGCATATTCTTCAGGACATTTTAAAGTTTAAAATAATACAGGCTTTCATCCAAGTAACATTCAACAGTTTCAACTTGAGATGTTACTCCCCTGTAGCCCTATTCCCCCGCTTGATGACTTCCTTTAGAGAAAACGATTTACCCCTATCAGAAGTTAAAATATGTGTAGCCGAATGATCTTTTCCATAACTTTTTGATGGTCTTACGGTTACCAGCTTCTTCCTAGCTTTTCATCCAATTCAGTACCCAACTCAGTGGAATATTCAACCCATGAAAAAGCAGGACTGCTGAGCTTGGTTTACAGGATAGTTCAGGTTTCTTTCTCTAATTCTGAAGCAGATTGGTGCTTTGTTTACTTTTCCTCACACAGGAGTTCCTCTTTACTGCAGTTCCAGTTGCTTCTTTCTTACACAAACCTAGAAAGGGTCTTCAATAACTGCTCTTCTTTATGGGCCTAAGCATCAGAATAATGTTTATATTTAGGATTCCATTCTCATGTCCATATCAGATTTTCATTTGCCATTATCCTTAGCATCAGACTTCAGGAATTCTACAGGAGCTTTCCTTCCTTATCGAAGTATGACGCTTTACACGGTCCGACGGTTGCGGAACTTGCTAAGTGCAGATCGGTGGTTGTGAAACCACCACTTAAGGTTTTGATACCGTTGGTGCAATTTCGAAACTGCCATCTCTCTAAACCGGTTATTTCCCAATCCTAAAGAGTCTATCTTTATTTTGGAGGCTATGTATTTTGCATATGAATTTGAAATTGGGTGCCATTTATTTGAAAGTGTATATTGTTTCAAAGGGAACCTAAATATATAATTAAAATGCACTTTTGATGAAAACCATATACTGTTTCAGCTTCTGCACTAGAATCTATCTGTTTTTCAGGACATGGCATGTCACAAATACTTCTCAAACCCTGCTAGCAGTCAATTATCTCGTCCAACCAAATTTAATGCTATACATGATCCAATTTTGAATCAGGATTAAACCCCAAAACATAAAATAGAGACAGTAATGATGAAAGATTATATAATTCCTCACTAACGGCAAGAATTAAGAGTAAAATTTTGTAAAATCTTACCATATTGTTGTACCCAAAATCCGTCTTGGTAAAATTTTCAGAATTCTTGAAAGCTCGTATTTTGGGCAAAAATTGCTAACTAGTCAGTCATTGTTTACTCATCACAGAAATGGGACTTTATTTACTTGTCTTTTGTGTACCCACATCCTGCCAGTTCTGCTTTTCCCGCTTTGTTAATTATCTTTTGGTAACCCGGTGGATAATCAGAGATTGTTGTCTTGTCTTACATGTCCGAAAGATCTGAAAATCCTGGCCCTATATACTTTGGTGGAGATTTTTGGACTTTGTATATATCAAATCTCAAATATCTTGTAGTCTTCCAAACTCCAATTCTGTGATTTTGCCTCAATCACAAGGATTTTACGACTTTGTTTACAAGTTTACTCTTTTTAAATGAAGCACGTCTTTTTTGATTTTCTGCTTTATTAATTATGTCAGACCTTTTGGAATTCTTTTACAAGTAAAGCTACATGAAACGAATTTTTGAAAACCCCGATCAACAACAAAAGAGATTCTATGTTGGCTTTTTCAGAAACCTTTCATGCCCAATGCAAATGAGCTTAAGTGTCCAAAATCTCCCAAATCCCCAGTTTTCCGACGAAAGCATAAATAACAAAAATGTAAGTTGGAAAATCAGAGGTTTGCTACAATGCCACTCATTTTAACTATTGTAACTAACTTCCAACTTTTCCGATTGCTTGCTTTGTAATTTTTCCCATCATTTGTGCATGACCATTTATGTTCCTTCTTGCTTTCTTCACTCACTTGTGGCTATAAAAAGGTCTTTTCCTGTTTCATTTCATTTCACACTCGCACTTTTACTTGCTGCATTTTCTGCCTTTCTAATCTTGGATCCCCAACAAGTGTTTGTAAGTCAACAACTCAATGATTTTCATCTATCCCCAAGTGATTCAAAGTGGAATTCTTGATATTCATCATGGTATGAAATTTTGGTGAAGTTTACATTTTTCTAAGGGTAAACAATGACTTGGGTTTCTGAGGGCATTTTCACTCCATGCTTTGGGTTGGCTTGGATATTCAGCTTGTTTTATTGTCATTTGGAATACGACAATAGAATGGTACTTAGATCTTGTTGGGTTTTTGTGCCCTTGTGGCTCATTCATTCCAATGACAGCAATTTCTCCTGGTGAAGGCATGAGATTTTGTGGTTTTCGTACCAAGGAGACCCATTGGCTCATTCCTTCCAACGACAAGGCTTTTCTCACAGTGAAGGTGCAAGATTTTGTGGCTTCCGCACCAAGGAGATCCAACACTCTGAACCCCTTTAGGGGTTTTGAACAAGTATTTCTTTTGGGCTTCATTGTTTCTCCATCTTTCGTTTCCGAAAACTTAGATATGAGGTTCAAATTCTTAGGAGTCAAACATTGAGTCAAGCAGTGAGACGACTCTGTTAAGGATTTGGTTTTCATGTCAGGGTCAATGCCCAAACCAATGTTTTAAAAATCGGAACCGGACTCGGAACCGGTCGAGGGTTGGACCGGACCGGAACCGGAACCGGAACCGGACCGGTTCAAACTCTATGAACCGGTTTACTAAAAAACACATAAAAATTACATTTTTAAAGAAAGAAATATATTTGAAAAATTAGAAACCATGATGCCAACAATTACACACAAAATACGCAAAGTTTGCTCATGTATATAGTGATAGTTGGAATACTCGCACTCGGCAAATACTCGGCAGACCCCAAAAAAACAAAACTCGGCAATATTCGGCCAATACTCAGGAATACTCGGCAACTTAAAAAATACTCAAATTTCTTTAAAAAAACATAAATTTGCAGCCAAAACCATGTATTTGCAGCGTTTTCTTTCATTGCTATTAATGCTTTCTTTTTGTTGGGACCTTTACGATAGTCTTCAGTCTTGTGTCTGAGGATGCGCAAATTGGAGTTTAAACACAAAAAAGACTCTTAAAATAGCAAAAAAAAAACCTATGCATCTGTTGATAACTTGATATGTGAAGTCAACATTTGAATAAGCAGGTCGCGACAAAGTTGGTAGGTGGGACGATTAGTCCGAGCACAGGAGAATACTCACCGAGTTTTGGAAAGCTATCCAGTAATTTTAATTACTAGTTTGTCTACAAGCAATCAAAGCTCATGATTCGTTCAGAAGATTGCAAGAAGTTGCTTGGTCCAAAAAGGTGCAAAAATAGATTTTATGAAAATAAGAAAAATATTGCCATCAATGTGTAGAGCTCGAGAAAATATGCACTTTTAGAGAAAACGACACCTGAAACGGAGCCACAAAATGAAAGTTATGGCACATGCAAGTTTTTGCTACTACATCTTCCCGGACCCTTTCCAAAAATGGCAAATTTTATTCTGTACTTGTGTTTTTTTCACCAAAAATCCAAAAAAGGAAAGAAATGCTGACTCGGCCGGTTCAGGATAAAACCGGACCGGTTTGACCGGTTTTAGCCCAAACCGGTCGGCCGATCCGAGTTGCAGGCCGGTTCGTGATTTCAAATGTCAAACCGGTCAAACCGGCCGGTTCCGGTTCCGGTTTGACCGGTTTTTAAAACACTGGCCCAAACCAGGACAATGCTGGCTACTTGCTTGTATAATAACGGATTGCCTCAAGCTATAGCCTTTCTAGTGACTATTTAGTGCTTGAACCTCATCCTCGCATATGCCAACAATTACATTGTAGAGACTACAGAAATTTCTAATTCTGCAGGCAAAGCAGTTGCATGGCTTGGTTTGAACTTCATTGATGATCTCCTGGGCATTCCTGAACACAAGGAATACATTTAGACTTTTGTGGAAGAAGCCGAAAGTGTTTGGGATGCCAACCTAGATAAATGCCTCAACACAAAGGATGGTTAAGGTCAAAGAGGCATAGTGTTCGAAACATTACCCAAGAGTCTTCATTGAATTGATTTTCATGAAGAGCTCTCTGATATGCTCACTCTACTCTATCACGTCGATGGGAATTTAGCGGTGTGCAATTTTCATGCTTGGATGTACTAGATGATGACAACCATCTATTCTAGAAAGCAATTCATTGACTGGGTGACCATAATCTGCAGCTTCATTCACAAGGCAACTATGTGAGCTGATTGCCACTGGTAGTTTCTCTATGACTTCCTATTTGGTTTGGTGAAGCAGTTGCATGGCTTGGTTTGAACTTCATCGATGATCTCCTGGGCATTCCTGAACACAAGGAATACATTTAGACTTTCGTGGAAGAAGCCCCAAGTGTTTAGGATGCCAACCTAGATAAATGCCTCAACACAAAGGATGGCTAAGGTCAAAGAGGCATAGTGTTCGAAACATTACCCAAGAGACTTCGTCAAAGTGATTTTCACGAAGAGCTCTCTGATATGATCACTCTACTCTATCATGTCGATGGAGATTTTGCGGCGTGCAATTTTCATGCTTGGATGTACTAGATGATGACAACCATCTATTCTAGAAAGCAATTCATTGACTGGGTGACCATAATCTGTGTCTTCATTCACACGGCAACTATGCGAGCTGATCACCATTGGTAGTTTCTCTCTGACTTCCTATTTGGTTTATATTGTAGCAAGAAGAATATTTTTTAGGGTCGACAAAGTCTGTCACCTTGAGTGCCACAAATAGTATATATGTGTTGCCCTCTACTAGAGATAAAAGAAGGGGCGTTTCACTTCAAGTGTGTCAACAATGCTTTCGTTTTCTATGGTTAGAATGCTTGACAATGATGATGGCAGGAGTTTCTTTGAGGTGGGAGCAAAAGCAATTAGTTGCAGCTTGGGGAAGTTGGCTAATCTAGTTTCCAACTTCCACATACATCCGTGTATGGGGGATAAATGGTGGATGCTATCGACTTCCCCAATATGTAAGTGACTAATTGTTATTAATGGAGGTGTGCAAACAACTATTAGAAGTCCACAAATTCTATTCTTTAAAGCACACGACTGGTGCCCACTTTCCAATTTCATTTGAACATGATACATGCACGAATGTGGCTGTTGCCAAGTTAGTTGAAAAGGAAATGGCTGAATACATGCTATAGCCTCATCATCAGAGGTTGTCCGTCAATAGCAGGGGGCAAAATTGAAGGTATCCTTGGAAGTGCTCATCGTCATGTTCTAGTTGTGAAGATGAACATGAAATTTGGAAGAGAGATTATGCTCACGCGACCTTGAAGCAGATAATTGATTTCAATTTGAAGTCATTTCCTGAAAAAGTCGCGAATGATGAAGATGATCTTCAATCTCTTGTGTACCATTTGAAGAAGATATTTCTTGACTTGTTTCTTGTTACCATATTTTAAGCCAAAGAAGTCTGCACCAAAAGAAGAGATAAGGAGGTGCAAATGAATTAAATAAATAAATATATTAGCTGCTGTTCTATTCTTAGAAGTCTGTGCCAAAAGGAAGATGCATGGAAGAGGGAAATTGTTTAAAATAGACTGTTCTATTTGGAGTTGGCGCCAACAATAGAAAAGAAATAAAATAAATTTATTAGCAGCTGTTCCTGGATCTGGCGCCAGCATGAGGAAGAGACAAATTAATGAATAAAACAAAGGAATTTTGTCCCATGTGCCAAGCATGAAGGAGAGATAAATATAAAAAGGAACTGCTGTCCCAGTTTGGAGTATGCGCCAAGGATAGAAAGTCAAAGGTAAAAAAAATATACAATAAGAGATTCCTGTTCCAGTTCTAGAGTTGCCGCTTAGCAGAGATGCATGGAAAGAATAAATAAAATAAAAACCAAACAGCAGTCTTTCCTAGAGGTTGGCTCCAAAAGAGAGAAGGGAAATTAAATAAAGTAAGCTGCTGTTCCATACACTATGAAGGGTGCTAAAAATAGAAATTAATTAAAATAGATCCACTGCAGTTCTAGTAAGCGCCAAGGGTGCATGTAGAAAGAAAATAAAACACAACAGTCTATTATTGATAGCAGCAATCTATTCTTGTTGGGAGCAGTCGCTGATTTTTATTGTAAAATCATATACGTGGAGGCTGATTTGCTCTGACATCTTCAGCTGTTGTACTTGCACCTCTGAATAAAATAAAGCTTCGTTTTTGCCCTCGCATATCGCTGTTTTTTTTCAGATTATTCATTGTGTTTGCCTTAGTGTGTAGTTCACTCCCTCTACCGCCGACTTTTCCTAAAACCCTTGAATTTATTATGCAAAACAGTTTAGAGTTGTACAGGTGTGTGAATCTTTAATTCTCTGTGTGCAAAGTTACATGCAAGTATCAAACTTTTGGTGTATCACCCCTTTTTCCCATTTCCCGCATTCCTTCTCCCTTTTCCTTGTCAAAGTTTTCGTTTTTTAGGTGATTTACAAGGGAACCAGCTGTCTCTGGAGGTTCACCTCAGACATAGGTTACCCACAGCCTTGAGTTGTTCCAATTTTGTCAACAGGAGAGAGAGTACACACACCATTCTCTATCAGGGTACAACTTCTGGGTGACAACACTTCCATTTCCAAGAGTGAATTGGTCCTTGCCAGAGCTTTGAGGCAAAATTATTTTTGATTGTACTTTGGTATGGATTGCAAAAAGAATCAAAGAGTGCATTATCAAGATTATGGCTAGTGGAGGTGACTCAAAGGGTCATGGCATATTTTCAAGTCTTTATCCAGGCAGGACTGGCACCAAGCACTGCTGCTGCGAATGTTCCACATTCAGTTGGAGGGGTCATAGGAGGAGATTATCATCACAGGAATAAGATCCCATATGCCACCTGCAAAGGAGAACAACCTCCAATAAGCATAAGGTCAGGTCAATGATTACCACTGATGAGCATGGGATGAGGAATGCAAAGGCAGCAACCCCAATTGTGGATAAAAATGAAGAATATATGACATCAAAAGGTTATCAAGTGTCGGAGGTCCCACTTGGTTAACCAACAAGGCAAGGCGACATTGACAAGGTGAATGATGTCATGCGAGCAGTCTTCAGTAGGATTGAGAAAGATGGAGAATCCAACAAAGAATTTAAGAAAAAAAATTAAAATGCATCAAATGGGTCTTTATATTGAACATCTTGTTACTTGTATTGATGCCACTGTGGTTGCTGTTTCTCTGTTTGTCCAAATTCTAGGCCTTGACAAAGATCCTATCCCTTCAGTTGGCAAATTAGGCAATTTTGGCCGAACCACCTAAAATGGGATTGAAAGTTTGTTGATTCAAGGCTCGAATTTGATTGATGAAGCTTTGAAAATTCACAAAAAGTATCCTATTGAATCTGAGAAGATAGAAGAGATCAGAAATTTGAAGATGACCGTAAGTCAGTGGGAAATATACTTGTTCTAAATGTACGGGAAATGACACAGATGTATGTCAGTCTACTTGTTTCTGAAGGAGACTTCAATGACATTAAAGATGATACATCACACAAATCATGGGAAGCCTCCAAATGGAGGATGGAAATGCTGCAAGCTGGATTAGAGGTATTCAAAGATATTCAAGGTGAAAATCCGAGATAACTTTTGCAATTAAGGAGTTATAGAAAAAATTCCTTCGTAATTTTCTGACTACAAAAATCAAAATAGTTTCTCCAAAGAAATCAATGAACAACTATCAAGTTTGATAAACAATTAACTTGCTAAGTCTACAAGCTTCTTGTGGGAGGTCCGATTAAAATACAGAGATTCCCTTGATGAGGTTGTGATGAGGGGACCAATCAAAATGTCTAGTGTACAAACTGAGGATGGAAGCTCAAAAGAAACAACCAATTGAAGTGACTGAGGACAATAGGTCCCACCCATCTGAGGTTGACTCATCAATGAAAAGTACCACTTAAATAAAATGGTTTCACTATATCAGCATGCTTTATTTTTGTAACCTCATGCTGTACTATTTCATATGTTTCCAAAAAGACTTTATTTAGTTGAAGATAATTATTGTAACTACTTTTTGATCCTAAAGAGTTATAAATAGAGCATTCATTATATGTAAAAGGACTTTTTTTGACAATCAAAACAGTTTTGGTTGTGAATATTTTGGTGATGAAATTTTGTTGTTCTGAATGAAAAGTAATATAAGAAGGATTCCTGAACTTTGAGTCGTATTCATTCTTGATTGTGTTATTATCATCCTCTTCATTTGATGATAGATGCCTTTTATTTTTTCAGCTATTCAAAACTGATATGTTAAAGTTGAGTTTCAAAATCCATTCCTATCTTTTTGTTATCACTTGCAGTCTGAAACTAGGATTTATTCAGCTTTGAATGTGATGTTTTATTTTTAGTCTGTCTTTTATCATAGACAAAACCCTTTACAAAATTGTTTTCCTTCACATAATTTTGGTTTCAATAAAGGGAATTGCTCCCTAAAATAGAGAAGGGACTTTGTCTCACACGCCGATGCAAAAATACCACTATCTTGTTTTCTAACAATCTCTTGGAACACTTATAAAAGCAGAAGAATTTAAATCTTCTTTTGTGAGATCACTTATGGAGAAAAATATATTACCATCTGGAGACTTGTGGCCTAACACATTAGGGCATATATTTCAAACGCCTACTACCTAAGTTACCAGGAAACAGGAACAGACCTGAATCGTGGAAATGCCAATTTTCCAAGAACCCTTGGAAATGAAACGGCATGGAATGTCTGTACAATAAATTATCAAAAAATAAAAATCTATATCAACAAATAAAACTTTAAAAAAATATAGTATTCTTTTTAATTTTTTTGAAGTTTTCGTAATGTTAAGATTTTTATTAAAAAGGCACCGGAAACGGCCAAAAATATGTTGGAAATGCCCGGAAACCTGCTAATAACGCTTGTAAACTGACGGAAGCGGCTGACCATTTCCGGAACGTTTCTGGTATTGCAGGTGCATTTCCTTGTATTTTCCCCCTGGCATATTGCCTTGTAAATGCTGTTTCCTGGATATTTCTGGCCGTTGCCTGGACATTTCTGACATTTTGGATGTGTTTACTAGACGTTTCTGCGCAGCATTTTGCCCGGGAAATGTTTCTAGGTGGAAATGCCATGTGCAGGTGGCGTTTCCTGCAACCTAGCCTATTACAGAGAAAAAAGCTTTTCAAAGCAAGGTCCTGGGAAATGGAATGAACTTTCATGGAATCTAGATCAAGATTCAAATGCTTCTGAACTGAAAAGTATTATTTTACCGACACTGAGACTTCCCAAGCAGAGTTGAATACTGATCTTCCAAATTTCTGATTCAAAAGAAGGATAGAAACTGCAATAGCCCAATCTTTTATATCTGAAGCTCGAAGCCCTTGCTTCTATTTCAGGATATGATTTCAAAGCAACCAACTTTCCTTACAGCTCATTTCAGATTCGACCCCGACTGCTTGCATGATCTGCACACCAAGGTAAATGGTAGTTTATTTCTAAATGCCAAACTGTATTCTATGAAAATGACTCAATCCGCTCTTAAACACTGTGATCCATGACTAAGGGAAATTAAGACTTGATATAGGGTTCATATCTCTAATAAATTTCCTCAAACCAATTCCCAACTGAGACTTTGCAAGCAGAGCTGAAGACTAATCTTCCAAATTTTAGGTTCGAAAGGAAGTATAGAAACTACAATAGCCCAATCTTTTACATTGGAAATTCAAAGCCCTTGCTTTTATAGGAGGACATGCTTACAAAGCATTCAAGTCTCTTTGCCGCCCATTTCAGATTTAACCTCGACTGCTTGCATGATCTCCACATGAAGATAAATGGTAGTTTATTTTTGATTGCCGAACTGTATTCTATGAACTCGACTCAATCTGCGTTAACCACTGTGAGCATCACTGAGGGAAATTAAGACTTGATGTAGGGTTCATATCACATAAATTTCCTTGAACCAATCTGTTTATATGCATATTCATATTGAGAGGTAGAATGGGGGTTTATCTATAAGAGGTCAAATTTCATGTTCCTTCATGCATGCATGCTTTATATTAATGACATTCTCCATTGAAAGTCTCTAGAATTTGTGAAAGTCATCATTTTAGATAATTCAGCATGTGCTATTTGTTATATTTGTACTCATTTTTGTAATCCGGGGTTATTGAGGAAACTTCCTGTCATATTTACAGACTATGGATGTTGGATACATGGGAAAGCAATGTTAGTGCAGTAAAAATTCTGCTTTGACACATGGTCCCTCGTTTTCCTATTCAGTAGATATTCTTTCTTGTATGACTATACATTAGTAGGCATTTTTCTAATGATGGTTAAATTACCTAAGCATTTTTCTATGCCAGTTTTTGACCTTTGTTCCTACAATTCCAGTTTTTGGTTGCACAATTAGTTAACACTTCCAAACTACATGCATATGATTGTACCTTCCATTTTGTTTGATTTGTTGGCGTGGTGTTTAGTCTTACTGCAGTGTGTGCATTTGATATTCGTCCTTTTATAGTGACAAGTTGCCTTTGCTGCTCGTACTTCAATTTACCTAGGATCAGACTTTGTATTTTTTAATTTACCACAATCTGTAAGTTCAATGTTTGCTTTTGAGGAAGTTCCTTTTCTAAAGTCTTGGACTACCCAAAATTTTTGCAAGCAACAAATTTAGTTTATGACCTTGTCTTTCTCTGGGCAAACTCTATCTACAGGTTGTGACTAGTTTGGCAGATCCATCAGCAAACATAATATTTGGAGCTGTTGTTGATGATAGGTTTACTGGAGAAGTACATGTAACTATAATTGCTACAGGTTTTTCTCAAACTTTTCAGAATGCATTGGTGACAGATCCAAGTGGTGTGAAGAAGGAAGTACCCGAGACTAAAGTATCAGAGTCTAATAGAAAAGGATCAACTCCTGTTTATTCCAGGCCTTCTGGTAGAAAGTGGCTTTTATGAAGAGGTGAAGTAATTTGTTTTGGAGTGTTGCAGCATCCTTTAAACCCACCATGCAAGGGAATTCATTTTTTGTAATACATACTGAATGCGATTGTTCTCTTAATTATTCACAATGTACCGTTGTTGGGTTGAGCCAAAAATTAAGAGATTGTGTTAATAAAAGCTTCCAACATTTATTAGGCATTGTAAGTGGTTACAGTAACTGGTTTAAAAGCACAGGAAATGCATTTGCAGGTTGTGTTAATTGGAAGGTCTTTAATCTCCAGTTATACTCTTAAACATTTTTATTTATCATAGTAGCTTATGACGGGAGTCTTATTGCTTTGCATGCTTTAGTGATTAGGATGAGAGGTATTGTGAAAAGCGAATCTCTATGGGCATACTTGAGTGGCATTATCAAGGAAAGGTTTAGTTTGTTCAGCAATGTGCGAACACAATTCAATTTACTTGTAAATTAAATCCATGGCAAAACATCGAACCAGGATTCTTGATGAAGATTCAGACTGTAAGCTTTTCCATATTTGGCACCGGATGATTTTTGGAGGGCTGACAAAATATTTTGTTGGTTTATGTATATCTTGTTCATTTCCTGAAGGGTTAGATTGTCTGAAATAGACAATTTATGACATTAGTCTTGAAAAGGCAACAATTTTTTGTTGCAATAGATCAACGGATCAACATAATGCCAACATGCTATAAAAACAGAGATGTTAAGGGTAGAGAGTGTAACTTCTGATCAATATAATACAATCTAAAATTAAATTATAATTTTAGCTTAAGAATTTTATTTTTAGCTGGAAGGATTGACTTGACTTTTGAGATATCTACTTTACAATTATACTACACATCCATTAGTATTTCCAAACTTATTGAGTGGGATGTGATGGTGTGATTGAAATTTTTATTTTTGATATTAAATTTGATGTTCATTTGACTGTCACATGACAATTTCAATTTTAAATTTGACATTTATTTGACTTTCACTTAAAAGCTTTTTCTTTTGTTTGAGGAAGTTAATTGGAAAGTTTTCGATCTTAAATTTGATGTTGACTTGACTCACTTAAAATCTTTTTCTTTTTTGTTGTAGAAGTCAATTGAAAAATAGTAATGTCTCGACCTTTAAGCTAAAAACTTTGAAATTAGTCTCTTTGTATTTCAGATAGATGTATTTAAGACATCTATACTACTTATATACATCCATATTATGAAATTTCCATAATTATTGATAATGTTTATTATAATACACAACTAAATTATTTTCATAATAATTGAATGTAATTATTGTTAAATTATTATTAATATTATGCAAGAATAAATGAAGTTAGAAAAAAAACGTTTGAAAAGAATAAATTTATTAATATAAAGGGAAACACATAAAAACGTTCACATTGAAGCAATATTTATAACTTAATTTATAAGATTTTCAACCTAAATGATAGTAAGAAACACACTTTTTCATCAAGTGGCTTATGTAAGTAGTTAATGGCGTATTTTTTGAAAATATAACAATAGAAATCAAAATTATCAATAAAAAATTGAAAGTGGTTATTTTTCCCGAAAACATGAGAATAGAGATCAAAATTATCAAGCAAAATTTGAAAAAACTCACGGTAATATGTAAATTTTAAATGATATAAAAATTGACGGTGCGAAGTATATGGTACTTTTAGATGAAGTCATTAGTTAACTTTAGATTGTCAAGGGATTAATTTATCATTGTAACCTGTGTTAATTAATAGCGTTCTACCGTCATCAGATATTTCTTAACATAAAAATGACACTTTGGAATGTTCTTAAATCTTGTATTATACACTCTTAAAGGTGTTGACACTTGTTATTTTTGTGACGCATGGTGTTGGTATGCCTTTTTTTTTCCCGTAGATGAAAAAAATTGGCATACCAACTTTAGTGTTATGGTTTTTGACCAATGTTGTAATAATTCTTTCAATGGAATTGAGATTGATATACATTTATGTTTAGTATTGAACTATAGATTCTATTCTAGTTTTTAGTCTGCATCTTTGGAGGTGAAATCTTGTTTTGCAAAGAAAGTGCAAGGCAAGATATGTAAATTAGTAAGGTATGATATACTAAACGATGACGAATTGTTATCGATTTGAGGAGAAATATGAAATGACATGATGAAGTATGATTTAACTTAATTTAATCAATCACCATTTTTTTTAAGTATGGTGTAAAGTAAATGTTTTTTAATTTAGTTGGCTAATAGTATTAAATTTGTGCATAAATAATTATATTCATTATTGTATGAGGGTGGTGCAACCTTGTTTTTAGATGAGGAGTTTTTGGGCATTTTTTCTTATGGTTTGGTCTAAGTGTTGTACCTTAAATCTGGACTAATTGTATTTTGGCAATTATCCTTGAGATTTATTTCAGCCCTTTCATTGTGCATTTTAATGACTAGTTTCTAAATATAGTTTGTTTAGTTTTCACATTTGTATTCATTAAACTGTCAAAAACCCACTTTTCGAATATAGAACACAACTTGGGATATCTGGCCACCTTCTATTGATAGAATTCAATTTGCACCTTAGTAGAACAAGGTTGTCCATAATAGACAAATCTATTGTAAGGTCGAGGGATTTGTCCTCTACTATTTTATTAGTCATATTTTCAAATTCACAAGTTAGCTCAGTCGGCTTAGTGTCAATCAAGCTAGAAATACTTTTCACAATAGTCACCCATAAAAATACATTTATTCGACCCATTCAAAGGATTTTTTTTTATTTCGTATCTTTGGGACTACCTAAGAGATCACAACAAATCATACAATTACTAAATCAATCTCTCAAACACATTAGCCAAAACTAGGTCTGCATATGTCTTATATGACTATCATAGGCCATTTTGCAAAGCGATATTGTACACCAAAGATCATTGCCAAACATTGGAGGTCTTACTGGAGTCTTCATTTCCAAACATTGCTATTGCACATTTTGCATATAACTATCGGGTTAGGAAATGAAGAGGGTTTGAAACTTTTTTAAAGTATTGCTACATAGGCTTTGCAAGAGCAACTCAACCCAAATCAAACTAACCCTTTTATAGGCTGTTAAAAAAGAGAACTAGGGTTTGAAAAAGGAGAAGCTATATTCTACTACACAATTATGGTTGTGAAATTATGAACACATTAAGTGAAGCTACAAACACAAAAGATCATATGTTAAAGGCACAATTCAACAAAAACTTACACAAGACATATGCTTGGGCGACTTTGCCTTAGACAAGTGACTTCGACCTCCTTTCACTTTTAGATCCTAAGAATTGTGTGACAACTCAATGATAATATGCACAATGTTCCTACACTATTTCAGATCAATATTACTCCATCTCAACCAGTGAATCGACACATTATCTTCTAACCCTAACCAACACTTTCTTTATCTAGCTTTCAAGAACTTGTATGAAATTGTACTATTGCAATACATGTTATTAAGATGCGTGATTTATTGACTTCATATATTTATAATTGTAAATCATATTTACACATTGTAATTCGTTTAAATTAGCTTAAACCCTAAATTTTGATATTACATTTTGGTGATCTTGCTTATTTATTGTTACACACATCCTACGACTTTGTGCCTCACACCTAGAGTTTTAGATTTCATCTTGTAGGGCTTGGTATTCATATTTAAATTTTGATTTATGTATATTTTATGATCTGAATATGATTGTTGGAGCTCAAATATGTACCCATCCCAAATCAGATTGACTTGGGGCTTGAGAAAACATGTGACTGTCTCTAAGTTGTGGGGTTCGAATCGAGACAGACCTCCGGAGAAGGCCGACTTCCTCTACCTACTCCTAATACTAACACTACTCCTAGAAAGAGGAATGCAACTATCTAACACTAACCTAAAATGCCAAGGGACTAGGGAGAGAGGGAGATATATAAAATTAAAATCCTAAACTAACGGAGGTGATAACACTAAGAACATGGGTGGAGAGATTCCTAGTGAGTGAAAATAGGAAGAAAGCGAAGTACGAGAGGGCAGCCAAAAGTGCCAAAGTCCAAAACAACATTTAAATTTCCATTTTCGTGGAGCATAACAAATTTGAGTCCTGCAAGAAGAACAAAGTATGCACAATATGTCTGCAAATGTAAAGGAAGACAAGAAACACAATATAACACAAACAAGGGCAAAAAAGCCACAAAACATGAATTTTATTGCTCAAAAGGATGCACAATCTATTATAAAGCAGAAACAAGGCAAGAATCCTTTGCAGAATGCCCAAATTCGAGGCTTGCAACTCACAAGAGTTCTAGAACAATTTTGACTGAGTTCCTTTTTGTTTTTAGAAAATCCCCCCAAAAAATGAGGGGTTTTTACAATATATAGAGAATTCACCTCAACTACCATGCATTCATTTCCTGATAGGTAGTTGAGTTACCATATACTGCAACCACTAATGCTCAGCTCGCAACTGATGTTCCTGTGATTTTTTGGTTGCATGCATTTTACCACTGGGCGGTAGCATTTCATTCCCCTATTGACTGGTTGCATAGACCCTTTGATGTTGGTTGGGAGCAAGCTCTTTCCTGTCGGCTGATTGCGTATTCATGCAACTGGCCGGTAGCATATTTCCTTGCTACCGGTCGGTAGTAGTTGTACAAATGCCATACAAATGTTGTCCATCCTTGCTACTGGTCGGTAGCATCCGTATAATCTACTACCGGTGCCCTTGCGCCTAACCGGTCCATCCATCACCGCATTCGTGCTACCAGCTGGTAGCACCAAACATGCTACCGACCGATAGTATTTTATATCCTATCGATTGATAAAATCCGTACATGTTACTGGCCAGTAACATATAAAATGTTACTGGATGGTAGCATCTAAGGATGCTACTGGTGCACCTATGGTAGTACTTCTATGACGCCACCATTCTCTGTGTCACTACCTGCTACCGCCCAATAGTAGACTATAATGCTGTCGACCGATAGTATGAAAAATGCTATCGACTGATAGCACCTTTGCTACCCTTTCTTTTTGACCATGACCAGCTCGGCCTTTTACCAATGCAACTCACCCAGCTCACCGCATCTAATCAACTGAGTCACAACTCGATCGAGCTATACACGAGTTACCCTGCAACATGTGTAACATTGCACTCCATTAATTGCCGACGCCCAGACCTGTTAGGTTGTCCAATTTGCAAGGGGTGCAAAATTGTACAACAGTTTGGTGACTCACAGGGTAATCTGCCTACTAGATTGTACAAATTAGTGGCTTGGAAGCATCCATTGTGCATGGAGTCAACCTAAAACTGAAATTGATCTGACACACAAGATTACCCTTGAATTCACTTGAAGCACTGTATGGACCTGGTTTTGATTTGAAACTACCTGAGCTGGTAATTGATTGTTCCCATCACAAGACCTTGCCTGAAACTGGAAATTGCAACAACAAAAGGCACAACTATTTACAAACATGAAAGATCATACATGTCCCAACCGAGACATGCAGAGTGTGCACAACACTTATACAAAAGCAAACCTACACTACCAACATAACATTGTGCTGCAAGTCCTTGGAGGAATTACAAATCTAAACTAATATATACAATGATGCAACAAACTAACCGAATGAGAATGCTTAAGATAAATCCCATTGACTAGGATTGGTAGTGCATTTCCATGAAAGTCAGTCAGCTGAAAATAATTTTCTTCTTTGCAAGCAGTAATGGTATATGGACCAATCCAAATTGTATCAAATACGGAGTGTCTCCCTGGTTTGGCTCTGTCAGCATCCCACTTCAAGACCAAATCACCAATTATGAACATCTGAAACCTGGCCTTTTTATCAAACCACTGTTTGGTTGATTTTTGATGTTGCTCTAAACTGATCATGGTAGAATTTCTTAGTTCTTCAATCTCTACCAATTCTGCAATCCTAATCTCTCTTTGGTCTGCCCCTTCAAATTCCAGTTGTTGGGCCAACTCAAGTGAAGGCAATTCCAATGACAAAGGCAACCTAACTTCTTTTCCATAAAAAAAGTTTGTAAGGGGAGGTGACAATTGCCTTTTTCATTGTAATCCTATATGCCATTGTCTTTGATTGACATCCATGGTTCTTTTCATAATCCTAATTAGATTCTTGTTAGTAGATTTTTCCAAACCATTACCTTGAGGGTAATAATTGGAAGAGGTCTTTAAATAAACACCAAGTCCAAGAGCCCAATCAGAAATCTTAGATCTTACGAAAGCTTTTGCATTATCAGAAAATATGGTCTACAGGATACTAAACCTTGTGCTAATCTCCTCAAGGAAGTTAATAATAACTGATTCAGTTGCTTCTTTTAATGACACCACCTCGGTCCACCTGGTAAAATAATCTGTAGTTGTTAAGACCCACTTGTGGCCAACACTTGATGGAGGATTTATCATGCCAATTAAATCGAGTCTCCATTGAGAAAATGGTTGATCTTCTTGAATTGGATGCAGTGGGGGAGTTGACAATCTCTTCTTGCCAGTGAAGAAAGCACATTCCTTGCATTTTCTGACCCATTTATGACAATCAACAAATAATGTGGGCCAATAGTAACCTGCCTTTAGAATTTTCATTGCTGTGGCTTTGGCTGAAAAATGACCACCAAATAAGCCATCATGAAATTCTGTCAAACCTTTCTCTGCTTGTTTACCTTCAATGCACCTCAGCAAGATTCCATCAACGTTTCTTTTGAATAAAATTCCATCCACCAGTGCATATCGAATGGACTGCAGCCTCAAATGTCTCCTTTTTGTTTTTCTTAGACCAAGAGGATATGCAACAATGGATAGAAAGGTAATCATATCACTAACCCATCTGTGACCATTGGCTGCATCTTCTCCTTCCTATTGAATTTCAACATCATGTGGAAGTTCTTCATTCATGAAGGAGGTTTCTTGATTATCTTGAAGATTCAAAACAATCTGCTCACAAAGTGCTCTCCCTCTCACCAGTTTTGTGGCCTTAATAGTCACATCATACTCCATTATTTTAGTCACCCATCCAACTCTTTTCTCACTGATATCTGCCCCCATAATGAAGTCTCTCACACTAGAATGTGAGACCAGAACTTTGATATGATTGGTGGACAACATGATTTTTAATTTCTTAAGAGCCCTCATGATGGCAAATACCTATTTTCAATGTGATTATATTTCAGTTCATAGTCCTTCAGTGTTTGACTGAAGAAGACCATTGGTTGTTCCATACCTTCATCATTTTCCTGCGTCAAAACAACAACACTACTAGCATCAACTCCATATGCATACAAAATAAATCCTTACCATAGTTAGGATTGACAAGTGTAGGAGTCTGAGCAATTTCCTGTTTGATTTTGGAAAAAAATTCATTCCCTTTAGCAACCCATTTGAAAGTTGAATCCTTCTTTAACATCAAAGTGATAGGATTGACTAATCCTACAAAATTGGGAATAAATCTCTTAAAATTAATCTTACCAAGATATGATTGCAAGGATTTTTTATGAGTTGGCAAAGAGAGAGAAAGGATGGCTGAAATTTTGTATGGATAAATGAAAATGCTATCATTTGAAACAGTATGTCCCAAAATCTTACACCTATGGAAAAAAAAGTTACACTTTTTGGGGTTAAGAGACACCCCAAATTCCCTACATCTTTCGAATACCTTTTCCAAGTGGCCAATGTGATCCTTGCTCTGCTTTAAGAACATAATAATATCATCTACGTATACAAGGATGTACTCATTAATATAACCTTTGAAAACGATATCCATTGCTCTAAAAATGTGGGACCTGCATTTGACAAACCAAAAAGAATCTTCTGATAAGTATATGTACCCCACTTGGTTATAAATACAAATCTTAAATTGATCTTCTTCCCTAACCTTAATTTGATTAAAACCTGAATACCCATCTAACATGGAAACCTTTCAAATCCTACAAAAGTTTGCAAAATTTGCTCCATGAAAGGTAAGGGTAGTGGTATTTTATGGAAGCCTTGTTCAAATCTCAGAAATCAACACAAAGTCTGATTTCCCCATTCTTTTTTCTAAGCGGGACAAGATTGGCCACCCATGTAGAGTACTTGATTGGAAAAATTAATTTTGTCTCAATGAGTTTGAATAAATCCTTCCTCATGAGGAGCTCTATCCTACGGTTGAATGAACTTTGTTTTTCCTTAATCGGCTTGACATTGGGATCAAGATCTATGGAATGTTGCACAATATTTGGATTAAATCCCTTTAGATATTCATAATCCCAAGAAAACACATCACTGAATTTTTAACACAAGGAAATGAAAGCTTGCTTCTCATTTTCATCACATTCCTTTCCTGGCAAAATCTCTTTGCCTTGTGCAATGATGACTGGTTAACAATGCTCTTTCTTCACTACTATTTCTTTTCGTCCCCTTTGAATTCATCATCCAGGCCAAAAATCTGCTCCAAGGTGACCAATCCTTTTGGCAGTCTATTTGTTTTCAGCTGAATTATTTGGTCACTATAGCTGATGCACCATCTACCTCAGCTCTTCCATTATGACTATGTCATCATACAATACGTCATACTTTTCCCACAGGACAACATAATGTATGTTCAAGACTCCACTACAACCTTGATCCTTATATGCTCTGTTCAACACTGAACTATATTCACATGCATTCATTGTCTTGCTTTGTTCTCAATATACTAATCCTCAATATGCTTTATAACCTAGTGCTCAATCATGTAGACTTCTTTCCTGAAATAGGGGTCTTTTCAAATCTCTATATCCCTCCTGAAATAGGGGTCTTTTCAAATCTCTATATCCCTCCTGAAAATACCATTGAATCATGCTTATTCAATTACCTATTGCCAGCCCTGTAGATCATGACCTTGTTCACAATCATATCTAAATATTCATGAGGTTTCATACTTCAAACCAATACATGCAATTTAGGCCTTTGCTCTCACATTTGTCCCACCAATGTAGTCATACTGATATAGAGGTTCATTAGATCATTCATACCTGTTTTGAATTGATAGAGGCATTATTTGGGAAGGATAGATCCACTTTGATTGGATCATGCATGAGTTCTTCTTGATCCCTATGACCTTTCTGCCCCCTATTCTATAAGTCTTCTTGTCAAATAAGTCTTAGATTTACTCTAGGTTCTTGGACTTTCCCTTGGAATGGGATAATGAATTCTCAACATATAATGCAAGGACCTCTTATTGTACCCTAAAGCAGGCAATAAATTACATCTATGACTTCATTCGATAGCTATTTAGACAAGCCACTATGCATGGCAGTCCATGGACATCTAGACTGAAAATGGGCAATGAAAGTCATTCCAAGGATGATTTATAAGAATGAAAAACATCATAAAAACTTTGAATATCCTTTAAAATATTGTTCTCATAATTTCCAACTCTTGGAGCATTGGAATTACCTCAAATTGAATAAATTACACCTTACTCTATTTTTCTGTGTTGCTCCCATGACTTAGAGATTTTCTGTCAAAGAGGTCTCCTTCCACACATGATGGTTTGATCTGAAACTTGGGGAACTTATTATTCTTATCGAGACAGAGGTTTCTTCAAATTTATAGCAAATTTCATTAGTTAAAATGAGAGATATTGACTGCCCTAGTTTAGGGCTGCAAGTACAAAAACTCTTATAAAGATCTTAATACTTGATGTCAAAATCCCAATTAATTTTTCTTTGATTTGTGACAAAATTCCCTTGTTCTTCAAAGTGTCAGTCAAGTATTTTAGTGCAACATTAACATAGGATAGGTTTATAACTTGTTGTCTTGTCCATACCCTCATACACAACCCAATATACACATACACACAAAAATTTGAGCTTCTAATTTACTGATCAAACTTAATTACATCAAAACATATTGAGGCACATGCCATGAAGGAGTAATTAAAATCATTCAAGACAAAATTATATTTATTCATCTCCTTTGGACTATCATACAATATTAGTTCACATGAATCTTCACTCCAAGTCCAAAACATCAACTCCTTCTTGAGGGTTATTCACTATCCACTCTCTGTATCTATGAAATTCAACCCTTCTATGCATAATTATCTGCAAACTTCCCTGATCCTATTTAATGAGATAAGATATTTCTCATTTTGGTTGAGATATCATATCAACTTACCTCAAGAATAGGTAATTCTTGTTTAAAAATAGCTAGGAGAGTTTATTCAACTTAGAGGCAATCCTAACAAGATCATGTTGACCTCTTAGAATCAAGGAAACCTCCTATTCACATAGCACAATCACAAGAAATTTGAATTTCTCCTCTAAAACACCTAATTCTTACTTTTTCACTAATGACCTTTTACATTACAATTTAAGCATTTAAAACCACCTTCAACTAAGCACAACATCACCTAAAACCTGCAATAACCATAAAATATACACAACATTCATGGATCGCAATGAGAGGCAAGAAGAACAATGAAAATCATGCAATGATAGAAACAATTATCATAAAACATAATTTTATTGCTCTCATATTTTTTACAGTGCATTCATGGTAGGAAGAAGGCATGAATCCATTACAACTTTTAATGGAGAAGGTTTGAATCCCTATGACTACCCTGCAAGAAGGAGAAGAGGGGGTGCATGGAGGAGAAAATGTCCAACCTTTTATTTTGTGCAACCCCTTTAAATTATATAGGAGAAAGAGATGAGAGGGAGAGGAAGAAACCAAAAAATAATGCTCTCACCATTCCCAAAATTCATCATTCCACCTGTAGTAGTGATGGGAAAGTCTGTAAAGCCCATATTCCATTGTACCTTGCCTTGTGGGAGAAGGAATAGCCTTCATGCTTGCAATCATTTCATTCCTGCACCTGGGTATGGCCTCCGCTATCCTCTATCTTGACCCATGATTTTATCTCACCTAACCCCACAATTTTTCATAATTTATTACTTCATACTATAGGTTTCTGAATTACCTTTCCAACAATCATAATTTTGTGAAATTCTGATAAAAAATGAGGAAGTTGTGAAGGTTTTTGCATTGCTTAGTTTTTTGGCTTAACTCCCTTCATCCAACCAAGCTCCCACCTGGCTCCTCCAACAACTCACTACCTACCACTTTACTCCCCCACCTAACTCCTTAGGTAAATTTCCCATGCGAATCGGGTTGGATCTTTTCATTGCATCACATTAGAGGTGAGTCAACTTGCATTGTGTTTTTGGTTTTCCCCCTCTCCTTCCGATTGGCCTATACCGAGGGACCAAGTCATTTGCATTGTGTTGGGGGCGGGGCTGAATGCCACATTTACATCAGGCTTGGGATGTGCATTTTCATCGTGTAGTGCCAATGTGACACCCCGACATGGAATCTTGACACACTACGAGCTCCATGTGCATTTTGGGCTCGAGTCCTAATCAACACCAACACCGTCAACCCCTATGCACTCACCGCATGTAATTTTGACCATGTTTCCCAATGCTACATCCCCGAAAAAGATCTATAATGCATGCTCCATGTTACCCCGACCCCCACTTCTGAAGCACCGCTGATTCCCCATGTTTTTTGAGCTCGGGACCCACTTGCCACATTGCATCGAGTTGTCGATGCATGCACAATGTTCGTGCATTCCCAATTCCAACCTCGACTGACCTTGCTAGCCATTTAGCTTGCATGCGCTATATTGTAACTCATCCCCCTGCAAAGTACTTTGACTCTCGCGAGTTTGGACCTAAACTCGCCACTCTCCCATGCAAGATGATCTTGGATAGCTAGTTTTTAGCTCGACCCCATAAGGGCCCATTTGGGAAATTTTAACACATTTTTTGGAATTTTTTCTATATTTATTCAAACCAGAGAGCTAAGGAAGGGTCATGGTATGCCTGGAAACTGGTTTTCACATTTTTTATTTTTTTTTTCATTTTGGGTCGAAAGTGGGCTTGAGGAGCCCATTTTCCAGTGAGGCAGAGGTGTGAACCCGGATGACCCTGACCGGTCGAATTGAATCCAAATGACCCTGAAACTTTCTTGAATGCTGCAAATGCTCCTTGAACCATAAATGTCACATGTAACCTAGATTTTACCTATAATATCCCTATCCAATTCCTGGGCTCAACTCTTCCCTGTTGTGCATTTTACCCAGGGGCAAAATGGATAACAGGAAGATTTAGCAACCAACACGAAGGTGGAAGACAAATTCATCAAGAGCCACAAACTAGAGGTAGAGGAAGAGGAAGAGGAAGGAGAAACAACACTTCAAGAGGTGGTTCTTCACAAAGGTATGACAAATCAAGTGTGTAATTCTATTGCTACAAAATTTTTGGACATTATGCTAGTGAAATAATATGATTTGAGAAATTATAATCATAATGCAAGCTTCTCTAATGCAAAAGAAGTTGAACTAGAGAAGAAGGAAAAGAGTGGAACTTTCCTTCTAACTTGCAATGTAGCTGAGCAAGGAAACAAGCAAGTATGGTATTTGGATGGTGCTTGCAACAAACATATGTGTGGAAATAAGGAAATGTTAAATGATATAGATGAAGGAATCAAATTTGAAGTAAAGATGGGAAAAAATGACAAAGTTTCATTTATGGGTAAAGGCATAATATCCATTCTTAACAAGAAAGGAGAAAAGAAGCATACACATAATGTTTTCTATGTCCTAGGATTGAAGTATAATATTCTTAGTATTGGGCAGCTTGTCCAAAATGGATATAAGGTGAAGTTTGAAAATGGAGAATGTGTTTTATATAAAAAAGGTGGAAGCAACAAGCTGATTGCAGTTTTGTAGGTGACACAATAGAATTTTTCCTTTAAAGATGAAAAGTGTAGCAGGAGCAACATCTTTCAAAACAATAGCTATTGATCATTCCACCCTTTGGCATCTCAGGTATGGTCATTTGAGTTTTGGTGGATTGAATGTTCTTTATAATAAGAAAATGGTTAAAGGACTGCCTCCTATTGAGTAACCAAATAAGGTTTGTGAGGCATGCATATTGGGGAAGCAACATATAAATGATTTTCCCTCAGGTAAATCTTGGAAAGCAAGATCACCTCTTAAGCTTTTACATTTATATTGGTGTGGTCTCACGAAATCTCACTCCTTGTCCAAGAAAGAGTATTTCATGAATTTTATAGATGACTTCAGTAGAAGAACATGGGTTTATTTCTTGAAAAATAAATCAGATGCATTTGAAGTATTCAAACGGTTCAAGGCCATGATTGAGAAGCACAATGGCCATTATATAAAGACATTGAGAACTGATAGAGGGGGAGAGTATATATCAAATGAGTTCTTAAACTTCTATAAGGAGCACGGGATCAAGAAGCAATTCAAAACAAGGTATAAACCTCACCAAAATGATGTAGCAGAAATAAAGACTAGAACCATTCAAGAAATGGTAAGAAGTATGATGAAAAAAAGAGGATTTCCTGAAAAATATTGGGCTGAAGTAATTGGGACAACAATTTATTTCCTAAAAAGATGTCCTACAAAGAGTGTGAGGCACAAGATACCTCGAGAAGCATGGAGTGGAAGAAAACCAAGTGTTGAACATTTGAGAGTTTTTGGGTGCATAACATATGCTCATGTGCCAAAGTAGAGAAGAAAAAAATGGGATAACATAGTAGAGAAGTGCATTTTTATTAGATATAGTGAGCAATTTACAGCTTATAGATTTTATAATCTAGTTACTAAGGAGTTGATAATCAACAGAGATGTTCAATTCATTGAGGAAACATCTTGGGAAGATGCACAAGAATTGGAGTTGCCACAAAAAAAATCAAATGCAAGTATTTCAAACATGTTTTCTCCTGTTTTATATCTACTTTGTTGACATGCATTAATATTTTGTTTTGTGGCATTAATATACCTGAGATGCCAAAGGGTAGATAGATTAATCAATCTGCCATGAAGAAGGAATTTGAGATGACTGATTTAGGATTGCTGAAGTATTATCTTGTATTGAGGTCAAGAAAATGGAGCAGGGAATTTTTGTGTCTCAAGAAAAGTATGCAAAAGAAATCTTGCAAAGATTTAGAATGTTGGATAGAAAACCAATATCCACACTAGCAGAGATAAGTCTGAAATTGACTAGAGATGATTGCAACAACAATTTGGATCCTACAAGATATAAAAACATGGTAGGAAGCTTGATGTATTTAATTGCAACAAGACCAAATATAATGTATGCAGTTAGTCTAATTTCAAGATTCATGGAGACACCACGAGAGACACATTGGAAAGAAAGCAAGCGTATTTTGAGTTACGTGAATGACATAAAGAATTATGGAATTCTATATGCTGCTAATAATGATTTGAAATTAGTTGGCTACATAGATAGTGATTGGGTGGGTAGTCTTGATGATAGAAAGAGCACATCTGGATATGTGTTCAATGTTGGATCAGGATCCATTTCATGGGCTTCAAAAAACTAATTAGTTGTTTCATTATCTACTACTAAAGAAGAGTATACTACATCAAACTCATCCGCTTGTCAAATGATTTGGTTAAAAATAATCCCCTCATATTTGTATGAAGAGAAACAAGGAGGTTCTGTTATTTTTTGTGATAATATGTCTTCGATTACATTGTCTAACAATCTAGTTTTTCATGGCAGAAGCAAGCATATAACAATCAGATATCACTTCATTCATGAACTGGTTAAGAAAGGTGAAATTGAACTTAAGTTTTGTAAGTCAAAGTTGCAGCTAGCTAACATTTTTACCAAACCTTTATCAAAAGAAAGGTTTGAGCATTTAAGAGAAAGTATGGACATCGTAGATGTCCATGAATTCAAAATTAGACGTTGATTTGATTTTTTTCGGCTCAAGATGAATGAGTGTCAGAATTAATGGTGTGATAATCTTGAGCCACCCTCGCAGGTATTTCAAACATGTTTTCCCCCATTTTCTATCTACTTTTCTGACAGGCATTAATAATTTGTTTTGTGGCCATTGTATTTTGTATTTTTCCACTAAGCAATAGTGCAATTGTCTATTTTTTCTGGGTCTATTTAATTCTAAAGCTTTGGGTGGACCCGAACCCACAAAATCAACTCTATTTCATATAGTCTTCGGGTCTGGAGATGGGGTCTAAGTTTACCTTAGCTTTACTGTCATTCACCGACATTTTCTTCTTCACATACATGAAACCCATGAGTTAAACAACAACTTATATATCGTCGGGTTCAGTTTAAGTCAAGGTAGATACATGTGGGTATGTTTTAATGAAGCCAATAGTTTAAGTTAAACAAAGCAAAGAGTTGCAATGTGAAGCTGCAACCAATCATATAAAATTACGAAGCTAATAAGACTGACAAATGTGAAGTATGTGGGGCCTCCTCATTGGTTTGTGCTTCACATACTGACAGGGTCTATGAGAAAATAATGATAGTTGCGAAGAGTATGAAGCTCGTCTATTGGTTTGGGTTTTGTAATACTGACAAGTCTATGGATGAAGACTGACAATTGCGAGAATCATGGAGTTCTCTTATTGGCTAATGTTTCGTGTGTGTCAGTCAGGGTTCAAAAGGGTCTGACAACACCAAAGGGTGTGGAACGTTTCTAGTGTTTGCACTCTGACAAGATCAATATTAAAGGAAAAATGTGAAGGGTACGTGGAACTATTTCATTGGTCTTAGCTTCGCATAGAAAAATGGAGGATATATAAATCCTGACACCGCAACCAATGCAAGGCAGACACGTGGAGGAATTGTTGGTGTCGAAACGCAGCACCCCTGGGACTCTGCAACACGATGGGTTGAGAATCTCAGTGCGATTGCACAACATGGAGCTTTTCCCAAGTGTGGGACCTTGCGAAATCGGAAAAGCTCTCCGGATGAAGGCCAGCTCCTATTCCTCTGTTCAGATGCACACGTAGAAATGCGGAGGATTTACTCAAAAACCTAATCTAACTTGCCAAGGAGACAGGGTAAGATAATGCATGAAATAACAACCCTAAACTAACAGAGGTGATGCACTGAGGAATGAAGAACATATGTTTTGCCAATAAACACAAACCATAGAAATGCAATGCAATATCATGCACGGATAAACATATTCACAGTGAAAGATCAGGAGGATGCAAAATGAAACACATAGAGGGTTGAGAAACATCCACAGTCATGCATTTATTTGCTCCGAAGGTTTGATACAATACACTGCAAAAATGCCAATAGGCAAAGGTTGCATTATAGTTTCAAATGGGAGGTTTGAGCTCCACAATTCCACCTGCCAAAGAGAAGAAGGGAGGGGCCAAAACAAGAATGTCCAACCTTTTTGAAAGGGTCCCCTCCTTACATTTTATATGGAGAAGAAGAGAGGGAGAAGAGAGGAATTCGAAAACTGCCCCAACCACCTCCAGACTACACTTAACTCATCCCATTATGGTGGTAGGTGAGACCCCCAACAATCCAAAAATGGCGAACTGTTTTTTACATTTTTGAATAACTTCTTCTCATCCAATTAAAGATATCCAGTCGTGGTTGGGTAGAGGACGTTGAGAGCTTTCCAAAAAGTCCAACCTTGTGTGAATCCGAGCTCCCTGTGAAAAGTTATGGCGATTTGAATATTTCCCGCGTCAGGGTCCGTTTCCAGTCAGGTTCGGGTTTCTCCTTTGCATGTGCATCGGGTTCGGAGGGTTGCTCGACATGTTTTCGCCCCGTGCTTCCCCGCCGTGTTTTCCCGACTCCAAGACCCGATTTCCTTTGATGTCGGGTTTTCCAACCCCTCCGACATGCCTTTGATGTCGGGTTTTCCAACCCTTCCGACATGCTTTCTTTGACGTGTTTCCCCGACTCCGAGACCCGATTTCCTTTGATGTCAGGTTTTCCAACCCCTCCGACATGCTTTCTTATGTCAGGTTTTCCAACCTTCTGACATGCTTTCTTTGACGTGTTTCCCCGACTAGACCCCGATTTCCTTTGATGTCGGGTTTTCCAACCCCTCCGACATGCCTTTGATGTCAGGTTTTCCAACCCTTCTGACATGCTTTGTTTGACGTGTTTCCCCGACTCCGAGACCTGATTTCCTTTGATGTCGGGTTTTCCAACCCCTCCGACATGCCTTTTCGTCGTGTTTTATATTTACCCGGGGGTAAATATATACAACAAGAATTTAAGTCAAATTTTTGGCAATGGATTTGGGTGGAATTAGAAGATGCGAAGAGCTATAGTTAATATATGTTTGGGTCTATGTCAAAGTTCAATGTCTTTTTGAAAGACATGGGGAGCTATATAATTGGCTCGACAAAAATAATGAGCAGTGAGGAGAAAAAATATATGCAACAACATACAAAGAAGGTAGAACATATAGACTTTAGCAGAGAAAGAGCCATAGCTTGAGGCATTATCCAGAAGAAGAAAAACACGTGCAGTAGCACAGAGCAGCAATAGGAGGAGACCAAATTTTTGTAAGAAAAAGAAGAAAATGATTGGACATAAGAAGATAAAAAGATAATGAAAAGAAGGTATAGAGTCATAGCTCTGAGTCTGTAAAAGATTTTAAATCGAATATAATAGTTGTATTTATATGTTTTTTGTGTTTTGGCTTTGTCTTTCCCTGTGTTAGTTGCAATTAGCACCAAAATTTTCCAACAAGACTCATATACCATTTTTCAGTCACACGAGATGTCAACCCCGCCTCCAATAATGACTGCTTCAACATGTTGGAATGCCTAAAAAGGATACTCGATTACAGATCTAGAGACAACATTGGAGGTCATTGTATTCCTCTTCTTGTGGGTGAGAAAATGGCCTTTTTTCTGTTTTATCTCTTTGTGGGACCACGTTTAAATCAACAAGCTTGAAATTCAAAAAAATTCCATTTATAAATGTTGATTCTATTCTTCACGAATTCCATGGCCAGAACTGGCGAGAAATCCACTGCTTAAATTTAGACTTAATACGTACCTCGTAAATATGTTTGAAAATGCGGAAGCATGTGACTTGTTTGACAAAATGACTGAAAGATATGTGGTATGATAGACTGAAAGATATGTGGTATGATAGACTGTAATTATTGTGGGATATGCAAATAATGCGTTTTTTAGATGAAATGATCATGAGTAAATCTAGCGCCCGTCATAGATGTGAATGACTGCTATGATTTTGGTCATTGACAGGACACATTGTATCCATCCATGTGGATGATTTTTTATGCCATTTACTCCAGCCACTAGGAACCGTAACTTTTCGATCAACACGTTTGTTAAGTAATTGGTAGCAAACTAGTTATTAAGGCCCCAGAAAAATGGATTTCCATTCATTGTTGAAGACTTCTGAAGACGTCGAGCTGAGATTCAATCTTGTTTTATACTTGACAATCAAACTCGAGACTGCGTCATCCCATGTAATCTTCGGGTTTTCCCCTAAGCCTTTCCAAAGTCCTTGCAGACGGTAAGAGTTCATGTTTTAATAAATGTACACGTTAAATTCATAGTAGGTGAAGGAAAATGCTATCCATCCATTGCTCGTGGAATGTTATTCGCCGGTAGGCGTCTACTTTGAAGATGCCCTTGTTGGAAAGTGTCAAATTCCGGTGGCTCCAATATTTACTGTCTTTCCGGATTTTAGATATTTTAAAGGTTTCCAGATTTTAGATAGTTTTCTATAAAACTAGATATTTACTATCCTAGATATTTGATTTTGATTTTATTCTTCATAAAGTAAATTCTATAGTTTACTATTTGGAAAATAATATTGGTCACATATCTTGTTCAAAGTTTTTGAGATTCGAAATATTTAATAGATAAATGTTCGGTGTTTGACCAAATGATGAAACATGATTTAGTTTGGTGACTATCATAATTGTGTCTTACAAAAATATGGACAATAGCAAAATAAGAGCTTTGCAACAACATATAGACATCCATGCAATATCAACCCAAAATACAACTCAAATAAACTAAATATTGCTACTATCTCCGGCGTAATTTGCAACTCATTTGCAATTGCTAGTTTATATTATTGCGAACCACTATGTCAAACTACAAGTCCAATAAGACACATTATATATCTGGACGACCCGGTATCCGACCATCGATGAACCAATAATTGAAAAAAGTGCAAAACTCTCACCACCAAAAAATAATGGTACATGTGTGGTTATTTCATCATTTGTCATGAACTTTCATCTATGCATGTAGATATTATTTTCCTTGCAGGAAAAGTGTACACATGGAGAACAATATATGTGTTTACAAATCCAATTGTAGGTACTGATGTATATGTAAAATCAAATCAAATCCATTTTAAAAACTTGAACACTTCGACTTCATAGTGAACACCCTTGATTTGTGATACGTATGCCTCCAAACTTGCATTTTTCTATGTGATTTCATATATAGTGAATCTTTGTTACATGCATATAAATGTTTGGAACTTGTGTCTAGGAGAAAATGAAAATGTTTAATGTGGGTCCTTATCCAACTAGCCCTTCCCAATTCACAACCTACACCACCGCAACCAAGAAAACAAATCTTAGACAAGTACATGTTATGATGTATATGTATTGATGGAGATGTCGACATGTGGCACACATCCCCTTATCTTATTATATCATTCATTTATGATTTATTATGCTTAGGAGGTCAGCCTCGGTATTGGCCATAGGTTAGAATGGTATATATAGGGGTTAGAAGGTTGTAGTTAATGATCATATTGAGTATTGGAGTGTTATTGTATGGTTTGGAGGTTACCCCCTCGAAGTGGTATTGGAGGTTGCCCCCTTGAAGTGGTATTAGAGGTTGCCCCCTCGAAGTGGAAAAGCTATTATATGATAATATTGTCATCATTTATCTATATTTTGGTGTTCTCTCATGTTATTCTACTATATATGTTCTGATTTATATAATTAATATCCTTACAAGTGGTATCAAAGCAGCGATTTCGGCCAAAATTAGGGCAAAAAACCTAATTTTTTGTTTTGAATATATATTGATGAGGGTATCTAATTTTTTCCCAATTTTTTTATCATAATTTTGAAAAACTATAATTCAGAATATCTGAAAATTTCAGCTCCATTGGATCTGTTTTACGGATGTTATTGGTGTTTTAGGTTTTTTCATAAATTCACTTTTCAGGAAGCAAATTGTGGTATTTTTTAGCAAAATTTATATTTTAAGAAAGCTCTTGAAATTTAAGTTAGGGTTTGTTCTTTGTGCTTTTATCAATCTACAGAAATATTTTCATAATTCCTAAACCCTAATCATGATCACGGGGATAACAAATTTTTATGGGAATGGTGAGATGGATGCTAAAGAATGGTGGATAAAATTTAAGAATATATATTTCTCATATTTCATGACAAGGAATAGGTTTTCACATTATCTTGGTGGTCTTGCATGGATTTGGTTTTCTGAGTTAAAAACTGACAGGAAGGATTGGTCTTGGGAGGAAATGGAACAACTTTTTATGGATAGATGGGACCACAAAGAGGAAGAAGAGTCAAAGGAAGATGATGGGGAAGAATATATTGAAGAATCAAGAGAGAAAGAAGATGAAGAGGAAGGTGAAGAATATTCAAGGGAAAATGATGGTGCAACATATATTGAAGAATCAAACGTAGAAGAAGTTGAAGAAGACTATGAAGAAGAGGAAGAAAAACAAGATATTGATGCAGAAGAAGATATTATAGCTCCCAAGAAGGAAGATACCATATTTCAGTTTAATGGATGCATTCATAGGAATAAGATAATTGTTTCCATAAACCCTAACAACAAGTATATGGCTCAACATCTACATATTTAAGAAAGTAATATCAAAGAAGCTCAAGTGAATGGTAAGACAAACCAAGTTTTTGAAGATTTAAAACTTACTATGGAAAAATATAATTTACATTCAGATTTTTTTGCCTTATATATGGATGGTTTGGATATTGTTTTTGGGTATCCTTGGTTAGAGACATTGGGGACAATTAATATTAATATGAAAAATAAGTTTATGAAGATTTGGTACAAAAAGAAGAAGGTCACTTTACAGGATATCAGGCTTAATGGAAATCAAAGAAAATTCAATATAGACCATGAGGATGATTTAGAATATGGAGAAGAAGGGAATAAGGATGATTCAAAAGAGGAACATGAAGAAAAATAAGGAAATGATGATTCATCTACTCAAGAGAAAAATAAAATATCAAATGCAAAGGTGGAAGAAGAAAAGAAAGTTCAGAAACAGGTTGATAAGGTTGAGGATACTACAACTTCAGCATATGGAAATCCACGTCAACATGAGAGAAAAAAATCATGGAGATATCCTAGGGCACATCATATTTCCAACCAATATAGATATACAGGTAATTGGAGGAATAATCACTTTATTTATACAGGGGATCAATGGAGCAACAATTATGAAGCATGGAATCCTTATTATGGTTATCCTTATTATGGTTATACATGGAATCCTTATTATGGTTATGCATTGAATCCTTATGTTGGTTATGCATGGAATCCAAGGATGATAAACTATGGTCACGAATGGAATCAGAGTAGCACAACAGAATATGGATATTAGTTCAGATATGTATCATCTACCAGGATCACATATGGATGGATGATCGATCATGGCGCAAAGTGTGTAAAAATTTACAACACACTCATTACATGGTTTCTTCTTATGTTTTGGGGACGAAACATGTCAAGGAGGGAAGGAATGCTATGCACCTAGGGAAAGGATGTTATGATGTATATGTATTGATGGAGATGCCGACATGTGGCACACATCCCCTTATCTTATTATATCATTCATTTATGATTTATTATGCTTAGGAGGTCGGCCTCAGTATTGGCCATAGGTTAGAATGGTATATATAGGGGTTAAAAGGTTGTAGTTAATTATCATATTGAGTATTAGAGTGTTATTGTATGGTTTGGAGGTTACCCCCTCAAAGTGGTATTGGAGGTTGCCCCCTCGAAGTGGTATTGGAGGTTGCCCCCTCGAAGTGGCAAAGCTATTATATGAGCATATTGTCATCATTTATCTATATTTTGGTGTTCTCTCATGTTATTTTGATGTATATGTTCTGATTTATATAATTAATATCCTTACAAACACCCTTGATTTGTGATACGTGTGCCTCCAAACTTGCATTTTTCTATGTGATTTCATATATAGTGAATCTTTTTTACATGCATATAAATGTCTGGAACCTGTGTCTAGGAGAAAATGAAAATGTTTAAAGTGGATCCTTAACTGGCTAACCCTTCCCAATTCACAACCTACACCACCGCAACCAAGAAAACAAATCTCAGACAAGTACAGAGCAACACAATACATAAAATAAATTATAATCTTCAAAGTGATCAACCAAAACCGAATATTATTTTTCAAATTGAAACATTCCTTATTTATAACCTTGGATGAGCTAGAGCATTAGAGAACTTAGGTGTACACATAAAAAACATTTTTTTCTCTTTTCCCAATGCCTCAAACATCAATTACATCAAATGGGAGTCTTCATGGTTGTGTTAGACAAACATTGGGGAAATAGATGGTGAAGGTTTTGTGTCAGTGGTCGTTGACAGATCATGTCACGAGGATTGTTAATGAGGTAAATATAATCACTAAAGATAAATGCTAATTGTAATTGTGTATGAAGTTGGAAATAGAAGGAGCCTTAAATGTAAAGTTTCAATAGCTAACATATGTAAAGTTCATAATTCAAACATATGCAAGATTGCTTATCTACTTGTAGTGGAAAATGAGACTTTGCGATGAAATCACCTTGTAGTACACCGATTAGCACCACTTAAAGACTAATTAGCATTATCCTTTATTTTTTTACCAGGCTAGCAAGGTAATCACTATAAGATTAGTTCCAAGTCACATGTTCAAACCTTTACAATAACATTGCTAGTAGTGGCAAAGTTGAAAAAAGAGTGGTGGTCGAGAAAACTTTTGTTGTTATAGAGTTGTGTTGAATGTTCCTTTGTCTGAAAGTGAACAAAGACGTAAAAATTTGAGATCGAATCCAGATGGACGTTCACAGTATGAATACTTAAGCTTAAAACTAAAAAAGGGTCTGAATGCACTACAAGAAACAAGGAGTGTGGTTGAGTTTCAAACTTCAAACCTATTGAATTTTCACCATTTTTTAATTTGGCTCCTTTAAGCTCAAATTGCACTCGCATGAATAATGCATGCGAGATTTAGATTATTAAGTCGAACACAAAAAAAAAATATTTTTTTGGTTGGAATAATTTGATCCATAGAATAAGTGTAAGACATGCAAGTATTAAATTCCCACCTTTTTATTTCAAACATTCCATTCATGTCGACGTCTTGTCTTTCAAATGAAATGTTGTCCAATTTAAAACCTTGATGAAATAAAATATTAGCAAAGCTTGATCGATAGATAAAATCTAGCAAAGACTCATATGACCACTTGATTGGGGGGCTCAATTATCGATGATTGTTCATGCACCACCTAATTTCCTACAATTACTTAAACTTACAACTATAAAGGGAGACTACAAAGTGCTATAAGAAGCAAACATTGTAGTTGGGTTTTGCACCTAAAAACTTTTGGATTTTCTAATTTTTTAAATGTTTCCCTCTTTTTAAGATTTATTTGATAAAAGGGAGCACATATAGTTGATATTTTTTTGGTAGAAACAATCTCATCCATGGAATAGGTGTGGGACATATAGACATTTAATTATCATTTTTTTATTTATAACTTAGAATTCATGTCTATGTGTTATCTATCAAATAAAATGTAGACCAAGAGAAAAAATTGATGGCATGAAATATAACATTAGAAACTCTCAATTGGCTGATATAATCTACCTATCGCCAATATGCCCAACCAGTTGAGGGGCTTAATTATCGAGATGATTATTCATTCATTGCCTTCTTTCATATAATTACTTACAACTAAAAAGAAAGCTACAACGTGATATAAGAATCAAGAATTCCTGTAGGGGTTGAAACAGAAACCTTTTAGATTTTCCCCATTTCTTATTTTGGCCTCTTTATGCACAAAATCCCATTTTATTGTAGTTGACATGCTCCCTCAAACCTGGAACCTATTGTATTTTCCCCATTTTTATTTTGACCTGTGTAAATGCAAATTACACTCACATGAAAAATGTAAGTTATATGAAGACAATGGGGCATGCAGGTATCTAATTCCCCATTTTCATTTCAAGTTGACACTCATGTATTCAAATTATCTAACATGCTAAATATCAGCTAAACAAAACCCTTGACACCGTAATTATTTTATAAGAATAGCTACTAATTGACCAAAATGACCCTCAGTTATAGCAAAGAACTTTTTTGCATAGGTTCCCCTCATTATTTTCCCCACCCTTCTACTACTCCTCCCTCAAATCCCTTATTCTTCACCCTTATTCCTTTGTTGATGTCTCTACCCCTCCAATTTCACTTCTTTGATGCATACAAAAATTAAAAATTAAAAAATTAAAATTAGAGAAAATTAGAGAAATGGCAATGCATAAACAAGATACATGCTTCATATCAGATCAAATGACCATAGAAAGAGAAATTGAAATAACCACCAATAGTATGAGACAATTTTGCATTTGTTAACTTTAAATTGAAGGAAGCCAAAGGTTTAATTATTACTTGACAAGTACTATAAAAATTGATCTGGGTGTGGTAAGTGTTGGCGGTTAAACTTGCACCCGTATCTCGGATCTGGAAGAGCCAAGTCGCTTGAGTCAACAATGGGACTGTCTCCAAGTGTGGGACCTTGTGCGCTTGAGATAGACCTCTAGAAAAGATTGGTTCCTCTATCTATTTCTATTGCTACTGCTACTCCTAGTGCTGGAAGGGAAAACTAAGCTAACAATGTCAAGGGACCACAAATAGAAGGATAACATGAAAATGGAAAACCAAAATAAGGGAGGCGATAGCACCAGAAAAAGAGGGATGAAAACTATCTATTCTAAGAAAAAATGAAAGGAAAGGTATCGAAGGAGGCTAGGCATGCGTACAACGGACCAGGATGCATTCACATGATCAATTTCATGAAACAAAACAAGAAGATGGAGTTGCAAGGGATGTAGAATGACACAACAAACACATAATTCAAAAGAAAGGCAAGAAGGAAGAGTAAAAATAGGTTAAGGAAGAGAATAGCCACAAAAAATGCTTTTATTACTTCTAAGAATGCACAGTCAACTACAATGGTGTCGAATGCACAGTCAACTACAATGGTGTCTGAGGCTGATATTTACATGCAAAAACCAAATCTAGAGGTATGCAACTCAAAATACAAAGATATGAATTCCTTAGCAAATGTTAGAGAATCCAAAAATGTCCAACGTTAACAATGAGCCAAGCTCTTACATTTATAGATGAATCGATGAGAAGAGAAGAGGAGAAGGAGGGAAAACTCAAATTTGAAACACAACCACCAACAAAAAGCATTCAATTCCTACAAATCCACCTACAAATCTGCAAAATGTGCTTCCCCGTGTCTATTTGGCATGCAGAAGAAGGAAGGAGGTGAGATCCATATCAAATCAGGTGGTTGGAGCAATCATATATGCTCGTTAATGGCGTGAAAGGCATTTTCCAGCTTCTCACCTACCAGATCTTGCTAAAATTTAAATTTGAATAGCCTAAAGTGTAACCCACATCAGCATCTTTCAAATGAGACCAAGTGCGCATGTGTTAGAGCCCTGTAGCAAAAGATATGGATTTCAGAAGATGTCAGAGTCATCTGAACACGCTAAACACGTGGCATGTGTTGATTGACTAAAATAATGGCCAACTGTGTAAATGTTTTTGTCATTTCTACCACTTGTCACACACGGGTTGGTTGTAAGGATTCAATGTTTAGTTGGAATGCTTTGATTGGTTGTGTGTAGCACACTCAATCTTGTCAGATGATGATGTGACAGATGATGGTGCAAAAGAAGGCGCAAAGGTAGGCACATGGAAGAATGAGGCAAGGAAAGACAACATAGGTAAGGCGTGTGTGAATGCAATGAGTGCGGGAGGAATGGGACAAACACCTACCGAAGGAATGTATGGTCAAGGTGTAATTATTACAAAGTAATGTGTGACAGTAAGAAGAGGGTGTGCAAGAGGACCAGGGAATTAGCTGAATTGGGAAGCAAGTCTAGGGCGTGCGCAGGGTGCATGAAATAAAGGGAGAAATATGAATGCACAGGAAATGCACGCGGGGAAGAATGGAACAAAGAGGAAAAGGAAAACGAAATGAAGGAAAGAAAATGAGAGAAGTAGAGTGCGCATGAGCGAGCGAGGGATTGCTACCAAGGAAATGTTCCAAAGAGATAGCTGAAGTGTGCATAACTTGCAATATGAAACCTTTAGAGATAGAATGGGGATGTAAGTTATGCAAATAACTATGGGTGTTATTGTGGATAACAATAAGCAAGGAGGACTCCTATATCAGATTTGGCATAAGTGAGGTTGCATGGCCCATTAAAAGTTCTTATACAAAAAACAAAAAGGCATGAATGTACATCAAGAGGCATTGAGGTCTCTATGAAGTCAACCATCTAAACAGATAATCAATTTGGAGAAAGGCGTCCATTAGTGTAGCCTATTATTCTTGTTAAGGAGAATGGAACCCAAGGGGGGATTGAGCCCCAGGCAGACTAGGCAACTGCTTAGGGAGCCAAATGTTAGGGAGGCACTTATATCTAAAGATTTTCAGTATTTTTGGCTATTATTAGAACTTAACATTAAAATAATTTACCTGAAGTCAATATTAATTGACCATTTTATTGATATTATTATAAAGTAACATAAATTTCATGCATACACATAAAAAGGTATTATAATTTTTTTGCAAGTAAAAATAAATATGCATATTTTTAAGCTCATGAGATTTTTTTGGTATTGTTACTCGTTCTCTAATGTAGCTCTAGATAATTCACGCGTGTAATTTTATCTCATAAAAGGTTCATGTAATTTTTATAATGTCACTGGTGTAGCTAGTAGAGGCAAGTATAATTGAAGGAAAAAATTGTTTAATTCTCTATTCCTAATGTTTTGGGGGAAATGTCTCTTTTTATGGAGGAATTAGTAGGCTTGTTCTAGATACCAATTTTCACAAAACCACGGGAGATACCTAAGAATTTTTATTACTTTGCAAAAAAATGGTGCTTTGTTCAATTTTGAGTCACATGACCTACTCTATATTGGTAAATCAGACGAGTAACCGACCTTATATAAAAAATTGTATGGGTTGCATTATGAGCACCTTATGCTTCCTCCATGGAACATTACTTGTCTTTTTTTAATAATTGTATAGGATATTTTTATTCCTTTTGTATACCAATTTTCCTAAATTAGTGTTTTATTATGATCTTTGATGTAACTTGTAAAATACAATAATATACATAGATTTCAGTTATTTATTTGATGGGAAAACATTATAAACTAAAATCATAAGAAGGGCGTCCAATTCAATTATTTCCTAGGGTGCTTCTAACCTTTAATTAGGCTTTGATGGAACCCAATGACACAACTGTGCAAGGGTTATTTTCTACTGGGTAGAAACATGAAGTGGAAGACATTGGTTGTTTTCAAATTGTTGAGCTCGTATATTTGTTGTGTATCTTCATTATTGCTTTGAGAAATTTGTTTTAGCTAAGCTCTTGAGGTGAAAGGTGTTTGAAGCAGTGGAGGAGTGCCCAGGAGGGAGGTGCAAGTCTGAGCAAGTTTTTCAGTTTGTAACATATATGTTATTGAAACTATATGTTGCAGATGTTTGGTCCCAAAAGTTAGGAATACAAAAGTAGCTTCAAAGTGTGGAAATATTTGATTGCAAAATACCATAGTTCAAAAGCTAGTAGGATTTTGTTATCAGTCAATTTTGACTTCGCAAAATTAATAAAAAAATGGAAATTTTGAAATTTTTCAAAAGTGTTACTTTGCGTGATTTATCGCTCTTATCACGATCGTCTCATTTTTGTGATCGTTCCGGTCTTCGTTTCATTCATTCATGCGAGAACTCCTCTCGTCAGGTCTTAAAATGCATTAATAATTAATTAATTAATATTTAATTAATTTATCATCCTTTATTTGATAAAATAAATTTTTATTAAATTTGGGGTTTTTAATTAAATAACTATTATTTTAATAATTATTAAAAGTCATTCGACAATTTTTTATTTTATTGTCGGGGAAGTAAGCTTGTTCTTCCAATTGTCAGGAATGCCAAATTGGTTTCTCGAGCCCGGATTTCCCCTTTCTTGGAAAATTCATTTTAATTTCCCACTTGTGGGATTTTTTCCACCAATTGCCAAATCAATGAATTGGCAAATGGGCAAAAAATCTCCCGATTTCCCACATGGGAAAATAAAACAGGGATTGTCAGCCAACCTTGCCATTTTCACTGGCAATTGGCAATTTATTTCCCCACTTCCCCCTAGCAATTAATGTCACTACCCAAGAAAGAGGGAAGTTGTTTTAAACGAGACGAATTAATCTTTCCGTCAAACTCGTTGGAAGAAGTCGTACGAAGCTTTCCAAAAGTAATATTTTATCACATCCCTCAATAAATTCCACAAAGCTCTCCACTCTACCAGAGTTTCCACTCATAGTTTTCAGCGGAGGTGTGAAAAAGACAAGAAATACCACACACGCATTCATCAAGATTCCACACAGCTAAAAGAATCATGTCCATGTGTGGGAGAGGAAAGAAAACAATCCATTAAAATCTGCTTTTCTTGTTTTTTGTTGTTTGTTTGTTTCTTACAAATCACGTGAGAAGGATAAAAGACAACAAAGAAACCAAAGAAGGGAATACAGTCCACAAGCAAATACTCCACGTAGCAGGGAGAGGGAAAATAACCAAATAACAAAAATAACACAGCGAAGAGACAACTGTACCTTTCACACACAACCTGAAGAAAAGGGAAATACACAATCAAACTAAAACAATCTTCCATGTAGAAACAACAGAGGAATCCACACATTTTCCAAAACATTCCACACATCAAGGGGGAAAAAGGAATTTAGAAGCCCACGCATTGGTTATAGGGAGCTTTTCATTGCAAAATACAGTCCAAACAAATTTTCACGCAGGCCAAGGAAAGTTCCTTGTTTTGGTTTCATGAGAGGTTTCCACGTAGTCAAAGTCCAAGGCAAAAAGGAGATTCCACACATTACCAAAAGGGAGCAAGAATAAAACAGTCCACACATTAGCATAAAACAATCTTCCACGCATTGAATGGAACAAGTTTAGTAAAGAGAACATACCAGTTTCAACGCCCAGGAAGGAAGAAACAATAAGTTTTCACATAGTCAAAGGAAACTCCATATAGCTCCAGAAAATTGTTTTCACGCATTTTTTAGCTAAAAGAGAAATCAAATGACAAGGAAAAAGGCGGTTTAGAGTTTTCATGCCATCAAAGGGAAGAAGGCCATTAAAGAATTAACACATGTTTTTTTAATGTATGCATTCTCCACGCAGCCAAAGACACAATCCAACAAATTGTTTTCACGAATGTACCATATGTCCACGCACTCGCAGCTGTCGGGAAGGAGGAAAGCCCAAAGTATGAGATCATTAAAATCAGGTGATTTTCATGCATACTAGGGAGAATTTGCTCCGGAAAATCAAATAAAAAATCAAGATATTAAAATCGAATGATTTTTGTTTATTTTTAAAAAATAAATAAATAAATTGTTGTCACCATAATCAAAAAATTTGTAACTGGAACCGATTATTATTATTATTATTAAAATAATAATTATTATTATATTAAAATGAATCATATTTTTCTTGCATTGACAGGAGTTTCAGAGACTGAGACCCGACCCCACTTGTATTGTTTTGTGTGCCTAGGTCATTTTTATGTGAAATTCATTATGTCCAAAAGATCTATCAAATCTACAGGAAGATCGAGGAAGCCAGTGGAGAAATCAAATAAATCCGCTCTCAAGTATGAATTCCAAGGAATCATCCCTCCCGGTTCCATTAAGTCGGCATATGACAATATCATTGATATAAATTTGGGTCACATCAATGTGCAACAATTCTGCAAACGACTGAAAACTAAAGGAAAAACCCTATTCTCGGATAGGCTTTACCATAGTGGTCTATTCCAAGCTCCAACATATCCTATCTCAGTGCAGTGTCCAGAGCTAGTTATCGCTTGCACGGAGCATTATGATCCTGAGAAACAAGGAATTTTTAAATATAATCATGAGCCTTTCCTCTTAATCACACCAGAGCACATTGAGGAATTTCTCAACATACCTAACTTTCCTGAGAATGTGGATATCACTCGCCAATCAGCACAAGAATTTTGGGATGTTGAACCCCTCAGGTGGAGCAAGATGGTTAATAACAACTGGTTAGTGACCAAGAAGCCTCGAATTGACCTGCTTCCTAAATAACTGTACCACATTGATTTCATGGAAGAAATCAGGGACATGATTACTCTCCTAAGTCAAGTTTTCATTTTACCCTCTGCTAGGATTTTCTACCCATGGATGTATCAGTTTCTCTGTATCATTCTTGCCAAGAAAGAGTTTGTGGATTCGGCCACCATTATCAGTAATACCCTTCACAAACAATTGATAGAAGTTAAGATGATTGGATGCTTCTACATGACATTGTATCTGACTTATGCAGTAGTAAGAAGAAATCTATTTTCTGGACTCGAAACAAGAGGAGTCCTGGGGCCATCAAATAGTGTTTTTCATTATTACCTGCAACTAAGTTTCAAAAATAGCTCTCACCAATTTAGAAGGTTCAATGATGCATTTAATTTCCGCATGATTCGGAACCTGAATAGGAACCTAAATACAAATGTCCACTCAGGTACATGTAGTCCAAATATCGAACACTTCGGAGCATGCAGTTCACGAAGAGATTTCCCAAAATCTCCCAAATGAGCAGGTGGTGGATATTGAGGTTATTTCTCCTGAAATCAGGGTCGTGGAAATGATTCTTACAGAATCTCATGATGATGAGAACAATGAGAATGTTGTTTTGAGCTCCAGGATTTTGTATGCAGAAATAGTGAATGATACTCCTTCCTGGGTTGATTCCCGGGTTAAGCAAAGGAAGAGGTTCGTCAAGGCAATTGACATTGATTTTGATGCCCTTTTCAAAGTTTTAAATGACGTTATTTCCAAGAAACCTAAGGTGCTTTCTCGAATAATGGTGGATAATGATGGAAACAGATGTATAGATCTTGCCATCCCACAAGCTGACAAGGAACGTGATGCCATGACATCTGTTGATTATGAAGTTTCCAGACTTGGACTAGGGAGGTCCACATTGGAAAGTGACATGGCAATGGCTCGAGATTCAATTGATATCATGCTAAAGAGACTTGAGAAATATAAGTCTCAAGAATTCTCTGTTCAAGGCCGAAAAGAATCAATTGGTGGAATATGTTCAACATCTGATAAATCCCATATCATCCACTTTCCCAATACCTGATGTAGTGGCTTCCCCTGATGAAGAAACTCTCAATTTGTCAAAAGAAATAAACACATTGGGCTATTGCACTAAAACCTGGCTTTCAGAGATTCTCATTTTAGGCCAAGGGATGATCAAAATAGTAGTTAAGCTCCATGAAGATGTTAGTGCGTATCTTGATCTAATTCTTTCTTTCAAGGAAACTTTCATTTCTAATATATCGAATTTGGATGAGATATTTCCCAGTCTGTAGGAGATGATGAGTATGGAATCCTTCATTTTATCCATTGAAGGAATTCTCAAATTTGAACATCGAGGGACACATTTTCTTTGGTGTCTGCATCTCAAATCAAGGAAGACGCTTCTCGAGGATTCTATGATCCATTATGAGAGCATATGCAATGAATCCTTCACTTCACTTGCCTTGATTCAAGAATTCATAGCTGAGATCCCTTGTAACCTCGTAAATGAACATAATCAAAGTTGTTCATCAGAACAAGTGGAAGAGCAATTTTCACAATTGTTGAAGGACATGTACACTCCCGCCAATAATTTCTCATTAGTTTCATTGGAGCGGTGCATCAAATTAAAGAACTTATTTGAGAATGCTCAATCAAAGATTGTTAATTTAAATGATATTCCAAGTAGGATTCTTGAATTGTAGGTATTTTGTTAGGCTATTCTTCGACCAAATAAACCTCCAGAAGAAGAAAAGATGTTTGAAACTTTGGGAAGGTTTTGATCCTTTCAACTAGCAAAAGTGGCGGATCCTAATTTCACCGAAGGTTCAGGGAGATAGTTTTTTTGGCATCTAACGAAGTGGGAGAGTCCATTTCTCATACGTTTGAGATAGGTGGACCCCATTTCAATGGATACGACACTGGTTATTATTGTATATTTTAAAAAGTGGATTTTTTAAGAAAAGGATGTTGTTATTTGCTTTCGAGAAGTTGTGGATAACTTAAGTGATTTCTATTTGTAGTTTTTTTTAATAAAGTTGGTTAGAAAAAGTCAAAGGTCACTTAAGTGTCTTATTTAATGTTCATGTAAAACGCTAACTACTTTGTAACCAACTTTTGGGTTATAAAAAGAAGTGAGGGGCTCATTTGTAAAGGTGACTTTGAGAGAGGAGAAGAAAATACTTTTGTGTGCAATCTTTTTTTAAAGAAATAAACTTTGTGTTCTTTTGAGAAGACATTTTGGAGTTCAATGAAATATGAACTTTGTGTCCCATTCATTGTCTCTTATAGCATTTGATGTTCTTATGATTGTTAGATGTTAGTGTTTGAATCTAGCATGCAAATATTGTCTTTGATCTTATTGTCAACGTTATTAATCTGTTGTTCTAGTTCACAATGATCAAGCTCTAATTATCTACTTGCTCATGTGTGTTCCCTTTTACAAATTCTTGTTTAGCTAACTCAAACTCCATTTTATTTGTGTTAGTTATTCATCTTCCATCTTCGTGTAATATTAGGCTTTGTTTTTACCTAACTCTTGCATGTTCCTTCTATTCATTCCTTTCATTCATTCCATTCCATCCCCCTCATTCACTTTTCTTTCCATTGATGTTCCAAAACACCCCCCACATACAATTTTGGTTTTCAATAAAGCCAGCCTCACCTTCATTAAGGAGGGAATTCGTTCCCACATTGTTGCATATCATTTTCCTGCGTGCAAATCCATATGCTAACAGATTCCACGAAGATGTAGGAGGGTGGTTTTATTTCCAAGTTTCTGCTGCAGTTGAAGGACATTGAAGATCAACTGAATGCAGTTGAAAATCTTGTAGAGGAGAAAGATTTTATAGCTATGTTATTATAGAATGTATTTCAATCCTTTTATGCTTTTATGGAGGCTCCACATCTAATTAAAGAGACTCAAGGACTCACATTTGAGTAGTTGTTTGGATTTTTATTGTAAAAAGTAAGAAGGGAGATCAGTTTCAAGAAAAATAAGGACCACAAAGAGTGCATTTAGTACATGAAATTATAAGGGCAGTGGAGATAATTTATAGCAGAAATAACCCTTTTTAAAGGAACCAAAAGCATCTCAAGAGGGATTGTTGAAAGAAGCATTGTGATCTAGAAAATGATAAAAAAAAAAGTCACAATATGCAAATATGACTAAGGAATATAAACAAGAAACAATGGGTAATTTTTCACTTATGATGTTGTAGAATCAGTGTGAAGAGTCAAGCAATTGGTACGTTTACTCAAGGGCATCAAGCCATGTGTGTCACAAAGATTGGTATGCAAATTTCATTGAAAATTATAGTTGCAATGAATCACTTTCCTCGGATGATGGTTTCGCTCCCTAGGCTAGAGGATATGGTGATGTTCATATTTTGTTAGTTACACTTTCAATATTGTTTAGTTTGTGTCTGATAGGCACAATAATCTTCTATATTTAAGTGAAATCACTATGAATCCTAACCTTTGTGTAGATTTTAAAGGAATTTTTGTTTGTTTTGAATCTCAATGATAAGGAAATTATTATTATTGGTATTATATAACCCAATGGATCACAAAACAGGATATGAACATGCATTAGAACCCATTGAAAGCACTAATGCACTTCAGGATAAGAGGTATGGTTATCTTGATTACCATTGTCTATAGACATTATATAAGACTAATATGGTGAATGGGATTTTTTCTATTTAGAATAGTCAAAATGTATGTTCATGGTGTGAAATGGATAGGTACTTTCAATGACCATGAAGCACTGGTAAGGAATGGAAAGTCAAAGGAGCATTGGATTTGGTATATGTGGTTTTGCATGGTCCAATGCGGACACCTTCCATATATGGAGCTTTGCATGAATTTTTCATAATAAATAACTTTTCTTGTAAAATGTAGGTATGTATTTTAAATAGAAAGTTAAATGTTTTTCTAAGTTTGTTTTTTAGAAAGACATGGTAAAGAAATAGGGAGGGAACATGTGAAAAATATTAGAACAACTACTGAAGGTGAGTTTTCCTCTAAAAAATTTAAGGAATTTTTTAAGCAATAAAGAATACAAAGGTAACATATTACATCACTGGAGAATAGAGTCATGGCAAGGTAAAACATGACAATCATGGAGATGGCACAATGTATGGTGCATAATGAAAATGCACCTTATCATTACTAGGTATAAGTTATGAATACAATTATGTACACTCTCAATTGATGTCCAACACAAGCCTTCAAAAATGTAACATCGAAAGGATCATGGTTTGATAAAACACCTAATGTAAGTAGTTTTCATGTTTTCATGGTTTGATCCACTACTATATTGGTAAAAATGTATGTATTTGTTGTCTATTGTGAGAAAAGGAATGCATACATGTTACTATATGTCTCTAAATAAATGATTGTGGTGAGTAGGGATGTTGTTGTGGATGAGAAAGTACCATTATTTTCTAGTAATGGTCTATATACTAAAATTATTGTAGTGGTTTCTACTAACAATGTTTCTAGAACAAGTTGTCGTATTAGTGTTGAAATCAATTCCAAGTTGAAAGCACCAGACATATCAAGTTCTAAGGAGGAATATAGTGGTAAAGAGAGTGTTTCTCAATCTTCACATATGGGTCAAGAAATCAACATAAAAGGATTAATTTGTATTATACCACAGTGAAAAATGTGCAAAAGATGAATTGCCCAAGTTAGTGAAAGGGAAATCTACAAGGTCAGGAAAATAAAAGTTTTAAGGTGAAGAGAGGGTAATTTTTTTATCTTAATGTTTTTTCACATGTATCAAATTGTAGCATAGTTACAGAGGCAAGAGTCGAACCTAAATGGAAGACTTTCATGAAGGTTGGTGTAAGTGAAAGGGGCACGCATATAAGGAATAATAATGGTGTACATGGTAGATTTCTGATAATTATTCAATAGTGGAAAACATTAGGCAACAGACATTTAGAAGCTCAATGCATAAATATTTTAGAGGGCTTATGTCATATTTTTAAGTCTCGATATATATTATACATTTTTGTATGAATTGATCACTTTAACAAGAAACAAGGGAAACATGACACCTTTAAGACAAGACAATCACTTTTGGATACAACAAAATCCAATGAACCTAGTAATCAACACAAATTCCTATTTTACTTGGTGGTTGTATCAGCTAATTACCCGTGTACTCAGGGAAGATAGATTGGAAACAATAGGGATGTTTGGATACATTGTTGTAGTAGCAGAAATATTATAGTTTGGTTAAGTTCATGTATAAACTTAATCATTTTATTGTGATATTTACTAAAACATTTTAATCATTACGTGAGGGTGCTAGAATATTACTATGTTATATAGGCTAATTGGGTTAAATTAGTTAGCTAGTTGTTGGATATTCTATAAGGCACAAATGAAGGTTATTGAATAACATGTTCATCTGTAGGTTTGGCTTATGATTTTTTTAGGAATATTAGTTGTAGTGATATGTAAAGCTTCCTAGTTTATAGGATGGTTGTGGATATACAACAATTGCTTCAATAATGTGATCTTATAGCTTTAATAATCAATCTTTAAATTTAAACATCAAAAAGTGTGTAAAAAACATAGTGAAATCATGCCTTTGTTTCATTCTCTATTCAAGGTGAGTTTACATTTTAGCAGCGAAAAGTATGTAAGGATATCTCACTTGTATAGTTAGGTACAAAACAACAAGGTCTCATTTAAATAACTAAGGTGTTGATATATCCTTCAAGTCCATTATATTGAACTCGCTATTAAGCCAAGTGTTTTTATATAACATGTTTTCAAAAAATACACCATAAAAATATAAACATCTAGAATTATCTCAATCATGAACACACATATTCATTAACATAATATAAATAAAATCACATAGAAATCAAGACATTAATGTAACTAATTACAAAAAAGCTCAAAATAATCATTTAATTCTTCATATTATCATAAATACATCAAGATTTTCAATATGTGTCATATCATATACATAGCTTCCCATAGGCTCAACACGAATATACAATACTTCTTCTATCAAAGTGATAATGTCTCTGTATTTTAAATACACATCAACAACTCATATCTATGTCTATGTGTTATCAAAGGTGCAATCAAAGTTGTTGTTAAGGCTAGTCATGGGAACACTATAAGAAAAAATTTATTCACCCATCTATAAGGTAGTTATGCCACCCCCAACCATCAACTTAAACCACACGAACATAATAAGGAGACTAATAAATTCACCCAATGGTTGAAATCACAAAACAACACATCATAGAAATAATTTGACATGCACACCAATCCACACAAGCACAAATTGATCACAATAGTCATATACGTGGAAGGTTTTCTTTGCTTCAAGAGATAAATTATTGGATGGATATTAATGCTTAAAGACAACATATCATATTTTTATAGTTACGCAATGCCAAATGTATGTAAAAGAATTATATATGATAAAGAATAGCGAATCTAATGCCTTTAATTAAGGAAACTGAAGAGAAAAGGACCAGAATGTCGACAATCACCTTGATTTTCTATAAAAACTATACAATGTCAGTGCACAAAGTTTGATATTGATTGAAGGTTAATACATACTATTTATTAAGTTATATATCTCTATTCTAGATTTTATGGTTTTGTCTATACGTTTTCTTATTTTGTGGCTTGTGCATAATTAGCTAAGATGTAATCATGCTAATATTGATCACTGCTCATTGTTTGAATGATAAGTTATTATGTTGTATCCCAAGACTACAACTATAACATGTCCTAATCAGTTATTCTATAGACCTCTTCCAACAATGGTTCCTTTGTTAGGACCTAAAAAATGTTAAGATGACTAGTAGGAAAATGGGATGTGGAGAGATGGCTAAAAGAGAATATGAAACTTTGTGTTGAAGATGAAGAGTTTGTGATGGAAATCCCTGCAAAAAGGATCAATTTAGAACACATATACCAAGATGTTCATGAGATATTATGGTGTGAGCTCCAGAATAACTAGTTACATAGTTATCTAGACTAAAACATTATTGCTTTAGACTTGGGGTCGAAGAGGAACATGTGTGGACGGAAGACAACATAGAGAAAATGTATAATTTGGATACCAAATGGACTAAATATATGGATCGTTGGACACAAACTACAATTGACAGATATGTAACTAAAAATAATGTACAATTTTTGATTCTATGAAAAAATGTTTCCTTAGTGGATTGAGAGGAAAATTTGTCAAGAATTTTGCCTTCTTAGTAAAAATGCTAGCTGTGGAAAAGCTCATGGAGCCAATTTCACACGATATAGATTAGTCACATAGGCAAAAAATATATGTAATGCTAGAAGAGGCTCAATGAATGCGAAAGGACCAGAACAAATGTAAGCCCATGAAAGGTCCGAGAAGGATCAAAAACAATAAAAGAAAAAATTAGGAAGACTAGAAAGAGAAGAAATACAATGCAATAGATGAGGAAACACTAGTGCTGCAAGGGGTAAGACCAAACCAACTACAAGTAGGAGTAAAGTAGGTAGATATGACAAGGAAGGGGGAAGGGAACCTCCTAAAAGGATAGGAGAAAAAAATGATGAAGAGGATAAAATCTAATGAGAGGGTATGCAAGGAGCTATGCACTTTGATAGTGAGATTAAGAGAAGGATATAAGAAGATGGTGAAAGGAAAAGGAAGCAACGTGTAGGGAAATGGAATTAGTTAGGAATAGGTTTATGATACAGTTGGAACTTAACCTGAGGTATCTATCATGGAGACCTTAGTATTATGCAAAAGGAAAAAAAGTAGTTTGCAATGAAGAAATCATGCAAGATCCATATAACCCTATCGAAAATGATGGTACCCCTTTTTTAGGATTCACATCCCAGATCCAAATAGGGAATTGATCAATTGGGATTGTTTAAATTACTAGGAGCAAATGAGGGTTTTGCAAGTAATGGAAACAAAACTATAAATATTGGAAGAACGAAGGGAAAAAGGGAACAAAACACACACTATGCAAATATGATTGATTACAACACCTATGACCATAACCATAGAAGAACTCCTGAGGGAGCCAAATATTACAGATAAGTAATAATTTCACATTGGATTCCCTAGTAATAATGAAAGGATCTCATATTGTAGCAATAACAACTAACTAAGCCCTAAGTACAAAGTAAGTTTTCATGAATTCGAAAAGTCTAGTACTATGTCTTCTAACTAAAAAATTAAAATTGTGTGTCTAGTTGTGCAATTATGAGTGCATGTGCAACCTTTAACCATCCTATTGTGCATACAAGTATGAATAATAGTAATAATTCAACTTAACCAGGAGGAATCCAACCAATTGTGAGGAGAAATATGACATATGTAGCTATCGTGTATGGAAACTTGTAGTTGTATGATGAGTCAAATGAATGAAAAAATACTTGTTATCCTATGATATGGGATAGGTTGCAAAAGGGTTGATGAAAACAAAAATAAATGTGAACTCATAGGAGCTTTGCACAACAGGGCCTTAGAATTTATATACTTTATGAACTTAAGCAAGAAAAACATTAAAGGGGGTTTAAGATGCTCTCACTCTAGAATTCAAGAGGATAAAGTGCATGAGAAAAGTTATTCAAGAGTTATAATAAATCAAGAAAAATCCATGAGAGTCTGTGTTGGAGTATAACCTTTGATTTTTGGATGTACTGAACAAGAAAAGTTTCAATTTTGATGATGCTAGAAAGGTTTCTTGGTTTGTAGAAGGATTGTGTAGTAATATTCATTTTTCCATTGTGAAAATGAAGTTTTCCTATAAGGAAAAAAAATTTGAGGCTACCATAAGGGTGGAAAGGATTGAAGACTACAAGGAAAATAGAGGATTCAACCAAAAGATGGAAGCAAAAGTAGATGTTATGATGCAAAATTCCCTTCAACCTAAAAGCTCATCCGGGGGATTCCAAAATCAAAATTATTCATTGAAGGTTCCATAGAGGCCTTATAATGCACATCAATGGGGTTACCATGGTGGTTATAAACAAAGAAGGACAAGGTCTCAGCCCCAGAGGTAATAAGTGACTTGTTATCTTTGTGGAGAGCCAAATCATACTAACTGAAATTTCCCTTCAAATCCAGTGCGGGAAATATATTGTGCATATTATAGAATGCATGTGCAACATCATACGAAAGGTTATCTTGAATTGTATAAGTTAATTACATAATGTCAAAATGGTCAATGCAATGCCAAGGGATTATGCGAGTCTACATGTCATCACTAGATTATAGAGAAAGAAACAAGGCTTAAGACCTATGTAGATACTTGCGGAGGATAAATACCTCAAACCAAGAAGAGAAAAAAAATTCTAGAAGAGGCAAAGGGATTTATAAATTCTATACATAACAAGGAGAGAAAAATCTAGACTACATGAGAACCTAAAGCACACGGCTATGGGAAGGTTGTGAAAATCCTAAATCAAGATGGAGTGGCAGTTACACTTAATGACATGCTCATAATAGTTAATGTATTGTGCAATGAAGACATCTCTCAAAATATAACCAATTTTCTTATAAAACTCTTGGAAAGAGTAACTAGCGGAGTTGTGGACCCCAATAAGCCAATTTGATACATGAAAAACAAGAGACCAAGAGATGTAGATACAACGATACATATAATTATTTGAGGCTATGAAATAAGGGATGTAATGTTTTATTTTAGAAGCACTGTAAATATGATTCCTAGATCCATATGGGAAGTTATGGATGCACCTGCATTAGCATGTAGTCCAATGAATTATATTCTAGTTGATTATGGTAAGTAGATCTAATTGGCTGACTAGAATATTTGTAAATAAAGGTAGGATACCTTATTTTACATATAGATTTTGAATTTATTGACATGAATACAAATGAAACATGCTATCGTATCCTAATTGGTAAGAAACATGCATATGATGGAAACATGATAATAAATACAATAAATAATAGAATGGAAGCACGCCTGTAGGATTCTATTATTGTCGTACCCATAAATAAGACTAAACAAAATCCCTACACCATTCCAAAAGATCCATTTTCTTCCTATGTGCGTGATACTAAAAGATGGATTAAATTAGATCATCAAGAAAGAAAAAAAATCAACATAAACAATAGAAAGGGAAAAGAGGGATTACATGTACAACCCTTGTGTACTATGTGAGAGATTCCTCTGACTACACAATCAAATAATCCATTCGTATAAGAAGACTTGCAATAGAAAATCAAATCACCTATAAAATCTAAATTAGGAAGGGTGTATGCATTTGCACACACATAAGGACTATAATGAGAAAATTGGAGAAATTCATATTGCACGAGAGGTAGACTCATCAATAAATGGGGATTTTAATGAAAATTTAAATAATGAAACATGTAGAGAACATGAAATCAGACCAATGAGAATGGTCCAGGTAGTAGAAACATAAATTTCGCAATACTTTGGCACCTATAATTTAGATACTTTTATAGTCAAATTCTAGGAGTATGTATCATAGGATGAGATGTGAATAAGTGCATTGGATTATGCACTGAAAGGATCAACAACAACATGGTGGGTGGTGCATGGAAGGAAGAAACTTGGATGAAAAGAGGTAGAGGGCATGATGTGTGCAAGGTTTATAATACCTTCTCAATTAACCAAGGCACGACCAAGATTTTACAGAAGCTAATGTCTAGAGTTATATATTCAATAATACGTTGGTGTATGGAAAATATGGTAGATTAAACCACAATTTTGGGTTCATATCTCCCTCGAAACACTCACCCCATTTCCCAAAGCATGGCACATGAACTAAGAAAGGAGAAGAGAAACACACACTTGGAGGAAGGTCCAAGAAGATTTCATTAAACAAGGAGCTAAATTAAAGGACCCACAAAAGAAAGATTGTGCAACCACAAGAAGTGATACTATAAGAAGGGATAACAACAAAAAACAAGAAATAAAAATATTTTAAAGAGTAGGATATGATAAGGGTGAAGGAAAGGGGTCTGACAATGAAGAATACATGGAGCTAAAAGGAATATTTGAACCAGAGATCATTAAGTGACTCCCAAAGATAGTGAATGTGCAAAAAGAAGATAAATGATTTGATAATTTAATTATAGAGGAAAAATCAGGGACAATAATAGTTAAAGATACTAAATTAAATAGAAGGTATATAAGGAACCGATGTGCAAGAGGATGGAAGACATTCAAACCCCAAGAATTGTTAAGTAAAAAACAATAGGAGATTATTTGACACAACAAGAGATGTTAAAGATATTGTAACTATTGTGGGATTACAGACCAAACCTTCCTAAATAAATTTGGTGAGATAAAAGGAGTAAACCCTTCCCTAGGAGAAATGTGCATTGAGCTCAAAAAAGGAGAGAGACATATAAGGAAGAATCCATATATATTAAACCCTAACATGAAAGATAAGGTAAAGTAAAAGCTAGAAAGGATGATATAAGTATGATTGATCTACCCCATAGAAAAGTTTGATTGGGTAAGCCCAGTAATGACCGAATAAAAGAAAACATGAGAAATAAGAATTTATGGGGACTATATGGCATTAAATGATGAATACATTAATTATCCCTTTCCCATGCCATTTGCAGATGAAATTTTGGAGGTATTTATAGGACACAAGGTATACTCATTTATAAATGGCTTCATCGAATACCACCAAATCTCAATTGCACATGAAGATCAATAAAAAGACAACTGTCACATAATGGGGATGTTTTGTGTACAAAGTAATACCATTCAGACTTTAAAAACATCTACAATCTTCTCAAGAGTCATGGTGACTGCATTCAAATATTTCATCCATGATTTCTTAGAAGTGTATTTAGATGATTGCGTTGCCTTTTCCCACTTCAAGGAACATCTCTCCAAGGTATTCCTAATGCTAAAACATTATAGAGATTTGCACATTCCATTTAATTTAAAGAAATGTTTTTTTTTACACATTTGGAGTGGTGTTGCGACATGTTGTTTTCCAAGATGGGATTGTGGTAGATTAGGCAAAAAAAATGTGGTTATCATTGGTTTTAAACCACTAAAAAATCCTTCGGAAGTGTATGCATTTTTGACACATAGGATATCACATGATTTTATTAGGAGATATGTTAGCACTACATGACTGATGGAACAACTTATATTAAAAGGGGTCAATTTTGAATTGACACCAAAATGTCATAATGCATTTACACAATTGAATCAAGAATTAGTCACTATAACTATTCTAATATTCCCAAATTGGAGAAAAACATTTGTTGATCAAGAGTTTCGCACTTGTTACCTGTCCAAGTTAATGTACCAAACTAAACACAAAAACCTTGAAAAATTCAAATGAAATTGATACCTGATGGACAAGATCCGAAGATGTAGACGGATAAGGAAGCCAATGTAGATAAGACGGGCACACACGAACGATTCTGCACAGTAGATCCAAGTAACCTGCGAGACACCGATGCTTGACAGAAAAAGACCACGTTAAAAGATATTTAGGTGGACTACCCGAGAAGCGGGTCCGGGAAGCGATAAGCTCCCTCGGCAGATGTCAGTCCCCGTTTTCAATTAAGTAAAGAAGCATACATGATAAAAGATGTACGTACAAGACTAGATTTTCTGATCAAAGTAATAAACAAAATCTAAACAATAGACAAAAAGTAATAGAAAACAGGGAATTGTGAAAACAAAGCTGAATTTGTGTTACCTGTGTCCTTTTACCTGTCTGCAGGATGATCAGTGTTGATTATGTAGAATCGGCATCGACTGGTTCAGATCAGTGTCGACTGATATAGATCGGCGTCGATTGGTTCAGATCGGTGTCGACTGATATAGATTGGTGTCGATCCAAGACAAAGTGCAAGAAGATTTGGGAATCAGAAAATGAAGGCAAGATCGTCAACGTCTGCTGGATCTGCAAAAGCTGGAGAGATACTGGCAAGACTCCACCTGTGCTGGGTGCAGGAACAGAGTCACCAGAAAATCAATGGAGACGTGCGATGTTGATGTGATAAGAGCAGAGTAACGGTGCTCCTCTCAGGGATTGATTTGGAAAAGATTCACTCTCATTCGATAGATAATGTTCACACTTGATGCTCAAAACTCTCTCGTTCTCTCTCTTACAATTTGTGTCTCCCCAGAACTGAGTTCTGGGCCTCTATTTGTAATCGGCGCCATTCCGAAAAATTGGCGTCGACTGAGTACCGGTCGGCACCGATCATGGAACAGACTCCTGAGATGGCCAAAAGGAGTGATTTCTGGAAAGATAAGAGTGATCCCTCCACCTCAAATATGGGAAATATCCCGCTGCTTGGTTTGGGAGGAGGAGAAATAGGGGGGATATATGGATAGAATAGATATGGGGTAGATAAGTGGTTAGGATACATGTAAAAAGGTGTAATTAAATTGTTAATATTTAATTAATCACGGGTAAAACATAATGGGGTGAATTAAACTTAGGATAGGTGTTTAAATCACAAATTGAATAATACCCCAAGGGGATAGTGGTGATATAAACGTGCCCCAGGTTACCTGAGAGAGCAAACGCGCACGAGGGACACTAAATTAGATAACCAATTTTAGGTGTCTACATTTTGCCCCTCTTTGTCAAGTAACTTGCGATAAGCAAGGTTGTGAGACAAAAACAAGGAGGTGGAAGAAAGGAAGAAAAAGTGATGATGTGATCCCCCTCAAACTAGGGATGGGATGAGTGATAGAACAAACGATCTCAAGTTTGAAAAAGGTAGATGAAAATGCAAGAAGCCCCAGCTAGATGTCTGGAGTAGACCAGATCATTAATGGTGCACAAAAATAAATAAAGAGGTAGCAACCTAAGGAACTCACATTGGTAGGGCAGACTAGACGGTCTCCTCATGAGACAACGTTAGTACCTATAGACCCATGAGTGTAAGGAGGGCTGCAAAATAGTCAGCATCTAAAGAGAGACACATTGGTAGGGACAAGCAGACGATGTTAGTGCCTATAGACCCATTAACTCTAAGCTACCAAAAAAGTGCGAGTGCCCCATGCAAAGGGAACAAACTCGAAATGGATGATAATATCGAAAAAGTATGTGCCAAAACGTAACACTCAGGGCAGGATGACGACTAGATAGTTAAGCCAAGCATCAACACCATGGCACGAAGATTAGGAGATGGAAGTAAACGACGTGGAGAAGCGATACTGCAACCCACGGGTAAAAATGAGTATAAATCGGCGTCGATTTAGATAAATCGGCGTTGACAGAAAAAATCACCGCCGACCACACAAATCGGTGCCGACAGTTCCCAGCATATATAAATATGCCAAAGGGAAACATGATCGATTTATTTACACCGTGACGATTGATTCAGAGAGAATCAAAAATTGGATTTGAGCACCATGGAAGCCTCTGGAAGCGGTCAGAAGCGGAGGAGGACACGACCTGGGGTAAGTGGTTCTTCTTGAACCCGTCATTATATATATTTTTTTGATTTTTTTTTAATTTTGTTTGGTGGGAGGCCAGTGTTTCTGTCACGCTGCCTTCCAATCGGCGTCGATTGATATAATCGACACCGATTTTATTACAGCGGCACCAATTGAATATAATTGACGTCGACTATGTTGGATCGACGCCGTTTGTAATTTTGAACATAATATTTGGATAAAAATGATAGAATGTGTTTTGGATGCTTCAGATTTGGAAAAATATGAAGCTAACATTGCTCTTGATGTCGTGGATGCAGGCACGAGAGGTATTACACATGAGGGATGTGATTCCCAAGTTACTAGAGACTATTCTCCCTGACGTCACTGATGCAGATTGGCGCCACTTAGAGTTAGCCGGGCTCGGGGGCTTTCGGTACTACAGATGAGTGCCGTAAGATGTAGAGTTGATGCGAGCACTAGTGCGACGATGGGATAGCCAGACTTGCACTTTTTGGTTCAGGACGGGTGAGATGACCATCACCCATGAGGACATATACATGATTTTGAGGTTGCCGATCACTGGGGACCTGATAGAGATTACGCCACGAGAGCAGCAGCAGAGGGCCCTAGGTCGATTGCATGGAGACAGGGCGGATGATTCAGAGATAGTGTCCGGGGCAGTGAGGATAGCCTCGTAGTATAGATAGGATGTTCCCAGGAGCAGACGTATAGTGTTGATTCAGATGGCGATCTCCTACTTTGCTCTCCCAGATTCAGGAGGTGGGAGATTCCCATTGTTATTACTAGATTACGTTTGTGACATCCTACAATTCAGACAGGTGTTCGCATTTGCTGATGCCTTGATAGCTCAGATATATTATGAGTTATGGATGTATACCACTGGCAGGAGGACAGGCATTGATGTCAGTTTTATGCTCCATTGCTGGGCATATGAGCACATAGCAGTGATCAGGCCATCCAGGCTTCCTTGGATGCCAGTAGTAGTGGGGGCTATTGATTACAGATTCCGACGATGGCGGGCCGATATGGCCCCGGGAGATACAGGGAGATCTGCAGATTGGTATGCTGAGCGTTTCAGGATGCTAACACCAGAGTAGGTCATATGGAGACCATATCGGGTATTTCCGACATGGGCTGGTCAGGATGCTCACCTAGTGGGGTTGAGACGGAGCAGGGTGGTTAGGGGCCGCAGGCCTGATATATGGGAGCGCGTCCCGTTTATACGGGTATTGAGACAGTTCGGCCTAGTACAAACAGTGCCGACTACTTACAAGCCCTACAGGCGAGACAGCAGAGAGACTGATCTGCTGATTTTGATCCTGGCAGATCCATTGAGAGAGGCCCCACCCTCCACAGACAGTGATGATGATGCTGGAGTGGATGATGGTTATGCGGCATGGTATGCGACAGAGCTACCACGACACCTTCCAGCATCTATAGATGTCTGATGAGGAGGATATGGCTACAGTGCTGGAGAGACTGGAGGGAGAGCATGCCACCCTGACACATACACACCAGGTGGCTCTCGAGGAGATCAGAGCTCTGACAGAGGAGAGGGATGCCCTGATTTTGGAGAGAGACACTACTCGCCAAGAGTGAGATAAAACGATCCAGTAGAGGGATCGCTACCATCGACATAGGGAGGCCCTCAGGGCCAAATATGGTGATAAAGGTACCATGTCAGAGTCTGGGACACAGGGCACGACCATAGGAGGGGCACCACCAGCAGCACCAGCAGCACCACTACGAGCACCTGGTACCATGAGCCTGAGTACATATCAGTCTCTCCTCGCTGAGGTGAGATACTACGAGGATGTCCTAGCACAACATGCCCCAGATGTGCCTCGTTACGGGGTGAGGAGGAGATCAGCGATAGCCACAGCGAGTGGGGCATCAGAGGGAGGGAGCACCGGGAGAGACCGAGGTGTGAAGAGGCCTCCAGCAACAGGTGCGTCTAGCTCGATAGGCGGCGGCTAGGAGAGATAGCCTGGTCCAGAGGAGGGTGGAGGAGATAGTGTCCTCCACCTATCAGATTTTATGATATAGATATTGATGTATTTTTGTATCAATGTAGTGATGTAGCCTCAATTGGAAGGCATTTTATAGATGGCTTGATTAAGAGCCAACCATTTTTTTTTTGTTGTACAGACACACATGTATATATATAGATTCATCATTTCCTTTGTCATATGATTGTTCTCCTGCTTTTAATTTTGATATACATGGATAGATGTAGCATAATTGTGATGGATATAGACATAGAATGATAGATGATGAATAGATGTGATTGGATAGACATAGATGTAGAGGACATAAATAGATTTGATTTGATGTGATTGATATGTGGATTTAACTTGGATGAGAAAATAGATATAGATATATGTAATGTTACTTGGATGGACAAGTGTTTAGATGATGTGATAGATAGGTGGGAGTTAATAGTTGGAATGGATTTGATATTTTTGAGATTTTTAATTAAGTTTTGATGAAAATAGATAGATAGACCCACATGTATTCATAATAGAGGCAATGACATGTGTTTTGGACAAAGTAGATCAGATGAAATTAGATAAATGATAGAGTTTGATTAAATTAACATGTTAAATGTCAATTTAACTGGATGAAATAATTGGAAATACTCTCGGTGAGAGCCAAGGACGTAATGAAAATGACCTTGATTAGAAATAAAGGAAATACACCCAGATAAGAAGAAAAATGATAAGATGGGCTCCCAACCGACCATAAATAGAATCTGGATAGGAAACCAAAAGATCATGCATACAAGGCCCTATATGAGGTTAAAATAAACCTGACACTAACTAGCCGTAAACCAGATTTAGGAGGGAAACGGAAGGAGCAGTAAGTAGGTATCTTGTCGAAATTTACAAGGGACAGAATACATGTTCATACTGGGAAAATAGGATTCTCCATATGATCAACAAAAGGTCTTATATCTCAGCTTCATGATTTCTGGCAAAAAAAGCAAACTGATCAATGCGGGAAGTTTGCTAGATATGGAAAGACTGATCAATACGGGAAGTCTTTCAGTGATGCTAAAAAGTGTATAAACTGACTGAAAGGCTGATCAATGCAAGAAGCCTTGAGTATTCCTTTGAGAAACAGCCGTCCTTCAAGGGAGCGGTCTGTATTTTGAATTTTAATGATAGCCATCCTTCGAGGGCATGGTCTATATCTTTTGATTCATTTGATAATGTATGGATAGCTGTCCTTCAAGGGATCAGTCTATCTTTTTTTTTTTTTTTTGATCTTTTTTTTTTGGAAGAAGCTGAGTTTAGACCTAGATAGATCAGATAGAGGGGAAGAAAACGTATAAAGAGCACGCACTCATGCCCCGAGTAGATCCAATTAAGATAAGCACTTGGGACAGATGAAGTGGTGATTAAGGTATTCCTACCATGAGGAGGAACATATCCAGAAGAAAAATGCTATGAGTAGAGCCGTGATACTCATATTTAAGGTAAAAAAGACAATAGGCGGAAAACCACATAGTTTCGAATCACCATGAAAGTATATGACTGGTTGTTAGAGTGGATGAAAGATCTGTCTTGCGACTAAATTTGTGTAAGATAGATTTTAACAGTAGAAGGGCCATAGATGCAAGGCATTAAGAGGTTCCACTTCAGGTATACCATCCATGGAAGATAGACGATAAGCCCCAGACCCATATTTATGAGTGATAATGTACGGGCCCATCCAGTTGGGAGAAAACTTACCACGCTGACTCCTTTCGAGTGTAGTGACATTTTGGTTTTCTTTAAGAACAAGATCACCAATTTTGAAGTCATGGTGCTGCAAGTGCTTGTTATAAGCACGTTTGACATGCTCAAGATAGACTTGATGATGTTCAAGAGTGTTGAGACGCCACTCATCTAATAATTCAAGTTGTGCTAGACGATTTTGACGATAGTCCTCATCAGAGACAAATTCTCTGAGAGAAACACGGAGAGATGGGATTTGGACTTCCAAAGGAAGAACAGCCTCAGACCCATAGACGAGAGAGAAGGGAGTAGCACCAGTAGGAGTACGAATGCTAGTCCGATAAGCCCAAAGAGCAAAAGGGATATGTAAATGCCAATCCCTACCAGCTCGACTAGTTACCTTTGCGAGGATATTACGCAAAGTTTTATTGGAAGCTTCGGCCTGGCCATTAGCTTGAGGATAGTATGGAGAAGAAAAGCTGAGTTTGATATTGAAAGCGTCGCAGAGGTTCTGCAAATCAACGTTCTTGAAAGACTTACCGTTATCTGTGATGAGTTTGTGTGGAACACCAAAGCGACAAATGATGTGTTGATAGACAAAATCAACTATGGGTTTAGCTTTTGTTGAAGAAAGAGGGATAGCCTCCACCCACTTAGTAAAGTATTCCGTGGCAGTAATGATAGAATGATGACGCTGTGAAGAATGGGGATTGATGAGACCAATGAGATCAAGACCCCATTGCGAAAAAGGCCACAAATCCGCTGTAGGTTGTAAAGCTTGACTAGGGATATGTGTGAGATTGGAATGTTGTTGACACTTGACACATTTCTTAGTGTATTCACAACAATCTCGATTAAGAGAAGGCCAATAATATCCTAAACGTAAGATGCGTTTAGCTACGGCCAAGCCACTAAAATGTCCACCACAGATACCGTCATGGACCTCTGGATAGCTTTAGATGATTCAAGGGTTTTGAGGCACCGAAGAAAAATACCATCAAAGCCGCGTTTGTAGAGGACCCTGCCTAGAATAGTATAGCGATTAGCGCGTAGGATAAAAAATCTTCTACCATTGGAAGTCAGATCTGGAGGAAGCACCGAATGAGATAGATAATCAACGATCTGTTGATACCACTCATCCTGAGTATTGGTTGTGACAACATGGATTGAAGTTAGTTGCCTAAGATGAGATGGTTGATCTAATCGTTGCACAGCCACATAAAGTCACGAGTCCTCGGTAAAAGGTGGGATAAGTGAGGCTAACGAAGCCATTGTATCTGCGAATCGATTCACAGTGCGAGGAATAGCTTGGATAGTGAATTTATCGAAAGATTGGAGTTGAACGAGAACGATATCACGATATTTTTGAAGGATATCATTCTTGCATTGATAGACGCCTGTGACTTGATTAACGATGAGTTCAGAATCACCAAAGATGTCAATATGACGAGCACCGAGATTAATGGCATTTTGAAGACCCAAGACAAGAGCTTCATATTCAGCCATATTATTGGTGCACTCAAAGTTCAATTTGTGTGCGATTGGGATAGGCGCACCCCAAGGAGGAATCATCACAAAACCTGCACCTCCCCCTTGCTGACATTTGGATCCATCAAAGAAGAGCTTATAATTTAAATGGAGACAGAACAAAATCAATTTGTTGGATATATTCATCGGGGAATTGAGCAAGGGGGGACTTGAGTGTCTGGAAGAGGAGCATCAACTAATTGATCTGCAATAACCTGACCCTTGATAGACTTTTTTTGGGATAAACTCGAGATCAAATTATATCATAAGAATGAGCCAACGAGTGATACGATCATTGTGATAAGGCTTTCGCATGTATTGTCTTGAGTGGATTGACACTTTTGACAATGTAAGTTTTGTGATTAAGGAGGTAATGACGAAGCTTAGAAGTTGTGAAGAAGAGAGCACAACACAGCTTTTCAGCTTTGGAATAACGTGTTTCATACTCATGGAGAGTACGAATGATGTAATAAACGACTTGTTCTTTACCACAAGTGTCCCGATGTGAGATCATGGCTCCCAGAGCATGGTCAGTCACAGAGATATAAAGATAGAATGGCTCCCCATCGCGTGGAGGTGTAAGCATAGGTGGAGAAAGAAGATAAGCTTTGAGATCATCAAAGGCCTTTTGGAAATGCTCATCCCATTAAAAATGAACATTCTTATGAAGGAGATGATGAAAAGGTTGACAATGGTCCGACAATTGTGAGATAAAACGACACACTGATTGAAGACATCCTTGGAGGACTGCGAAGTTTCTTTAAGTTAGAAGGGGGAGGCATCTCAAGGATAGCTTTTATTTTTGCGGGGTTCTACTTCAATACCCCTAATGGAAATGATAAAACCTAAAAGTTTACCAGTGAGAATGCCAAACACACATTTAGATGGATTTAGACGAAGACAAAAGTGAATAAGCCTCTCAAAGAGAGGTGCAAGAATGAAAAGATGATCCTGGACGACGTTTGGATATATTGAGGAGATCGTCGACATAATCTTCCGCAGTTTTTTGTAAGAGATCATGTAAGATGTAGGTCATTGCTCGCTGATAGGTTTCTCCTGTGTTCTTAAGACAGAAAGGCATGACATGATAACAAAAGGTCCCCCAAGGAGTTATGAAAGAAGTCTTATGTTGATCTTATGGTGCGATGAGAATTTTATTATACCCAGAGAAACCATCCATAAGAGAAAGCATCTCATGACCCGCAGTTAAATCCATGAGTTGGTTGATATTAAGTAGAGGAAAAATCATCTTTTGGAAAAGCAAGATTAAGATCCCAGAAAGTTGGTACAAATTCAAATTTTCCTAGTGGCTTTAGTTACTGGTACTACATTAGAAACCCATTGTGGATAATCGATGGGTTAGATGAAATTAGCAGAGAGCAAGCGCTGTAACTCTTCTTTAACAAGCAGGGCTATTTTAGGGTGCATTTTACGTAATTTTTGTTTTAATTGGTTTGATGTCAGGAAGAGTAATGATATTGTGGACCATGATATCAGGATCGAGTCCTGGCATATCCTCATATGCCCAAGCAAAGGCTTGACGATGGTTGGAAAGAAAAGTGGTAAAGTCTCCTAACTCCTGTGGATTAAGGGATTGGCCGACCTTAATGATGCGAGGGTATTTAGAAGTCCCTATATTAAGGTCGACAGTGGCTTCGTTGAGAAGCGTAGATGTGTCAGAAGGAATGGTTTTAGGAAGATAGGAATCCTCTACCCCCAGATAGGTGAGGACAGAATCATCATCCGCATAGTGGATAGTGTTGATAGTAGGAGAGTCGTCTCCAACTATTTCAGAGAAAATTAACGGTATGGAAGTGGATATATCATTAGTCTTATAGGCTAGTGGCCCTAAGGAAATGGTATTGATTAAAAAAAAAGTTAGACGGGATGGAAATGGCGTCGTCCACATTGAGTGATGCTTCTGAATTAGCGGGAGAAGATGGTTCCTCAATAGGAAGAGGCTCATCGAGAACAGTGACGGTGGCTTTTGAAAGAGGTTTAAATCCTAAACCAAATTTTTGATGTGGCTTGAGAGTTGGAATGGACGCGAGGTCATGCACACCTTGTTCATATTTACCCAAGCCAAAGCCCTTCCATGCACATCGATATAAATAAGTTTTTGCAAACGTGGGATTCTGTAGACAATCGAACCCTGTTAAATAAGGTTTGGTCTTAGGAGGAGAATCCGGGCGATAGTGAGGCATATCAAGACCACTGTAAATGAAATTAGTCTGTTGATTGGGCAGACCAATGGTGACGATGCGACCAAGACCTGGCTGATATTCAGGTTGTTTGTCTGGTCTACCATACTCACTAGGTTTGAGATGGGCGTCAAAAGAAAGGAGAGGAAGCTCTCCCAGTGAGAAACGCTGCAATGTCTCTTCTAAATTTTGTAAATCCGGTAGTTTGGTTGCAGGTATGGAAGAAGATGAGGCCCCGTCAGGAGAACAAGCGTTTTCCTTTAAAGGGGCAGACCCTATGGTCATGTCACATTGCGCGTATAGATTTTGCCCTCATATTGATATTTTAAGCATCGATGGAGGGTGGATGGGACACAATACATTACACAAATCCAGGAGCGTCCGAGGATCATATTATAGTGGAATTTCCCTTCAACAATGTAAAAGAGTTCGTGAAGCAGCTTCTTACCTACTCGAATGGGTAGGACCACAGTTCCTAAAGTAACTGCTAGCTAATCGTTAAATGATCAAAGAGCGAAAGGCAGGGGTGACACTACGTTCTTTGGTAACTTAAGTTGCTCGAATGTGTGCGAGGAGATGACATTGAGTGCAGCACCACTGTCGATATAATGTGTTTTAATGTAGTGTTGTCGATTTGGACTGTAATAAAGAGGGGAGCCTCCAAATCCTCGGAAGAAAGGGAAGGAATTTCTGAATCTTCAAAAGAAATGGTGGTTGATGGTCTATTCAATCCAACAACCATCTCGAAGGGCTGGGGCTCATCTGAATTCACTGTGATGTGACGCAGATTATCAATAAGAGCCTGGCGATGTTGCGGAGAGGATTGAATGAGGTCAAAAAGAGACATTTTGACCGGAGCCTGGGTGAGTTGTTTCATAACACTCTCCTCAACTGAGACGGGAATTTGAGCCCGAGGTGCAACACGAATAGATACCCGAGGTCTCGGGGCTAATGAGGAAGGAGGAACTCCTTCGAGGGCTGTAGAAATGACAACCCGTGGTTGAGATGTTGTAGATGAGGATGAATTATCATACTGTTGGGTTCTAGTGGTGATATGAATTGTGTCAATTTGAGAAGGTGGAAGATCATTTGGAGTGGAATCACTAGAAGTAGAGGTCTGAGTAGATCGTTAGGGCTCAGATGGAGCTAAGATGATAGGAGATACTTGTTCCTCCTCCTCCAGCAAAAGATCACTTTCTTCCAAAAGGCTGTTGACGAAAAATTGAAGAGCTTTACATCCCTCGGTATCATGACCCGGGGTACGGTGGTAAGCACAAATCAAATCAAAGTTAAACTAGGTAGGTTTAACTCCTTTAGGGTTATAGGGTTTAATCGGAGGAAGAGATATGGATGAAGATTGGATAAGTTGGTGAAGGATTTCAGTATAGAACCCGGTAGACAAAGATGAGGACAGAGATGATGAAGACGCATATTTTACTTTAACAGACTGCCGAGGTAAAAGAACCTGCATGTTAGGTTTGATAGTCTTTTTAGGGATCATCTTATGTTTTTGGACATCTGGAGGAGCAGCCTTGGGCACTTGAGATGGAAGTAAGTGAGACATGATTGATTTTGATGGAGGAGGAGCCCCTAAAATAGATTTTGAAGATGATGGAGATGTGACAAGTGTTGTGGTCTTCAGAGATAAGGGAGGCTGCTTGGTCGAAACTAATGATGATTTAGATAATGTCGATTTAGATGAGGGAGAAGCTCCAAAAGTAGGTATAATTGGAGGAACAGAGGGTGCCCTGGTTTTTGGTAACGAAGATGATGATTCTGATAAAAGAGGTGACGTCTTTTTAGTAGGTAAGTCCACTTTTCGAGGTGCTGGTGAAGAATGTGTTGTAGAAGAAGATGATGGTTTTGATAAGTTTGTAGAAGAAGATGCCTTCTCAGCGGACAAATCCAATCTTTTATGAGGCGCAGAGAGAGATTTTTGCAGGAAAGCACCAAGAGTCTTGATGGTTCGAAATATGGGCTTTCCTTTTTCAGGGATGGTGACAATTTCAACCGCATAAGGTGATTGTAACCTTTTTGGGGGAAGCAAATGGGGAGGTACTGATGACGCAACGTTAGATTTCGGTTGTCTCGGTCTAAGTTCAGGAACCGAGCGTATAGGTGTTGGTGCTACTTCTTTAGATTTTCCCTTAATAGGCAAAGTAGCATTGGTGATGGAAGAAGTGAGTGATGAAGAAGCAGTTCCTTGCGAGGGAACTACTTTTGGTACAGTAATTGTGGGTGAAACTACTGTAGGAAAGGAAACAGGAAGAGTCAAAATCGAAGACGCTTCCGTCGAAGTCGGCACAACTATAGGTACGTTCACCAATGGCATAGTTTCAGCAAAAATGGGAGAAATAAAAGTAGATGTATCCGCGGTGGAAACTCGAAGGGATGTAATTGCCTCGAGCATTGAAAGAATGTCTGACGATGAGACAGATGAGGATAATACTGTCTCCGGTATGGACGGAAGATCAGACAAAGAAGCAGAGAGAGGTGAATCCGTATCTAACAATGTTGGAATATTCAAAGACGGGCTCTCTGAAGATGGTGGAATCCTAATGATTAACAAAGCAGAAGGAGGTTCTGATTCGGTCAATGTGTTCACAGATGGCTTAGTTTTAGAAGAAGATTCTTCAGTAGAGATGAAGCTGATAGTATGAGTGTTTGGTTTTTGAGACTCTGAAGTATCATGGTTCGGGGAATGATTGGGAAAAGGTTGTTTAAAGACATCCAGCGCTTGATTTGGGGGAGCATTTGGGTTATCCAGAATGAGCTCGCCTTTATCAATGAATTTCTAGACAAGATTTTTGAAGGTCTGACATCGTTCGATGTCATGACCTTTGGTTCTATGATAATGACAGAAGTCATTTTCCCTATACCAGAATGGACGTTCTTGGCTTTCATCAATATTCCTAATGGGGGGAAGTTCGATCATGTGGACTTCCAACATTTTTTCCAGGATAGAAGCATATGATTCCCCCAACGAAGTGAAAGATCGAGATGATGAGGACCCTTTTCGAGAAGATGAGGAGTCTCTTCATGGTGTTTGATTAGAAGTGTTATCGACTCGTGATGTTTTTAATACGATAGCGTTGGTGGATCCCTGATTCTTGTCTTTAGAAGTGGAAGGATTTGATTTGGTAAACCGAGAAAAATCTGGTTTAGATTTAGAGCGAAGTTTTAACTTCCCTTGTTCAATGGCGCGAGATTCAAGTTTGCGTGCCATCGTAAAGGCTTCTTCAAATGTATGAAAGGTCTGGATCCTTAAAGTGGAAGAAATATGATTAGCACAAGATCGAGTAAACAACTCGATCTGTTGGGATTGAGGAAGGGAGAAAGACAATTGGTTTATTATCCCTCTCCAACGAGCGACAAAGTCTACAATAGACTCATCATCGAATTGACGAATGTTATAAAGATCTGTAATCGAGATCTTATGCGCGATATTTATTGAAAAGTTTTCAACAAACATCTGGGCCAATTGAGAGAAAGAAAACAAGGAATGTTGAGGAATGTTATTATACCAGTCTAAAGCAGGACCTGCTAGAGACATAGGAAAAGTACGGAGCATAAGCTCCTGATCCTGGACTATGAGGTAGCAAGCATGTTTGAATGCTCGTAAATGCTGTTGAGGGTCCTCCCGACTATGAAATTTTGAAAATTTAGGAAGTTCCCATTGGGGAGGATAAGGCTTAAAGGCCACTGAGGGGTGAATGGGTTCATTACACACTTCTTCAAAAGAGTATGAAGGATGAGCCCCTTTGGTGGAGGCTTCCAAGTCTACGATTTTCTTGAAAAGAATTTGAACCACGTCAGATTGAGGAGGAGGCACACTGGCATGTCCTACATAAGAAGCAAATGGTGGATGTTGTTGAGGTGTCAACGGGGGATTCATCTGTTGATTGATAGGATGATAAGAGGAGTAACCAGGCATTCTGGGTGACGCCTGGTGGGGTATTTGCTGTGAAGGAGCCTGTGTATAAGTAGGTTGTGAGATAATAAGTGGTTGAGAAAATGAAGGTTGGATGACGGATGGAGCCTGTGATTGGTGGACTCCTATGCTTGTTGACTGAATCGGAACAGATTGAGGAACATGGGTGCCGATTTGATTGGACATGGTGGGGAACAAGACCTGAAAGAGGCTTTTTACTGCCGGATTAGTTATTAAGGGCGCCGATGCTAGAGGATGGGCGAAGGTCACTGTTGCTGGAACATTGGAAGAAAAACCCACTGGAGGACGAGAAGCAGGAACCAACTGACTAGTCGAAGGGGGTTGACTCATAAAGGGGTACTGACCCTGGGACACAATGGACGACATAGATGAATTAACAGCAATATGCGGGTGCACAGACGCACTCATTATAGCCAGAGAAGAGGACCTCTCAGAAGTAGGTTGTGGAATAGTCGAGGTAACTGCGGTGTTAGGAATAGGTAAGACTATTTGAGAACTAGTCGATATGGTCGGTGGAAGAGAAAAAGGAGGCACAGGTGCGCCACCCTCCTCCGTGGCTCGAGGTGAGAAAAATGATGCTAACTGTTCTACAAAATCCTGGGATGGTTCACGAGAATAATCGTACACTTGCTAGATTGGTGGTCCCTGATCAGATATTTGAATAGACTTGTGTACTAGGTAATCCATGAGGGCTACCGGATTGTGATCAAGGAGCGCTTGAAATTCAGGATCCCCACGAGGAACATACTCTAAGTCAGAAGCAGATGATATTTCTGAAGGACTAGGGGAAGCTGGACGTGATGGGGTTGCTTTGGCCTGATAGAAAGGATTATATGACCAGGATGGGGAACCAACTAACAGCGGTCCCGAGGAAGACCTGGGGGGTGCCGAAACATCCACACTAGCGGTGATCTCGGAGGAAGAAGGGGCTAGTTGAGCCATTCTTCTAGATTGTAACCGAGTGATGACCGTCATAAACAAGCAGAAAATAAGATTGACCTAACTAATGCACAGATAATTCAAGCAGCGTAGGTGATTATCTCTTTTAAGTTTTTATGCTTTTAAGAAAGAGAATATTAGGGAAGGCCTTTTAGAACAGGAACTATTTAGATAGCCAAACTAAGGATGGTTTGGGGGATGTTTTGGTGAGGAGTCCCGAAGGCACTTCAGTAAAAGACTGGTACGTGGCTTGATATAGGGGCCTACCCCTGCACTTCACACACCGCTGTGATAAGGGAGTCGGGTGCTTTGCCAATATATACCAGAACTTCCGTGAATTTATAGCGCGGCCCGAGTACCGCGTAGGCTCTTCCTCTTGGATGTCACTTCCAAGTAGGCGAGGCCAGGGAAAGAATTTTTGTTTAAATGCTTTATACCTAGTGATTTTGGCTTTGTGTGCAAGGGTGAAAAATAAAAATCAAATAGTGTCACTACCGATTTTGAACAATTTTCCAGCCTAATTAAAACTAGATGAAAAACATACAGCAGAAATGACAAAGAAAGAGTTCTTTTTTAAGCACTTAAAAACGAAGTGTTTGATTTCGATGAAGACAAGTCAAACAGATTCTTTCCCGAATGCGATTAAATTCTTTTTAAGCACCAAAAATTGAAATGTTTGAGTGTGATAGACCAAAAACAAAGAAAGTTTTTTTTTTATAGTTCCTAAAAAGGAGAAAACACCGTAAAAGAGAAATACCTGTAGATTTAGCTCTCCAAGGTGTGTGGACTTCAAAAAGCATGTTGTTGAGCTCTTCCCCTCGAACAATCCCACGAACAAGCAAAGTGCTCCGCAAGAAAAGGTTAAGCAAACACCAAACAAAATCCAGAAAGATATATCCAGATAATGGTGAAACGAAAATTTCTATTTTAAGGAACTAGAAAAATTTCAAGGAAATAACAATTTCGCATAAAGAGCAAGATTGAAACGATGAAAGGAAATGCTCAAGCAGAACTGATAAAAATCAGTGAAGAAAAAGAACAAAGCTCAAAACTAAAAAAAAGAGATGAACTTACCAATAAGGGACTTTGGTTGGGTCCCACCGGGCGTGCCAGAATGTTGATCAAGAGTTTCGCGCTTGTTACCTGTCCAAGTTAATGTACCAAACTAAACACAAAAACCTTGAAAAACTCAAATGAAATTGATACCTGATGGACAAGATCCAAAGATGTAGACGGATAAGGAAGCCGATGTAGATAAGACGGGCGCACACGAGTGATTCTGCACAGTAGATCCAAGTAACCTGCGAGACACCGATGCTTAACAGAAAAAGACCACGTTAAAAGATATTTAGGTGGACTGCCCGAGAAGCGGGTCTGGGAAGCGATAAGCTCCCTCGGCGGATGTCAGTCCACATTTTCAATTAAGTAAAGAAGCATACATGATAAAAGATGTACGTACAAGACTAGATTTTCTGATCAAAGTAATAAACAGAATCTAAACAGCAGACAGAAAGCAACAGAAAACAGGGAACTGTGAAAACAAAGCTGGATTTGTGTTACCTGTGTCCTTTTACCTGTCTGTAGGATGATCGGCGTCGATTATGTAGAATCGGCGTCGACTGGTTCAGATCGGCGTCGACTGATATAGATCGGCGTCGACTGGTTCAGATCGGTGTCGACTGATATAGATCAGCGTCGATCCGAGACAAAGTGCGAGAAGATTTGGGAATCAGAAAACGAAGGCAAGATCGTCAACGTCTGCTGGATCTGCAGAAGCTGGAGAGATACTGGCAAGACTCCACCTGTGCTGGGTGCAGGAACAGAGTCACCAGAAAATCAATGGAGACGTGCGATGTTGATGTGATAAGAGCAGAGTAACGGTGCTCCTCTCAGGGATTGATTTGGACAAGATTCACTCTCATTCGATAGATAATGTTCACACTTGATGCTCAAAACTCTCTCGTTCTCTCTCTTACAATCTGTGTCTCCCCAGAACTGAGTTCTGGGCCTCTATTTGTAATCGGCGCCGTTCCAAAAAATCGGCGTCGACCGAGTACCGGTCGGCGCCGATCATGGAACAGACTCCCGAGATGGCCAAAAGGAGCGATTTCTGGAAAGATAAGAGTGATCCCTCCACCTCAAATACGGGAAATATCCCGCTGCTTGGTTTGGGAGGAGGAGAAATAGGGGGGATATATGGATAGAATAGATATGGGGTAGATAAGTGGTTAGGATACATGTAAAAAGGTGTAATTAAATAGTTAATATTTAATTACTCACGGGTAAAACATAATGGGGTGAATTAAACTTAGGATAGGTGTTTAAATCACAAATTGAATAATACCCCAAGGGGATAGTGGTGATATAAACGTCCCCCAGGTTACTTGAGAGAGCAAACGCGCACGAGGGACACTAAATTGGATAACCAATTTTAAGTGTCTACAACATTTCATGTTCATGTAGATGCATTAGGAAGTGCAATTAGAAAAATACTCACGTGGCTAGGGGAAGGAGGCATTGATCACCCTATGCCTTTTACAAGCCAAAAAATATCACCCACAGATAAAAAGCATACCACCATGGAAATAAATTATTTTGCTATGGTATTCGAACTGTAGAAATTTAGGCAATATCTATTATCGACACTATTTGAATTCTTCACCGATCATAAAGCATTACAATATTTATTAATAAACCATTATTGGGAGGCATAATTCCAAGATGGTTGATGATATTTTAAGAATACAAGTTTAAAATCAATGTCAAACTAGGAAGAGAACATGTGGGGTTATATCACCTTAGCCAAATCAACTCAAGGGAAGAACTAGATGAAATTTTCTAGATGTACGCTTGTTTAAGGTTGTTGCGGTTCTATCACAATTAGGGGAAATTATGTAATTTTTTACAATATTGGGGTTTACCAAATCATTACACAGAAAAGGAAATAATAATTTATTACCAAGGCACTAACATTCACAATTACTAATATATTCTTTTACAAGTTGGGAAAGATGAAATACTATGTAGGGTAACAACAAAACATGAATGCACAACTATACTGAAGGAAAAACATGAAGGGGTGGTAGGAGGACACTTCACATGAGCACTCACTGCATGAAATATAATTTAGATTGGTATATAGTGGCCAAAAATATTTTAGGACGTGCACTATATTGCGAAACATTGCAATATTTGCTAAAGAATGGGGAAACCCAACAAAAGAGATGAAACTATATTAAATACAGTTTTGGTTGTGAAACCACTATTTGAGAAATGTGAAATTGACTTTGTAGATCCTATACACCCCCATCTAGAAGAACGGAAGCTTAATACATAATATTTATGAAAAATTTCTTCACAAAATGGGTAGAGGCTACAAAAACAACAAACTGCGTAGCTCAAGATACGAAAAACTTCCTCTATAAAAACATTGTCACAAGGTATGAATGCCCATATAAATTGGCTAGTGGTATAGGTACACATTTCATAAATAATAAAATAAATTTATTACAATATATTTTACGATTGCACACCACCAGATCATTGCATATTACCCATAGGTGAATGAGCACATTAAGGAAACCAATAAGGTTTTGGAGCGCATGTTGAAAAAAACTTGTAATGTGTAAAGATATGATTGGGAAGATAGAATACTGGTGGTTCTATGGGAATATAGTAAAAAATAAAATTGTAGTACAAGATACACTCCCTTTCAGTTTGGATATAGATCATAAGAAGTAATGCCAATGGAATACATTATACCTAGTTTGAGCATTACCATGATAACTAGATTAGTGGACAAAGAGTTAATATGAATTAGGTTACTAGATTGGACAAAAACAGAGGAGAGATGAATAGATACATAATAGAATCAAGATGCTCATAAGAAAAATAATGTTTTTTGGCATGATAGGAATTTATGCATTGAGTAATTCAAGATAGAACAAATGGTACTGGTCTGTAAGAGTAGGTTTAGAGAACACCCAAGGAAATTGTGAATAAAATGGAAATGGTCTTATATTATATGCCATATGACACCACAATGAACTATTATATTACGCGATATCAATTTAAATATTCTACATGGAAGATTCAATTGCAATAGATTTAAAGGCTATAATCCATTATTAGTAAAAATAAGTGTCATGTGCACAAGTGTAGTATAACGATTTCAAGTTCAACATTGTGTGGTAGATAGATATTTCTCTTGAAATTTGATAGTTTTATGTTTGAGTGTGTGTAGGAGTAGAATATTCCACAACTAAATCAACCAATTCTTGGATTTACTTATCAACGAGAAAGATTAATTGATTATGTGAGAGGAATTTGAAAGATCTTTTCAAAAAACACTAAGTTCAGGAAATTTTCTTAGAGAAGAACAAGTGGACGAAGAGGGAAAAGATAAAATTTAATATGTAAAGAAGTGAACATATAAATGTGGAAAGTGTCAAATCAAAATGATTTCATGGAAAGTAAGATATTAAGGACATCAATAGAGTAAACAGAAAATCCAATCCAATGAATAAGTACTATAAAAGTCATAAATCATATTTCATATGGTTGACAAAGGACACAATGAGCAAGTAATATAGGTATGAATGATTTCTATAAGAAGAAATACACCGAAAGGTGATAAAAACAATTGTAATTTCAATTTTAAGGTGAGTGTGAAAATTGAAAGTAACAAAAGCCCATAAGAGCACATAGTTAACAACAAGAGTACCCAAACTGCACAACCACAAATGGCATATTCATTTACATGACCCATAGGACCTATTGTGCAAGGCGTGATGGAGGATATTGGATTCACCTTTCTATGGTTCGATGATGATGAGAAATAATATATGGGCATCCGTGTGATGTTGCAATAGACCAAATGGAGTGACCCTCCACATCATGACTTTGAATAGAGGGTTGACCAATTATAAAAGGCAGAAAGACTAGTTATAAGCGATGAAGCCAAAAGAGGTGAGATGGTGGCCAAGGAACCATTGTGTGGAAAAGACAGAGATATGATTACAATATTTCCATATTTAAGGGATCATCCATAGGTGTTATGAAAACCCTCATAAACCCGTATAAAAATTGGGCCATATGGTTCAATTCCAAAGAGGAAGTCCCCATAACAGTTGAAATTATTAAAAAGGAGACAAGGCTTCCCAAAAAGTGTACTTCCATGTTGTCATACAAAATCATGAGGCCACTCGTTCAACAAAAAATAGAAAACACCTTTGCACCTTTGAGAAATGGAAGAGGGATTCACATGATTTTAGTTGTGGATAATTTAGTCCAAGTTTTGGTGGAACTCATATATGAAAGATACTGCAAAACATCATGGGGAAGTATGCATGCCTCACAGGGGGTCATAGATCTCACATTACACGTGTGGATGAGTGGAGAAGATATTAACTCGCCCAAAATTTTGGAAAATGAGCTTAATGTAAATACTCAAAAGGTTGTGGATTATGTAGGGAACATATTCATGTATCAATGGCTTGTCCTTTTACTATGTTTTACACATTAGTGTGCCCTTGAGGGAATCATTAAGGTTAAAGTTGGTTATTATACCCAAAACTTATTGTGTAGTTCATTCCTGCAAGACCTTTACCACATTTGAAGACAAACAAAATATGGGGGCATGGTTGGGAAAATTCAAGGAAAAAATAAGCGTGAAACCCAAAATTACATAGGAGGTGCACACCTACACAACACCATAGGGGAAGTTGAAACTAGTGCACAATGGAGTCATTCTAAAATCATATGATGACAAAAATAAAAACCATCTAGAGGAGGACTTTAGGAAACTCCTAATGTGCTAGCTAGAGATGCATAAGAGAAATTAAAAACAAAGCAACTCAAAACCAAGAATCTAATAATGGAAAGAAGAAAAAGGAAAAGGTTGTTATGCAAGTTGTAGAACATAAGATCAAGGTAAAAACAAACCCAAAATCCCATGTTGGCTTTATGAATTAAATTTTGGAAAATTTCAAGTTAAAATGGATGGATTACATTGATTTTTGTTAGAGGACATGGGAAATTGACTTTATACATAGGAAGAAAGGGAATGAAATGCATGGAAGGTTTTATATAAAGTGTAGGACCATATTGAAACGTTCCAACTAGAGAAAATGGTTAAACTAACATTATTTTTGCATTCATTGATGATAATAGTTGAAAGGGAAATTTTCACATATGAGAAATTGTTGTGTAACTGAGAGAAAGGTTTGAGGAAGGTAGAGTTAAATCAAAATATGGTTGTAGTTACACCCATTCAATGTGCTCGAGGAAGAAGATGAGATACTTGTCACCCTATTAAAGAGAAAACAATCAAAGAGACTAACTAGTATAAAAAAAGAAGAGACCCCTTTTAAGTTCATGCACAATTTTACGCTAGAGGAGGAAGTCGAAGCCATGAGGTGGAGTGCACAAACAAAGAGAAGGAATTTTGTATAAATGAAATAATGTTACAAAGAATCATATAAGGTTATACCAGAGAGAAAAGATGCGAGTGACAAAGGAGAGTTCCATTAAGAGATAACATATTAAAACTCTCAAACAATAAAAGAAGTCGATATTGAAATCAACCATTGAAGGAATTTAAGGTACTCCTCCCCCGTACTCACCATCTCGATATGCAATCCTTATAAGAGAGGTGTTTACACCATAATTAAATTATATTGTTATGGTAGTGTACAATAATAAAAATTATGTAA